>CM057343.1:529375129-529975129 GCA_030015575.1 Agapanthus africanus
TCGCTCAGGGCACCTGGAAGCATACTTGCGGGACAAGCGGCAAGCTGACCGTGAGCAAGAGCAACGTCCCCCTCCGGGTGAATTAACAATCGGCCAAATCATGGTCATGTCAGCGGGGGGTACGGCGAATACCTACGAGGCTCAGCACACCTCACCGATCGAGGGGACTGACAGCCATCCGAGGAAGAAGGCCAGGGCAGCCGAGCCGATCGTTTTTAACGACGGGAACCTCCACGGTATATCCCTACCCCACAATGACCCGCTGGTGATCACAGCTCGGGTCCACCGGTACGAGATGCAGAGGATACTGGTCGACTCTGGAAACTCGGCATACATTCTATTTTATGACTACTTCCTGCGTATGGGACTCACCACGTCGGACCTAAGGCCGACCACCCACGTCCTGTCAGGGTTTACTAACCACTCAATCCCGGCGGAAGGGGTAATCACTCTCCAATTCAACATCGGGGAGGCTGTCCATACGCGCACCGTGCCTGTGGAATTCATCGTGGAGAGAATCCCGTCGGCCTACAACATCCTCCTCGGCCGTCCTACACTGAACTCCCTCAAGGCCCAGATATCGACCTTCCACCTGGCGATGAAATTCCCGCTCGACCAAGACGGGATAGGTCGGGCCTACTGATTGATCGTTTCTTTGTGTGTAGTTTTAGAAAATGAATAGAAATCACAATCAAAGAATTATTTGACCGCAATCAATAACGGTGTCGGATGTAGCGCGTTAGTAAGTGCGGATCTTCCACAGGGAAAGTGAGATCCGTTCAATTTTCGAATTAGATGAGTTGAAAATTTAAGGAAAAGAAAAGAAAACAATTCATGATTTGTAATTGAAGATCGAGGATAAGGAAAATCTAGATCTAAAAGAAACATTAAAAGCAAGAATTGAGATGTGTGATAATTTCCAACCAACAATCAAGATTAGAAATATGGCTCGTAGGAGTAGATCGGATCTATAGATGTGATGAGATCTAATGATTACTCATTCTTATCCATTAACGAATTGATACTAGATCGATGCAAATTCATCGAGGTTTAAGGATCGTGCGAGGAAATTAGGGATTTCGCAACTCATCCTTTGTCCTTTCGATGGATCGCATTCAAATTCCAGCTTCTAGTTAATCAAATGGTCAATAGTTGTTCCCTAGTTTCGAGTGAACACGATCAAGAAAGCATCATCTCGAAACTAGGTTATTAATCATTTGATTCACTAGAATTTCCAAACATTATAGGATTTAAGAATTGTAAAAATATCTAAATCATCATCATCTAAAGATCGTCACAACTCCTACACGAGCGGAGATTACTCAAACATCATGATCACAAACACAATCACAAATTGAGATCTAATCATTATGCTTGAATTAAAAGATAAGCAAGAATATAGAAAATTCACCTTTATTTATCGACAAATTTCGTTACAACTCTCTTGAATTTACAAAAGGAAGGAACTAGATCGTCGATTTCGGCTTTGCTCGGCTCCTTGAGTCGCGGATCGGCGTGGATCTCTTGTTCCGTTGAAATCCGGCGTCGCTTCTAAAGGTTGAAGGCTCTCTTGCTTGAATTGCTCTCGGGATCTTGATCTTGATTTTGAATTGGATTTTTGAGGCACAAGTTGTGTCACTCAACTTGTGGGTAGAAGATGATGGTGATTCTTGAACCCTCTTCACCCTATATCTAGGCTCTCTTATATAGACCTCAAAATTCTAGATCTAGGATTGAAATTTGAATTTTCCCTCCAAAAATTAGTTAGCACGAGATTTGAATTTCCCTCCAAAAGTTTGTTAAGAGATCTTTCTAGAAATAGTTTGTTAAGCCGAGCCTTCTAGATGCGCTACGTAGAGCTTCTGGGGTCTTCTGGAAGCTTTGGCCGGTACAAATAGGCACATGACAAAATTGGGCGCTTTGATCTCTTAATAAGGCCGCGGATCCGCGGCGCCAAGGGGGTTTGGGACGCGGATCCACGGTCCTTTAGTGGCCTTGGAACTTGTGTTTTTTTATGCTGACTTGGGCTGACATATGGGCCTGTTTCTGATGTGTGGATTTTTATTTGGATTCCTGTAACAATACCAGATCTTACATCTTGGAGTTGGCGTATCTTTTATCAGCTATTTTCCCAATTTTGGGCTTTGCTTCTGGAATTTTCTGCATTAGACCTCAAGACAAGAGTTGCGCAATACAAGGATGATGCGATGCCATGAAACACAGTCAATTTCCCTTAAAGTGCCGGTTTAAAAGTCTAACACATGCAATCAGGTATTTCAGAGATGATTTGGTAATATGTGCAATTATGAATACCGAACACTTCTAGATGAGTGCAAATGATAGAAAAATTACCGTGTTAAAAATGCAGTATTTTCGACTGATCACCTATGGAGACCAACGGACTGCAAAGGTTTGCTTCACCGCAACATCTTCGTCTGAGCGGCTAAATAACGATATTGAGGGCGAGGATGACATCAGGGGTTCTCTGGACACTCGAGACGAGCAAAAAGAGGTCCGAGGGACCCCGGTGGAGCCACTGACAGAGGTCCCCCTTGTAGAAGGAAACGACGAATGAACCGTTCAGATCGGGTCGCTTCTGACAGGGACTCAGCGAGACTACCTGGTTCATTTTCTCAGAAACAACTCTGACGTGTTCGCCTGGGCACCTGCTGACATGCCTGGGATCGACCCCAAAATCATATCTCACAAGCTCGGGGTAGATCCTACGGCCCGATCCGTCATGCAGAAAAAGCGAAGCTTCGCCCCGATTAAATAGAAGGCGATCTAGGACGAGGTAGACAGGCTCCTTGCCGCCAACTTCATTCGTAATGTGCCATACTCCGAATGGTTGGAAAACATGGTCATGGTCAAAAAGTCAAACGGGAAGTGGCGCATATGCGTCGACTCCACCGACCTCATCAAGGCCTACACGAAAGACAACTATCCCCTCCCTCGGATAGATCATCTCGTCGACAGCTCGGCATGCCACGAGCTACTTAGCTTCATGGATGCTTTTTCCGGCTACAACCAGATCCGTATGAATCCGGCAGACGAGGATCTCACCGTATTCACAACGGACCGGGAGGTATACTGCTACAAGGCGATGCCTTTCGGCCTCAAAAACGCCGGAGCTATGTACCAACGCTTGGTCAATCGCATGTTCAAACCGCAGATCGGCAGGAACATGGAAGTTTATGTCGACGACATGCTCGTCAAATCGGTCTCATCGGTCGACCATGCCAAGGATTTGGGCGAGGCGTTCGACGTCCTCTGCAAGTTCAAGACGAAGCTGAACCCCGCCAAGTGCGTATTCGGGGTCACCGGGGGGAAGTTCATCGGTTTCATGGTCACTCACCGTGGGATCGAGGCTAACCTGGAGAAAATCAACGCCATCCTCAACATGGCCGCACCCAAGACTAACGTCGAGATCATGCGGTTGACAGGGCGGGTAGCCGCTCTGTCACATTTCATGTCGAGGTCTGGGGAGAAGTGCCTCCCGTTCTTCAAGGATCTAAGGAAAATTCTAAGGTTCAAGTGGTCGGAGGAGTGCTAGACCTCCTTTGACCAATTAAAGAGGCACCTCGCGACTCCACCGCTGCTCACTCGACCGGTTGAAGGGGACGAGCTATCGCTATATCTGGCGGTATCCGACCTAGCAGCGGGCTCAGTGCTCGTCCGAGAGGTCGACGGAGTCCAGAAGCCGGTATACTATGTGAGCCACGTCTTCAAAGACGCAGATATAAGCTACCCAGCCATAGAGAAGATCGTCTTGGCACTCATCGTGGCCTTGAGGAAGCTACAACACTACTTCTAGGCGCACACCATCCTCGTTCTTACCGAGCGCCCTCTCGGGGCTATCCTCGCCTCACCCGAGCCCTCTGGCCGCTTGGAGAAGTGAAGGTGGGAGTTGTCCCAGTTCGACATAAAATACCGCCCGAGGCAGGCCATCAAAGCACAAGCCCTGGTTGATTTTATCATCGAGTGCACCATCCCCAGCAAGGAGCCGGAGTCAACGCCAGTCCCCGCAACTCAACCCTCGGTCGATGGGGAGCCCGACTCAGTCCCTGATTGGATCCTTTACGTCGACGGGTCCTCGACCGAGGAAGGCTGTGGTGCCGTCCTCATCATTCGGGTCCCGAACGAGGCAGAAATGGAGTATTCTCTGAAGCTCGGGTTCAAGGCCTCAAATAATGCAGCGGAATACGAGGCCTTGCTGGCCGGATTGCGCGTAGCCTCCGGACTGGGGCTGAAAACGATTCGGATCCGCAGCGACTCCGCCCTAGTCGTTGGCCAAGTGACCGGCTGATTCGAGGCACGAGAGCCTCTGATGGTGAAGTATCTGGCCGAGGTAAGAAGACTGCGAAAGGACTTCGACGAAGTTCAGGTAGAGCAGATCCCCAGACAGCTCAATGCTCAAGCTGACGCCTTGAGTAAGCTGGCTTCATCCTACTTGGCCAACAATAAGAGGAGAATCATCTTCGAGGTCTTGCCACGGCCCAGCATGGAAGACGGGACAACAATACTTCAAGTGTATACAGCCCGGGAAGAAGACCGGGACTGGGGAAAGCCCCTCGTGGAATTCCTGAGGGAAGGCACACTCCCAGAAGATCGGGGAGAAGCCTGCCGTCTCTGAGCCAAAGCTCGCCATTTCGTCTGGAGTAATGGGAACCTCTATAAAAAGTCCTTTACTCAGACCCTGCGCCGGTGCGTCGACCCTTACGAAGTCGACTACGTCCTCCGTGAGATCCACGAAGGGGTCGACGGCGCGCACCAAGGGGCCCGCACCTTAATCCAGAAGGCATTGCTCCAGGAGTACTACTGGCCAACCATTCATCAGGACACCCAGAAGCTGGTCAGGAGATGCAAGAGCTGCCAACTCTATGGAAGCATACCTCGCCTTCCCGCTACCGAGCTAACCGCCCTAACCTCCCCGTGGCCGTTTGCCCAGTGGGGGATGGACATGATAGGTCAGTTCCCTACCGGTACGGGAGGGCACAAGTACGTCCTTGTCTCGGTGGACTACTTCATGAAATGGATCGAGGCCATTCCCATCAGGAAACCGGACGCCACCACGACTATTAAGTTCCTGCAGAACAACGTGATACTCCGGTTCGGCATCCCGAGGTGCATCATCACCGACCACGGAACAAATTTCGAAAACGAAAGAGTTAAGGAATTTTGCAGCGAGTATCACATCCTCATGAAGTTTGCCGTGGTCGCACATCCCCAATGCAACGGGCAAGCCGAGGTCGCCAATCGGGACGTCCTCCGAGGTCTCCGGACACGCCTAGAAGGGCGCCAAGGCAGTTGGGTCGAGGAATTGCCCTGGGTCTTATGGGCCCTGCGCACGTCGAAGAAACCCCCACCGGGGAGACTCTTTTCAGCCTCAGCTACGGTACTGAGGCGATGGTTCCAGCGGAGATCGGGCTCCCCAGTCACCGGGTCGAGCACATTGACGACGAAACGAACACCTCGGCACTCCGAACTAACCTGGACATCTTGTTAGAGAAACGAGACCGGGATCAGATCAGAGCTTCCGCTTATCAACAGCAAACTGCCCGCTACTACAATGCGCGAGTCAAGCGTCGCTTCTTCAAGACCGGAGATTTAGTCCTAAGGCAGAACGAGTTCATTGATCAAGGCAAGCTGCATAAGTTTTTCCCGAAATGGGACGGTCCTTTCCTCGTCTCCGAGGCCCTGCCCGGCAGAGCCTACCGCTTGAAGACGCGGATGGGCGTAAGTTTCCACGGCCTTACAACGCCGAGTAGCTCAAACTGTACCAATGAAAAGGACATCTACGAGTGTGTATTTCTTCTTTCACAAAGACAATGTAAACCTTTCTAAAGTTCTTTCTATTTAAATAATAAGAAGGGAACACTAGAACATTACAAAAAGAAGAGTTTTATTCATTCAAAAGGTACTACAGGCTCCTCAGCCTTACAGAAAAAGGAAAAAAGTTACAACAGAGGCGGAACGGGATCAAGAAAGTACTCCTGGTGGTACCCGGAGTATATTTCCTCCAGCCGGGCCCTAGCCTATGCAGCCCGCTTTTTCTGATGCTGCACGCGAATTCGGGATGCCACGGAAGCACCCGACGCTCCGCCCTCTACGCCTTGGCTCACGATGTATCTTATTTTGAAGCACTTCAGAATGAGGGCCAAGCACCGGTCGTGCCTGGCTTTCGAGATGAGGCCGAGCAGGAAGATCGAGCGCACCTTGTCGAGCGCCTCGTCCAGCAGCTCCTCAAAAAAAGGGTTTTCTAACCCCGGGGACCTCCTCCAAGTTGCGTACATCAACAACTGAAGCAGGGACGACCGCCAAGGGAGAAGCCAGCCGACGTGATCCTCGAAGCGCTGAACCACTCCCCGGTACCCATCCTCTGTTAGGGATTGGTCGTACAAGGATACGTCTTCTAAGGTGATGATCTCTTCGATCAAATACATGTGCCATGTCATCTCCAAAGAAAACAGTGCCGAAAGGATTGCCATCTCCTACACTATTTATAACCCCAAGCAGAATCCTTGAGGGCCCATATTCGCGCGCGAATCCTGGGATCCGCCAAGATTAATCCAATACCGAGCCGCCACGTGGCAAAAGTGACGCGGCTCCCCGAAACATTACGCCTCTCCCAGGAATTCCTGGCACGTGCCGCCTGTGACGGTCGCCCCTCCTAATGTTCACGAACGAGGAAAGGTCGGGATGAACCTCCGGATCCACCGAGCAGCTACCTTACTCGGTCCATCCTCAGCAGGCCACTGCTTGGGTCCTTCAAGAAAGCAATGTAAATTCTCCTAAGTTATTTTTATTCAAACAAACAAGAAGGACAAAGCAGTCGAGCATTGCAGAAAAGAAGAATTTTATTGATTCAAAGAAGGTATTATAGGCTCCTCAGCCGTACATTGAAAAAAAAAGAAAAAGAAAAATTTC
Source organism: Agapanthus africanus (assembly GCA_030015575.1). NCBI lineage: Eukaryota > Viridiplantae > Streptophyta > Magnoliopsida > Asparagales > Amaryllidaceae > Agapanthus > Agapanthus africanus. The sequence goes on from CM057343.1 coordinate 529,382,057, forward strand.
AGTAACGGGGGAAGGGGGTGCAGGAAACATTGCTCGTGGTACTTCGAGGATATTTCCGCCAGCCGAGCCCTCGCCGTCTCGGACCTCTGCCTCTGATGTCGTCCGCGAACGTCGGCGTGATGCCTCAGTTGGTAGCACTCGAGGACGAGTGCCACCGAGCGATCCTGCCGACCCGTCGAGATCAGGCCGAAGCGGCACAAAAACCTCAGCTTATCAACCGCCTCGTCCTTCAGCTGCTCAGACAAGGGGTTGTACAGCCCCGGCGACACCCTCCAGATTGAGTACATCAAAAGCTGGAGCAGGGGTGAGCGCCGGGGGAGCAGTCGACCAAAATGATCCTCGATGCGGCCTATAACTACCTGCACCATATCCTCAATGCAGTACTGGTCATACAAGTACACATCCTCGAAGTTTATGATGTCGGGGATGGTAAAAGGGAAATCCTCCATTCTTACGTTTTGGGTGTGAAGAAAGGAGTGCTCAACAAGCCCTCCATTTTATAGCCCCACAGCGCCCTCAAGAGTCCAACAGTCGCTCGTTTCTTCCAACGCCGTGCCTCCACGCGGCGGGTATCCCGCCTCTTTCGGCAAATAGAAGTCGGAACGATGCAGCTCTTACGCTTCGCCTCCCCCCGCCCGTTCGTGACACGTGTCACTCGCAACGGTCGCTCTTCCCAATGCTCACGCCACGAACCAGGGAGGGTCGGACGAAACCTCACAAGTCCGAGTAGCTACCCTGCTCGGTCCATCCTTGGTTGGTAATTTCTTACCCACCGACGCCAAGGATTAAGCCCTCACCAAGAAGCAACTGGGCAGCTACTCTGCTCGGTTATCCCTGGCTGGTAGTTCCCTACCCACCGATGCCAGGGATCAACGCCCTCACCGAGAGGCAACCGGACAGCTACCCTGCTCGGTCATCCTTAGCAGGCCTCCCAATGCCCTCTCGCGCTAAGGATCGAAGCCCTCAACAAGAGGCCGCCAAGCAGCGACCCTGCTCGGTTATCCCTGGCTGGTAGTTCCCTACCCACCGACGCTAGGGATCAAAGCCCTCACCAAGAGGCAACCGGGCAGCTACCCTGCTCGGTTATCCCTGGCTGGTAGTTCCCTACCCACCGACGCCAGGGATCAAAGCCCTCGCCAAGAGGCAACCGGGAAGCTACCCTTCTCGGTCATCCTTAGCAGACCTCCCAATGCCCTCCCGCGCTAAGGATCGAAGCCCTCAACAAGAGGCAATCGAGCAGCGACCCTGCTCGGTTATCCCTGGCTGGTAATTCTCTACCCACCGACGCCAAGGATCAAAGCCCTCACCAAGAGGCAACCGGGCAGCTACCCTGCTTGGTTATCCCTGGCTGGTAGTTCCTTACCCACCGACGCCAGGGATCAAAGCCCTCGCCAAGAGGCCACCGGGCAGCAACCCTGCTCGGTCCATCCTTAGCAGGCATCCCAATGCCCTCCTGCGCTAAGGATCGAAGCCCTCACCAAGAGGCAACCGGGCAGCGACCCTGCTCGGTTATCCCTTGCTGGTAGTTCCCTACCCACCGACGCCAGGGATCGAAGCCCTCACCAAGCGGCAACCGGGCAGCGACCCTGCTCGGTCCATCCTTAGCAGGCCTCCCAATGCCCTCCCGCGCTAAGGATCGAAGCCCTCACCAAGAGGAAACTGGGCAGCGACCCTGCTCGGTTATCCCTGGCTGGTAGTTCCCTACCCATCGACGCCAGGGATTGAAGCCCTCACCAAGAGGCAACCGGGCAGCAACGCTGCTCGGTTATCCCTGACTGGTAGTTTCCTACCCACCGACGCCAGGGATCGAAGCTCTCACCAAGAGGCAACCGGGCAGCAACCCTGCTCGGTTATCCCTTGTTGGTAGTTCCCTATCCACCGACGCCAGGGATCGAAGCCCTCACCGAGAGGGCACCGGGCAGCAACCCTGCTCGGTCCATCCATGGCTGGTAGTTCCCTACCCACCGACGCCAGGGATCAAAGCCCTCGCCAAGAGGCCACCGAGCAGCTACCTTCTCGGTGCATCCTTGGCTGGTAATGTCTTACCCCACGACGCTAAGGATCCGAACCCCTCATCTAGAGGCCGCCAAGCAACTACCCTGCTCAACTACCTACACGTCTTACCAAGTGATCTCCACCTTGACTTCGGGGCCATGGAGATACCGTCCTTTCACCGGTCTTCGCACACTTGGCAAATGGTCAAATTCAACTCGACGTCCGATCGCTTGATGAAAAACCGACCTAACATGAAAGCAGTACCGTGCAAATACAAATGTTTACCACAAACAAAAGGAAATGCGCACGCAAAGAATGTTGCAAAAAGAATTTATTCATAAAGTCAAAAGACTTTACAAGGGTATTATTGGCTCCCCAGCCTTACAAAATGCGCGGAGGCTTACAAAATTTCAGAGCAATAAAAGAAAATAAGAAGGCGAGAGGCTTCAAGCCTCAGGGCCGGGGAGAACCCCGATGAGCCGCGCGTCCACTGCGACCACTGGGACGGCATCTTCAAGGTCGGCGCCCACCACAGGAGCCTCGGCGCCGGTAGCCGGGGGAACCGACTTCTTCCCAACGCTCCCACCGGGGGCCTCTTCCCCCGCATCGTTTCTAGGGACATTCCCCTGCGCGTCGTCCTGCGAGGGTACTTCTTTCGGAGCTTGCTGTCTGGAAAATCCGACATCTGGGCCTTGACAGCGTCGAGGGCGTCGTGCCAAATAACGCCGGCAGCTCCAGCAAGGTCGGTGTAGAACTGATCCGACTTTTTATAGTTCTCCACCGCCTTCAACGCCCGATCCTTCGCCGCCTCGTTCTCCCTCCGGAAGGTGTTCGCCGTCTTCTTCATGGTGGCGACGAGCACCTTGGAATCCTCCAACTGGGACTCGGCGGCTCGGGCGGCCTCTCGGCACCTGGCGGTCTCCCAAGTCGCGGCCGCCACCCGGTCTTCAAGGGCAGCGATCCTCTCCATCGCCGCCTCCAGCTCCAGCCTTGCGCTCTCCTCCCGTGAGGAGAGCTCGCCCGCGACCCGCATCGCCAGGGAGATTTTCTCGTCCTCCATGTTGACGACGAGGGCAACGTGCTGAAGGACCTGAAGAAAAGAAAGAGGGTTAAAACGGAAAGGGAGGGACCCGATCACACGAACAAACATACTGAATGAAGTACCAAGTGGGGTGCGAACACTAACCTGCACGGCCTCTTGAGCTATGGCCGCCATTTGGGCCCGGAGGGTCCCCCGAGGGATTCTGCCCCCGGCCGACCTCTCCATCTCCGAGAGCAGGCTGTCAATGACGGAAAGCCCAGAGGGCACCTCGAAGCGAAGCTCCCTATTGTCCATGAGGATCGGGGAAGCCGGGGAGGGGGGCGTCGTCCTATGAAACCTCTTGAGGAGCGACGCGGGTGAACCGGTCTCGCTTCCCATCTCGGGAGCCCAGGGCTCTTGCTCCCGAGCATGCTTTCGGACCGGCGCACGACTGGACTCGGGGGCCCGGGGCACGCTTGGGCGCCTAGATGGAGCGGCCACCGGTGGAGTCGGAGCTAACGACGGGCGAGAAGGGCCGGCACCTCCGGCCTTCTTCCCCCTCTTCTTTTCAACCACTGCCGCCCGGAACTTGCCCAGGTCCATGGGTCTTGCATAAGACAAAAATATAAGGAGTCGGCGATGCCGGGAAAAATTAAAGAACGTACAAGTCTAAACAGGTCGTCTGAAAGCTCCTAACTTACCCGCATAATCGGGGGGCTGAGCTCGGCCCAACTAAGGGCCCGCTCAGACAGCAGCACATCAGCCCGAGAGAGGGGCTCCCACTTCAACACCGCCACCGCGTCGGGATCATTCGACCGACTCACCCGCAGACAGCTGGCCCCTTGCCACTGGGTGGGCATAGGCCAATCCTCACCGTCGGGAGGCGCAATAAAGAAAAACTTCTTCTTCCATTCGTGAATGGAAGAAGGTACTACGACGATCCCCGACCCGGCAGCGTCCCTCCGTTGTTTTCTAAAAGAAAGGTATACCCAGCTCGGCTCGCCCCTACGAGCGCCAGGATGGTTTTTGTAGCAAAGAGAAGAAACGAGGAGGCTCAGGCTAAAAAGGATCTGACTCAATCTCAACCGGACCAGGAACCCAAGGAGGATCCTCCAAGAGTTCGGCACTAGCTAGCCCGGCGCTAGCCCAAAACAATTCAACGCCGCACTCACCTCAGGGGAGAAGGGCAGACGCATCCCGACCCAAAAGGCTTCCAGATATAAGGCAATCTCCTTGTCCCGTACCTGGCCTGCCCTCTCCCCCTCCTCGGCCAGACGAAGCGAATAGCCGGGAGGAACGAGGAAATGAGTCTTGATGTTGACGAGCTCTTCCGCACGCCTCAGCGAGGATCGCATGCCAAGAACACCCGCGACCTGTGCTCTGGGGGCCGCCCCCGTCGCATGACCCCAGGAAGCATTACTAGCCCTAACTCTCCCGGGGAACTCCAACTCAGAGGGGGAAGAGGAAGAAGTAGAAGAGGAAGCTTCAGAAGACTCCTTAGACTCTACCCGGACTATATCTACAGACTCCTTGGAAGAAGACATCTAACCTGATCAAATGAAGGTGTCCTCGGGCGATCAAATGCAAGGAATCTGACCTGAGGAGGAGAGCGCCGGGCTAACACGATCAGAGACGAGGAAATTATGAAGAGGTATGAGCCCTGATGGGGATCCTACCTCTATTTATAGCCGCTGGTGTACGCATCCTACGGCTCCGATCGCTTCCCGCCAAAACAACGTTTCGCAACCAACGACCGACAATGTTCCACCTGTTGCACTCACATTGGGCGTGCCCCTTCGGGCCTAGGAACTCCTGCGGCACGTCTCGCCAGCCAACCAGCGTCAGACACGTGGGCTGTCGCTTCGACGAACGTACACACAATCCGGCGCTTCCCCTTTTAATGCGAGATCTATCCCCTGATCTGCTGACGTCATCAAGAAAATACTACTCTTCGCCTGGGAATGCGCGCCGACGATATCTTCGAATGAGAGCTCACCTCGGGTGATCGGTCAGACCACTCTCGACCCGACCAAGGACCGGGTCGAGACGAGAGTGGGGGGCTAATGATGAGGCTCGATATCGGTGACTCTCCAGATGCTGACACGTTGCAGATGACGTGTCCCAGAACCTACAAGAAAGGATCAAGAACCTCAGTTGGGATCACACCTCGGGCCTCCGGCCCGAGGAGTCTCCCGACCTACGGTGGCCTTCCGGACCACCCCCGACTCACTTCCGAGCTATCGCAAAACCAAGATGCCTCGGCCTCCCGCTCGTCCCTGAGCCTCCCGTTGAGCTCATCTTCCTCGGTCTCATCGACCGACCCACAGCACCAATCATAGACGTCTCCGCCAAGGCTCCGCGAATCTCTCCACGCGCGAGATATCCGCCGCCCATGATCCCGCGTTCCACGCCATCACGACCCCCCATTAACGAGCATGTCTCGTCATTAATGCAGGATCCTGCCTATCACGCGAGCATGACGCCAGGGGTGTAACGGCCGGCGTGAATCTCGCGCCCCCCTGCCCATTGCTGCCGCTATATAAACCCCTCTTTCAGATGATCGAGGTAAGACAATTTGACTGCACTAGGCCGTTACTCTGCCAAAATTCCTCGTCTAACTTGACCGTCGGAGGGTCCTCGGTGGCACAACCATCCCGGGACTTCTTTGCAGGTAGCTCGGCATCAACCACACCAAGCCCATTGAGATCCACATGCTTCAGGAGTCAATCCTCCAATTCAATCTCAGCCGTCCATCAACACACGAAGAGATCAACGGAAGATAACATCTAAAGGAGATCCAGAGATCCATCAAGATGACTCTTAACAGAGCTGAATGAGAAACACATGGGTGCGCCCCAAAAGTTTGAGATGAAGGCTTGTTATTGTTCTATGCATTCATTCCTATTGATGATAAAATAAAACAATTGTTGACTCACCGGCTACCAGTTAAATTATTGGATAAAGCGTACTGTGGTTACCGCATGCGCATGGTATCAAACGATTCAAACCTCTAGAAAATAAGTGATCATGGGTTCAAAACTCACCATCAACACTAAACTGGAAAGAAAAAAAATCCCTCGTGTGAGGGTATGAATCATATAGAACAATCATTGTATGCAAAGTAGCAGCTCAAGCCTCAAGCTTCTGGCTGAAGTGGTTACAATGGTTACTCTTCCACTTGGCTAAATTCTATCCCATTTTGTTGTATTTATTGCATGCAGATCTGGATATTAGGCTTCGTTACAATTTTAAAGTCGGCGGTGGCGGGCACTTGTATAGCAAGCAAAGCTGACCCAGAGACATTAGCATGGATATATATGCAAAGTAGTGTGGATGAACTGCTGCTTCATGTCGAATCGGGCAGTCTCAGGAAAGTATTTCGTATTGAACAGACCGCGAAACGTTTTCCACTCGATAGGTTGGGTGAGACGGCTTTCCTCAGCCTTCCACCAGATTCTGGCATTGTCTGTCAGTTGCAATTTCGCAACTCTCACCCAGGCAATATCTGGCACTTGAACTACTGCTAGATCATCTTTAATCGATTGAGCCCATTCTTCCGCCTCCAGTGGGCTCTCTTTTCCCGAAAAATGTTTTGGGTGCAGTGTCCGGAATTGTTTGACTCCGGATGCCTCGGCTTCGGGGCAGTGCATGAGAATAGCAGTCTGCTGCTGCTGACCCTCCAGAAGGCTCTTGATCGTCTTGAGTAGTACCGTTTGCTCGTTAATGGGAGCTGTAACGGTAGGTAGTGGTGGTAGAGTAGGCAGTGGAGTGTTGCCATTGACATTGGTACTGGTGTTATTCGGTGAATCCATGACCTTGATAGAAAATGAATGGTTAGGATAGATTCAAGAAATTCGAAATGTAAGGAATGTATAGTTGTTGATTCTTATAATTCTTGCGATATATTGCTTAAGACTTCATATAGAACCGACCTGCATGGGGCCACCAACAAAACCTGTCACTCCCCGCTACCCAGTAGACGGAAATGGTGACGTGGCAGGCCGCAATGTATTTACTAAGAAATAAATACGTTAAGCATAATTAAGCAATATATAAAATGTACAAGAATAATGTAACACCCTAGTTCATTTATACCATATTCGATTTGAGTATTTCCTAATCTTGTGACTATTTCTTAATTATTGTTTGTTTTGGGTGCGGATAGTACTTTGGTATCTATGGTTAGTATCCGACCTGATCCGCATGCTTGAAACCCACCTTGGTTTTAGATTACGACATATCTTTACTAGTACGAAGGATCCGTGCATATTTAGATTTAATATTACACTTATATGATATGTTGCATCTACATTTTTTTCTAGATAATACAAATTATAACCAAATATAATATTTTTAATGTCTAGCATGGCCTGTAATCATACCCTATATCTTGCGAGTGCATCTATACATCGTGCTCATGTCCAGTTTGATGAAACGGACTCGTTTGGATCGCTACGTGTTTTTACGCGTATCTGTTCTTGGGGGTATGCATTTTATCTAACCGGATGTCGCATTATAATTTTAACTGACACGTGTATTATCCGTATTTTAAAACTAGATTTTTAGATGAGACCCGGACATTTTTCGGAGTATTTTTGTATTGGCTATAAAATCCTAGAATATATATTATAATATTTTATAAAACCTTAAAAGTTTAAACTATACATAATATATATAAATATTTTTTTAACTATAATATAAACCCTCAGTATCTGTCTGGCTCACCGTCTCTCTCTCTACTTTTTATATATATATATATATATAACCTTTACCGATAAATCTCTTTCCTCTCATTTCTTTCTTCTTTCTGTTCTTCGGCCATGAGAGATGAACCCACGCTCGAACCCTAGCCTCATCTCTAGCCATCGCCGCCACAATTCCAGCCTCATCACCACCCTCACCACTACCTCTTATCATCCCTCTCCATTCCCAAGCTCACAACCCCGACCCCTGCACCCACAACCCGAGAAAACCCAACACCATAAACCTCCTCGTCGCAACCCTAGCGCCGATCACCTCGTCGACCTCATCCCGTCACAACCATCTCCATCTTCTCCCCCTCTCTTCTTCTCTAACCTTGAAAACCCCCGACCAACTCCATACAAACCCCCGACCACGACCTTATAACTCCCGGCAACCCAAGAACCTAACCTAGACTTCATCCCCTCACCGCCGACCTCCTCGTCCCCTCGCCCTCATCATCATCCCCTCGACCTCATCTCCTCTCCCTTTCCTCTCCATTTCCTGTACCCGACGACCCATGACCCGAGAACACCTTGCTTCCAAAGCCCGACGAGATTCCTGCACTGCTGAAACCCAACCTCATCGCCGGAGATCTTGTCGTCACCAAGCACCGTAACCTCCTCCTTCTCCTCACCTCCCTCGACTTCCCGACATCTCAGACCACCACCGGACCATGTACCAGATCGCGACCAGACCATGCACTAGATCACGACCAGACCAAGCCACCACCAGACCATGCACCAGATCGCGATCAGACCATGCACCAGACCCAGACCATGCCATGACCGTGTCATCACTGTACCCAGAGCGTGTCACGACATGCCCGTTTCATACTCAGCTCTGTTCCTCTCCGAAAGACGGCGCGACACCGCGTCTTGCCTGAGATTCGGGGCAGATGCTAATAGGTGCTATCCGTCCACCTCTCCGAAGATGCCAAGTTGATTTATGGCACCATGTATCGAAGGTTTAGACGGATGCGTCCGATGTAGCAGACTTCGTCAGATTCCCCCTCGTTTGAGGGGTTTTTTATTGTGGGGACGCTCTTCCCTGCAGGCGTAAGCCCCTGCAGTTAATTACGCTACCGCATTGCGGTAACAACTTTCTCCTTCTCCAGATGGTCACTTCGTGTCGTGGGTGTCTGTTTTGTATTTTGTTGCCCGTGGATTGTTTACGGAGACTGAGTTATGTCGTCGCCCGTAGGGCGTGGACTAGTCCAAATCCGTATTATCTTAGATTTGGGTTTGGGGGGGGTCTGGTTTGAGGATACGTCAGCCATACTTAAGGCTAAGATCAACTCAAACGTTTGTTAAGGATACGTTAGTCTAACTTTGTGACTAAGATCAACTTAACGGGATCGTTTAGATCCGACAAAAGAGCGTTTGGACTCTAATGTTCCAGTTTAGGGACATAGTGGTCCATGAATGTATGGCCGTTGGGACCCATCACCTCTCTGACGACGTTGAAGGATTACAACGACGGATGTCAGAGGAGTTCAGGGATGTACCCTCGAGCCAGAGTTAATTGGGGGGATTTATAGTCCACTCTGTTTGAGGGTTTAAGGATACGTTAGCCATCTTTGAGGCTAAGATCAACTTAAACGGGACCGTTTAGATCCGACAAAAGAGCATGCGGGGCTCTATTGTTCTAGTTTAAGGACATTACGGTCCATGGGTAGTTTAAGGACATTGCGGTCCATGGGTAGTTTAAGGACATTGCGGTCCATGGGTAGTTTAAGGACATTGCGGTCCGTCGTTAGTTTTAAGACATCTCGGTCAAGGTTAAGGACGTCGTAGTCCATGGGTTTAAGGACCCCACAGTCCATTGTTAGTTTTAAGACATCTCGGTCAAGGTTAAGGACGTCGTAGTCCATGGGTTTAAGGACCCCACAGTCCATTGTTAGTTTTAAGACATCTCGGTCAAGGTTAAGGACGTCGTAGTCCATGGGTTTAAGGACTCCACAGTCCGGTATGTGCTCTGGATGCTTCACACGGGTTCACTGCCGTGCTTGGCGAGGACCATGCTCCGCTCTGGACGTTTTCCACGGGGTCAAAGAGTGACATTATCCGCGTTCCACGTAACCAGGAATTTGCATTAGACATGAGTTTAAGGACCCCACAGTCCATATCAATGTGTGGTCGTCGGGACCCGTTACCTCTTTGAAGACATTGAGGGATTACAATGCCAAGTATCAAAGGAGTGACGAGATGTACCCTAGAACCGGAGTGGATTAAATAGTCCTTGGCCCAATTTGGGGTCAAGACGAATTAATTATGTTATGAGTCCATTGGACCAGTTAATCACCAATTGAGGACTTATGGCCATCTTGGGCTAAGTCCAATCAGGAGAGGCTTTGCCTCTATCCGTTTAGGCCAATTGGGCCAAAGCATAGTGTTAAACACTACAGAGCAGTCAGTGTTGAACACTGGGAATGGGGTTGACAAGTTAGTGTTTAACACTTAAGAGATAATTGGTGTTAAACACCAGCAACAAGGCTTTTCAAATTAGTGTTAAACACTAAAACAGATCAGTGTTGAACACTGCAGATGAAGATCTCAGGTTAATGTTTAAACACTAAGGTAATCAGTGTTGAACACTGCAGATAAAGCTTTTTATTTAGTGTTGAACACTAAGGCCCCACAGTGTTTTAACACTGGGTTCGAGAGTTTTAATTTAGTGTTAAACACTAAGGCAAGAGGGGTCACGTGGCAGCACGTGAGAGTGCCCTCCCTTCATTTATTCTGAGATTATCGTGTCTTTCAGAGCATCACGTGCCATCACGTGATGGGCATTCAAATGCCTATGTATTAGAGCTTCTGCCGAGGGTCACGTGGGTCACGTGGGGTGCTGCCTCAAAGGGGCTTTCTGTAGATCTCTTGGAGGGGTCACGTGATGACACGTGACCCTGCCTCCATGTATTTTGTTTAGAGGCTTTGTTAATCTTCTTTCAGGAATTAAATTCCTCGAACTGTAAATTTCAGAGGAATTAAATTCCTACTTCCTTTCGAAGACTTTGTTTTCTGGAATAGAGTTTAACTCTGAATTTTCTGTAGGAATTAAATTCCTCATATACGTGAAGGGCTGAATAGGGTTAAACCCTAATAAAAGTTTTTAAGGAGTTTAAACTTCCATCCTCTGTTAAATTATGATTAAGGGAATTAAATTCCTGCTGTTTCAACAGAACTAGGTTCTTAATTAGGGTTAAACCCTGTTTCTTTTTTGTTCTGGAGGAATTAAATTCCCATAATATAGGGTCAAGCCCTCCTTTTATTTTAAAGGAATTAAATTCCTATAGTTCTGTGAGAATTAAATTCTCGTGCTTGCATTCCTTCTCCATGTTTTGGATCTGCATGGCAGGATCTCAACCCATTGAGAATTAAATTCTCAACCTTAAGGGGAGATGTGCACTTTGCAGATCCTCCATCAAAGAGAGAAGAAATATGTTCTTCTGTTTTTACATTATCAGAGTTAAACTCTGTTGAGAATTAAATTCTCTTTCTTTCAAAAGGCCTTCCCTTTCTTACCTAGGGTTTTTTGCAGAAGATCCGAGTCTTTTCAAAGTATCAAAGCTCTTCTCCCTTTTTTTTTTCTTCTCTGCGCATGTATATATTTCTCTGTGTCTCTTGGCTCCTATTTATAGGAGAAGCAGCCGAATCAATCAGTTTTTGACGAATCTTCATTGAGATTTGATTTGCATTCATCATTCATTTTGGGCCGTTGGATTATTAGGCGAATTTTATTCACCATTGGATTTTAAATCCAGAGATTCTCCTTTGTTATTTTGGTTAGATTTAAAGGGGAAATCTTTCCAAACCCGAGATTTTTCCATAGATAGATGATATTTCATCATCTCTGAATCTTTAATTTGATTGGTCCCAGATAGTTGCTTTCTTTTGGAAAGATTTGAATTTCTCTCAGAATTTAATTCTGTTGACAAAATGGGCTTTGAAAGCCGGTCACGTGTGATCACGTGACCCATGGTCACGTGTGAGCACGTGACCCCCTTTGGAATGAGCCTTTTCCTTTCTTTTGCGCTTTGTCTTCTGATCGTTGCTTAAGCGTCATGTGCCACCACGTGACTCCTGGTCACGTGTGAGCACGTGACCCTTGTTTGAACTCTCTTTCTTTGGTTCATCTGGAGAACGAGTCTGCTGTCTTGAACGTCACGTGCCAACACGTGACCCTGGTCACGTGGAAGCACGTGACCTCTTCTGAAGCCTTTTTCTTGACTTGATCAGGGAACTGGTGTGTCTTTTGACGCTTGCATTTAAATGTCACGTGTCGCCACGTGACCCTGGTCACGTGGGAACACGTGACTCTTTCTGAAGCCCATTTTCTTCAGCGTAGTCAGGAAACTGAACTTGACTTGACGATGCTTTTTAGGCGTCACGTGCCAACACGTGACCCCTTTCTGAAGCTTTTCCCAGAAGCTTTCCTGATTTTAAATCAGGAAACAAATGCCCCCACAGCGTTGTTCTCACGTGTCTGCACGTGAGTGCAACGCTGTCACCTCTTGTGACCGTTGGGTTCCTCTAGGGATCTGGGGAGACGAAATGTTTTCATTGTCTTCTATAAATACCTCTGTCTCTTCATAGGAGCCTTCACTTTGCCCATCTTCTTCTTCTGAGAACTTTTTCTGAGAATTTAATTCTCTTCTTCCAGAGCTTAGTTCTCTGTCTTGAAACAATCTTCAGAGTTTAACTCTGTTCAAAAGGAATCCTTTTTCCTCAGGTAACGTTCTTGGACAACGATGGACCTTCACATTTCTCTGGATTTTAAATCCAAAACAAGGGTTTTTACCCTTCTTTCTTCATATTTTCCATAAGAACATGAAACTGTTTAATCTTTCAACTGTAGATCTCTTAGGGTTTAGATGATCTTTGGGGAGATGATGATGGCGGTTCAAATCCATGGAATTTAATTCCATCCAAAAATATTTTTGGGAATTTAATTCCCTTTTCTTAATAAGGAATTTAATTCCAACGAAGAACTCGATTTCTTCACACAGAGGCTTCCTGGGGTCTCTTGGCCCGAGGTTGTTCTTCCTGCAATTAATGCAAATGGGGGCTTTGTAATGATATCTTTTTGTGTGAATTCACTTCCTTTGATTTTATTGGATCCACTGTAGAGCCCGAGACAGATCCTGTTGGGGGAATGTGCATGGCCATCATTTTTTATTAAATGAGGATATTCCCTTTTGTTTTATTGTAACTGTTTGGTCTCATTATTAATGAGCCGTCATCCGGATTCTGTGGGGCCCATGTGTTTTGTAGCCAATGGTCCCAGGAAACTTTGCTGTTGCTTTCTCCCGCTAGTCTTCATGTTCATGCATGAATATATATTGCTGACTTTCCTTTTAACGGTTTTCTTTTACTGGATTTCAGGTGCGATGGCTTCTGCTCCACGCTTTCCCTTTTCTCGCTCAAAGGCGGCTTTTCCTCAGTCACCGTCTGATGAGGAAGCGATGGCGATGATTCGGGCCCATGACCCGAACTGCACCAACCTTCTTCAGTGGGGGTCTTGGTACAGTCAGATTATTCAGGGTCGTCGGAGTTTTCTCTGCGCGGTGTCAACGGAGCCCACTTTCCCCTTTTTACCGATGGATCCTCCAAGGACAGCTTTTGCTGTGGAAATGCCCAACTGGACTCCAACGGGGAGGCTTGAGCCTTCGACGACCGGTATTCCGAATCATCCGATTCCGGCCATAGACATCTTGGGGCGGCGTATCTGCCAAGGTGAGGCCCACCCGTGGGGGCAAATTTATAAGATAGGGCTCACTCCCCGGCATCCCACGGGCTATCTTCTCTGGGCTCGCTACATCCTTTCTGCCCATCGTGCGCGGTTGCAGAAAGTCGGGCTTTATCAGGCCATATATGCGTCACTATTCCACTATAAGTCCCCGCATGCCTGGTGGGTTAAGGCGTTTTTGAACCAATGGAATCTTCCCACCAACACTTTCATTCTAGGAGATCGTGAGGTCTCGATCTCTCTTGCAGAATTTTATGAAATCTCGGGATTGCCAATCAGGGGCGCACTATATGAGGAGTTTTTCTCCCTACAGGTCGAGAGGATCCCATAGGTGTGAGTTCTTCTTAAAGATCGTGAGGATCCTTAAGCGGGTTTTCCCTTGAGGGTCGTAAGGATCTCACAAGAGAGTTTTTCTTCCTTACAGGTCGTGAGGGCCTGCAAGTGCCGGATGTGATCATCCTTATCCGTGTTTCACGGAGTCAGGGATATCTCAAGGTATCGTAGTTTAAAGACGTCACGGTCAAGGTTAAGGACCTCATAGTCCGTGGATTTAAGGACTCCACAGTCCGCTGTTAGTTTTAAGACATCACGGTCAAGGTTAAGGACCTCATAGTCCGTGGATTTAAGGACTCCACAGTCCGGTGTTTGGTTGCAGGGACCCGTCACCTCTTTGAAGACGTTGAGGAATTACAACGCCGGGCATCAAAGGAGTGAAGAGATGTACCCTTAAACCGAGGCAAAGTCTGTAGGGAATCGGGGTGGTTGATCGTTAGTTTTAAGACATCACGGTCAAGGTTAAGGACGTCATAGTCCGTGGATTTTAAGGACTCCACAGTCCGGTATTTGCTCTGGATGCTTCACACGGGTTCACTGCCGTGCTTGGCGAGGACCAGGCTCCGCTCTGGACGTTTTCCACGGGGTCAAAGAGTGACATTATCCGCGTTCCACGTAACCAGGAATTTTGCACTAGATGCTTCACACGGGTTCACTGCCGCGTTAGGCGAGGACTAGGCTCCGCTCTGGATGCTTCGCATGGGTTCACTACCATGCTCTGCGAGGACCAGGATCCGCTCTGGACGTTTTCCACGGGGTCAAAGAGTGACATTATCCGCGTTCCACGTGACCAGGAATTTTGCACTAGATGCTTCACACGGGTTCACTGCCGCGTTAGGCGAGGACTAGGCTCCGCTCTGGATGCTTCGCACAGGTTCACTGCCATGCTCTGCGAGGACCAGGATCCGCTCTGGACGTTTTCCACGGGGTCAAAGAGTGACATTATCCGCGTTCCACGTGACCAGGAATTTTGCACTAGATGCTTCACACGGGTTCACTGCCGCGTTAGGCGAGGACTAGGCTCCGCTCTGAATGCTTCGCACGGGTTCACTGCCATGCTCTGCGAGGACCAGGATCCGCTCTGGACGTTTTCCACGGGGTCAAAGAGTGACATTATCCGCGTTCCACGTGACCAGGAATTTTGCACTAGATGCTTCACACGGGTTCACTGCCGCGTTAGGCGAGGACTAGGCTCCGCTCTGGATGCTTCGCACGGGTTCACTGCCATGCTCTGCGAGGACCAGGATCCGCTCTGGACGTTTTCCACGGGGTCAAAGAGTGACATTATCCGCGTTCCACGTAACCAGGAATTTTGCACTAGATGCTTCACACGGGTTCACTGCCGCGTTAGGCGAGGACTAGGCTCCGCTCTGGATGCTTCGCACGGATTCACTGCCATGCTCTGCGAGGACCAGGATCCGCTCTGGACGTTTTCCACGGGGTCAAAGAGTGACATTATCCGCGTTCCACGTAACCAGGAATTTTGCACTAGATATCCGCACTTCACGGGGTGAAGGTTTGACTGTTGGCGATATGTACACCACCGAGCCATGGAACTGGGAGTTGCCGCTGTTCCGCTTAGCTTGAAGTTGTGCCCGTTGTTACGAGACGAGTATTGGGATGATCTTTAGGTCGCTCGTGGCCCGTCAAGATTCGGCTTCTTCTTCTAATGAAACCTGGGGGGGAAGAGTGCGACTCCTTCTTTGTTTGCGCCCCTGGATTGTATACAGGGATTGATGTAGCGTCACCTGTAGGGCATGTATTTTATTTTTATTTTATTTCTTTTCCCGCGATGCTCTATCATTTCAGCTTTTTATATCGCGAAAATCGCGACTGCCCAATCATTTCGGCTATTTTTCGCGGTGCCCAATCATTTCGGCTGTTTATTTATTCTCTACTCGCTGCTTTTTATTGCGAGTTGCCCCATCCTTTCGGCTATTTTTTTATGCCTTCATTCTTACTTGCTGCTTTTTATTGCAAGTTGCCCCATCATTTCGGCTATTTCGTAGGCATGTGTGGCTTGCTAGCTTTTTCGCTACAAGCTCGGATTTTGGACGCCGATTTCGGCATCAGCATCGCTGCAACTGAGACGTTGTCAGGAGCGAATCATCATTTGCCACGAGAGAATTTGTGATTTGATACCGGTTTAGGCGTCAGCATCGCTGCAACTGGAATATTGCCAGGAGCGAATCATCATTTGCCTCTGTCGATGTTGAACAAAGGTGGCTTAGCAAACAGGGTTAAGGTCCTGCCGACTAAGGCTTTTGACTTCATGAGCCGTAAGGGTCTCACAAAGGTATTTCTCCCTACAAGTCGTGAGGATCTTGCAGGTGTATTTTCTCCTTAGGGATCGTGAGGATTCCTAAGTGTATGTTCCTCTGTAATTCGTAAGGATCCTACAAGAGGGTTTTCTCCTTATGGGTCGAGAGGACCTACAAGGGTTGGACTTTGCTGGGGAAATGTTTATTCGCGCCCGTGGATTGTATACAAGGGTTAGTATTGAGCCTCTTGTAGGGCAATATCGGAGGTTGTGGAGGATTTGCTTAAGAACAGGTTCAGGTTTCTGTAACTTAAGACTTTCAAATCTCATGAGCCGTGAGGGTCCCATAAGAGAATTCTCCTTACGAGTCGTGAGGATCTCGTAAGTGTATTTTCTCCTTAGGAATCGTGAGAATCCCTAAGTGCGCTGCTCCTTTGTGAGTCGTAAGGATCTCACGCAGGTGGTTTCTCCTTACAAGGTCGAGATGACTCTGTAAGTGTCCTTTAACGAGGTTGCGCCCTTTCGGGTTTTCACAAACACTCGCCGGTAGTCCTGCTGTTTTTACTCACGGAGCCCTTTCGGGTTTTCATCCGTGCCCGTTTTGCTTATAGACATACCATTTATTATTATTATTATTTTTTTTTATCTTCTTTTTTTTTTATTTATACATCTCGTCAACCTAAGGACGTTGCGGTAGTAGTTTAGGGACGTTTCGGTCCGTCGTTAGTTTAAGGACGTTTCAGTCCATTGTTAGTTTAAGGACGTTTCGGTCCGTCGATAGTTTAAGGACGTTTCGGTCCGCCGTTAGTTTAAGGACGTTTCGGTCCGTCGTTATAGGAAGGCCGGCTGCTGCTTGTAAAGTCTGAGCCTAGGAAGATAGTGAGCGGACATAGTCGTCGTCATCTATCATTGACCTAGGCTGCAGCTTATTAAGCGTGGTATTTCTTCAAGAAGCGGCCGTTTATTGGCCTGAAAGGCCTTTCACCGTGCATGTCCATGAGTAGGTAGGCTCCACCCTGGTAGACCTTGTCTATGATGTACGGGCCTTCATAGTTTGGCTCAAATTTTCCCCGCTTGGCACGATTGGGGATCATAGGTCTTTTGACCACTAGTACGAGTTCGCCTTGGCGGAATGTCCTCGGCCTGGTCAATCTTTCGTACGAGCGCGTCATCTTTGCTTTGTAGGCTTCTAGATGTTGTTGCGCTATGAGCCGGGTTTCATCGAGGGCATCAAGCTCCTCAAGCCGAAGGTGAGCATTTTCTTCGTTCGTCAGCTCGTGGTGGACTGCTACTCGTAGAGAGGGTAACTCTATCTCGAGGGGGAGCACTGCTTCTGTCCCAAATACCAACGCGTACGGCGTTGTGTTCGTGGCCGTCTTGAATGTGGTTCGATAAGCCCAAAGGGCTTCTTGCAGCCTTTCGTGCCAGTCTCTCTTATTCCTGGAAACGGTCTTTTTTATGATCTTCGTCAAGGTCTTATTGAAGGCCTCGGCTAGACCGTTAGCTCGTGGATTGTAAACCGAAGAATATCTCCAGTCTATATTGTGCTGCTGTGCGAAGCGGCTAATCTTATGGCTTCGGTAGGCCGGCCCGTTATCGGAGATAATCCGCCGTGGAGTCCCGAACCGATAGATGACGTGCGTCTTGAAGAAATGGAGGATATTCTCCGTCTTTACTTCCCTCAGTGGTACTGCTTCTGCCCATTTGGAGAAGTAATCAGTTGTTGCCAGAATAAAACGGTGTCCCCGGGATGATGCTGGCTCAATGGGGCCGACTATGTCAGTCCCCCACATTTTGAATGGCCAACTGGCCAGCGTCGGGTGCAGTGGATTCGGATGTTGGTGGATGAAGTCTCCATGGATCTTGCATGAGTGGCATTGCCTCGCATACTCGAGGCAGTCCTGGATCATCGTGGGCCAGTAATAACCCATCCGTTTAATTTTTAACTTCATCTTTGGGCCTGCTTGGTGAGAACCGCAAAGTCCGTCATGAACTTCCTGAATGACTCTTTCTGCTTCGTCAGGTCCCAAGCATCTCAGCCATAGAGAATCAAACGATCTCTTGTATAAAATATCGTTGACGAAAGCGAAAGATAAAGCTCGTTTCATGAGCCGATGTCTTGAGGACGCTTCTTCGGGCATTCGGTGGGACTTAAAGTAGTCTATGAAGACTTCCCTCCAGTCTTCGGCCTTCTCATGGTCTTTTATTTATAGGGTCGTCTGCTCAGTCGTTCCCTTTTCTTCGCATGATTCCGGAGATATTTCTGCCGGGGCGAGCACTCGACGGCTTTGTACCACGATTCTGACGTCGTCGAGGTTCTCGTCAGCCAGTTCTTTAGCAAGTTTAGCCAACGCGTCTGCTTTGCTGTTTTCCGCGCGCGGTATGTTCTCCAAAGTATAGAAGGGAATTTGGGTCAATAGTTGCTGCACCCTTTCGCCGTACTTTACCAACTCCGGCTTGCACGTTTGGTAGTCACCATTTACTTGACTGACGACCAGCTGAGAATCCCCGTATATGAGGAGGTCCTCAATTCCCATGTCGATGGCGATCTCGAGGCCTGCTATCAGGGCTTCGTATTCGGCTTCATTGTTTGTCCTCGGCTCTGTTAAGGAGAAGGCGAAGCGCATTATCCCTCCTTGTGGAGTTGCAAAGATGAGGCCTATCCCTGATTTAATCATTGGGATACCTTGTTTCTGTTTCTTTATGGAGGACGCTCCATCGAAATAGAGTTCCCATCGGGTGGTTCCACCGCTAATCGCATTAAATGCATGCTCGTCCGGCAAATCACAGTTCAGAGGAGAATTGGCCGGTATCGGGTGCTCGGCGAGGAAGTCGGCAATGGCCTGGCCTTTCACTGCCTTGAGAGGTTGATACGTTATCGAGAACTCCATCAAGAGCAAGGCCCACTTAGCGAGTCGTCCCGTCAATATGGCTTTCGACATCAAATATTTGAAAGGGTCCACCTTCGAAATAAGACGGACTTCATGTGCTAATGCGTAATGTCTAAGCTTTGTTATTGCGAAGATCAATGCCAGGCAGTGCTTTTCAATGGGGGAATAGTTGCCTTCTGCCCCCAGTAGAACTCGACTTAAGTAGTAGAGTGCCCTCTCTTTCCCCTGATCGTTCTCTTGTGCCCATAATGCGCCTAAAGAACCTTCGAGGGCGGTGGTATAAAGAATGAGGGGTTTTCCCTTGACCGGCGCGGCCAACACCGGAGGGCTCTGCAGGTATTGCTTGATCTCGTCTAGTGCACCTTGACATTTGTGATCCTAAACGAATGGGATTCCCTTTTTCATCAGGTGGCTGTAAGGACGGCATTTGCCCGAAAGATTAGCGATAAACCGCCGGATGTATACGAGCTTCCCTTGGAGAGACCGCAGCTGCTTGAGCGTTCTTGGCAGAGGCATTTCCATGATCGCTTTAATCTTTGACGGATCTATTTCAATACCTCGGTGTCGAATGATGAATCCCAGGAATTTGCCCGAGGAGACTCCAAACGCGCATTTGAGGGGATTCATTTTCAAATTATATTGCCGGAGGCGTTGAAATACAGTCTCCAGATGCTTTAAATGATCTTCGTATGATGTGCTCTTTACTACGAGATCATCGATATAGCACTCGACGATGTCATGTATGAGATCGTCGAAGATCTTTGTCATGGCCCTTTGATAGGTAGCGCCAGCGTTCTTTAGGCCAAAGGGCATAACCCTGTAGCAAAATATACCCAAAGGGGTGCGGAAAGCGGTATGCTTCTGGTCTTCGGGATGCATCTTTATCTGATTGTATCCTGATGAACCGTCCATAAAGGAGAAAACCTCGTGAGTGGACGTGTTATCTATCATTAGCTCGGTTACCGGCACCGGGAAATCATCCTTTGGACAGGCTTTATTGAGATCCCTGAAATCCACGCATATGCGTACCGTCCCATTCTTCTTCATTACCGGGACGATATTGGCAATCCAGTCGGGATATTGGACTTCTTGGATAAATCCTGAATCGATCAACTTTTTGACTTCGGCGTTGATGCTCATCTCAAGCTCGAGTCGCATCCTCCTTGGCGCCTGCTTGACTGGCTTGATATCTGGGGATATTGCTAATCTATGCACAGCAATCTCCGGATCCAATCCTGGCATCTCGGAGTAGTTCCATGCGAAGCAATCTTTATGCCGTAGAAGCACGTTCTTTAACGCAGCCACCTTTTCTTCGGATAACAGCTCGCTGACAAATGTCGGTCGCGGGTCGTCTGCCGATCCCAACTCAATCTTCTTGAGGTTATCTGCAGTAGTATGTATACCATCTTCCAGTTCTTTGGGAGCGGGCGGAAATTCCGAGATCACCTCATCATCGCTGTTTTCAAAGCACCGGGAAAGGTCATCTACGTTCTCGGGCTCTTCTTCTAATATCGTAATCGTATAACAAGTGCGAACCTGCTCCCTGGACTGAGGTGGGCCCGGTTCTGCTCTTGCGGCCTTGGGCTCATACTTTTGCGGCGGCGTTACCTTCCAGCCGTCGGATAAAGCGAACCTACCCCGTCGGTACTGGTCCTCGACCCAGTTCTTGAAGGTGAAGCAGTCTTCGGTAGGATGTCCTATGGCTTGGTGATAAGAGCAATAACTCGGATGAGAGACCTTGCTAGCTTGGTCAGGATGTCTAGACTCTGGAAGCGTGATCATTTGATGTTTTATAGCGAGGTTGAGTAATCTCTTCGTCTTGTCTCGGGGGAAGGAATACGCTCGACTCATCTTCTTCACGAGGGACAAACCCGAGCCGCTTTTTGATTTATTTTCGTCTCTGCGTCGGGCCTTTCGTACAACGGATTGACGAGGATAAGCGTCTTTGTCTTTTCCAGTACGTTGAGATAGACGTTGCGTCCTGGCCTTCTTGTAGATGGCCATCTCGCGGTTGTGGCCTTCCTGAGCTCTCCGACCCATTTTCCTGATAGGCTTGTTCGTTCGTTCTTCAAACGACGGACTCGGTGCTTTAATCGCGGGGTCTAGTTTTAATGAAGGGTTGGCATCTCCTGACAGGGCGTCCTCTTCTTCATCAAAGGTATATATAGTGTAGCTGCTGTGAGTCCGTTCCCGTTTTCCAGCTCTTGCGTATCCAAGCCCGAGTGTTTCCATCTTCCCGTTGGGCAATTTGCGTTGAGTCCCGGGGACATCCCAAATCTTGTTGTAGAACCGAGCCTGCCGAACAGCCTGTTTTAAGGGTACTCCTTGGCGCTTCAATAGCTTCTTTAATCCATCCGTATAGTATCTGGGCAGACGGATGGGTTGGAGCCTGTCGAATGTAGTATCTGCGCCATACCAGATCTCTTTCTCTATTTTCGACTCTGAGGATCGGTAAAATAGGATCACTTTCTCACCCCTTCGCCTGGGAGGGACGTAGAATGTTTGCAGGTCCTGTACATTGTGAGCCTGAAGCGCGTCGAGATCCTTGTAGTGTTCTCGCGGTACCATGGTGATTTGCAAACTATGGTCATCGCCAGGGGGTGCTTGTATTGACAGCCGATTGGAGAACACAGCGTTCACTTCATCTTCTGAGTCACTTCCGAAGACTAACATGGGGGCGGGCGTCCTCAGGTTGTTGCGTTGAGATGGCCCTGCATAAACTATCTCTTCCTCTTCTTCGGTATCGCTCTCGAAAACGGGGATGGTGGCGGCAGCTTTATTCTCCGGATTGCGACACCTTTCTGTATCCTCGAAATCTGGCAAAAAGTACTTCACATCTTCGTATTTACGGACTTCGTTCATGGAAAATGGGTTTAACTCACCTGTTACGGTATACTCGAAACCATCCTTGAAGTACTTCATACACTGATGTTGTGTAGAAGGGATGATATTGTACTCGTGTAGCCAGGGACGACCGAGCAAGGCGTTGTAGCAGGTCTTGGCGTCAGTGACATGGAATTTGATGTCTGTGACGAGAAGTCCGAAGCGTAATGTTAGTATCACGGATCCGAGAGTCCGTGACGATTGTGAATCGAAACCGGAGATAGTAATTTTGTCACGAGCGAGGTGTTGCACACTCATGCAGATTTCCTTCAACACCCGAACATTAAGGAGGTTGACGGAGGATCCATTATCCACCAGGATCTTGCCTATCTTGATATCATGGCAGTATCCGGAGACATATAGGGGACGGTTATGGTCGCATGTCCCGAGAAGGAGGTCTTCATCACCGAAAGTGACGTCGGCCGTATGCACTTCCTCCAGTTCATCCTTCATCCTTTCAGTGGCGAGGAAGGCTTGGAATTGCTCGGGTTCTTGTAACGCCTTAATTAGTGAGTCTCGCGCTTCTTTCGATAATAGGAGGGCATCGAGAATGCTAAGCTGAGAAGGTAGCTTCCTCAAGTGCGCGAGGATGTTATAGTCCACTTTACTCTTCCTAGGAGGGTCTTTGGCAGCCAGCTCTCTCATGACTTGGTCATCTAAAGTGATATCTTCAGTGACCTTTTCCTTTCCCTTATCCTTTCTATTCCCGGGCCCGAGATTCTTTTCTGAGAGTGTGCGATTGCGCAGCTGAATGTTCTCGCAGATCTCCGATTCCTCCTCTTTCCCCAAAGCGGATTCTTTAAAGAGAGGGCCCAGAGCCATTTCTTCGTCAGAGTCGCTCCCAAAGGTGAGAACTTGTGACCCCCTAGCGTTAACCATGCAACAGTTGCCAGTCGTTCTGTTGTGCCCATCGACAGTACTTCTTCGCTCCCGACGGATCTTGCGTTTTATGCGCTTAACATGTTGCCGACGAGTAACATATCCTTGCCACCATATCTTAAAGGCGTCGCACTCCTCCGTGGGGTGTGAGACTTTCCGGTGATATGCGCAATAGTCAGGGTGCCTCTCCGCCCCATCGTGTGTATCTCCTTCCGAGGGCGGTAGCTTCATCCCCATTGACATGGCTTTGGCAAACCTTTTTCTCGTCTTGAATATCTTCTTGTCTACTTCGGATACCTTTCGCTCTGGCGGAGGTAGTTCAACTCTTCCGTTCAGTCGCCCGCATTTGGCTCTTTCCGACGTGGTCATTTCACGCTCCTGGTCCGCTTTACATTTTAGACGAATCTCGTCTAGAAAAGCGTCGATCATTTCGTCTGTTGGCCATGCACGCTCTGGTACAGGCTCTGCCTCCGGCTTCTTAGTGCTGGGAGTTTTCCCATCATCGGTAAACGAGTGGGAGACTACGTTACAACTCGCCACATATCCTTCGGATTCATCCGACGAGCTCTCTCCATCATCCTCCTCTTGAAAGATGTGGTTGAGGAACTCTTGCAGTGTGACAGGAGTTCGCGCCTTTTGATTGTATTCTTCCAGCGCGTCGATTTGCTTCTGCAAGTTCGTGTGCTCGTTTTCAAGCTTCACGGGCTTCTTGGATTTCCTCTTCTTTTTCTTCGAGGATTTCGACGGTTGGGCGTGAGTATTTGGGCCCTTATCGCGAATCTTCGTAATTGGGCGGGGCTTCAACATTCCTTTGATAATTTGAGGTTCAAGAGGGTCCTTCCATTCGATCGCAGGGCACGCATGAAGGTCTCTCAGCATTATTTTGGTTTTAGTTGATAGCACGACCTTCCATGGAGCTTCTTCAATAAAAGAACATGTTGCCCCCGGTGTATCCGCTTTCCTAGGAGCATGCGGCTGTGGTGGGTTCACCTTCCACTTTTCGGACAGTACAAACTTCCCCTGGAGGTACTGGTCTTCAATCCATCCTTTGAAGACGAAGCAATCTTCAATTGGATGGCCTACCGTTTGATGGTAAGGGCAATAGTTAGGGTTATTCACCTCGGTGGGTTGCGGCGGTCGCCTTGGATTTGGCAGGTTTATAAGTCTGTTGCGTATTGCCAGCTCGAATAGCCGTTTCGTCTTGTCCCGTGGGAACGAGTAGGGACGCTTCATCTTCTCATTATAATACCGACGCCTTTCCTCCAGTTGATCTGCCGGTTTCGGGGCGTTAGGTTGCTGTTGGGCATTCGCAACAAAGGTTGCCCTCCCTTTACCCTTGTCATTCCGAGGTTCCGACTTCGGTGTAGGTGGTCTATGACCCATCTGGTCCATCTGAGCCAACTTGTCGATCAGAGCCTGGAATGTGGTTGGCTTAAAGAACATCATAAACTGGGAGATAGTTGCGTGAGGGTCTAGAGTTCCCATGAACATGCCCACCGCAGGTGCTTCCTCAATGCGTTGCTCACATCTCGACCACAAGTTCCGCCAGCGTATAGCGTACTGGACCCAGGTTTCGTCCGGTTTTACCCTGGCGTTAATAAGTGCAGTTATTGGAGTGCGTTCGCTGGCACTTGCAAATCGCTGAGTGAACAACAACTCCATTTCAGCGAACGTTTTGATAGAATCGTTCGGGAGTTCCGAATACCATTCGAACGCTGTTTCTGATAAGCTGCCCACGAACTGGCGGAGCAACAATTTATCATCACCGCCGGTGTTACCGCAGAGGGCCCGAAACTGGGCGACATGTTGATGGGGATTGCCGGTCCTCTTATACACGTGGAATTTTGGTATCGTATAGCCTTGCGGGTATTTGATTTGGTCGTACCAGCTCGGATACGGCCGCCCCGTTTTCACGACTTGACCAGCTGCCTCAGTCGCGTGGTGAACCCGGATTTGCTGGGCTATGTAGTCAGCCAAGTCAGCCTTAGAGATTGCCTCCTCCTTGGCCGTTGAGAGGGCTGGTGGTAGATTTGACGTTTCTCCTCGGTCGTCTTCAAGAACGATCGGGGGATCCTCGGCGGGTAAGTCCTGCTGGATCATCATTCCTATCACATCTTGGAAGAGAAGGCCCATCCGTTGTATGTTGGCCGCTTGTTCAGCAGCCTCTTTGTCCCTTTTCTCCAGTGTCCGGCGAAGGAATTCAGCATCGGTTTCTTCCTCCTGGCGTGCGTCTGAGGACGTTTCTGGGTTTTCTTTTGGCCCGGTGAGCGCGGCCATAGCATTCATCATTTCTTGCAGCTTTTGTTGCTGTTCCTGGGCTTTCGTCACGGATCGGGTTAGCGGTCGGTGGCCCGTAGAAGTGCGGCTTTCCTCTTTTCCAGAGGCCATGTAAACAGTGTGCACCACCATGCCCCCAGACTTAGGGCGTCTGGGCTCAGTGCTTTTAGCCGTCGCTGCATGCTGTGGGGTCTTCTCCGGCCTCCTTCTTTTATGAGTCAGTTGATCAACAGCCTTTTGGGGTTTGGCCTGGTGACCAGCTTCCGGTTGGATTTTCAGCTTCTTGTGTTGGCGGGAGAAGTTCGGATCGATGATCGAGTCCCGTGCCTGCCGCCAAACCTTATAGATTTTGGAAGACAGCCGTTGAGGAGATTGGGGCCGTTCTGATTCCATTTCCACAACCTTTTTTAACGGGGGAGGAGACCTCTTCAGTACTGCAGTAGGAGAATTTTTTCGCACTTTATTTAGCATTTCGAAGCTGTTCCCAGTTGGAACAGCAGCATTAACTTCTGCCACCGGGGCCGATGGAGTCAACCCGGAGGGGGAGTTGCCCCCAGCCTTCCTTACTCGGCGCCAATGGCGACGTCGAGCGTGTCGAGCGGACGGTGTAGGGTCAGCGGTAAGAATGGTTTCGTTTTGCCCTCTATCTGGGTGTGGGGTCGCTGTTGGTGTTAGCCTGTCAAAGACCGATGTCCTTTGGGCAGCAGGAGCGGGAGCTGAAGCCGTCAATCTTGTAAAGACCGATTTTTTGGCTGGAGAGGCCGCCTTGGCGACTTCGGGGGCAGGAGCGGCCACTTTCTTAGAAGCAGCTTCCTCTGAGATTGTAGACCTCATGATGGGTCTACCGGATTTCTGGCCCAATCTAGAGAAGACCGAGGCGTTGACGTTGGGCGACTCGTTGAGAGGAGCCGCGGCAGGGGTGAGACGATCAAAGACCGACTTCTTGAGAGCTTCCGTTGTCAGCGCTGGAGCGGTGAAGTTTGTCGGTAGGAGCATGGTCCCAAAGAACAATCCTGTGGTGGCACGAGTGACCTGTTCCACGGGCATTGTGAATAGCGAAGCAGCTTGGGGTCCGTAAGCTATACCTCCTGGCGAGGCAGAGCGTTGGTTGCAATTGCAGTCTGAGCAGTTGGAGAATTTCATGGAAGTAGAAGCCATCGATCCTTTGCTTTCTGCAATAAGCGAGACGCCAATTCTTAGTATCTTGAAACCCAAGGGCAACCATTAGCGAACCGCGATTGGTTCGCGAGTCACGACACACGAAGTGTGGAGTGGAAAGAGGAAAAGGTCCCACCGGGCGTGCCAGAATCTGTTCCCCTCCGAAAGACGGCGCGACACCGCGTCTTGCCTGAGATTCGGGGCAGATGCTAATAGGTGCTATCCGTCCACCTCTCCGAAGATGCCAAGTTAATTTATGGCACCATGTATCGAAGGTTTAGACGGATGCGTCCGATGTAGCAGACTTCGTCAGATTCCCCCTCGTTTGAGGGGTTTTTGATTGTGGGGACGCTCTTCCCTGCAGGCGCAAGCCCCTGCAGTTAATTACGCTACCGCATTGCGGTAACAACTTTCTCCTTCTCCAGATGGTCACTTCGTGTCGTGGGTGTCTGTTTTGTATTTTGTTGCCCGTGGATTGTTTACGGAGACTGAGTTATGTCGTCGCCCGTAGGGCGTGGACTAGTCCAAATCCGTATTATCTTAGATTTGGGTTTGGGGGGGTCTGGTTTGAGGATACGTCAGCCATACTTGAGGCTAAGATCAACTCAAACGTTTGTTAAGGATACGTTAGTCTAACTTTGTGACTAAGATCAACTTAACGGGATCGTTTAGATCCGACAAAAGAGCGTTTGGACTCTAATGTTCCAGTTTAGGGACATAGTAGTCCATGAATGTATGGCCGTCGGGACCCATCACCTCTCTGACGACGTTGAAGGATTACAACGACGGATGTCAGAGGAGTTCAGGGATGTACCCTCGAGCCAGAGTTAATTGGGGGGATTTATAGTCCACTCTGTTTGAGGGTTTAAGGATACGTTAGCCATCTTTGAGGCTAAGATCAACTTAAACGGGACCGTTTAGATCCGACAAAAGAGCATGCGGGGCTCTATTGTTCTAGTTTAAGGACATTACGGTCCATGGGTAGTTTAAGGACATTGCGGTCCATGGGTAGTTTAAGGACATTGCGGTCCATGGGTAGTTTAAGGACATTGCGGTCCATGGGTAGTTTAAGGACATTGCGGTCCGTCGTTAGTTTTAAGACATCTCGGTCAAGGTTAAGGACGTCGTAGTCCATGGGTTTAAGGACCCCACAGTCCATTGTTAGTTTTAAGACATCTCGGTCAAGGTTAAGGACGTCGTAGTCCATGGGTTTAAGGACTCCACAGTCCGGTATGTGCTCTGGATGCTTCACACGGGTTCACTGCCGTGCTTGGCGAGGACCAGGCTCCGCTCTGGACGTTTTCCACAGGGTCAAAGAGTGACATTATCCGCGTTCTACGTAACCAGGAATTTGCATTAGACATGAGTTTAAGGACCCCACAGTCCATATCAATGTGTGGTCGTCGGGACCCGTTACCTCTTTGAAGACATTGAGGGATTACAATGCCAAGTATCAAAGGAGTGACGAGATGTACCCTAGAACCGGAGTGGATTAAATAGTCCTTGGCCCAATTTGGGGTCAAGACGAATTAATTATGTTATGAGTCCATTGGACCAGTTAATCACCAATTGAGGACTTATGGCCATCTTGGGCTAAGTCCAATCAGGAGAGGCTTTGCCTCTATCCGTTTAGGCCAATTGGGCCAAAGCATAGTGTTAAACACTACAGAGCAGTCAGTGTTGAACACTGGGAATGGGGTTGACAAGTTAGTGTTTAACACTTAAGAGATAATTGGTGTTAAACACCAGCAACAAGGCTTTTCAAATTAGTGTTAAACACTAAAACAGATCAGTGTTGAACACTGCAGATGAAGATCTCAGGTTAATGTTTAAACACTAAGGTAATCAGTGTTGAACACTGCAGATAAAGCTTTTTATTTAGTGTTGAACACTAAGGCCCCACAGTGTTTTAACACTGGGTTCGAGAGTTTTAATTTAGTGTTAAACACTAAGGCAAGAGGGGTCACGTGGCAGCACGTGAGAGCGCCCTCCCTTCATTTATTCTGAGATTATCGTGTCTTTCAGAGCATCACGTGCCATCACGTAATGGGCATTCAAATGCCTATGTATTAGAGCTTCTGCCGAGGGTCACGTGGGTCACGTGGGGTGCTGCCTCAAAGGGGCTTTCTGTAGATCACTTGGGGGGGGTCACGTGATGACACGTGACTCTGCCTCCATGTATTTTGTTTAGAGGCTTTGTTAATCTTCTTTCAGGAATTAAATTCCTCGAACTGTAAATTTCAGAGGAATTAAATTCCTACTTCCTTTCGAAGACTTTGTTTTCTGGAATAGAGTTTAACTCTGAATTTTCTGTAGGAATTAAATTCCTCATATACGTGAAGGGCTGAATAGGGTTAAACCCTAATAAAAGTTTTTAAGGAGTTTAAACTTTCATCCTCTGTTAAATTATGATTAAGGGAATTAAATTCCTGCTGTTTCAACAGAACTAGGTTCTTAATTAGGGTTAAACCCTGTTTCTTTTTTGTTCTGGAGGAATTAAATTCCCATAATATAGGGTCAAGCCCTCCTTTTATTTTAAAGGAATTAAATTCCAATAGTTCTGTGAGAATTAAATTCTCGTGCTTGCATTCCTTCTCCATGTTTTGGATCTGCATGGCAGGATCTCAACCCATTGAGAATTAAATTCTCAACCTTAAGGGGAGATGTGCACTTTGCAGATCCTCCATCAAAGAGAGAAGAAATATGTTCTTCTGTTTTTACATTATCAGAGTTAAACTCTGTTGAGAATTAAATTCTCTTTCTTTCAAAAGGCCTTCCCTTTCTTACCTAGGGTTTTTTGCAGAAGATCCGAGTCTTTTCAAAGTATCAAAGCTCTTCTCCCTTTTTTTCTTCTTCTCTGCGCATGTATATATTTCTCTGTGTCTCTTGGCTCCTATTTATAGGAGAAGCAGCCGAATCAATCAGTTTTTGACGAATCTTCATTGAGATTTGATTTGCATTCATCATTCATTTTGGGCCGTTGGATTATTAGGCGAATTTTATTCACCATTGGATTTTAAATCCAGAGATTCTCCTTTGTTATTTTGGTTAGATTTAAAGGGGAAATCTTTCCAAACCCGAGATTTTCCCATAGATAGGTGATATTTCATCATCTCTGAATCTTTAATTTGATTGGTCCCAGATAGTTGCTTTCCTTTGGAAAGATTTGAATTTCTCTCAGAATTTAATTCTGTTGACAAAATGGGCTTTGAAAGCCGGTCACGTGTGATCACGTGACCCCCTTTGGAATGAGCCTTTTCCTTTCTTTTGCGCTTTGTCTTCTGATCGTTGCTTAAGCGTCACGTGCCACCACGTGACTCCTGGTCACGTGTGAGCACGTGACCCTTGTTTGAACTCTCTTTCTTTGGTTCATCTGGAGAACGAGTCTGCTGTCTTGAACGTCACGTGCCAACACGTGACCCTGGTCACGTGTTGGCACGTGACCTCTTCTGAAGCCTTTTTCTTGACTTGATCAGGGAACTGGTGTGTCTTTTGACGCTTGCATTTAAATGTCATGTGTCGCCACGTGACCCTGGTCACGTGGGAACACGTGACTCTTTCTGAAGCCCATTTTCTTCAGCGTAGTCAGGAAACTGAACTTGACTTGACGATGCTTTTTAGGCGTCACGTGCCAACACGTGACCCCTTTCTGAAGCTTTTCCCAGAAGCTTTCCTGATTTTAAATCAGGAAACAAGCTCATGCCACTTGTGTGCCACCATCGCATCAGTCCTATGTCATCGTAAGGCCCACGCACCGTGTCGTGTCGCACCAAGCCGCCTGCACATAGACTGTTGTTTCCGTGGCAAGTTTATTTTGCAACATGCTATGTTATAGTATATCTATTTATATATGAATAAAAATAATACATGTGTGGTATTGTGCATCCAATGTCATAGTTTTACCGTTTTTCGATATTCGTTCGTATCCGTACTGTCAATTTCATATCTAGTTGTATGCCAGAACTTCATTATATCATGCTATTTCTATATTAGTGCGACATATTATCTAGCTTGCATCATACATAGTCATGAATACATATATATATATATATATATATATATATATATATATATATATATATATAAGTTATTGCAGATAGACACATATGCATCCTGACATCAGCACTATTTATCGTGATTCCGATATCGATTACAGTTTCACATTTGGTATCCACTTGATACATATACATCACATGGCATGTCCTGACACACTACTTGACTTGTTACTTTGATCTTGTTACTAATGCCGACAATCCCAACTTGTTGTCCTGATGGACGTAACCTGTTGTCTACATAGACAAACCCGTACCTGTTTGATCCTGTGTTGGCATTAGTCTTACATCATCAATACCGGACTTGAACACCTAATCTGGGGAGTAAGGGAAAATCAATAATGAAACCTGACTTGTAACTCAACAGTTCGATATTTATACTGATCAGTCTTTACGGGCTAGGCCAGCCCCGAGATGATACTACTGACATCATTCGTCTATAAATGTTACATGTTTACTGTCTAGCGGCACGTCTCGGATTCAGCCCGAGAGTCTTGACCGTGGTCCCGGGCACACATGAGATACTATTGAGTTAGATCGACGATTCCATTAAATTGATTTCAAAGACTTTAAAATAGATAACCTAATAGCACAGTTTAGATTATGCATCGCACTTCACATACACATACATACCTCACCGTTCATATCCGTGTTATTCTTTATATTCATGTTTACTTATATCGTTACATCCTGCTTATTACTATTGTTTTGATATTATGACGCACTGACGTCTGGGTTTTGCATGGCTCAGTTTCTCTATCTCTATCGCAAGCTGAACAGAAGTACTTTAGCAGTCAAGCCGAGCAGTGAGGAATTGATTATGTATGGTTTAGAGATGTTTAGCTTTTAGACTCCTAGCTTATTTTTTCGTACTTTTATTTCTTGATGTGAGCCCATATTGGGACGTATTTCCATATGTTTTTTATTGGATATTACTATCGTTTCCGTTTATACATTTTCTTGGCTCTTTTATTTTGGCAAATGAACATGTACTAGATAGATTTTATATTTTACTGTTCTTTATATCCTACAGACAGCCGTAATGTGACTGTGGAGGGATAATTCCTATCCATAGGTACCATGGTTGGCTCTGTCACGTGCCGTAGTTAGCGCACTCTGGGAAGCGGGGCGTGACAAATGACAAAAGTATTAAAATAAAACAACTTTATTTACATTCATCTTTACATACAACTGTTTGAAAATGAAAAGATACAATGATAATAAGCAGTGCCTCAGCAATGGCATACAGGAAAGTAAGTACAATTAACTAGAAGTCAGGCTGTGCCGTAAGCTGGTCCAAGTCCTCCTGGCTAGGCTCGATCTTCTGAGAGTTCTGTCCTCCTGACGAACATTCCAAAGAAAGAAATAGAAAAGAATGTAGTCAGGGAACTAGCGCTCGGTAAGTCCCAAAAGAAGAAAGAGAAGACAGTATATGAAATGAATTGTGTATGATTGATTACCGGTATATGATTGTTATTCTAACGTGGTTGTTTGTAGCTTGATACAGAAGGTATTCATGTATACGAGAGGAGTCCATCTTACCCCATGGACTATGGTAACATGTAGTATAAGGCCCCGTCATAACCCATGGGACAACGGCACGTGAATTCATGTAGGTGTCTTTTAAGTGACCTCTCGTGCCACGATATATGTTCCGTACCAATCTACCCCTTTTATCCCCGCGTAATGTTTTGTATAGATTATTATTATCAGACTTACCGAAACTATGGATACAAATTATTCAAGTATTTATATTCAGGATGTAATCAAGTATTCAAATAGTCAAGTCAAGTTATAACCATGGTTCGGTCAAGTCAGGTTAAGTATATATGTTTAATATTGATGTTTGGATTCAAGTATTCATGTTCATGATCAAGTATTCGGGTTTGATTATGGGTTCAGGTTTGAATTAGACTCAGACTGAGTCAGATTCTTATAAACAGATTTAGCTCTTGAATTAGGTTCGGAAGTCATCGGTAACTGCTGCATATAGACGGTAGGATGTGTTTTTTTCCAAGACAATTACCATTGATAACTCTGTTAAGTTGTCTACCTTAAATAGACAAACACCCACTTTCTCCAGCTCCCTGAGGCTCAAGAGAATTGATTCCGCCTAAACTTATATTTACTAAAATTCTTAAATATTGTTTTATATATCCCAAGGGGGTTTTATGAAAAATATTTTAATATAGTTAAAAAGTAAACCTCGAGGGTGATTAGTATTATTTAGGATTTTCATGAGCATGGATTTTAAGTATTGGGGTATTTTTAGTGATAAATACTTAGCCTTGGAAGTTCATAGTATTTTATTGAAAAACTTGTCCTTTTTGGTATCTTGATGGTATTTTATTGTCATTTGTTAATCTTTTCATTTTTTGAAAAATATAGATTTATTATATTTTGAAAATATGGATTTATAATTTTAATTTTAAAAATAATTTTATTTTATTTAGAAAATTCGTATTACTTAAAAACCGTATTTAAATCTTTTCGAGATCGAATGCTCTGTGAGGAGGTCTGCATCTCGTTCTACTAGCCTAAGGGTGTGCGATAATCCGTACTATTTGTAGATGCGTAATCGCAAAGGATATAAAATACCGTTTTAAAAGAAATCCGGTTTTTAAATTATATGGTATTTTATTGTAATATTATTCTTCGAAACGAAAATACATACAATGAGTATTGTGCTATGAAACCAAGTGTGAGTGTGGGGTAGGTCATTACCCCGTGAAGTTTTTCTAAGGTATCATTAAGCAATTGCTAAAAGAGGTGTTTATAAAGTTCAAGGTATTTTAATGAAAAAGTTCTACTGTTGTTGTTTTATTTGAGAATTTTGTTGAAATTTGATTCTAAACATTAGGGTTTAAGGTTACAAGTGATGTATTAAAATTAGATTAACTAAATTGTAAAGGAAAAGGGAGTTATATGTTTTTAAAAAGAAGATATCGGTATTAACTCCACTTTTACCGATATAAAATTTGAAAAGAAATTTCAATAGAAAGGAGGAGATTTGGAAGGGACTTACGATTTAGAAAACTCAAAGAGAAGTTGAAGAAGAGAGGATGAGTTTCGTGGCGTCGCGGGAGCTCCGGAATAGGCTTCGGTCTTCGCCGGAACCAACTTGCCTGCTAACTTCTCTTTACTTCACTTGTACTAGAAACTTTTTAGAGAGTTTTAGCTATAATTTTCAGAATGGTGCTGAACCAAGATATGGGGTGGTATTTATAGTGGAGAATTAGGGTTTGGGAATTAAAAGTGTGGATTAAAAGTATTAAAATTGTGATAAATTGTGAATGAAAGGTCTCTGTTTGATTGCAGAGAAATTAAACAGTATATGAGAGTTAAGGATAGGTGAAGAGACAAGTGTGCAGAGTATGGGGCCATTTGGGCCTCATCCGACCGTCGGTGGCGGCTATATGGAGCTTTTGGCTAGTCGATCTCGAGGCATTTGCCTTGAGATTCGTGCCACTTGATCAATTCTCTATTTAAACCATTTTCCACATATTTGATTTTTCTGAACTTTTCATTTCCCTGTCTATTGCACGTGCAATCTTTTGAGCTTCCAAAAATTTAAAAAAAATTCAGAAAAAAATAATTGTGTCTGATGGAATTCAAATACAGGGGCTACGCCACAGCAATGCAAGGGTTTTACCAGTGAACTACAAATTGTTTCTTGTTGTTATTTAACAAAAGTAACTTATTACTCAAGCTGAGGCTATAAAACTCATTTCTTGTATATTAACAGTAAAATTTCCGTACAAGATTTTAGAGTCGTTACAAGATGCTTGGGGGATGACAGCGGCGAGGCGTTTGGAGAAGATGATGGGTTCGAAGGTGGGTTTGACGGGTTGCTGCTGGGGGAAGAGGGAGTCACCGATGATGTGTGTGGGGATCTCGACGAGGGTGCTGCGGTGGGTTCTCGGTGAGGGTTTAACAGAGGGAAGAGATGATGAGGAGGAGGAGGACGATGGAGGTGAGGGACGCCGGTGATAATCGGGGGTGAGAGGGAGACAGAGGATTGGGGTCGAGGAGGGGGGTGCGGTTGCGACGAGGATGGAGGCGGCGATGATTGTGGAGACGAGCGAGTTGGGTCTTGGGGAGAAAACTGAGAAGTAGAGGAGAGGGAGAGAGATGTGTAAACGAGAGAGGGGGGAAATATATAGAATTTGAGAGAGAGAGATTTAGTTGTGTGTGTGTGTGTTTAGAGATTTGGTATGGATTTTATTTACTCTCCTATCAACAGCAAATGGGAGTTAGGCAAGGAAAATATTTTGCAAACCAAATACGAATAGATTAGTTTCAGAATCTTAGGATATGAAAATATTGTTTTGTTGCCATGAATTACCATATATCACCTAAAATTGGAGATTTTCATATCACATTCGTATACGTCAAAATATCTTATAATTATATAAGCAACCAACCATAAAGTAAATCCTAAAATAATAGGAATTTTTTTTTATAAAAATAATATCTCAATATATAAGTCTAGAAATACTGTATCCAAATTAGGGTGTTACATATCCCATTGCCAATAACGGGAAAAACTGAGAAATTTCTATTGCTCGACTCTCTTCAAAATTATCGTTTTAATTTTCTTGAAAGACTTAATTACACATATATTTCTTTCTGCACATGGAATTTTTGCTCAAAAATCTAGAAAATTGAATAAACTAAGTTCCACTTTAGAGTCTGAAAGAAAGACGGGGAATATTAAGAAATTATCATGGTTTTATCATGCATTTATTTTTTAATCGAGGAGATGGCTCTTAACAGAGACATATGAGTACGTCCCAAAAGTTTGAGATGAAGGCCTGTTATTGTTCTATGCATTCATTCCTATTGATGATAAAATAAAACAATTGTTGACCCACCGGCTACCGGTTAAATTATTGGATAAAGCGGACTGTGGTTACCGCAGGCGCATGGTATCAAACCTCTAGAAAATAAGTGATCATGGGTTCAAAACTCACCACCAACACTAAACTGGAAAAAAAAAAAAAAATCCCTCATGTGTGAGGTATGAATCATATAGAAGTGGCTGAAGTGGTTACAATGGTCACTCTTCCACTTGGCTAAATTCTATCCCATTTTGTTGTCTTTATTGCATGCAGATCTGGAAATTAGGCTTCGTTACAATTTTAAAGTCGTCGTTGGCGGGCACTTGTATAGCAAGCAAAGCTGACCCAGAGACATTAGCATGGATATATATATATATATATATATATATATATAAATATATATATATATATATAGAGAGAGAGAGAGAGAGAATAATGGAGGAAAGAGGCATAGGAGGGAATTCCCTCCTATGGCGTCGAAAAAATACCCCCTCCCTAGGTTTTTTCCGACGATCGGCACCCACCATCTTCATCGTCATCATCTAAGATGTGGGTACACCAAATTTCATGTGATTCTACAACTTTTTCACCGTTGATTTAGCAATGTAAAAAGTTCTATTGTCGGTAAACCGTTAATTTTGAACCCACTAAATCAACGGCGAAAAAGTTGTAGAATCACATGAAATTTGGTATACCCACATCTTAGATGAAGACGATGAAGATGGTGGGTGCCGATCGTCGGAAAAAACTAGGGAGGGGGTGTTTTTTCGACGCCATAGGAGGAAATCCCCCTCCTATGGCCTCTTTCCTCCATTAACGCCATATAACTTTTTACATTGCTAAATCAACGGTGAAAAAGTTGTAGAATCACATGAAATTTGGTGTACCCACATCTTAGATGAAGACGATGAAGATGGTGGGTGCCGATCGTCGGAAAAAACTAGGGAGGGTATTTTTTCGACGCCATAGGAGGGAATTCCCTCCTATGGCATCTTTTCTCCATTATTCTCATATATATATGCAAAGTAGTGTGGATGAGCCCATTGAACTTTGACAAACTCGCAAGGAATGGAATAAAGGTAATCTGTCGATTATTTCAGATAACTACATTCACTTTCATGCAGCACCGCCACTCAGTACTCTTACTTTCATGCAGCACCGCCACTCAGTACTCTTTAATCCACCAACCAATCTTATCATAAGTAGAAATAAAGAACATAAAAGGCAAAATGCCATCCTCAATGGCCCACACGTAATGCACAAATGCGTGCTCCACTATCAGAAGAGACATCCCATATGCACTCTTATATATAAACACTAATCAAGTATAGAGGGGCTACAAACTTAAAAGAGTTGGTGAATATTGAAATTGAAGTTGTACTTTCTTATATATACACGAAATGACCTATTTATTGTGGATTAATTTCCTTGTGATGGTCCTCATAAGCTTTTCAGCTTTTGCCCAAAGTGGTTTGCAAACGGGGTTCTACTCCTCGTCTTGTCCCAAGGCTGAGGCGACGGTGAGGTCCACTGTTGAGAAATACTTCGACGAAGACTCTAGTATAGCAGCTGGCTTGCTGAGACTACACTTCCATGACTGTTTTGTTCAGGTTCCCTGCAAAAAGATTACTATCAAGTTCGATAATCGATATCTATGTTCGGCCCAACTGCTAAAATACCTCCCTTACTTTTCCTGCATAGCAGAAGGCCGCCCTATCTTTTGAAAACCTGCACTTTTTCCCTTTCAAAATCATCCCTGATTATTTCATGCATGTTTAAAACCTTCATGAAGGGATTCTTTGTGAAGAAAGTGGCCTTATTTTCTTTTTGCCGCTTATTTACTGGCGTGAGTTGAATGCACGTGAATGAGTCACTTAAATTAGGGGCTAAATCTCAGGAAACTCCCTTGTTTCCTGTAGATCGAGGAAACTGTCCTAACTTTAAAAAACCTGCATTTTATCCTCAAGTTTCGTTTCTACCATTTAGAATTTCTGCACTTATTCCCGGACATCCATCTTTAATGTTTCCACTGAAGATGCTTTGGAAAGCTGGTATAAAATTAAAATCAAAACACATTTTGTTAAAAGTTAGGGTAATATCCCGCTATACGACACTACCAGCAGAAGTAATGAGAGTTTCCTGCAATTTAGCTGTTTTATTTTATTTTTTTCTAATGGTTCCTATTGTATATAGGGGTGTGATGCATCGGTATTGGTATCGGGTGCCTCCGCTGAGAGGACCGCTTTGCAAAACACCGGGCTCAGAGGATTCGAAGTCATTGACGATGCGAAATCTCAGTTAGAGTCTCTCTGCCCAGGGGTAGTGTCTTGTGCTGATATCCTAGCGTTGGCTGCTCGGGACTCTGTGGACCTGACCGATGGGCCCAGCTGGTCAGTGCCGACAGGGCGGCGCGACGGTATGACCTCGTCGGCGTTGGATGCTACAAGTCTGCCCTCGCCCGCCGATTCTGTAGCTGTTCAAAGGCAGAAGTTTGCTGATAAGGGGTTGAATGATCATGATCTTGTTACATTAGTTGGTACGTCTTCTTTCTTCTCTGTCAACAATTTATCTGTTCAGCTTTAAGATCTTTCCGCGATTGAAAACTATAACTTTGTGTTGTAACATATGTATTTCAGGGGCCCACACCATCGGCCAGACGGATTGCCTGTTCTTCCGATACCGTCTCTACAACTTCACGACCACCGGCAACGCGGACCCCACCATCAGCCAATCCTTCCTAACCCAGCTCAAAGCTCTCTGCCCCCCGAATGGCGACGCTTCGAAACGTGTCGCCCTTGATTCGGGCAGCATGACAGATTTCGACGAGAGCTACTTCAAGAACGTCAGAAACGGACAAGGCGTGCTTGAATCCGATCAGAGATTGTGGGGCGATGCGACGACTCATGACATCGTGCAGAATTACGCGGGGACCATTCGGGGGTTGCTTGGTTTGAGATTCGATTTCGAGTTTCCGAAGTCGATGGTGAAGATGAGCAGCATTGGGGTGAAGACTGGGAGCCAAGGAGAGATTAGAAAGATATGTTCCCGTTTTAACTGATGTAATAGTAGTAGTATACTCAATACATGGGAATATTGATCTTAGAGTGAGATTTTAATCATTTGATACAACAAGGGTTTTGCATGGGTCATTTGTGACATGATATATTGTCTGCAAGTCTTCCAACAAAACTTGGGACCTTTTGATTTCATGGACAGAAACGGCTGCGAACTTTGGTTAAGCTTTTTACATTTTGTGTTGAGACATGAATATATTTAAAATAAATAAAATTGAAGTATTGAGGGCATTTGGTCTAGTGGTATGATTCTCGCTTAGGGTGCGAGAGGTCCCGAGTTCAATTCTCGGAATGCCCCAAAATATATTTTTAACTTATTATTATTATTACTTTGCATTTGTCCCCCTCTCTTTGTTGAATATGCTACCATGCCATGGAGCCCAAAAGGCCCATAAATTTCAGAAATGGACCGGTTAATTTTAGGTCATGATTCACGTGATCCATACCATCTCTAAAATAGCATTATTTTGTTTTGATCCATGGAAGAGTTATTATAAACCTCCCTGCCTTTCGCCATATCTCAAAAAAACCCAGGGATGCTTTTGGCAAAATAGTAGATTAGGACACAAGTACTCGATGATTCATGAACTCCTTTTTTTCATTAACCCTCCAATGTGTTTGTCCATATCTCATAAAACTCCAAAAAAGTTTGATTAGAGTAGAAAAACCCCAAAGCAAACGATCAATGGCTAACGGTGTTAATTCGACATGTAAAATGACTATTTTGCTCTTTTGAATAAATATAATTAATTAAATTATTAATTTTATTAATAAATATTAAAACTAATAATATTATTTGGGCTTACGAGGAGGTGAGCAGTCGGAGGGGAGGAGATGAGGGCAGGAGGTGGGGGAGGTGGAGGACGACGATCAGGTGCGTGGGCAAGAAGGTGGGCGGAGGGATGGAGGTGGGTTAGGGCAAAGATTAGGGTTAGGGTTAAAGAAAAGGGAGAGAGAGAAAGGCGGCGGCGGCGAGAAGGACAAAGGGAGATGGTGGCGACGCCAGGGACGGACCTAAGTGGGGGCTCGTTCCCCAACTGGGATTTTCCAATTTTTTTATACTCATTGATATATGTATTATATATAAAATATATATTATATACAATACAATCATAATATCTCATTATCTCCCATTCTCCCAAGTCCCAAATCTTTAATCCCCCCTCTCCTCCGCCTCCTTCGTAGGGCCGCGCTCCTCGCCTCCGTCCTCTCCCTCACCTCTCCCGCTCCCCTCGCCTCTCCCTCGAGCTCGAGCTTGACAGTAGACCGACTCATCCCCCCTTGGCCCTTGCCCTTCCCCTCACGACCTAGATTCGGCGGTCTAGCCTTCCCTGGCTCCCTCCGTGACTCCGTCCATCGCCCATCCAGTCGCACTTACCTTTCCTCCTCGGCTCCTTGATTCTAGGTGTGTCACGCCCCGCTTCCCAAAATACGGACTACGAGGGGTGACTCGGCCAGCCATACTCCTACGGTCAAGAAAAGATCATGCCGTTATTACACTTCGGTTTCTAGCAGTACATGATAAGCAGCAATCTAATACAAATAACGAGATATACAATCACTAAGTCTATCACATAGAAACGAATCAGAGTGCAACGAATACAAGCAAAAGAAATAACTAACCAGATGGTGATAAAGGAAAGATAGCTCTGACGTCGCTAATCTAGATTTCCGCAATATCCTCGAAGAGGGTAGGTCCTGATCTGGGTTAAGTCCACTTTCCGCTCTGAGTATGCATACTCAGGTCGTCAAGACGACACAATATAGTAG
Organism: Agapanthus africanus; assembly: GCA_030015575.1. Taxonomy (NCBI): domain Eukaryota; kingdom Viridiplantae; phylum Streptophyta; class Magnoliopsida; order Asparagales; family Amaryllidaceae; genus Agapanthus; species Agapanthus africanus. Next base: position 529,421,979 of record CM057343.1, read on the forward strand.
TATATAATATGTGCAATAATAATAAACATGAAATAGCTTGCATATAATGTCGTGGGTATGAAATAACAGGTACAGATAACAGTAAAGCATGTGTATCAGATCGTAATCAACGCAACATCCATATCACAAAATCTATCAGTCTCCAAGTCTCAAGGTCCATATCACTAAACCTATCGTCAGTCCGAGTGTGAGCGTCAACCACCGCAGGAATATTCCCAATCCAAAGTGTCACGCCTCGTTTTCCAAAGTACGAAAATTTCGGGACGTAATAAAATCAGCCATGCTATCTACGGTAAGGAAACATCCTTCCATAGTCACATTAAGGCGGTCAATCAATAATCAAGAACAATAAAATACTAAATCTATCTATCACATATCCAATAGCCATAAAAACAATAACTGGAAAAGATAGCGGAAGAAATATAGATCTAAGGAATAACTAACCCGCATAAGAGCTATATCAATGAGGTGGTCCTCACTGATCGACAATCCTGTAGAATACTCACATGCTATGTCTAGTATCTGGGCCATACAAAACCCAGACATCAGTGTGTCATAAATATCAACAATGATAATAATAACCATAAATATGAGTATAAATAATCATCGCAGGTGTAAAACAGTGAGCTATAGGTATGTCACGTGTATTCTAAAGTTTGTGCTTCTAGGCTATCTATTCTATAAGTTTTTGAAATTAATTAATGTAATTCTCATCGTAACTCAACATTATATATCTCGTTCATACTCCCACGGGACCATGACACAATATATCATGTTCATACCCCTACGGGACCATGGCACAATAAACAATGGTTATTTCGTTCACGCCCGGAATCACGACAAACAATAATAATATTCTCTTGAATTACGTTTTGGTTACATTCTTAATTTTTCCTTTTCCCTCAGGTTTCGTGTTCAAGTCAGGTATCAATAGAGTGTCTGTTGGGGTAAAAATTTACACCCCGTTTGACCAAGTCAAAATCAAAGTCAACCCCAAACCAAGTGGGCCCAAGCCCAGGTTAAGTGGGCCAATGCCTGGGTCGAGCCCGAACAAGAAGCCGCCGGTCTCCCCCATACCAAAATAAAAATTTTGTAATAAATAATTTTGGTGTATTTCCTTTTTTTATTTTATGAATAAATGTAAGAAAAATGTGCATAAAACCAAATTTTGTAAAGCCCGTGACTCATATGCAAAATAATTAAGCAGGTGAGGCATGGGATGGGCAAAATGCCATTTTATAAAGCCCAAGGGGCTATATGTAAAGTGTGTAGCCTATAAAGGCAAATATGATGAAAATATCTAAAGATCTTTTTCTCTCTCAAAAGAAAAATTAATGTATGTGCCTCCTTTTCCTTCCTCAAGGTTCTTGACCTTCTTCCTTTTTTGAATTAAATCAAGAGTTTTACTCTTCCTTTTCCAAAACTAAATAGCTTTTCACCACAAAACCCACAAAGGGGAGCTCAGATCTTCCATTAGATCTCAAAACGGTGAGATTTTTAAAATCTCACCCCTCTTATTCTCCAAGATCCGGCCAACAAAGAGGAGGAAGAAGGAGGCCCATCTCCGAAAATCCTACTTTGGAAAAGATCCAAGGCTCAAGAGAAGATCCCAGGCTTAAGAGAGAAGAACCTTTGAAGATTTTTAGGGAGTTCAACTCCAAGACTCAAATCCTCAAAGGAGTTTAACTCCTAATCCAAATCTTTTGGAGTTAACTCCACTCAAAATCCTCTTTTGGAGTTTAACTCCTATTTCTGGAGGTAAAACCCCTTCCTTTCGCTAGCGCCCAAGTGCTGGGCACGTGAGGAGCTAGCGCCGATGCCCTAGCGCCCACATGCCGGGCACGTGAGGCGCTAGCGCCCGAGCGCCCAAAGCTCTAGCGCCCGGGCCCAAGCGCCAGCGCCAGTGCCCAGCGCCAACGTGCTAGGCACGTGAGGCGCTGGCGCTCACGCGTCCTTTGGACGCCATTTTCGCCTCATTTTACATGTACTCCACGCTAAAAATACCTCCTCAGTTAGAAAAAAAATTCTAATGAGACGCTGCCCTCACCCCGTAAGGGGGCTGCTAGCCCCCTTGACCCCCAGCCCGCTATCCGGGTAGAGAGACCCCCGGGGCACTGCCCCGCACCCCGCAAGGGGGCTGCTAGCCCCCTTACCCCCAGCCAGCTATCCGGGTACGGGACCCCCGTAAAAAATCTGCGGGTCCCCCGGTATATCCAAAACCCCTTCAAAACACAACACTGCACATTGAGTTCGCATGGCCAGTTTGACCCGTCAATCGGAGGTTCCCTCACTCCAAAGGTGAGAGGTAATTAACGGCAGCTTAGTCCGCGGCTGCCGGGGATTCAGATCCCCATAATCAATAAACCCCAGCCTACCCTACGCAGGGGAATCTGTAATGCGCCTGACAAGTGCGCTCGTATTCCCATCTCATTGGGGTGACGAAAAACACCCTACAGATTCTGGCACGCCCGGTGGGACATTTCTCTCCTCCCATATCTCGGATCAAGCGTTCATGCGAACTCATTTAACATATACACCGATGTTTGTACTGAAGTAATGTTCCTTTTATGCAGTAATCAACTTTCAACGACAATGTCTCCCAAGATGAATTCAGCTTCCAACGTGACCCCGATCTCATACGTGGTCAAGATCAATGCTCGTGTGGTTCTTCCCGCAAGCCTCAGTCGACAGTGGGAGGAACTGCCCCGCCAGTTTGGTTCCGTCGTCATCTACCCTGCCAGAAGCGCTCATCTGGCAGAAATCCCGGAAAAACAGGTGGCCAAGCCGGTCTCAAGGGGCAAGAGGCCGAACGTTGTGATCGCTAAGGCACCATGACCGAAACTTAAGACGGTGTCTGAACAACTCTCTGGTGCTCCTGCTGGGGGCAAGACTTCCGGTACAAAGGGCAACATCAAACGTTGCGGACGAGCTCAGGCGATGACTCCAACAAATGCATAATCAGGCGTATCTCTAAAGCCCTCCATCGCCCGGTCTACGGCGGCTTCCCGAAGAGCCGTAACCAGCCAAGTGCTCAAAACAGAAAGGCTGAGATAGAAGCGGCTCAGGTATCGAGCAAACAAGAGGGCCAGGACTCCGGCCAAGTGGAATCTTATGAGGTTCCAAGAGCAGGGTTACTCCGCGACGACGGCTGAGTCGGCCGTAAAAATCAGCAATTCCTTCGAACCTCTGAAGTGGGTTCAGAAAAATGTCATGAACGCCAGAATCAAGAAGACAGCGGTCCGAACGTCGCTACAAAGAGACGTGTCCCGACCAACAGAAAAGGTATGACACTGTCTCTTCAAGATTCTATCAGGCGCTCTGTGCCGCGCGAAAACAGCGAGGTAAAACCAAAAAGGAAGTGTCAGCACCATTCAAAAATCCGGCCAGGCTAGCCGCCTGTTCACATTATAATATTGCAATTCATACGCCCCACTTTTATGCATTTTATAAGTAAACGGGTACTTTTGACGCTCGTTTGTTGCATGATACAGGATACAGGATCTCGGAGCAAATACAGTGAAAAAGACAAAGATGATACAGGAAATGGACTTTTGACCAACCAGCACACGGATCTTACTCAAGCCGAGACGAAAAACAAGTGAAACGGTCAAAAGATCCTTACAAGTTTCACTAAGGATCTGGAGAATACTAAGAAGCCCAACAGAGAAAAGAACAATGAAAATAGGAAGCCCAAGAGAAGACAAACCAATCACAGAAAGTTGGTGAGCCAAGCCCACCAAAGGGCCGCGGAACCGCGGCCAAAGGCATGTCTTTGCCGCGGAACCGCGGCCATATGGTGCCCTTGTCGGCACCGACTTCTTGTGTCGGTGTGTCGTTTCATATTTTGGGATTTTTAGGGGGCAAATCTGTAATTTCATGTCTACGAGAGTCTGTAACCCTAGCTTCACTAGTTGCTTATAAATTGTACTCAAGATCTGTAAAATGGCATGCCTCTTATCAATCAATAAAAGTTCAGACCTGTTGAGAGATCAAGAGCATCATCTTGTAAGTTTTTTAGTTTATTTAATTCCTGCCTTAGTATAATCTTTTACTTGCCCTAGTTATCTAATTATTGCTTTAGTTTAACTAGTGTAATCCTCTTTAATCTGCAGTAAGTAATTACCCTTTAAAACATAAACATAAAAAATGTCACTTTCAAATAACTCCCTAATGAGCGAGTAAAGTCCTCACTCGTTAGGGTTAGGAACAAGAGAGGGAGTGAGAGATGGATGTCTCTCACCTCCTTCAATGCCAACATATTTTTAAAAACGAAATCTTCATGCACGCATGTATGATCTGCCCCCTACGGCACCCTACCTACAAGGTAACGGTGAACCGTGGTATAAAAGGCCGGACATATGTGACGTCCATGAAGATCACATCAATTAATAGGAAAGGACGGATAAGGATCTAGAGGAAGAAACTTTGTTTCTTCCCGATCATCCTAATCCCCTTTGCTAATAATTGATGTGATTTTTCTAAAAAGATTAAATCAACGGCATTGAAAGAGGTGAAAACATGGATCTCAACACCCCTACCTTCGACCTAACCCTAGCGAGTTCTTTCATATCACATAAATTCGTCTTAAATTCAATCGACAAAAACCAAACAACAATTTGAATCAACTCGTTATAATACAAAAACAGAAACTCACACATCCCTGCGGATCGACCCGTATTCACTGGCTAGCTGCGAAGCGACGCCGTTTCTGATTACGGTAAACTACAATTTTTTTGGATTAATCAAATGGCGTCGTTGCCGGGGATGGCGTAATTTTCTCTTTTTGTATGATTTCGGGTTGATATAAATCTTGAAAAATTATAAAAATCAGAAAATACAAAATACAAAAATTATCTTTTCATTATTTTTATCTGTTTGAAGGGTTTCTCGTTGGAATCTTGCAGGAACAGCAAGGACTTTTGGATCTGGAGTTTTACAGAAGGTCAAAACAGAAAAAGGGAACATAAGAACAGAGAGGAATCACAAGTACAGAGCAGCACAAAATTTCTCAAAGGCTGAATCCACCAAGGTGCCGCGCTTCCGCCGCATAGTAGTGCCCCAGACCGCGGTTCCACCGCCATATAACCACGTCAGCACATAAAATTTGCATGGTTAGATCCCTCTTTCTCCCCTCTGAAACCTCTATATCTCCACTGTAAAAATTTTCTGCAGGTTTCTTTGCGCTAAAAAAATCTTCTTTCCCCTTCTAAATAACAGATTTGCTGCAGGTTTCTTTGCGCCGCGCTAAAATTGATTGCAAGTGAATTTTTGTTTTGCATAATTTAATTGGACTTAAGGGGCTAATTGACCAAACTCAGATTGGGTGGGGATTTCTTCACCCTTCCCAGGACCCCAGAAAACACCTAAAGTATTTTGCATCGACCACAATTAATTAAAAAAGATTAGACTCAGACCTAAGGACAGCGAGCTCAATAGGAAAAGGACTAGGGTAGGCATCGGCCGTTTATCCTAACCGACATTGCGGTGTCTAGGCTAGTGGTTATTAATTAGGCCCACTGTAGTGGTGGTTCCTTCCCACTTACCTGGCCGTACTTGTCCGTGAAGAGGCGGTTCGAGGTCCTATTTCTAGCCCTAGTTAGGAGCTGTCTAGTAGACCTAGGCGACCCTAGATCTAGGTCTGATTGTGCATGTGTGGTTGATACAGTTGTGTCACGAGTCCTTTTTCAAAAACCTCTTTGCAAAACTCTCACATAAAAAAAACAAAAACAAAATCAATAAAACTTTTCAAAACTTGCAATTTGTCGCAAAAAGAAAACCTGCAAATTCACCACACCACTTTCCCTCACTGACGTTATCTTACCCCCACATTCTGTTTTTCTTTTTTTTTCTGACTGCACTATCCCCTTTAGTGTATGTCACTTTGGACTAGGGATACAGACGCCCGATTAGTCCGCGTTTCTTTGGTACCGACCAACGAACCTTTCGACACCAAAGTCGAAAATCCGTCCACTTTCTCACCTTCACCTTCAACTTCTTTCACCGAAGGTATGTCGGGATTCAACCCCAACAATACCTTGCCGACGGGAAGAATTCCACCTCCGTTAGGTGCGAATGACCCGAACCAGCCGCCTGTTGAAGCGCCCGCACGAGTTGCGCTCCAGGACCTCTTTTACCCCATCCGCACTTCTTTACCCACCTGTCTTTCACCCCCACCGGCAAATGGGGACAATTTTGAGATTAAACCACATTTCATCAATATGCTGCCGAAATTTCATGGTTTGGAAACTGAAGACGCATATATCTTTATTAATAAATTCCAAAATGTGTGCGCTATGATGAAAACGACCCAATTGAGTGATGACGCTATAAGGCTAAGGGTCATTCCTTTCACCTTATGTGACCTAGCCGAGAAGTGGCTATATAGCACCGCATCACATTCTATTAGGAATTGGGATGAGTTTGTGAAAGCTTTTCTAAAAAAGTTTTATCCTCACCACAAAACTGCCAGAATCCGAAATGAAATAATTCAATTCTCACAACTTCCTTCCGAAACATTTTGGAAGTGCTTCGAGAGATTCAAGGACCTACTAGTTCAATGCCCTCATCATGGGATAGAAAGTTGGCAACTTTGCCAAACATTATACGAGGGATTGAACTCGGCAACGAAGCAGTTGCTAGAAACCATCTGTCAAGGTCATTTTCTCTCTAAGTCTAGTGATGAAGCGTGGCAGTTTCTCGAGGATCTTAGTGAGCAGACAATACAGTGGGAGAGCACCAAGACCACATCATCTTCTAGTGGTCAATCTAGGGCAGGCATACATCAAGTAGAGATGTCGATTGCTATGAAGGCCGAGATGGCCACTCTTACGAAAAAGCTAGAAGCGATCGAGACCAAAATCTCATCGTCTTCTCCTGCCCCTGCTATGCCCCCACGAACTGTCTGTGCTTGTTGTGCGGATCCATCGCACCTGACCGAAGAGTGTCCTTATAATGCATCTACACAAGGACAGGATCAAGTCAATGCTGCATTTCAGCAACGACAAAGAAACGATCCGTACTCTTCGACGTATAATCCGGGGTGGAGGAGTCACCCAAATTTCGCTTGGAACCAAAATCAACAATTCCAAGGAAATAATAATTTTCAAAGACCTCCTCCTCCACAACAACAACAACAAGCACCCTGGCAAACTCAATATCAACCGCAACAATTTCAACAACAACCTTACCCTAATCAGGTGAACAATTTTGTGCCGAACAATGCTTACCAGCCAAACAATTATGTTCAACCTAATAATGATAAGGTTAGCTCGCTTGAAAGAAGTCTAGATGCGTTCCTTAAGCAATCTACACAGTCTACAGCAAGACTTGAGACTTCTATTCAATCTTTAGTGCAAAATAGTGCCTCACACGATCAGAGCATCAAATCTATTGAGGCACAAATTGCACAACTCAATGCAGCTTTGAGCGAGCGTGAAAAAGGAAAACTCCCGTCTCAACCGTTGCCCAACCCCGGTCACGCACATGCTGCACACAATCAGCAAAATCATAATGTAAATGCTGTGACCACATTGAGATCGGGAAAAGTGTTGCGAAACAATATGGGCATTAACAATGACTCCCCTGCCGGTGGGCCTTCTTCATCTTCTTCACCATCTTCTTCTTCTTTAGAGCCTATTCTCCACCCTTCACATGGCTCTACCTCTTCTAGCTTGAACGGACCTAATTCTCACGACATGAACACATCTACACGAGGTACCGTTCCAACTCGACAATCTGATCCACAAAAATTGGACTCAACTACTTTTCAAAATGTTCCTTTTCCTAATCGGTTGAGATCCAATAAACCAACTCCTCAAATGGAGAAGATTGTCGAGTTGTTCAAACAGGTTAGCATAAACATCCCTCTTTTGGATGCAATTCAGCAAGTTCCTTCATATGCCAAAATTTTAAAGGACTTGTGCACTAAAAAGAGGAAGTCGCAAGTGCCAAAGAAAGTTTTTGTGGCTAGTGCTATTAGCGATGTTCTTGTTAATTCCTTACCCCCAAAGCAAAAGGACCCCGGGTGTCCTACCATTTCGATAACAATTGGGGACAAGAACATCAATAGAGCACTATTAGATCTTGGTACTAGTGTCAATTTGCTACCCTATTCTGTGTACGAGCAATTGGGCGTTGGAGAGCTTAAGCCCACTCACTGCACTCTCCAAATGGCCGACCGGTCTATCACTCATCCTAGGGGAGAGCTGGAGGATGTGTTAATAAGAGTAGGGGATTTCATTTTCCCCGTTGACTTTATTGTGATGGATACACAACCTGTCGCTAACCCCCGGAACCAAATTCCGGTAATACTAGGTCGACCATTTTTGGCAACTTCCAACGCAGTGATCAATTGTCGTAACGGTTCAATGAATCTATCTTTCGGCAATATGACAATTGAGCTCAATATTTTCAAGTTGGGAAGTCAGCCTGCTGAGCCTAATGCTAGCGTACTCGACGTTTGCTCGATCAATGAGATCGCGGAGGAGGACTGTGAGTTCGAGAATTTTTTATTCGACCACAGCAATGTTAACGCCACTAGTGCGTTCCTCCTAGAATCCGACACAGCTTTCACGGCGGATAACGATTTTGAGTGTTTTACATTCGTCGACGACTTTGAAGACTCATCACCTGAATTGGAGTCTTTTGCTTTTTCGGATGAGATAATTGAACCATCCGACACTGTTGCGTACACTCGGTTCGAACCTTTGATGGAATCATTTGAGTTTAAAACAACTACCCCATTGTTACCATCTATTGTTTCACCTCCTAAACTCGAATTAAAGCTTTTGCCGACACACCTAAAATATGCATATCTAGGTGATAATGAGACCTTACCCGTCATTATATCAGCCTCTCTAGCTCTTGAGCAAGAGAAGGCTCTCTTGAGGGTCTTACATAATAATCGGCAAGCTTTCGGCTGGTCTATGGCGGACATTAAGGGGATTAGTCCCCTCATAGTCGAACATCATATACACTTAATGGATGATGCCAAGCCAGCACGAGATCCACAAAGGCGCCTCAACCCCATCATGAAAGAGGCTGTTAAGAAGGAAATTGTCAAATGTCTGGATAGCGGTATCATTTACCCTATCTCGGATAGCCAATGGGTGAGCCCAATCCACGTTGTGCCAAAGAAATCGGGCATTACGGTCATTACAAACGAGGCAAATGAGTTGATCCCCACTCGCACCCAAACTGGGTGGCGAGTCTGTATAGACTATAGGAAACTCAATGCCGCAACAAGGAAGGACCACTTTCCTTTACCTTTCATTGACCAAATGCTCGAGCGATTGGCAGGACACGAGTTCTACTGCTTTCTCGATGGCTATTCCGGGTACAATCAAGTCCCCATCGCCAAAGAGGATCAAGACAAGACAACATTCACTTGTCCCTTTGGCACTTTTGCTTATCGTCGCATGCCGTTTGGGTTATGCAACGCACCCGCTACATTTCAGCGGTGTATGATGGGGATCTTTTCAGACATGGTTGAAAAGTTCTTGGAGATTTTTATGGATGATTTCTCCATCTTTGGCGACTCCTTCGACGAGTGTCTATGCCATCTTGACGCTGTTCTTACCCGCTGCATGGATAAGAACCTAACATTGAATTGGGAGAAATGCCATTTCATGGTGCGAGAGGGCATTGTCTTAGGACATGTCATCTCGCAAAACGGCATCGAGGTAGACAGGGCCAAAATCGAAGTGATTTCTAACCTACCTCCCCCAAAATGCGTCAAAGATATCAGAGCCTTCCTTGGCCACGCCGGTTTTTACAGACGGTTTATCAAGGACTTTAGCAAGATTGCTAGACCCTTGACTCTCTTATTGGCCAAGGACACGACCTTCGCTTTCGACTCCACGTGCACTGAAGCATTCGAGTCTTTAAAACATTCACTCATCACTGCGCCCATCCTCTCATCTCCCGACTGGACGCACCCTTTTGAAATCATGTGCGACGCATCAGACTTTGCAATTGGCGTTGTTCTTGGACAGCACATTAATAAGATGCCGCACGTGATTTATTATGCTAGCCGAACACTAAATGAGGCCCAACTTAATTACACAACAACAGAGAAAGAATTTTTAGCTGTTGTGTTTGCACTCGAAAAATTTTGGCCTTATTTAATCGGCTCTCCAGTCGTTTGTTATACTGATCATTCGGCTCTTCGCCACCTTTTTGCGAAGAAGGATGCTAAGTCAAGGCTAATACGTTGGATCCTTTTATTGCAAGAGTTTGACCTTGTCATTAAGGACAAAAAGGGATGTGAAAACGTAGTAGCTGATCACCTATCACGACTTCCTTCTCGCCCACGCTCGATCTTCCAATCACTGACGTTTTTCCCGACGAGCAACTCTTGACCATTTCTTGCGAACCATGGTTCGCCGATATTGTAAACTATTTAGCCACCGGCCTGATTCCTAATGATTGGTCGAAACAGGATAAGCTTCGATTTTTGTCCCAAGTAAAGCATTTTTACTGGGATGAACCCTATCATTTTAAATACTGTTTCGACCAAATCATTCGTCGGTGTGTGCCCGAGAGTGAGGTCAAGAGCGTGCTGTCTTTCTGCCACGATCAAGCATGTGGCGGGCACTTTGGCCCAAAGAAGACAGCCGAAAATTTTTTGCAGTGTGGTTTCTATTGGCCACGACTCTTCAAGGATGCATTTGAATACTGCAAAACTTGCTCCCGGTGCCAACACTTGGGCCGGATTTCGCGGAGAAACGAAATGCCACTCCAACCCATTTTGGTAGTGGACATTTTTGATGTTTGGGGTATAGATTTCATGGGACCATTTCCTAACTCTTTTGGAAATGTGTATATTCTGTTGGCGGTTGACTACGTTTCTAAGTGGGTCGAGGCTTTGCCCAGCCGAACGAACGATAATAAAGTTGTCGTTCGATTCCTTAAAGAACACATATTTTCTCGATTCAGGCACCCTCGGGCGATAATAAGTGATAATGGTTCTCACTTCTGCAATAGGACTTTCGAATCCTTAATGCGTAAATACTCTATCACCCACAAATTGTCAACGCCATATCACCCCCAAACATGTGGGCAAGCCGAGCTTTCAAATCGGCAAATAAAGCAAATTTTGGAGAAAACGGTTTCCAAAAACCGTAAGGATTGGTCACTTAAACTGATAAATGCACTATGGGCTTTCCGTACTGCATATAAGACCGATCTTGGTATGTCTCCATACCGGCTTGTGTACTGGAAGGCTTGCCACCTCCCAGTGGAGATCGAGCATAAAGCATTTTGGGCTATCAAAGAGCTGAATTTGTCTTTAGGAGATGCGGGCAGCAACAGAAAGCTGCAATTGAATGAGTTGGAGGAGTTGAGGGATGAGGCATATGATAATGCCATAACTGCTAAAAACCGAGCCAAGGTGTTCCACGATAAACACCTTTTGCGAAAAACTTTTGAACCTGGTCAACAGGTTCTACTTTATGACACTCGGTTACATTTTCATCCCGGGAAGCTTCGATCCAGATGGAGAGGACCTTTTGTAGTCCGCACCGTTTATCCGCACGGTGCGGTTGATCTTGAGAACCCTGAAGACGGTACCTTATTCAAGGTGAATGGGCATCGACTAAAACCGTTCTTCACAGCGGATCCTTCGGAGAAGCTCCTGCTTTTGCAGGAGCCGATCTACACTGAGTGATATTCCTCCACTTTCACCCCCAAACTTCGTTTCCGAATGACACTATTTCAAATAAGTTTGGGGGTGTGTATATTATTTGTATATATTTCCAAAATACTATAAAATAATAAAAAATAAAAAAATAAAAAAAATAATTTTTGGACCTAATTGCAAATTTGCAGATTAAGAGCTGTTTTTACAAATAAAACCCTCGTCTTAGAGGGTGTTTTATGCAAATCACCCTCCCATCCCCTATTTAAAGGACCCCGACCCCCCCTGTTCTTTTAACCTAAAAATTTCCTCTTCATGAAACCCTAGCCGCCGCCCCCTACCCTCTGCAGAAAAATCCCGCCGCAACTCCACCAGACCGCCGCGGATCCGCCGCCTCTGCCGCCTCCCGCCGCGCATCAGCCGCCGTTCTGAGTCTTCACCCCCTGAATTTTTCAGGGGAGGTAAATCTGAGCCTTTACTCTCTATTCCTGCATATATTTTTCTCTGAAACATCTAAATGGGACACAAAATGCAGTATGAAAGGGATTTTTCCCCTGTTTTCGCACACGAGATTTACGGTACATATTTCCCACACGAAATCGCACAAAGGGGCTGGAATTTCCTCCTCTATAATCATGCATCTGCATTTGCTTTACCAAACCTAGTTGCTCTATTTTACGAATCCATGAAAGACAATAGCCTAGACAACTTAGGGTACATTAAACTGAATTGGGGAAACCGTGAAATTCGCATCGATTGGGACATGATACACGAGGTTACACTCATACCACGTGTACCTGCACATGAACACCCACTTCGCTTTGAAGATTATATGCCATTAATGGGTAATGACTGTGCACGAGAACCGCGTAAGGGGATCCAAGCACGGACCCTTTTCGCAAATGTTTTAACTGTGTGCCGGTGGGCACAAAACAATATTTTTGGAAGTTCTCACAACACGACCTTTTTCACCCCATCGTTACGTGTCGTCCACACTTTAATGACGAAAAATCCTAGGTTCGACATGTGCACGGTTTTGCTCCAATCCATAGGTACGGGGAAACGAGGTAGTGTATATCCATGTCCCATGCTCGTTACCCAACTCTGCCGTTATTTCCTCCCAGCCGAGGAATTTGACTCATATTTGATAGACGGTGTCCCGGTTCGACCACTTTTAGAGGGCGTCTCGTCGTCCTACTCTAGACTCACGGATATCTGGACACGAACAGAACCGGCAGAGAATGTACCTGCACACACCCCTAGCTCGAGCTCGACTTCGAGTGGGGAAGAGCTAACTTCCCAGGAGCATGCGCGATTGATGCGAAGAACGGTGAGAAGAATAGACTCTTTAAGGGATGAGTTTCGGGCAACTGCACGAGAGCACGACCGTCGGTTGACGGAAATTGAGCGGGGGATCCAAACACTTTTGGCTAGAGGGGAGAGATCACGTTCACGCTCACGAGCGCGACGTGGGGCCGGGCAGTGAGGGCACTGCTTTGCTCAAGTTTGGGGGTATTAGTGGGTGATGTATATAGTTATCCTTCGCATTGCATATTGTATATATCTTTGTTTTCATTTTGCATATTTAATTTCTGCATTGCATTTTTATATAAAAATCATAAAAATTTAAAAATTTGAAAAATAAAAAAATTAGAAAACTGAAAAACCCATAAAAATTGAGAAAATTTCAAAAATTATAAAAATTATTCAATTTTGGTTAATTGACTTGAGTTGATAAAAAGGTTAACTAGCTAGGAAAAACTAGATCTTAGACTTGGTAGATTAAAAACCCTAAAAATAACCTTGCTTAAAGTTTAACGGTAGAAAGTGTATGTCTTTGTAGGTTATTTAGGAATAGGCAAATTTTGGGTTCACTTCGTGGGTTAAGCCAAAACGAGGGAAGAGTATTAATGTTCTTATTAAAGTATAAGTTCGAAAGATAGTTCCTAGCTTGAGTTTAGATTCTGAAAACATGTACCCTACAAAATGCACAATCACGCACCTTGAAACTTGGATTAGTAGAAGAGACCTTGAATTACTCTTGTCTAAAGTCCTTAACACAATGAAAATAAAAAGAGAAAAAAGGGGTGAATAAAAAAAATGGACATTGGTTTTTGTGATTACTTAGGGCTAGAAAATTAATTAGCGAGGGTGCTTCGTCACCTAGTGCCTTAGACCAACTGGTTTGGGAGTCACTGCTAAAAGCCTTGGGTGTTGCAAAACTAGGAAATACGCTTTAAGGGGCTAACGCATCTTGTAATCGGCTGTTGGTACCTCAAGAAGTATTAACAGTCGCATGAAGGATGTGTAAGCGAAAGTTAAGTGCTTTGGACAATGGACGAGAGTACGATTGCTTAATTTGAATTTCCAAGTGTAGGGGTGAAAATTACACACACGTGGGGATATGTGATTAGAGTTTAGATAAGAGAAAGGAATGAAAAATAAAACTTGTATCTTTAATAGAGTTGATAGAAATTCCTAAGTGGAGATGAAACTCTAGAAGAAAAACTTAAGAAATGCTGAATTCTAAGTAATTCTATAGAACATGTACAATCTTAAGTTACATAATAAGGAAGTGTGAAGAATATGGGTGGATGATTTGCGGGGCGACGATAATAGAATTCCTTGTTAGAAAATCTAATTGGAAAACAAAAGTCGAAAAACCAAGTTGATCGGATTTTGTGGGTGTAATCCGCTGAAAACCCTCAGGAGACAACACTCCTCCTACTAAGGACACCTAGAGGTTTAACGGCTTGTTGTACGTGCTCAGTGCAATCGCGTTTCCCTGCGAAAGTGTGGCTAGGTTAGAATAAAATAATAAGTTTGCTCGAGGACGAGCAAAAGGCAAGTTTGGGGGTATTTGTTCACATTATAATATTGCAATTCATACGCCCCACTTTTATGCATTTTATAAGTAAACGGGTACTTTTGACGCTCGTTTGTTGCATGATACAGGATACAGGATCTCGGAGCAAATACAGTGAAAAAGACAAAGATGATACAGGAAATGGACTTTTGACCAACCAGCACACGGATCTTACTCAAGCCGAGACGAAAAACAAGTGAAACGGTCAAAAGATCCTTACAAGTTTCACTAAGGATCTGGAGAATACTAAGAAGCCCAACAGAGAAAAGAACAATGAAAATAGGAAGCCCAAGAGAAGACAAACCAATCACAGAAAGTTGGTGAGCCAAGCCCACCAAAGGGCAGCGGAACCGCGGCCAAAGGCATGTCTTTGCCGCGGAACCGCGGCCATATGGTGCCCGTGTCGGCACCGACTTCTTGTGTCGGTGTGTCGTTTCATATTTTGGGATTTTTAGGGGGCAAATCTGTAATTTCATGTCTACGAGAGTCTGTAACCCTAGCTTCACTAGTTGCTTATAAATTGTACTCAAGATCTGTAAAATGGCATGCCTCTTATCAATCAATAAAAGTTCAGACCTGTTGAGAGATCAAGAGCATCATCTTGTAAGTTTTTTAGTTTATTTAATTCCTGCCTTAGTATAATCTTTTACTTGCCCTAGTTATCTAATTATTGCTTTAGTTTAACTAGTGTAATCCTCTTTAATCTGCAGTAAGTAATTACCCTTTAAAATATAAACATAAAAAATGTCACTTTCAAATAACTCCCTAATGAGCGAGTAAAGTCCTCGCTCGTTAGGGTTAGGAACAAGAGAGGGAGTGAGAGATGGATGTCTCTCACCTCCTTCAATGCCAACATATTTTTAAAAACGAAATCTTCATGCATGCATGTATGATCCGCCCCCTACGGCACCCTACCTACAAGGTAACGGTGAACCGTAGTATAAAAGGCCGGACATATGTGACGTCCATGAAGATCACATCAATTAATAGGAAAGGACGGATAAGGATCTAGAGGAAGAAACTTTGTTTCTTCCCGATCATCCTAATCCCCTTTGCTAATAATTGATGTGATTTTTCTAAAAAGATTAAATCAACGGCATTGAAAGAGGTGAAAACATTGATCTCAACACCCCTACCTTCGACCTAACCCTAACGAGTTCTTTCATATCACATAAATTCGTCTTAAATTCAATCGACAAAAACCAAACAACAATTTGAATCAACTCGTTATAACACAAAAACAGAAACTCACACATCCCTGCGGATCGACCCGTATTCACCGGCTAGCTGCGAAACGACGCCGTTTCTGATTACGGTAAACTACAATTTTTTTGGATTAATCACCGCCTTCAGTAGACTGCCCGTTACCGAAACAGGAGGGTCAAGACAGCGATCCGTGAAATCAGCCGCCGATAATAAAAAGACGGTTGGATATGTTATCCATATGGTCTATATGGCGGGCGGGCGCCCCAGCGACAACCTTCGCAGCAACAGCAAGGATGGGGCCACCACATCCCAAGCCCAATCTGGCTTGAATGTGGTTGCCGCTTTCCAAGAACAGCCGCCTCTGCTGGATGATGAAAACCCTCTCGATGAGGATGATAGGCAGAAAGACCCCTCAGTCCATGTAGAGTTAAGCTCGGACAGCGAGGAAGAGTCGACTTTCCGCCCCAGGACGGCGGAGCAAGAGCTGCTTCAAGAGCTTCGAAAAAAGCTCAGGAGCAAAGATAAAGAGATGGCCAAGCTTTATTCGAAAATTGACGACTTAACGAACGTTGTTATGCATTTTACGGCTCAAATTGCTCGAGCGCCTCCCAATCAAGCACAAGTCTCCACTTATGAGCCGGGTGATGACAATCTGAAGCAGCCGATGCCTGTCCCTTTGGGTCCAAGATTGGTCGAGCCGCCCGAAAGCCGGCCACATTCCGCTTTTGGGGACTCCTTGGCCCCAGATAGAACTATCCCGCTAACACAAGATCGGATAATGGATTTGGTCCCCAGCAAGGTTAAAACATTGGTGGCCGAAGCTGAAGCTCAGAAAGAAATTGGCAGTAGTGGGCGGCCATATCCTGCACAGTACGATCTGATCGAGTTCCCGAGCGGCTACGTCATTCCTAAGTTCGGAAGATTTTACGGGACAGGAAATGCAAATCAGCACGTCGCCCACTTTAAGGCATCGTGCGGAAATACAGGGGCAATGATGCGCTCCTTCTTCGTTAGTTTGTCAACAGCTTGACCGGTGTCACTTTCGACTGGTACGCGAGTATACCAGACGAGTCCGTCGTTACCTTTGCCCAAATGGAATCTCTGTTTCGGCAAAGGTTCATGAGTGTCAGTGATAAAATCTCCATTGCTGACCTTGTGAGAACCAAGCCGGGGAAGAATGAAAGCAACACCGACTTTATCGCCCGATGGCGTAATCTCACGGTCAAGTGCGAACCGCCGCTGGAGCAGGACCAGTCCGTCAGCCCCCTCGTTGGGAATCTCAGCAATTGGATGGTCCCATTCTTATGTACAGAAGGCCTCAAGACATTTCAGGAGCTAACCAAGAAAGTACAAATGCTGGAACGCTCGAATCAAGAGTCCCCCCAGACTCTCAGAAAGACAAGACTTGAAAAAGCAAGAGGGACGACAACCGTAGAAGCGGGAATTCCAGCAATACCAATGTTCTCAATGCGTCTGACAATGAAGAAAAGCGAAGGGCGGGCGAATCCAAAACCAACCGGTCTCGAAAGCCAGTGCTGGGAGGAGAAGGGCCTTCCTTAAAGGAGAAAAAGAACAAGATTTACTCTTTCAGGAGGGACAAGGTCCGAAAGATATTCAAAGATATCCTGAACAACAGTCTACAATTGCCGGAGTCGAAAAGACCTCATGAAGAAAAAATGACCAAAAATACTCTATATTGCCCATACCATCGAGTAGTGAGTCATGCAATCGAGGATTACTATATCTTCAAAGATTGGGTCGAGAAGCAGTACAAGACTAGAGAGATCGAGCTGTCCAAGAGTGTGTTGGTGAAAAATCAAGTTGCAACCACCAACTTTATACAAACGGAAGCTGAAGCCATCTGGGAGCAGACAGCTGAACCCGCTACCTCGAGAAATGAACCCGACTCGCCGCAGCCCCTTTGGAGTAAGCACATATCTAATAAGACGAAGAAAATGCTAAATCTACTTCAGAAAGAACCCAGGACGGAATGGGAAGGGCAGAAGAAGCCTACCATTCCAGCTGCCAATGCGGCTCCATCAGGCTCAAAATCCAAAAAGCTCAAGAAGAAGAAAAGTGCAGCTCAGCGCGAAAAAGAGTCTGCAGGGAGATCGACCATATAAAAATATATCGATTCCCTCGAAGACTATGAACAAAAGGAAAGAACTCTGATTCAATTGAAGGAGTTCCTCCCTATAGAAGCGGCTGAAATTCTGGAGGAGTCAGAAGAAGACTCCAATGAAGAGATCCCTACAGTGACCTGCTACGCCATCCATCTTGGCAGCGACTCTGAGGAGGAGCTCTATTTTCCTGAAGAGGACGAGGAGCTCGCCACAAAGGCCAGCCAAATCCAGCTCAGAAGCGGCAGGGCTCTACTGCCAAGTCAGGGCAACGCCCCAAAAGGGAAGGAAAAACAAGTCACTAATGAAGAAGATGGTGGAGAGACGGCTCATGAAAATTCGAGTCCTTCCTCGGTGGACTATAATGTCTTGGCTCATCTCCGGAAACTTCCGTCTCTCCTGAGCATCTACGATGCCTTGGTCCTATCTAAGGAACTTAGAGATGTTCTCATTTACGCTCTACAAAACCCTGAGCGGTATCAGGCTCGCTTTGCGGAAATTAATATGAAAGAAGCCCAGTACGCTCTGCATACCACCGCAGTCACGTTTAAGGACGAAGACTTGCTACTGGGAATGGCTGAGCATAATCGGCCGCTTTACGTGACCGGGTACAGCGACGGAGATCGGATTAATCGCATATTGATTGATCCGGGATCCTTAGTGAACATCATGAACTTGCGGACTCTGAAGAGTTTGTCAATGGACGTCCGACACCTGTCAAGGGAAAGGATTGTCATTCAAGGCTTCAATAAAAACTGCCAGCAAGTTCTGGGGTCTATAGCTTTGCCAATCAAATTTGGGGATCTACAAACTGAAGCTAAGATATACGTGATCGACGCTGACACGTCTTATAAAATTCTCTTGGGACGGCCGTGGCTCCACAATTACGGCATCATTCCGTCAACTCTCCATCAATGAATGAAGTATACTAAAAATGGTGAAGAAAGACGCGTTGACAGAGACATCCAGCCGTTCGGTGTGCATGAAGTCCGATATGAAGATTCTCGGTACTTTATGAACCACCAAAATGCTAGGCCACAACTGACTGAGGATAGAGCGGCCCCAAGACTCAAAAGCAAATCTGAGCCGGCTGTCACTTGCAAAAGCAAAAACGCCCAAGTGTGCCCGCATTTCGGTAGTGACACTGATGAGTCCGACGCTGGAAGTCCGTCCTTCCGTAAAACTCGCCCTCGTTTCGGTAGCGATTCGGACGAATCTGATACTGAAAGCCCATCTAGCAGCAAAGTCCGCCCTCACCTTGGCAGCGACACTGAAGAGTTGGAGAAAGAGGACCTGCCTTGCAACAGCTGTGCAGATTGGACCCCCATGCAACAAGCGAAACTACAAGAGACCTTCAAAATTACAGAAGGGTCCCTAGTTGTCGCAAGGGCGCTGTAGCAGATGTACAAAGAGCTCGATGCATTGTCAGTCTCTACCGTGAACCAGCTGAAAACTTTCTACGTTTCCGAAAAGAAAAGTGGACAGAAGGGCATCCTGTTTTATGGGTCAAATCCTGTTGTGTACCCGGACGATTTGTTTGTCGCGTGCCTTCCCTATGAGAGAGGCATAAGATCCGTCCTCAATCCCAGATACTATGCGCCCGAGATGCGGGAATATTTCAAAAGGTGCGGATGCCGGTTATATCAAACGGAGTCCGAAGCAAAGTTTTATGAAGGGCTATGGCATTCGCCTCAGGTCCGAGCACTCATCGATGGACGGATTCCAGATAGACGAGGCATAGGTTTCATCCAGCCTGATTCCAAGGCATGCTACATGATCCATGTTGGTGAAGCTAGCGAAAGATCAAATGATGATGACGAGCTAGCCGAGCCAGAAGAAGCTCCTCAAGAGCTAGAAGATGGCGGACAAGCAACCTTTGACGAGCTAACCGAGATTGACTTAGGAACGCCTGATAATCCAAGGCCGACCTACATCAGCTCACTCTTGTCAGAGAAAATGAAAGAGAAGATAATTGCCCTGCTGCATGAGTTCGTCGACTGCTTCGCATGGACGTACAAAGAAATGTCTGGCCTCTCCCCTGAGGTAGCCGTGCATAAGCTGGCTATATCTCCAGATGTCAAGCCAGTCAAACAAGATCCCTGAAGAATGAGAAGGGAGCTAGAAGAAAAGGTCATCGAGGAAACTAAGAAACTTATCGATGCTGGCTTCATTAGAGAAGAGAAATATGCGGACTGGATCACATCCATAGTCCCAGTGAAGAATAAAAATGGGCAGATCCGAGTTTGTGTCGATTTCAGGGACCTCAACAAGGCATGCCCTAAAGACGACTTCCCGCTACCGGTCATGGAAATGATGGTCGATGACACCTCACATTATGAGCTGTTCACCTTCATGGATGGCTCGTCTGGATATAATCAAATCAAGATGTCGTCTGAGGATGAGAAACACACAGCATTTCGAACCCCGATCGGAATATATTGCTATTAGGTGATGCCGTTCGGACTGAAGAACGCAGGTGCTACATACCAAAGGGCATTGACCAATATCTTTGATGACCTAATTCATAAAGTTGTCGAATGTTATGTTGATGGTCTGGTCATCAAGACTAAAGCCAAGGCCGATCGCATCCAAGATCTTAGGACCGTTCTCACCAGACCGAGGGAGTGCGATCTGAAAATGAATCCTCTGAAGTACGCTTTTGGCGTGTCATCGGGAAAATTCCTGGGCTTCATAGTCCGACATCGAGGGATTGAAATTGACCCATCCAAGATAAAGGCCATCATGGAGATGCCCCCTCCGAAGAATCTGACGCAGCTAAGATCTTTTCAAGGCAAGCTTGCTTATATACGAAGGTTTATCTCAAATTTATCGGGGAGATGTAGGCCCTTCTCAAAGTTCATGAAGAAATGAGCTCTTTTTGTCTGGGATGCCGAATGTCAAGAAGCGTTCGAAAGCATCAAACAATAGCTATTGCACTATCCAGTGCTTGCTGCCCCTATTTTAAATAAACCGTTGATTCTTTATACTGCCGCGCTAGATGAGTCACTCGGTGCACTCCTTGCCCAGAACAACGGGGAGGGAAAGGAGAATGCCCTCTACTACCTCAGTCGAACTTTAGTCGGGGCGGAACACAACTATTCCCCGATCGAAAAGCAATGCCTGGCTCTAATATTCGCTGTGAAGAAGATGAGGCACTATCTGCTTGCTCATCGGGTTATGCTGATCTCCAAGGTCGACCCGCTCAAACACTTAATGACCAAAGTAAGCCTCACCGGCAGAATGGCAAGATGGGTTGTCGTGCTGCTTGAGTTTGACATAGTTTATATTCCTCAGAAAGCAATAAAAGGGCAAGCCCTCGCCGATTTCCTCACTACTTATCCTATACCAGATGGGTCGCCGCTAAATTGTGAATTACCCGATGAAAAAATATTGCACCTCGAGGATAGCGAGCCATGTTGGGAGCTCTACTTCGATGGAGCCTCATCAATAAGGACCTCCAGTAAATTAAGCGCCCCAGAGATAAAAGCAAGGATAGGATTTGTGTTCATCACGCCATCGATGGGAACCCTACGGCGTTCTTTTGCTATCACCGAGCCTCGCACAAACAACGAGGCTGAGTATGAAGCTCTGATAGCTGGTCTGGAGCTCGCCATAGAAATGGAAATCCTTTGGCTACGGGTTTACGGGGACTCTCAGCTTGTCGTCAACCAAGTAAGCAGCGACTATAAGATATACAAACCTAAGTTAGGTCGGTACAGAAGCCGGGTGGTGGAGCTTATGAAACAGTTCACCTATATTGAGCTGATGAGAGTTCCTAGGGCGTTGAATGGAAAGGCTGACGTGCTTGCTCGCTTAGCCAAGGAGCTGGCTGATCCTGACATGGAAGAAATTCTGATCACAGTCAGGAGCCGACAAATTCTACCCCCAGTCTCTCTATGAGAAGAAGAAAGCGCGGAACAGAAAAGCAGTCCTGCCGAAGAAGCTTCGATCGTTCAAGACGAACCCGATTGGAGAGAGCCCTTCATAGGGTACCTCCGATACGAAAAGCTGCCCGAAGGAAAATCTGTGAGGGTTCGACTGAAGAAGAGAGCTCTTCGATACGTATTTGTAAATGATATGCTATACCGCAGATCATATGACCAACTCTGGCTCAGATGTCTGTCATCGGACGAAGCCCAGAAAGTTATGAAAGAAGTTCACTTGGGCGTTTGCGGTGCTCACCAATCTGGCCCTAAGATGTGACTTCAAATTAAACTGTGTGGGTATTACTGGCCCACCATGATACGGGATTGCGGAGAGCATGCAAAGAAATGTCATATCTGCCAAATTCACGGTGATTTCATTCACAAGCATCCCAATCCGTTGCATCCTACGGTGGCGTCGTGGCCCTTCGAAGTCTGAGGAACCGACATAATTGGCCTAATTAATCCTCCGTCATCCAGAGGCCACCGGTTCATATTGGCCGCAACTGACTATTTCTCCAGATGGGCTGAAGCTGTCCCGCTAAAGGAAGTCAAGACAGAAAATATTCTGACGTTTTTCCAGCATAATATTCTATACCGCTTCGGTACACCAAGAAGAATCATTTCTGACAACGGGCCTTCTTTTAAGAGCTTCAAAGTCTCAAGGTTCGCTACTCAGCACAAGATAGACTGGAGATATTCCTCCATCTATAACCCAAGAGCCAATGGGCTAGCCAAAGCCTTCAATAAGACTCTATGCAAGCTCTTGAGGAAAAATGCTTCAGCCAACAAGAGAGACTGGAATCTTAAACTTCACGAGGCGTTGTGGGCATATCATACCACGCACCGTACTCTATACTCATTGCTCTTCGGAGTGGAGGAGGTCCTCCCCATCGAAGTCGAAGTTCCAAGCTTAAGAATGGTCGTTCAGCATGATTTGATGGAGGAGGAAAACGTGCTCCTTCGGATCGAGGAGCAAAACGCGCTCGAAGAAAAGAGGCTTGCAGTACAGCAAAATCTGGGGTTGTACCGAGCCCAAATGTCACGGGCCTATGACAAGATAACCTGTCTCCGTGCTTTCAAGAAAGGTGAATTAGTGTTGGTCCTCAAAAGACCGATCATCCCCAATCGACATGCCAAGGGAAAATTCGAGCCAAACTGGGAAGGACCATACGTCATCGAGAAAGTGTTTGATGGAGGATCCTACCAGCTGATAAATGCCGAGGGAGAAAGGCCCATGCCACCTATCATTGGCCGATATCTCAAGAAATATTACACGTGAATGCTCCAAGTCGTGGGCGAATTGAGCACACAAGCCCTACGGTCTAGATCATACATCCTGTAAAACCGTATACAATCCACGGGCGTAAACGACCCTTATCTCCTCCAAGTCATGCCGGTGAGACTACCTTTAAAGTCCCACCAGCGACGCAAAAAAAAAGGTATGTCTACAAGCAAAATGGGCACGGATGAAAACCCGAAAGGGCTCCGTGAGTAAAAAAAGCAGGACTGCCGGCTAGTTTGTGAAAACCCGAAAGGGCGCAAACTCGTGAAAAGAAATGAAATACACTCGCAAAGTCCTCTCGACCTTGTGAGGAGAAAACACCTTCGTGCGATCCTTACGACTCACAAAGGAAAAACACACTTGGAACCCCCCACGACTCCTAAGGAGAAAGTACACATACGAGATCCTTTCGACTCGTAGGGAGAAAATTCTTTTATGGGACCCTTACGGCTCATAGAATTGAAAAGCCTTAGGTGATAGAGATCTAAACCTGTCTCCTAAGCCATCGCTCCCCAACGGGAAATGGCAGATGATGAGTTGCTCTTGGCATTATTCCAGTGCAGCAATGCTGATGCCAAACAAGATCCAAATTCCAAGTCCCCAAATGGCGAATAATGAGTCGCTCCTGATATCATATTCCAGTGCAACGATGCAGACGCCAACCAAAATCTAATCTCCCAAAATTCTCCAGCCCTACGGTTGGTCCCCAAGTTGATTACCGTATACAATCAACGGGCTCAAATAATTCTCATCATACCCATGTCCCACCGCAACCACCAGTTACGCGGCTGGTCTCTGCCCGTGGAATTATGCTCCATTTGGGAAGACCCACTCATGTGTCCTCACGATACATAAGGAGAACAAACTTACGGGATCCTCACGACTCGTAAGAAAACATATTCGTTGGATTCTTACGACTCACGAAGGAAAAACACAC
The DNA here is from genome assembly GCA_030015575.1 of Agapanthus africanus. NCBI lineage: Eukaryota > Viridiplantae > Streptophyta > Magnoliopsida > Asparagales > Amaryllidaceae > Agapanthus > Agapanthus africanus. The sequence continues at coordinate 529,445,951 of CM057343.1, forward strand.
TTGGGAGTCCCCACAACTCCTAAGGAGAAAATACACCTACGAGATCATTTCGACTCGTAGGGAGAAAATGCTTTTATGGGACCCTGACGGCTCATAAAATTGAAAAGCCTTAGGTGATAGGGACCTAAACCTGTCTCCTAAGCCATCGCTCCCCAACGGGCAACGGCGAATGATGAGTCGCTCCTGATATCATATTCCAGTGCAGCGATGCAGACGCCAACCAAAATCTAATCTCCCAAAATTCTCCAGCCCTACGGTTGGTCCCTAAGTTGACTACCGTATACAATCCATAGGCTCAAATAATTCTCATCATACCCATGCCCCACCGTAACCACCAGTTACGCGGTTGGTCTCTGCCCGTGGAATTATGCTCCATTTGGAAAGACCCACTCATGTGTCCTCACGATACATAAGGAGAACAAACTTACGGGATCCTCACGACTCGTAAGAAAACACATTCGTAGGATCCTTACGACTCACAAAGGAAAAACACACTTGGGAGTCCCCACGACTCTTAAAGAGAAAGTACACCTACGAGATCCTTTCGACTCGTAGGGAGAAAATGCTTTTATAGGACCCTTACGGCTCATAAGATTGAAAAGCCTTAGGTGATAGGGACCTAAACCTGTCTCCTAAGCCATCGCTCCCCAACGGGCAACGGCAAATGATGAGTCGCTCCTGGCATTGCTTCAGTGTTAGCGGTGCTGATGCCGACCCAAAAACCAAATCCCAAGTCCTCCCGAGGCAAATGATGAATTGCTCCTGGCACATGTGCTTCAGTGTTAGCAACGCAGATCCTACCCTAACCCCAAAATTCCAAACTCCATTCCAATAGACCCCTAAGTCTCTAAACTAGGAATAGATGACCTCTAAGTCATTAAACTGGGAACATATGACCCCTAAGTCATTAAACTAGGAACGAGGGAAATCTCCTCATGGAAAATGATGATTCGCTCCTGGTACCATATTCCAGTGCAGCGATGCTGATGCCAAACCAAAACCAAAATCCCTAAATCCCGTCATGACAGATGATGATTCGCTCCTGATACCATATTCCAGTATAGCGATGCTGATGTCAGTCCAAATCATATCAAGTCAGCAAGAAAACCAACGACCTCCGTGGCAGAATCAAGCTCCACCTCGGAAATAAGCCAAATCCCGACACCACGGAAAACAGAGCAAGTCAAATCAAATTCTAACACCGCAAAATGCGGAGCAAGCCAAATCAAGCACCGACCGTCCAAGTCGCAAAAAGGGCAGAACCGACTGTCCACGTCGCTAAAAGGGCAGCACCGACCGTCCAAATCGCAAAAAGGGCAGAACCGACCGCCCACGTCGCTAAAAGGGCAGCACCGACCATCCAAGTCGCTAAAAAGGCAGCACCGACCGTCCACGTTGCAAAAATGGCAGAACCGACCGTCCAAGTCGCAAAAAGGGCAGCACCGACCGTCCAAGTCGCAAAAAGGGCAGAACTGACCGTCCAAGTCGCTAAAAGGGTAGTACCGACCATCCAAGTCGCTAAAAGGGCAGCACCGACCGTCCAAGTCGCAAAAAGGGCAGCACCGACCATCCAAGTCGCTAAAAGGGCAGCACCGACCGTCCAAGTCGTGAAAATGGCAGCACCGACCGTCCAAGTCACAAAAATGGCAGCACCGACCGTCCAAGTCGAAAAAAGGGCAGCACCGACCGTCCAAGTCGCTAAAAGGGCAGCACCGACCGTTCAAGTCGCAAAAAGGGCAGCACCGACCATCCAAGTCGCTAAAAGGGCAGCACCGACCGTCCAAGTCCTAAAAAGGGCAGCACCGACCGTCCACGTCGCAAAAATGGCAGCATCGACCTCCACGTCGTTAAAACGGGAACCAGATCAAGTCGACCTCCACACGAAAGAAGATCCATCAATTTCGTGCACACAACCTACATATGTGGTGTGCACTTATTGATGGGGCCAATTTGTTAGGGTAAAAATTTATACCCCGGTTGACCAAGTCAAAATCAAAGTCAACCCCAAGCCCGGGTCAAATGGGCCAATGCCCGGGTCCAGCCCGAATATGAAGCCGCCGGCCTCCCCCATACCAAAATAAAAATTTTGTAATAAATAATTTTGGTGTATTTCCTTTTTTTATTTTATGAATAAATGTAAGAAAAATAGGCATAAAGCCAAATTTTATAAAACCCATGGCTCATGTGCAAAAGAATTAAGCACATGAGGTATGGGATGGGCAAAATACCATTTGTAAAGCCCAAGTGGCTATATGTAAAGTGTGTAGCCTATAAACGCAAAAATGATGAAAATATCTAAAGATCTTTTTCTCTCTCAAAAAAAAAAATTAAGGTTTGTGACTCCTCTTTCCTCAAGGTTCTAGACCTTCTTCCTTTTTTTCAATTAAATCAAGAGTTTTACTCTTCCTTTTCCAAAACTAAACAGTTTTTCACCACAAAACCCACAAAGGGGAGCTCAGATCTTCCATTAGATCTCAAAAGGGGGAGATTTTTAAAATCTCACTCCTCTTGTTCTCCAAGATCCGGCCAACAAAGAGGAGGAAGAAGGAGACCCGTCTCCGAAAATCCCACTTTGGAAAAGATCCAAGGCTCAAGAGAAGATCCCAGGCTTAAGAGAGAAGAACCTCTGAAGATATTTAGGGAGTTCAACACCAAGACCCAAATCATCAAAGGAGTTTAACTCCTAATCCAGATCTTTTGGAGTTTAACTCCACTCAAAATCCTCTTTTGGAGTTGAACTCCTATTTCTGGAGGTAAAAACCCCTTCTTTTCGTTAGCGCCGGCGCCCAAGCGCCCACATGCCGGGCACGTGAGGTGCTAGTGCCAGCGCCCAAGCGCCTACGTGCAAGGCATGTAAGGCGCTAGCGCCTGAGCGCCCATGTGCCGGGCACTTGAGGCGCTGCGCCCAAAGCGCCAGCGTCCGAGCGCCCACGTGCCGGGCACGTGAGGCGCTAGCGCCCAAGTGCCTAGCACTAACCCAAGCGCTAGTGTAACGTTTTGAAAATAAATAATTAAATAAATAAAATCCTTTAGGTGAATTTTCTGATAATCGGTAAAATAAACCGTATTTTCCGTAAAACTTAAGTATAATTATTTTTCATCATAGACTGAATTACGCCTATTTTAACTATGTAACTGCTAGTATTTGTTAATTATTTAGTCACTTAAAAATTATTAGCTTACTTAAACATTTTTTTCTAAAATTAATTAATTTGAATAATATTATAAGCTATCATTTATATATTAAAATTTTGATAATTACAAATTGGAATGGACTAATCCTACATTAGTGAACCATGGCTACTTATAGCTTGTTGTAAAATATTTTTGTTGCTCTTTTATTGTCTAAGTGGTTCTAGAAAAATCTAGGAATGGCTAGTAATTAAAGTAAAATAAATTAAATAAGAAAAGAAAGTTAATTAATGAGAATGTGGGGGGTTTTCTTGGAACTTTCCACAACACTTCACACACCTACCCCTCTCCTTACCTAGTGGCCAGCCCCACTTTTGACAGCCCCTCTCTCTCTCTCTCTCCATTCAACTCACCTCATCTCATCAAATAAAATGAAATTAATATAATTAAAGAAAAGAAGCTAAAAGAGGTAATTAATTGGGCATGTTCTAGACTTATCCTTACATTTCTCTCTCTCTCTTTCTCTTTCCCTCCCTTGGGTTGGCCGAGCCTCCTATTGTGGCAGCGCCATTTTTTTTTTGTTCACTTTTCCTCTCAAAAATTTCTCATTTTGCATCAAAAATAAAACCAACACTAATTCTAGCAACTTCTTCATCAAAATTCCTTGATCAAAAGCAATCATGAATCTTGAGCAAGAGATCACTTCGGGAGGCCAAGAAATCTTAAGTTTGCAAGTTGATCTCAAAACTTGTTGAGGTATAATCCTAACCCATGTTTAAATTGTGCTAAAGTACTCCAATCTAGCCTAATTAGGAGTTTAAATTATGATTTTAATGTTTAGATTTAAAATTCAAGAAAGGGGTTATGACTTTAATTTAGGGGTTTTATCACATCATTAAGCTTTCCATGAGTGGTTTAACATTTTAAAATATGCAAAATCTAGTTTAGTTGTTAATTTGTAAAGTGTTACTTTAAAATTGTTAAAATTAGGAAATTTTGCAAACTAGATTTTTACGATTTAATTAAATTGGTAATATAAAATTTAAATAATGGTTTGTATGCATAATTAAGATATTAAGTTATCATCTTGGTCACTAGAATTGTTAAAACATCAAGATTGGTATTAAAACGGGTAATGGTCGCTTAGTAGTTTTTTTTTAATAAATCGATTTAAATTAAGCTTGAGATTTTGATAATTTATAACCTATATTATATAATATCTAGAGTGTTGTGAGTACGCAGTGGGTATGATTGGGTTTTAGGTTTGGGGATTTTCATGTATAACGACCCTAGCTGTAGTTCATGGCGTTGTCGCGAGCGCGTTTGTGCGCCGGGTGCGTGCGCGTTTAATTAGCGCGCGTTGTTTGACTTGTGTAAATTGTGTCCACATCTATTCATACTTTATCCTCATATTGCTTGTGTATGATCTTAGGATCGGATACTTAAGTGTAGGACGCGGCACGGAAAGGCAGATGGAGACTGGATCAGCTTAGTCGAGTCGTCCCGGTGAGTAGATATATACATCTATGGGGGGATCGTCTTGATGACGTGAGGCGCCCGACGGTTTAGTATTATTTAAAATATTTACTTTATATGCGAAATTCCTACTCATTGCGTCGCATCGTTATATGTAAAAATATATATATATATATATATATGTCATATCATCTTATAGGACACTTGCACCATTACCATTGGTTCCTGCCGCACGTGCACTATTTATACGAACACTCACGCCATTGGTAATTGTTATGTCACGAACACTATATAACCTCCTTAGACTAGTATCAAAAATATTCGCATCATACATGATATTTAAACTGGTAGTCGTATATATACCGCATTTCATCATCATTCATACATAGTTTTCTAGTTATAATTGCATTTCATGACATGGATATCATAGACATTATCATTTCCTACATAATCACGTATTGTGATTCTTTTTGAGGATTTCCGTATTGATGAGATTTCTGGATTTTGGGGGAAAACCGCAAGAATTTTATAAAAGTTTATTATCATCATTTTAAAATGCAAGTTGCGGTTTTCTCGTGATGTATATGTCGTCCACCATGAGATTTCATGTTTTATGTTGGATTTCAAGACCCGATTCGAGGAGTGGATGAACCGTCTCGGGTACATGGTGGGCCCGGTATGGTACCCCGGGACAAGAAGCTCATGTTATAGACAATGAGCCTGGCAGGGGAAGACTACCTACCGGTGATGTCTGGCGCAGCGGATATCCGGAGGATACCGACCGTTGTCGTGAGGTTTAATGATATGGGCCGATCCGGATTGACGGAGCCCGAGGCATTGAGATATTGACATACTGATATATTGAGACAGATATATATCCATATGTTGTGTCGATGCTTGATACAGTTTTCTGATGATTTCATTGATGATACCCCAGCTAATTTGCAGAAGTTTTAGGATAAGAACACGGATTTTTTTATCTAACTTATAGAGATTTCATGTTGATTTTGCATTTCTGTGCATACATACTAGTGCATCGCATCATGTCATAATATGTAGGTTGAGACGTATTTGCGTGCATTCTTACGATAGCCTTATTAGATGTTACTTACTACTCACGAGTTGGCAACTCATCCCCGTTGTGCCACAGTATCTTGCAGGTCAGACCCGTCAACGCAGGAGCGGCGGGTGTATCTTTTTTTTTCGCTTCCTTGTTTCGGCTTGCAGCTTGCTCACAGGTGGGTTTTGGAGGATATGCTTTTACTCCCACTGTGTATTTTTATTTGGTATCTAGTATACTCTATCTACCCTTGTATATTGGACTAGACGGTGATATTTGTGAGACTTGTATTTTGGTTTGGTGTCGATGCTCACTTGAGCCGACGGGTTGCTTTTATACTTTTATACTTATTTCGCATTATTTGATATATTCATTGCATGTGGTTGTGATCCGTCTTTGGCGAAGAGCTAGCTCTCGCTTGGGGATGCCTTATTCATGATATATCTGTATTTCTCTTGTTTGTACCCGTTTGGGGGCCAGTATTTACAAAAGAGACTCTGCCGAAATTTTCGGAAAATTTTGTTGTTTTAATAAAATGTTAATGCGATTTGGTTTGGTTAAAAATCGTTTTCTTTTAACAAGTTTTCCTTCACTCTACTTCCATTTTGGTTTAGATTTCTGGGCTTTGGTTTACTTAGATTACGTTACGCCTTTAGACGTTTCGTAATTTAAGTGCCAGTTACGTTCCGTACCTTCGGCTCGTGACAGCAAGCGCCAGCGTCCAGTGCCAGCGTGCTAGGCACGTGAGGCACTGGCGCTCACGCGTCCTTTGGGTGCCATTTCCCCCTCATTTATATGTACTCCACACTAAAAATACCTCCCCCGTTAGAAAAAAATTTCTAACGGGGCGCTGCCCCGCACCCCGCAAGGGGGCTGCTAACCCCCTTGACCCCCAGCCCGCTATCCGGGTAGCGGGACCCCCGGGGCGCTGCCCCCGCCCCCCGCAAAGGGGTTGCTAGCCTCTTTGACCCTCAACCCGCTATCCGGGTAGCGGGACCCCCGTAAAAACTGCGGGACCTCGATATATCCAAAACCTCTTCAAAACACAACACTGCACATTGAGTTCGCATGGTCTGTTTGACCCGTCAATCGGAGGTTCCTTCGCTCCAAAAGCGAGGGGTAATTAACGGCAGCTTTGTCCGCGGCTGCCGGAGATTCGGATCCACACAATCAATAAACCCCAGCCTACCCTAGGCAAAGGGAATCTGTAATACGCCTGACAACCGTGCGCATATTTCCATCTCAATGGGGTGACGAAAAACACCTTACAGCGTCTACTTAATACCATCACAAAAACAATCAGATATATGTTATGTCTATCTAGATAACAAGTCACGTCCATCAGGACAACAAGTCAGAATTGTTGACATCGGTAAGTATCACAGTCAATAGGTACTAGCATGATAACGGTAATAGTAACAGGATGCTAGGGTACCAGTCATGAATTTGTATACAGGCATGTCGGGGATGATGTAATCTGTCAAGTAAGATATCTACTTCACAATCACATATTCCAATCAAATCATGGTATACAGTGGGCAATACAGTTATAACCGAATATCGGTAAACACTAACGGATATAGGTTAACAAGCGTATCATGGATAACGTAATCATATCATGCACAACACCAAGATAATAGTATTAACAGGGATATCATATTCAATCCGATTAATAACTATAAAAGTGGTATTGATTAACCATGCACAAGAAAGTTCCGTTCAGAATTTCAGCGTCACCATAATTTGTAAAATAGCTTAAAAATAACAGACGTCCTCCAAAAGGGACGTGTCATATATTAAACAAAACTAATTCAATAAGGTTTTCATTTTTATAAGTTAAAGTATCTCAGGTTGTTTCTACAAAAAATTATAAATGTTCGAAACTGAAAGTTTGCTGCTGGAATTTTCCTGGACCGCGGTTCGGATGTACTTTCATTTATAGTTTATATTATTTAAACAATTTATTTTGTAAGTAAATATTTCATAAGGTTATAGTATTTTGAGTTAGCTTCGTAACGAACTAAAGAACATGTGCTAATGATTTTTCTATGATTTATAATGAATTTTATAAGGTAAAATGTACAGTAAATTCCAGATTTGTAGTATCCGCTTGGCGGCGACGTTTCATGTGTAAACGATAATATTTTCAAATTATATTTTGCATAACGTTATAAAATGCAAATTATAAACTAATTAATGATATACTTATATAGATATAAACGGTATAATGATAATAATAATAACAATAGTAGTACGACAACATTTAAGTAAATTACGTAAAGTATAGTATGTAGCAAATTGTAAACCTGTCTCGGAACAAACGCGATGAACGGAAGCAACACAACGCTATGCAAATCAACACCAAGTTTTGATGGCTCGGTTAAACTTCTAGGATGTATCTGGAGTTGCATCAACGAGAATGGGTGTGGGCTTAAAGAACGAAGAAGGAGAATATATAAATTGATAATTGAGAGATTTAGTTAGAGGAGAGAGAGAGAGAGAAATGTTTTGTGTTTAATATAAAAATATATAGTATGGTTTAAACTAGATTATAAATATATATTAGTTTTAATGTATATAGATAATATCAAACTACATCCAATCTCTACCAAAACCTCATCAAAATATATTTTGGAAAATAATTCACATAAGTAAACTTCTCAACCATAATACAGGAATATATTTTAAATAACGCATACCCCTAATTTAAGATTTAAAAGGATTCTAAAAATATATCTAAATTTAGTAAATATTTGGTATTAGATATCTTGAGATTTAAACGTAAAGGATAAAAGCAAAATAAGATATGGGATGGTAACCATATGATGACAATTAACAAAATATAACTTATCCTTAACTTGTGGTTACTAAAAAATATATGATGATCTAGATATATGATATATAAAGATCTAAAAATATAATATAGGTATTATACTAGATTCACATAGATACACTTTACTGGTAAATCTCAGATACAATCTTACACCATATTGGGTTCTAAACCTGCGGGTCGGGTCGGATAACGACTACTACTATTCGAATCATTCACGACCCAATAGATAAAATAAAAGAATTATAAGCAAGACTTAAAATATCAATTAATATCGTATAACTGTACTAGGGTGTTACATTATACCCAACTATAAAAGAATTTCGTTCTCGAAATTCACGAAATAGGAAAAGATAAGAAGATATGGATCTAAGGAAAGAGACGAGGAAACTTTTGTCGAATCTTGTCTATACGTTTCCAAGTAGATTCTCCATGCGAACAATTTCCTTACGAAACAAGCACTGGGGAGATCACCCTATTCTTGAGAACCTTTTCTCGTAGATCCACAATCGCCATCGGTTGCTCTTTATAATTTAAATCTTCTCTCACTGTCAATTCCGAGTGATCAAGGACGTGCATCTCATCTCGAACATACTTGCGGAGTTGAGATACATGAAACATGCCATGAACACCTGCCAAGGATGGTGGTAGAGCCAATCTATAAGCTACCTCTCCGAAGCGCTTTATGATATCGAAAGGCCCCACGAATCGAGAACTAAGCTTGTCTCGACTACCAAATCGGATTAATCTTCTAGTCAGTAATATCTTCAAGAACACAAGGTCACCAACAGTAAACTCCAAAGGTCTTCTTCTAGTATCAGTCCAACTTTTCTGTCGATCCTGTGCCACCTTCATATGATCGCGGATCAAGCTAACTTTTTCCACAGTTTGCACAATGAGATCCGGTCCCAACAATCTTCTTTCTCCAACATCGTCCCAACAGATAGGCGAGCGACACTTATGACCGTACAATACTTCAAATGGAGCCATCTGTATAGTTGCCTGAAAACTGTTATTATAAGAAAACTCTACTAAATGCAAATGATCCTCCTACGAACCCTTGAAGTCTAACATGCACGCTCTCAACATATCTTCAAGAGTTTGGATCGTCCTCTCAGACTGTCTGTCTGTCTGAGGATGATAAGCCGTACTAAATTTCAAACGAGTTCCTAAACTCTTCTGTAGACTCTTCCAAAAGTGTGATAGAAACCGAGTATCACGATAAAAAAACGATACTAACTGGTACTCCATGCAATCTCACAATCTCCTGCATGTACCGCTCTGCTAACGCCTCCGTCGACTGACCAACTCGGAATGGTATGAAATGAGCTATCTTGGTCAATCGATCGACAATCACCCAAACTGCGTTATTGCCTTTTGGACTCTGTGGTAAGGCTATCACGAAATCCATAGTTATATGTTCCCACTAACATTAAGGAATTGAAAGTGGTTGCTTCAAACCACATACCCTTTGATATTCAGCCTTGACTTGCTGACATACCAAGCACCTCGATAAGTAGCTGTAGGGTGTTTTTTGTCACCCCATTGAGATGGGAATACACGTCGCTTGTCAGGCGCATTACAGATTCCCCCTGCCTAGGGTAGGCCAGAGTTTATTGATTATGGGGATCCGAATCTCCGACAGCCGCGGACTAAGCTGCCGTTAATTACCCATCGCCTTGGGAGCGAAGAAACCTCTGATTGCTGAGTCAAACTGGTCATGCGAACTCAATGTGCAGTGTGTTGTGTTTTGAGGGGTCTTGGGTATATCGGGGGCCTCGCAGAGTTTACGAGGGTCCCGCTATCAGGATAGCGGGCTGGGGGTCAAGGGGGCTAGCAGCCCCTTGAGGGTGCCGGCAGCGCCCCGTTAGAAATTTTTTTCTAACGGGGGAGGTATTTTTAGTGTGGAGTGCATGGGAAAGAGGGGTGAATAGCGTTCAAAGGACACGTGAGCGCCAGCACCTCACGTGCTTGGCACGCAGGCGCTAGGCGCTGAATGCTGGCGGTGGGCGCTGGGCGCTGGGTGCCCGCAGAAAGAAGGGGCTTTTAGCCCCGGAATTAGGAGTTAAACTCCGAAAGAGGGTTTTTTATTTATGGAGTTAAACTCTGAAAGATGTTGAATGGAGTTAAACTCCTAAAAAAAGGGTTTGAATTATGGAGTTAAACTCCAACAGATCTTGAATGGAGTTAAACTCATAGAAATCTTTGGAGATGATCGTAAGGGACCCCCTTCTTCTTCCTTTTAACCTTGGATCTTCTTTTGAGCCTCGGATCCTCCCGGAATGGGATTTTTGGATATGGGTATCCTTCTTCTTCCTCTCTGTTGGCTGGATCTTAGGAAAAAAAGAGGTGAGACTTAAAAATCTTCCCTTTTAGGGATTTGATGGCAGATCTGAGCTCCCCTTCAAGGGTTTTATGGTGAAAAACTATTTATTTTTGAAAAAAGAAGAGTTAAACTCTTGATTTAATTCAAAAAAAGATAAGAATATTTAGAACCTTAAGGAAGGAGAAGGAGGCACAGAAACCCTAATTTTTTAGGGGGAATGAGTTCTCTTTTTCATTTCATCATCACGTTGCCTTATATAGGCTTACAAATTTACATATAGCCCCTTGGGCTTTACAAAATGGCATTTTTGCCCATCCCATACCTCATGTGCTCATTTCTTTTGCACATGAGCTATGTGCTTTACAAAAATTTGGCTTTATGCCAATTTTTCTTACATTTATTCATAAAAATTACATCAAAATTATTTATTACATAATTTTCATATTGGCATGGGGGAGGCTGGCCGCAGGGCTCGACTTGGGCATGGACCCACTTGATCTGGGCTTGGGCCCGTTTACTTGGGGTTGACTTTGATTTTGACTTGGTCAACCGGGGTGTAATTTTTGACCCCAACAAAGTGCCCCCATCAATAAATGCACACCGCGTATATAAGTTATGTGCATGAAATTGATGGATCTTAGAGTTAGACTTCGAGGTGGAACATCATTCTGGAGGCGGAGCATCATTCCGGGAGCATAATTCCGGGGATCGGAGCATATTTCTGGGATTGGAGCATCATTCCGAAGAGCGGAGCATGATTTCAGGGATCGGAGCATAATTCCGAAGAGCGGAGCATGATTCCAAGGATCGGAGCATAATTCCGAAGAGCGGAGCATGATTCCGGGGACCAGAGCATAATTCCGAAGAGCGGAGCATGATTCCGGGGACCGGAGCATAATTCTAAAGAGCGGAGCATGATTCCGAGGACCGGATCATAATTCCGAAGAGCGGAGCATAATTCCGACATGGAAGGCAGATACTCCGAGGCGAAGAATGATTTCAATACGAGGTACACTCTGAGACGAAGCATGATTCCGACGCGGAGGTCAATTCCCAGGCGAAGCATAATTCCAACGGGAAAAGCAGGTACTCCGAGGCGAAGTATGATTTCAACACGGGGTACACTCTGAGACGAAGCATGATTCCGCCGCAGAGGTTGTTGGTTGACTTGATTCCGAGTCGGAACATAATTCCGACGGGGAGGTCACTGGTTGACTTGATTCCGAGACGGAGCATAATTCCGACGGGGAGGTCACTGGTTGACTTGATTACGGGGAGGTCACTGGTTGACTTGATTCCGAAATGGAGCATAATTCCGACAGGGAGGTTATTGCTGCCCTTTTTGCGACTTGGACGGTCGGTGCTGCCCTTTTTGCGACTTGGACGGTCGGTGCTTGATTTGACTTACTCCGCTTCTTGCGGTGTCAAGATTCGACTTGTTTTCGGGGTGGATCTTGATTCCGCCAGGGAGGTCGTTAGTTGTCTTGCTAACTTGATTTGATTTGGGTTGACATCTGCATCGCTACACTGGAATATGGTCCCAGGAGATCATTTGCCATGAGAGGATTTTGGGATTTTGGTTTTGGTTCGGCATTAGCACCGCTTACACTGGAAAATGGTACCAGGAGCGAATCATCATTTTCCATGAGGGGATTTCCCTTGTTCTCAGTTTAATGACTTAGGGGTCATCTGTTCCCATTTTAATGACTTAGAGGTCATTTGTGCCCAGCTTAATGACTTAGAGGTTATATGTTCCCAGTTTAACAACTTAGAGGTCATCTGTTCCCAGTTTAACGACTTAGGGGTCTATTGGATCGAAAGTTTAGAATTTTTGGGGTTGGGGTCGGCATCAGCGTTGCTAACACTGGAGCACAAGTGCCAGGAGCAATTCATCATTTGCCTTTTCCTGTTGGGGAGCAATGGCTTAGGAGACAGGTTTAGGTCCTTATCACCTAAGGCTTTTCAATTTTATGAGCCGTAAGGGTCCTATAAAAGCATTTTCTCCCTACGAGTCGAAAGGATCTCGTAGGTGTATTTTCTCCTTAGGAGTCGTGGGGACCCCCAGGTGTGTTTTTCCTTTGTGAGTCGTAAGGCTCCCACGAAGGTGTTTTCTTACGAGTCGTGAGGATCTTGCAAGCTTTGTTCTCCTCATGTATCGTGAGGACTCATGAGTGGGTCTTCCTAATGGAGTATAATTTCCAAGGCGAAGACCGGCCATGTGACCGGTGATTACGGTGGGGCGTGGGTGATGAGAATTATTTGAGCCCGTGAATTGTATACGGTAGTCCACTTGGGGACCAACAGTAGGGCTTAGAGAATTTTGGGATTTTGTTAGCGTCTGCATCGCTGCCCTGGAATATGGTACAAGGAGTGACTCATCATTCACCATTGGGACATTCAGAGATTTGAAATTTTGGTTGGCGTATGCATCGCTGTACTGGAATATGGTACCAGGAGCGACTCATCATTAGCCATTTGGGAATTTAGATTTTGGTTGGTGTCTACATCGCTGCACTGGAATTTGGTACCAGGAACGACTCGTCATTCGCCATTTGGAGGTTTTTTTTTACCGTGATTGCTCTACCATTTCAGCTTTTCTTATCGCGAAGGTCGCGATTACCCAATCATTTTGGCTATTCATTCGCGGTTTCCCCATCATCTCGACTTTATTTTTCATCATTATTTTACTCGCTGATTTTTATTGCGGGTTGCCCCATCATTTCGGTTTTTTTTCTTTTTTCATTTTTTTTATTTACACATTTTTACATCCCCAGTTTAATGACTTAGAGGTCGATTATTCCCAGCTTAACGACGTGATGGTCGACTGTTCCCAGTTTAACGACGTGGTGGTCCACTGTTTCCAGTTTAACGACGTGGTGGTCAACCGTTGGATCCTGGGCTCGATTCTGCAGGAACCACGGGCTCCTTTGGCTTAATTGCATAAGCGGGCTCTTCGTCATCTAGACTGAGCCGGTGTTGGATGGCAACAACCACGTCATTGTCATGGCCATAAGACGTAGGAGGACTTGTTCCTCTGGGCTCCGTCATGTAAACCGTATGGGTTGTGTACCCGTCTATCGCTTCTTTGTTGGCAATGTTGCCCGTCTGGATCTTAGCTTGTTGCCTTGGTCCGCTCTTTTCAGAGAAAGACAGATGTCTGAGAGAATCAAGTTCCCGAAGGGCTTCGGTCTCCGTTTGTATGAAATTGGCGGTCGCAGCTTGACTGTTTGTTAACACGCCTTTAGAAAGTTCTATCTCTCCTGCCTTGTATTGCTTTTCGACCCAATCTTTGAAGACGAAGCAGTCCTCAATAGCATGACTTATCACTCTGTGATAGGGGCAATATTTGGGGTCGTCGGTCATATTCTCTTCTTGCGATCTTTATGATTCCGGCAATTGTAGACCGTTTCTTAAGGCGTCTTTGAATATTTTATGAACTTTGTCCTTTCTGAAGGAATAGACCTCATCCAGCTTCTCTTTCAGTGGAGATTCTCCTCCCTCTCTGAACACTGGCTTCCGAGGCTGGTTGGTATTAGGCCCGCTCATCCCTCACTTATTTCGGTTAGCCGAAGTGTTAAAAGATTCAGCATCGTCGAAATTTCCGCCTTTGTGATTATCGTCCTTTCGGTTTTTCCAGGACCTATTATTATTTTGGGAATCAAAGGAGGACTCCTGTTTTGAGTACTCCAACATCTGGACTTTCCTGGTCAGCTCTTGGAATGTTTTGAGACCCACGGTGCATAAAAATGAGGCCATCCAATTGTTGAGATTTCCGACGAGGAGGCTGACAAATTGGTCCTGCTCTATCGGCGGTTCACATTTGATGGAGAGATTGCGCCATCGGGTTATAAAATCCGTGCTGCTTTCATTGTACTTTGGCTTGGTCCTTATGAGGTCAGCAATGGTGATCTTATCGCTGACACTCATGAACCTTTGCCGAAACAGAGATTCCATTTGGACGAAAGTTGTGACGGAGCTATCCGGTATGCTCGCGTACCAGTCGAAAGCGATATCGGTTAAGCTATTAACGAACTGGCGGAGGAGAAGCACATCATTGTCCCCAGTATTCGCGCATGATGCTTTAAATTGGGCAATGTGCCGGTTCGCATTTCCCGTCCTATCGAACCTTTCAAATTTGGGGACGATATAGCCAGTGGGAAACTCCACAAGATCGTACCGAGCAGGATATGGTCTCCCGCTACTGCTGTCATCTTTTTGCTCTCCGGCTTCGGCTACCAATGTTTTGACTTTATTGGCGACCAAATCCATGATTTGATCTTGCGTTAGCGGGTTGCAGTCATCGGTAGCTAAGACATTTCCCGAGATAGGATGTGACCGACTCTCATGCGGTTCACCCATCTTTGGATTTGAAGGAATAGGCATCGGCTGGCTCGGGACACCGTTTCCCGGTTCATGAGTAGAGCCCTGCGCTTGATTGGACGGCTGAGAGGCAAGTTGGGCCGTGAGTGTAAGACGACGTTCGTCAAGTCATTAAATTTTTAGTAGAGCTTGGCCATCTCTTTGTCTTTGTTTATAAGTTGCTTCTGGAGCTCCTAGAGAAGTTGTTGCTCTGCGGTCTTAGGACGAAAGATTGGCTCCTCTTCTCTTTCCGAGCCCAACTCCTCATGAACCGAAGGATCTCTCTGCCTATCAGCCTCACCGAAAGGGTTCTCATTACCTTCCAGAGGATGCTGGTCTTGAGAAATGGTAGCCACATTTATACCAGATTGGATTTGAGATGTAGTGGCTCCGTCCTTGCTCTTGCTGTACGTGCACACCATATCCAGCCATCTCATTGTCTTTGGCGGGGTAACCCTATTCTTAGAACCTCATGAAGTTCAGCCTAGCATGAGCCCTAACCCTTTTGTTGGCTCTGTATCTGAGCCTTTTCTGTCTTAGCTTCTCGATTTTAAGGGCTTGATGGGCATCCGTCATCCAGGAAGCCATCGTGAGTCGATTGACGGGGAGCTTAGAGAAGATACCCGATTGAACAGTTTTCAGGGGAACCGCTGGAGCTTGCCCGAGATGCGTTGTTGCTTTGTTGGTGTTGATGGCCTTGCCCCCAGCTGGGGCCAAGGAAAGTCGTTCAAACACCGACTTTCGTTTGGGTAGTGGTGCCTTCGAGATCACCACACTTGGCCTCCTGCCTTTCGAGGCTGGTTTGTCTATTATTGGAGCTTGAGAAGCTAGTATGGCGCTAGCTGGCACGAACAGAATAGAGCCAAATAGTAGCAGCGGCTCCTTCTACAGTCGCCCGAGACTGGCCGGGAGGACCGTCCTGGCATCCATCTTCATTGTGTATGAGATGGGAGCCATGTTGAGAGCTGAGTTTATCCTTGGAGACATTTTGTTGAGTCCGAAGATTGCAATTGGAAATTGTTAACCTGCACAAAGAAGCATAATTTCAGTAAAGGCAATCAATGTATATGTTGATTGAGTTCGCATGAACGTTTAACCCGAAATATGGGAGGAAATATAGGTCCCACCGGGCGTGCCAGAATCTGTAGGGTGTTTTTCGTCACCCCATTGAGATGGGAATACACGTCGCTTGTCAGGCGCATTATAGATTCCCCCTGCTTAGGGTAGGCCGGGGTTTATTGATTGTGGGGATCCGAATCTCCGACAGCCGTGGATTAAGCTGCCGTTAATTACCCCTCGCCTTTAGAGCGAAGGAACCTCCGATTGACGAGTCAAACTGGTCATGCGAACTCAATGTGCAGTGTGCGTGTGTTGTGTTTTGAGGGGTCTTGGGTATATCGGGGGCCTCGCAGAGTTTACGGGGAAGGTATTTTTAGTGTGGAGTGCTTAGGAAAAGAGGAGTGAATAGCGTCCAATGGACGCGTGAGCGCCAGTGCCTCACGCGCTTGGCACGTAGGCGGTAGGCGCTGAATGCGGGCGTTAGGCGTTAGCGCCTCACGTGCCCGGCACGTGGGCGCTGGGCGCTAGATGCTGGTGCTGGGCGCGAGCGTCTCACATGCTCGGCACGTGGACAATGGGCGCCGCTGATTTGATCAAATAATTCTTATATGCGAGGGATTGGGTACTTGTTCTTAATAGTCACCCGATTTAACTCGCGATAGTCGATGCACATCCTTCATGTGCCGTCTTTCTTCTTGACTAGAAGAACTGGAGCTCTCCATGGTGAACCGCTGCTACGAATCCAACCCTTCTCCAATAACTCAAAAACTTATCTCTTTACGTCTTCCAGTTCCATCGGTGACATCGGATAAAAGGATTCGAATTAGCGCTGCTACAGGAATAAGATCAATCGCGAACTCCACATCTCGTTTTGACGGTAAACTCAAGATGTTCATGAACACATCTATGAAATCCCGAACTGCAATCAGCGCTTTATCTACAACTTGTTTATAAATTTCACCTTCCGGCACACACACACAGTTCCCTTCACCATGAATTTACAGGTCTGTTCTACGACTCGTGGGTTAACAACCAACTATACTTCCGCTGCGCTATTCTGATAAACTGAGGCGGGTTCGTTAGAACTTCATTAATCAAAACATCTTACATCCGATCGTCCTTGAAGCGGTTTGTATCAGCTCCTGCTGGCGTTAATCTCAAACTACTACAATCATCATATGCTCTTCTGTGTTTCTCTTTATTCTTCGAAATGCAAACGGACTGGTCACTATAGGACAAAGGGAAAGATATATCGTGGTCATTGGATTCAAGTTTGTGATAAGACATAAACTCGTAAGCAATGAAACCGAGAGAAGATGAGATAGTTCCACGAACATAAGTCAAGAAAATGAATCAAAATAGGACTCCAGAATACCTAAATAGAGTGCCGCATTGTTGTTGGCTATAGTGCCCTCGAGGAAATTATTGTAATCGCAGGCAGGCGATTATGATGATTACGGGAGGACCTGTACTGGTAGAACAGTCTTACTCTAGATGATAGTATGCTGTCTGATTTGTCTCTATCATCATGTACATGCATTATGTGGTATTACAGATCACTATTACATGTTGATAGAGCCCATAGGATTCTTGCTTGACTACCAGTATTATGATGGTGATCATATACGTGGGAATTGGGTGGTCTATAAGCACATCCTTAAATGTCCCTAGTCGAGGGAGTATCGAGACTGGGCATCGATACTCCGGAGTAGACTAGTGTATACTTTTCAAGACCCTGACGAAGGGCGGTATCCGGTCTCACTAGCCATTGGTGTTAGTTAGTCACCTAAGATATTATATAGGTGCTCATTAGGTTATGAGTTACACTGGAAGGACTCGCCGGGAACATGCTAGATGGTATTATACCTATTGTTAGATAGCAGTTCTCAGGTGACATGAGTACAGGTTAGTCTATCGACCTGAGATCGTCATCTGTCTTGTGTGAGTTCCCATTGCGCTTTGATTACTACCCTACCACGGCTCAAAGGAGTCGTGGAAACAGGTTTTAGTTGGGTACAGTCCCGAGCCACATGGAGGCAGTGAGCGGATCGTCGGGGATTCGTCTCTCCCTGTATTGGGGGTTGATGTCGCGTTGTGCACGGGTGTCCATCACCAGAAATCCTTGGCCAAGGTGGACGAGAATTACTGATTTGGATAAGTAGTTTCTCAGTGGGTGATGGGCTTCACACCGATACAAAACATCGCGTTATTAGGGGTCTGGCCTTATCCACCCCCAAGACCCGATATGGGATACTCATAGACGAACAGACCGGACTGTACGGAGATTGTCACCGACAGGCTCAGTAGGGGTTCGGATGAGTTTGCTCGTCGGCATTCCTTTCGCTCAATACCTGGGTACCTGTTATGTACAGCTAGTGCCGCTGACGTGTTTGTAGTTAAACCCAATGCCAGCGTATTGACGAGTCTTTAGAGTCCCACACAGAGGGTTTCTCTGGTTTAGGCGAAATGATGTAGTAGCTGTATTTTGATACGTGCAGGGCTCCGATCGAATGATTGTACTAGTTACCCGGACTTTCGATCGGACGGTTGATAATACTAGCTGGTTCGGGTTTGAGCCGGATTATTAAATCAGGTATTGATTTAATAATTTACGTATATGTATTTCGATATGTATGGTCTGGTATTATGTTCTTTATATTATTCTATCTCTTTGAATATTCGTATTTTGATACAAATACGGGTATGTATATATAGTAGAGTGTAATCCGTATTTATACGAAAAACATTCTAGAAGGTGGACACCTCATTTTGGTTTATCCATTTATTAAATTAAATGGAAATGAGGTGTAAAGGTAAAGAAGAGAGAATGGTGAGAACCATGCTTGAATAGTGTTGACAAATAAATTGTTAGTTCATTTGTGCAAACTATTCAAATACGGTTGCAATATGTTTATTAAAAAAATGGTTTTACAAAACCTTGCTTCATTTTTTCTCTCACTTGATGGATTGTTCATTTTTGACATGAATTTCATTCTCACCATTTTTTGTTATCTCTCCTCACTACCTTTCTTGAGCTTCTCCTCCTTCATCTTCTACCCTACCATCTCATGGGAGGTCTCCTCTTTTCTTTTTCTCTCTATTTCCTTCTCTTTGATTAATCTATTTGCTCCTATTTATAGGAGAAGAGAAAAATTAATTTGTTGAAAAGATCTCTCATTGAGAGATCATGATTGATTTCATAATAAATCAAAATGATCTCGTAGATCAATCAGTGAATTTTATTCACCGTTGGATTTTTAATCCAAATCCTCTCTATTTAACAGAGAAGATTTCTTGTTTGTTTAACAAGATTAGGAAATATTTTCCTAAGGTAGAATTTTATTCTATCATATAAATATCTTATTAGTTTAACAAGATTAGAATTTTATTCTATTATATGGATATCTTGTTAGTTTAACAAGATTAGGAATATATTTTCCTAATATAGAATTTAATTCTGTTATATGAATATCTTATTAATTTAACAAGATTAGAATTTTATTCCAACATAGAATTTAATTATATCATATAGAATTTTATTCTATCATATGAATATCTTGTTGGATTAACAAGATTAGAATTTTATTCTATCATATGAATATCTTGTTAGTTTAACAAGTTTAGAAATATATTTCCCTAATATAGAATTTAATTCTGTTATATGAATATCTTATTAGTTTAACAAGATTAGGAAAATATTTTCCTAAAATAGAATTTTATTCTATCAGATGATCACCGTTAGATTTTTGATCCAAGGGTCCTCTGTTTAACAGAGAAGATCTTTCTATTTTGAGAAAAATCAGGAAAATATTTCCCATATAGAATTTAATTCTATCAGATGGTTTAATTGGTGATATTTTATCACCATTGGATTTTAAATCCAAGATTCTCTGTTAGAAAAAGATCTTTCTATATTAGAAAGATCAGGGAAAATATTTCCCAAATAGAATTTAATTCTATCACATAGAATTTAATTCTATCAGATGGGATCATTTTAAATTGGGGTGCTCACATGCTTTGCATGTGAGCGCTGCCAAAAATGCGGCAAGAGAACCCACGTGTTTAACACGTGACCCTTAGTATGGGTTTTAGCCTATTTATTTTCAGTGCTCATATGCTTTGCATATGAGCGCTCACGTGTTTAACACGTGAGACCTGTTTGGCTATTGGTTATTTATGTTCAGCGCTCATATATTTTGTATATGAGCGCTCACGTGTTTAACACGTGAGTCCAGTTTGACCCTTAGTTATTTGTTTTCAACGTTTATATGCTTTGCATATGAGCGCTCACGTGTTTAACGCGTGATGCAAGTTTGGCCTTTAGTTATTTGTTTTCAGCGCTTATATGCTTTGCATATAAGCGCTCACGTGTTTAACACGTGATGCCAAACTATGCGGATTCTTTTCCTCTTCCCTTTTTTTATAAGGGAACAAATAGCTCTTTGCCGAAAATTTTGGCAGGAACAAACCAATTTTTGAAAACTAACATTACAGATGTTTCCTTTTGCTTTGCATAGCGGTATTCGGTTATGAATATCCAGTACCTCATTCGACGAGGCAAGAGTCAAAATCCCTTTATGAGGAGTGACCTCTTGAGCAAAAGTTTACGTCATTGTAATAACTTCACCATAGTCGATTATTTTTCTTTACACCGTGGTATTCAGTTAGGAATATTCTGCACCTCATACAATGAGGAAAGAGCCGAGATCCCTTCACAGGGAGTGACCTCTTTGGCAAAAGTTTACGTGACTTTAAACTATACGGTTTTCTTCAAAACCATGGTTTTCTACAAAACCACTCGTTTTAAAAATGCGGAGTTTAAACCACTCCTTTTTCAAAAACTGCTCGGTTCCTTCAACGATATCAAGTTCATTACGTTAAAGGGTTTTTCGCCAAAAACCCAGCCGTAGCCTTCCGTCATTTCGGATAAGTAGTACCTAGTATTCACACTGCGTTTGTTGGCCTTTGTCAAGGCGTAGTGTACGGTAGCTAGATATTGCTTGTATGTTGCATAGAGATGCGATTATCTAGGACAGTCGTATAGCCTTGTTGGACTTTGTCAAGGGTTTGTACGGGTGGATCTAGATTAATTCAGGATAATGACAGGTTGAAATTGACTAGTGGTTTATGATTTGTTGGCCTTTGTCAAGGTCATAAACTGCTAAGGGCAAAAACCACATCGGGAGTTTCAAATATACAGGAAACTTGCTAGTGTTGCATACTTTCTGGAGTGTGGTATTTTTGGTAGGCTTCCTTCAAAATTATCATACAATGATAGTTGGGTCCTGATCTTACTGTGAGTATCCGCTACTCTTTGGGAGAATTTTTCACTTTGCAATTAGCTAATCAAGTAAGTGTATAGAAAGGTGTTAACGGGGCTACGCCACTGGGAAAACGAGCTTATTTAATTAGGTCTGTACGAAAGCATGGGGCACCTCCCTCCGAAGTACCAACACTGGCCTGGCCGAAAGATAAGCGAACTTATAGGGTGCGATTAATCATGACTAATTCTTCTTTTATGATTTGAAGGAGAATTCGAGAAAACAGTGAGAGCCATCCTGATTAGATAAAGTGACTAACTAATCTAATCTAGATTAGAGTGCACGCTGAGTGTTTCTTTTCTCTCTCTCTTTGGCAGCGACCATGACCTGACCTTAATGTAAAACTCATGAACCAAGTTAACTGAATCTTCATACACACTTTGGCTTTTGGATTGTCATTAAGTCGCATATATCCCTGCCGCTCCTACTTTTCCTTTGCATCTCTCCAGAACACTCCGTATCACTATGAAAATCCATATTGCTTGGATATGCCATCGTATAGTCACATACGAACTCGAATGAACTTGTTTAAGTTCGAGGATGGTTTCCGGTTCGGGAGAAATTGAATAAATCATTCGGTTGTTTTTTCTCTTTACCTTCTCTCAGGTTGCGAGAGCTTCTAGTATTAGGAGAGTACACCTATTACGCTTATTGGATAGTCTTCTTCTAAACCATAGGCAGATGTCGAAAGGTAGCGAAGGAAGAAAACCAATTAGCCTAAGTGTGGTGTACAGAAAGTAATAAGTAAAGACATATAAAGGGATTAGAGTGAAGGCAAAGAAAATTGCGACTACTATCATTCACAATGAAGTCATGTATATCCCTGTCACTCCTACTTCCCCTTTGCATTTCTCCAGAATACTCTGTATCACTACGAAAATCCATATTGCTTGGATATGCTATCGTATAGTTACATACGAACTCGAAGGAACTTGTTTCTGCTCGAGGATGAATTCCGATTCTGGAGAAATTGAATATGATTATTCGGTTGCCTTTTCTTTTTCCTTTCTCTCAGATTACGAGAGCTCCTAGTATTAGGAGAGTATACCTATTACGCTTATTGGATAGTCTTCTTCCAAACCTTAGGCTGGTGCCGAAAGGTAGGGAAGGAAGAAAATCAATTAGCCTAAGTATGGTGTACAGAAGGTAAGAAGTAAAGACATATAAAGGGATTGGGCTGAAGGCAAGGAAATATACGGTTACTGTCATGAATCTGGATAGTGGAAGAAACATTACTAGGAATACCCAGCTAGCCCTTCGAAACATTTTCATGTTTCAGATTTACTGTGCGGTGTTAATTGAAAACTGTTTTCCCAATTAGATTCTGACTCCAGGGTATGTATTTACCAGACTTGATTCTCACATCTGTATGGCGTTACTGTAACGACTCTAATTTTACTGTACAAAAATTTTCAAGTTAATGTACAGAATGGAGTTTGCAAGCCTGAATACAAGTTATAAATTTAATTTGTTTAAGAACAATAATAAACAACTTGTAGCTTATTGGCAAATCCTTGCATTGCTGTGACATAGCCATGTGTTCGAATCCCATCAGCTACATTTTTTCTGAATTTTTATTTTAAACTTTTTGGAAGCTCAAAAGTTTACACGTGCTCTACACATAAGAAATGAAAAGACAGAATATCAAACATGTGCAAAATACTGTATGAACTAAATAGGACACGTGGCCCAAATCCACCAGCACCCCTCCTCCACACGACCTGTGAGATCTTTCTTTGGGCCGGCGACGTCGGGCTACCAGTAGAGGATGAGGCCCGTGTCTTGCCCACAAAACCCTTTGGCCTACCACATTACCCATATTCTGTTTGTTTTCTCTGCAATTTAACAAAGAATTCAATTTCACCTTTAATCCAATTTTTAATGCATTTTAGTTCAATCTTTCAATTCCAAAACCCTAATACCACACTATAAATACAACCCCATACCCTAGCCCCTCCTCATTCTGAAATCTCTAGTCAAAATTATCAAAAATTCTCAAGTCCAAGAAGAGTACAAGTGGAGTTAGCCCAAGGTAAAATTCCGGCGAGGATGCGATTCCGGCAACCCCATGACATCACGAAGGATACGACATGTTCCTCTACCTCTCCTCTCTCCTCCTAGCTTGTAAGTTCCTTCTATTTTCTCCCTCTCTTCGGTAAATTCTCTTTTCAAAACAAAGTATCGGTCAGTAGAGTTATTACCGATGTAAATCTTCTAAACTTTATAATCTCACTTTTCATTTACATATTATTCAACAAACTTTTACACAATATTGGTAACACTATTATAAAGGTTTAGGAACAACTTTCACTCTAAGACTCCATGTTAGTTAATTTTAATTAAGCTTTTACATTTAAATACTATGAAATTTATATACGTTATCTTTTAAACATTTTGCTTAGCATACCTTTAGAAAACTTCACGAGGTAATGACCTATCTCTCACATACACACATATTGACATAGCACGATTCTCTTGAGACATAACTTTTGTAGCAAAATACTACTTTTCATCAAAATACCTTGAACTATAAAAACTCGGTTTTCTTTAAATAGTGTTATCAAATTCTTTGCGATTATACCTCTACAACCCATTTCGGAGAACCCGCTATTGAATGGTGCGGATTATCGCACATCCTCGGTCTAGTAGAGCGAGATGCAGACCTCCTCACGGAGCATACGATCTCGAAAGAATTTTAATATGATTTTTAAGAAAAACGAGATTTTCTACTTAATAAATAAAATTATTTTTTTAATAATTATATAAATATTATCAAACCGTATATTTTTAATATATAATAAAATTCCATGTTTTCTAGAAAATAAAAGAATGACAAGTTTCATTAAAATACCATCAAGTATCAATACAAGACAAGTTACACTTAAATACCATGAACTATTCAAGCTAAGTTACTATTCACTAATATACCTCACTCTTTAAAATTCATATACATGGAAACCCTAAAGAACATAAATAATTACTCGAGATTTATTCTGAAAATATATAAAATATTTTTCATAAAACCCCCTCGAGATATATAAAATTACATTAAGGACCCGAGTAAATATAGGTTTAAGCGGACCAATTCTCTTGAGCCTCAGAGAACCGGAGAAAGTGGGTGCTTACCTATTTAAGGTAGAAAAACTGAACAGGGTTATCACTGGTAATTGTCTTGGAAAAAGACACAAATCCTGTCGTCCATATGCAGCAGTTACCGATAACTCCTAAACCTAATCAGGATCCAAATCAGTTTTAAAGTGAACTCAAGGCTGAGTCCAAATCAATCTGAGTCCAATCCAAACATGAATCCCATTCAACATGAACCCAATATACTAAACATGGCTACTTGAACATGAACCTAAATACCAGAACAAGATCAATATCAACATGACTTGATTTGACCGAACCATGGCTATATCTTGACTTGATTACATGCCTACTTGATACCTCCTGAAACCGTTTACATGAACAACTTATATCTATGATCTCGGCAAGTATTATAACTACAATTTATACAATATACATTACGAGGTTTAACGGGGTAGACTGGTATGGAATGTGTTAAATGTGTTAAAAGTGGCATGATGATGGACACTAAAAAACACCTACATGAACATCCCGTGTCGTTGTCCCGTGGATTTTGACGGGGCCTTGTACTTACATATTAACATAGTCCATGGGATAGTTGGACTCCTCTTGTATACACTGATATATTCTGTACTAAACTACAAACAACTACATTAGCATAACAAACATATAATTTACCAGCTCTATTCTCATTACTTGTCTATTCCATTCTATCTTTTGGGACCTACCGAGCGCTAGTTCGCTGACGACATTCATGTCTCTTCTTTCTTTGGAATGTTTGTCAGGAGGACCCAACTCTCAGGAGACTGAGCCCAGTCAGGACGATTTGGAGCAGTTCACAGAGGTGCCGGACTTCTAGGCTTTTACTTATACTTATTTTCGTTTCAGTTCATATGCCACTGTTTAGGCATCGCTTTCTATCATTGTACTTTTCTTTTCAGTTGTATGTAAGGAAAGAATGTTAATAAAAGTTGATGTTATTATTACATCTCTTATTATTCTTGCGTATTCATTTATATTACTTATTTACGCTTAACGTGTTTACTTCTGAGTAAATACGTCGCGGCCCGTCACGTCTACTTCTCCGTACACTGAGAAGCGGGGCGTGACAGGTTTTGTTGGCGGCCCATGCAGGTCAGTTCTGCATGGAAACCTAAGCAATATGTCATAAGAATTATAAGAATCAGTAAATAAACATTTCTTATATTTCTAAACTTTTGAATCTATCCTAAGCTTTCTTTTTCTCTCAAGGTTATGGATTCACCGAACAACACCAGCACCAATGTGAATGGCAACACCCCACCGTCTCCTCTACCACCACCACCTACCGTTACCGCTCCTATCAACGAGCAGACTGTACTGCTTAAGACGATAAAGAGCCTCTTGGAAGATCAGCAGCAGCAGACTGCTATCCTTTTAAACCGTCCTGAAGCTGAAGCATCCGGAGTCAAGCAATTCCGGGCATTGCACCCTAAGCATTTTTATGGGAAAGAGAGCCCATTAGAGGCAGAGGAATGGGCTCAGTCCGTTGAAGATGACTTGGCAGCAGCACAAGTGCCAGAAATTGCTTGGGTGAGAGTTGCGAAGCTGCAACTCACAGATAACGCCAGAGTATGGTAGAAGGCTGAAGAAAGCCGACTCGCCCAACCGATCGAATGGAGGATTTTTCGTGATATGTTTGACGTGAAATATTTCCCCGAGACTGCTCGTTTCGACATGGAACAGCGGTTCATCCACTTGCAATAAGGCTCGATGTGGAGCAAATCTGTGGATGAATATGATGCCGAGTTTACCATACTTAGCAAGTAAGATTTGTCTCAATATTCAAATTTCTTGATATCACATAATACACTACTAACACAAGACCGTAACAGGTTCGCGGCACACCTGATCCCGACTGCTGAGATCCAGGCTCGAAAATTTCAGCAAGGGTTGGACCCGGAGATCCAAGCTGCATTAGCTATAAGTGATTTCCCAACCCATGATCTTGTTCTGAAGACTGCCCGACGATATAAAACAGTAGTGAAGAAGAAGGGCAGACTTCAGACTGCCGGTGTGAAGCGCCTTGCCACTCAGATAGCAGGAGGAGGCTCTTCCAGGCCACCTTTTGTACCAAGGAGATCGGGAGTACCATTTAACCGGACCAGTCCAGACTTTTGCTTCTAATCCAAGAGAAATGGACACCTGGCGAAGGATTGCAAGCATGCTAACCACATATGCTTAGTTTGTGGTGCATCCATACACGCTATTGGAGATTGTCCCCATCGTCTCATCCCAGCTCCTACACCCCGACATGCACTCACCTTTCCGCAGCGGCCAGCTATCCAGGCTCCTGCACCTCGTCTTGCTCTCCCAGCTCTACCTCCTCGTGGACATCCTGCACGACCTCCTCGTCAGTTCCATCAGGCTCAGAGGAACATGCATCAAGAACAGAGGAACATGCCCCAGGGACAGAGGAATGTGCCTCCGGCAAGGAGGAATATACCCCGGCGTCAGGCTTTCACAATGACTGTGGAAGAAGCTAAAGCCACTGGCTAAGTCATCAATGGTAACTCCCCATATTCAAATCTTTTCAATCCTTGTATACATCAATATATTCTTTTCCTATACATAAACATATCCCACACAACTTAGGTACAATCTTAGTAGCCTCCTTACCTGCTTTAGCACTCTTCGATATTGGAGCATCACATTGCTTTATGTCGCAACGGTTCGTCCGAACTCATGCGATTCCAGTTAAACCGCTCGTATCTAGCTGGAATGTCAATTCAGGGAACGACGTTCTAAAGGCAACAATTGGATATGATCTGTGTCCAGTGGTCGTCTGCAGCAGAGAATTTTATGCAGACTTTAAGGTGCTGGACATACCGAACTTCGACATTGCCTTGGGAATGGACCGGCTGGGAATTTTCTTCGCTACCATCGACTGTCGTCAAAGGAGAGTAGTGTTCGAGATAACAGATCATCCGGTCTTTTATTTCAAAAGTGGAGACTGTACCCTGGAACCTAGCACCTACAAGGCTAAACCAAAGAAAGCAGTGATTGCAACAATACAAGAGGAAGAAGATAAGCCAGAAGTAGTACGAGAGTTTGAGAATGTATTCCCTGAAGACATCTCAGGTTTGCCTCCCGATCGAGCTCTTGAATTTAGTATTGACTTAGTACCTGATGCACAACCGGTGATCAAAGCACCATATCGGTTAAGCCCTGAATGATTGAAGGAGATTCGTACTCAGCTGGACGAACTTCTGAAGAAAGGATGGATTCGTCTCAGTACTTCAAGTTGGGGATCTCCAGTTTTGCTCATGAAGAAGAAAGAAGATTCATACAGAATGCGTATAGATTACCGAGCTCTAAACGAAGTGACGATAAAGAACAAGTATCCACTATCGCGCATCGACGATCTATTCGATCAGATAAGTGGGTCTTGTGTTTTCTCAAAGCTAGATCTTCGGGTTATCATCTGGTGAAGGTCAAAAAGTCTGATATTCCGAAGACGGCATTCAGAAATCTTTATGGTCATTATGAATTTCTCGTGATGCCATTTGGAGTGACCAATGCACCTACGATATTTATGAATCTGATAAACCAGGTTTTCCGAAAGTACCTAGACAGGTTAATTGTTATTTTCATCGACGACATCCTGGTGTATTCAAAGAATCGGAAAGAACACGTTGAGCATTTGTGGATTGTCCTGGAGACATTGCGACAGCATCAACTCTATGCTAAGTACAGCAAGTGCGAATTTTGGCTAGATCAAGTCGGATTTCTCGGACACATTGTTTCGGGCGAAGGAATCTCAGTAGATCCAGCTAAGGTGTCAGCTGTCAGCGAATGGCCGACACCGAATACGGTGAAGGATATTCAAAGTTTCTTGGGATTAGCAGGATACTACCGAAAATTCATAGAAGGCTTTTAGAAGATTGCAACACCCCTGACCAAGCTCACGTGTAAAGATGAAGCATTCGTGTGGTCAGAAGCATGTGAACAAGTTTTAGTAGAACTCAACTCAAGATTGACATCAGCTCCTATTCTCGTAATACCAGATCAATCTGGAGGTTTCGTTGTGCATTGCGATGCGTTCGGTAAGGGATTAGGATGCGTTCTACACCAGCATGGAAAAGTTGTAGCCTTTGCATCAAGACAGCTGAAAGTTCATGAGCGCAACTATCCAACACATGACTTGGAGTTGGCGGCCGTTATCTTTGCACTTAAGATTTGGCGCTACTATCTATTTGGAGAACGAGTGGATATATACACGGACCACAAAAGTCTGAAGTATGTGTTTACTCAGAAGGAACTGAATATGCGGCAGAGAAGATGGCTAGAACTCATGGCGGACTTCAACATCAACCTACAATATCATCTAGGGAAGATGAATGTAGTTCCTGATGCACTTAGTCACCGGCCAATATCAATGAATCTCACCGCACAGTGGAAGCTGCAGCAAGAATTGCACGGGATGGATATAGAGGTGGTTATGCTAGGTAACGCTTCGTATTTGATGAACTTACAAGTTCAGTCTACTATTGTCAATCAGATAAAAGCAGCTCAAGCAAGTGATGCCAAGTTGCAAAAGATCCGAGAACAAATAGAAAGCGGATTTCAAACAGACTTCATCATCCACGAAGACGGATCTTTGAGATACGGAAGTAGGTTGTGTGTACCTCAAGGTTCTGTTCTAGAAGAGTTAATGAAAGAAGCTCACAGCTCTTCTTACTCAGTACACCCTAGTGGTACAAAGATATACAAAGATCTACGACAACATTACTGGTGGCATGGAATGAAGCGCAAAATAGACAGAAGTGTAGCCAAAGTGCTTGGTGTGTCAGCAAGTGAAGGCTGAACATCACCGAACTGCAGGGTTACTTCAACCGTTATCTATCTCAGAATGAAAATGGCAACACATCACCATGGACTTCGTGACTGCCCTTCCTCGCAACACGAAGGGTATCGATGCGGTATGGGTTATTGTGGATCGACTCACCAAGTCGGCTCACTTCATCCCATTTCGAGTTGGCCAATCTATCGAGACGCTAGCAAAGAAGTTCATGGAGGAGATCGTGAGATTACATGGAGTACCGGTTTGCATCATCTCCGATCGTGACACCAGATTTCGATCGCAGTTTTGGCAGAGTCTGCAAGCTAGCCTGGGAACTAGTCTAAACCTCAGCACAGCTTACCATCCATAAATAGATGGACAATCTGAGCGAACAATTCAGATTCTAGAAGACATTCTACGAGCTTGTATGTTAGACTTCGGAGGATCGTGGGAAGATCACTTGCATCTTATGGAGTTCTCATACAACAACAGCTACCAGGCGAGTATTGGAATGGCACCATTTGCAGGTCTCTATGGAAGGAAGTGTTGATCACCACTAAGTTAGGACGACATCGGAGATCATGAACTCCTTAGACCTGAGATGATTGTGGCAACTGTGGATGTAGTTCGCACGATCAGAAAAAGAATGCGTATAGCCTAAGACAGACAGAAGCACTGGGCTGATGCAAAGCGTCAACACCTGGAGTTCCAACCTAGAGATCATGTCTTCTTAAAGATCTCTCCAAACCGCGGAGTAATTCATTTTGGCAAGAGGGGTAAGCTCAGTCCGAGATATATTAGACCGTTCGACATTCTTGAACGAATCGGAGAAGTGGCATATCGTTTAGCACTACTACTCTCATTGGAAGGAGTGCACAATGTGTTCCATATATCCCAGCTTCGAAGATATGTGAGCGACCCCAGCCACATCCTTGATCACTCCGAGATCACTGTACAGACAGATCTATCTTGCGAGTATCAACCCGTTGAAATCTTGGACCGAAAGGTAAAGTCACTGAGGAACAAGGAAGTAAACTTGGTCCGAGTGATGTGGAGAAAAGATTCGCCAGGAGAATCAACTTGGGAGCGAGAAAATGATATGCGGGCAAGATACCCATTCTTATTTGTAAATTAGTCCTTATGTAAATATAAATTTCGAGGAAGAAATTTTTGTAAGGAGGGTAGAATGTAACGACTCTAATTTTACTGTACAAAAATTTTCAAGTTAATGTACAGAATGGAGTTTGCAAGCCTGAGTACAAGTTATAAATTTAATTTGTTTAAGAACGGCAATAAACAAATTGTAGCTCATTGGTAAAGCCTTGCACTGCTGTGACATAGCCCTGTGTTCGAATCCCATCAGCCACATATTTTTTTCTGATTTTTTTTAAAAAACTTTTTGGAAGCCCAAAAGTTTACGCGTGCTCTGCACATAAGAAATGAAAAGACAGAAAATCAAACACGTGCAAATACTGTATGAACTAGATAGGACACGTGGCCCAAATCTACCGGCACCCCTCCTCCACACGACCGGCGAGATCTTGCTTTGGGCAGGCGACGCCGGGCTAGCCGTAAGGGGTGAGGCCCGTGTCTTGCCCACAAAACCCTTTGGCCTACCCCATTATCTCTATTCTGTTTGTTTTCTCTGCAATTTAACAGAGAATTCAATTTCACCTTTAATCCAATTTTTAATGCATTTTAATTCAATCTTTCAATTCTAAAACCCTAATTCCACACTATAAATATAACCCCATACCCTAGCCCCTCCTCATTCTGAAATCTCTAGTTAAAATTATCAAAAATTATCAAGTCCAAGAAGAGTACAAGTGGAGTTAGCCAAAGGTCAAATTCCGGCGAGGATTAGAGGCGATTCCGTCAACCCCACGACGTCACGAAAGATACAACATCTTCCTCTACCACTCCTCTCTCGTCCTAGCTTGTAAGTTCCTTCTATTTCCTCTCTCTCTCTCTCTCTTCGCTAAATTCTCTTTTCAAAACAAAGCATCGGTAAGTGAAGTTTTTACCGATGTAAATCTTCTAAACTTTATAATCTCACTTTTCATTTATATATTGTTCAACAAACTTTTACACAATATTTGTAACACTATTATAAAGGTTTAGGAACAACTTTCACTCTAAAATTCCATGTTAATTAACTTTAATTAAGCTTTTACATTTAAATACCATGATGTTTATATACATTATCTTTTAAACATTTTGCTTAGCATACCTTTAGAAAACTTCACGGGGTAATGACCTACCTTTCATATACACACATATTGATATAGCATGATTCTCTTGAGACATAACTTTTGTGGCAAAATACGACTTTTCATCAAAATACCTTGAACTATAAAAACTCGGTTTTCTTTAAATAATGTTATCAAATTCTTTGCGGTTATACCTCTACAACCAATTTCGGGAAACCCGCTATTGGATAGTGCGGATTATCGCACATTTTCGGTCTAGTAGAGCGAGATGCAGACCTTCTCACGGAGCATACGATCTCGAAAGAATTTTAATACGATTTTTAAGAAAAACGAGATTTTCTATTTAATAAATAAAATTAATTTTTTAATAATTATATAAATATTATCAAACCATATATTTTTAATATATAATAAAATTCTATGTTTTCTAGAAAATAAAAGAATGACAGGTTTCATTAAAATGCCATCAAGTATCAATACAAGACAAGTTACACTTAAATACCATGAACTATTCAAGCTAAGTTACTATTCACTAATATACCTCACTCTTTAAAATTCATATACATGGAAACCCTAAAAAACATAAATAATCACTCGAGATTTATTCTGAAAGTATATAAAATATTTTTCATAAAACCCTCTCGAGATATATAAAATTACATTAAAGACCCTAGTAAATATAGGTTTAATAGGGATATTCTCTTGAGCATCAGGGAGCCGGAGAAAGCGGGTGCTTGCCTATTTAAGGTAGAAAAACTGAACAGAGTTATCAATGGTAATTGTCTTGGAAAAAGACACATCCTGCCGTCCATGTGCAGCAGTTACCGATAACTCCTAAACCTAATCAGGATCCAAATCAGTTTTAAAGTATCTGACTCAAGGCAGAGTCCAAATCAATCTGAGTCCAATCCAAACATGAATCCCATTCAACATGAACCCAATATACTAAACATGACTACTTGAACATGAACCTGAATACCAAAACAAGATCAATATTAACATGACTTGACTTGACCAAACCATGGCTATATCTTGACTTGATTACATGCTTATTTGATACCTCCTGAAACCGTTTACATGAACAACTTATATCCATGGTCTCGGCAAGTCTTATAACTACAAGTTAAACAATATACATTACGGGGTTTAACGGGGTAGACTGGTATGGAATGTGTTAAAAGTGGCACAATGATGGACACTAAAAGACACCTACATAAACATCCTGTGCCGTTGTCCCATGGGTTTTGACAGGGCCTTGAACTTACATGTTACCATAGTCCACGGGATAGTTGGACTCCTCTCGTATACACTGATACATTCTGTACCAAGCTACAAACAACTACGTTAGCATAAAAAACAGATAATTTACCAGCTCTATTCTCATTACTTGTCTATTCCATTCTATCTTTCGGGACATACCGAGTGCTAGTTCGCTGACGACATTCCTGTCTCTTTTTTCTTTGGAATGTTCGTCAGGAGGACCCGACTCTAAGGAAACCGAGCCCTGTCAGGACGATTTGGAGCAGTTCACAGAGGAGCCAGACTTCTAAGCTTTTACTTGTACTTATTTTCGTTTCAGTTCATATGCTACTGTTTAGGCATCACTTTCTATCATTGTACTTTTCTTTTCAGTTGTATGTAAAGAAAGAATGTTAATAAAAGTTGTTGTTATTATTACATCTCTTGTTATTCTTGTGTATTCATTTATATTGCTTATTTACGCTTAACGTGTTTATTTCTGAGTAAATACGTCGTGGCCCGTCACGTCTACTTCCGTACACTGGAAAGCGGGGACAGTTACAGATGCTGAGTGGGAGTAAGATATTGGGAATTGGGTGATTGGATCCTCAATATATCAGAATTCTTTGTAATTGGTGATATTTGAGAAAATCACATGGGTTTTGCCTAACGGCAAATATTTGGTTTTGAATATCCGTTGTTATGCACCAGTTTCAAACTGATATATCTGTACGTTTATTTTATAAAGTAAGATATAACTTTTTGAAATTATGTTTATGACAGTTACCTATATCAGTTGATGTTAGGTAAGGTGCATTCAACAACGGTGTAATTTTTCTTAACCATAGCACAGTTTTCAACCTACGACGCACAGGGTTTGAGTTATTAAACTCAGTGGACTTATACAAAGTATTGTATGTTGTCCGATGTCCGTTAGGACAAAGGGATTGGTACTCGTACTATATTCCGTTTACTTATGACTTCTCTGGTTTTAGACAAATATTTCGTTGAAATATAAGGTCCAAATTTTGAGAAGTTATAGGTATAAGAATAAAGAAGAGAACCATATGTTGCAAGTATCAGTATTTTTCGAGGTGATCGAAGTTGTAGATACTTGTGCTAGGTATTCTGTCGTAAGTAATATATTTGAGAACTTGCTTCTCTTTCAGGTTACTCATCCGTGAGTACGCTCCTTGATGAGTAATGCTGTTTGGGGCCTTCTTCCATTTAGTCGATATGCACTGGAAACAGCTGTTTGATTTTGAATCTGGTTCCAATTAAATTAGTGCCTTTGTTTCTATATTGGATATAAAATGGATTCATATCTTAACGATGTTAAGGTATATAGAGTAGTCTGGCTTATACTTAAAACCAGAATCCGGATAAACTCAAGGCACGTTTCTGTAATGGCAGTTTGTGGGTTATCCCGGGTTTTGACGAGAGTTAACTTTCTACCATTTGGAAGATCAATAGTTATATTATTCTTGACTCGCTGCCTCTTTAGTAAAATGAATTCTTTTCAGAAAATATTAGTGGGAGTATGGTAGAACTGGAAGTCATTCCAGAACCACAAACGGTTACTAAAAATATAGTAGAACCTGAGAATTCAATTGGTTTCAATGATCCATTAGCCACTCCGCAGATTTGGTGGGTAACCTCTGCCACACGAGAGGTACTTCGGTCTCCTCAAAGATAGTGACTGGGAGGTTTTTGATGACCCAAGCTTTCCACTACTGTTGTCCTAGACTATGAGATCCGGCGGGTGGATGAGTATAACGTTGTTCTAAATTAGCTTTAGAAGTGCACGTGTATATGACTCTGCCAGAGGGTTGTTGTAGTCAGTGGGAGTAGCGGAAGCATGGTGGATAAGTAGCTTATGTCTATTTATAGACTAAAGCAAGTATAGCAGAGATAAATCATCTATTTTTGATATGACAGTCATAGAGTTTGACTCCATCAGAATAACAGATGGACCTGGAAAGAAGGTAGTAGGGAGTGATATCCTGGTATTTGGATGACATGTTCTTGATAGGAAGTGATATTCTTATATTATGATCGGTTATACTGTGATTGTCACAAGTTGTTTCTCCACATACGATCTGAATAAAATATTAGGGATTCTAGTGACTAGATCTATGGTTTTAGATCTAGATTTGGGAAGTGTCCCAATTCGGGTACTTTGACACTATTCTAAAGTGTTTTAGAATGGACGATTCCTGGCGTGGTGGTGTACCGGCAGGTAAGGGAGTCACCCTCTCTAAAGAGATGTCTTCTAGACTGATGAGGAGAGGGATTTGCATGAGTGGAATTTCCCTTTCTTAGGCAATTGGGTCAATCATGAGATGTCAAGTACCACACCAGATATTGCTTTTGCACTAGCTGCAATAAGCATATATTAATCCAATCCTGGAGAAATATTGGGAAGCAGTTATGAACATAAGTGGATGTTCTTGGTATATGGTATCGACAGCCTCCTTTAGGAGGCGGTTATCTTTTTAGGCTTCCAAGGTGACCTGGATGACAGAGTGACTGTCAGAGTTATAGTTTTCTCTCTTTTGAGGAACAAGATGTTGGACAGGTGGCCCAAGAGGATACTGAGAAAGGCATGGCGCAGGATACTGATCAAATTCAGTGGAATATACGGTCTAAGAAGTTTGTTGGATTTGGAGTTCATTTATAAATTAGGTCACATCAGATATCCAGACAAATTCTAAGACATGTATCGCTCATTTCGGGAGATAGTCTTTCTCCGCGAAATTGAGATATAGAGAGATAAAGATAGAAATGTAGGGTGTTTTTCGTCACCCCATTGAGATAGGAATACGCACGCACTTATCAGGCGCATTACAGATTCCCCATGCCTAGGGTAAGCTGGGGTTTATTGATTGTGAGGATCCGAATCTCCGGCAGCCACGGACTAAACTGTCGTTAATTACCCCTCGCCTTTGGAGCGAGAGAACCTCTGATTGACGGGTTAAACTGGTCATGCGAACTCAATGTGCAGTGTACGTATGTTGTGTTTTGGAAGAGTTTTGGATATATCGGGGGCCCCGCAGAGTTTTTACGGGGGTCACGCTACCCGGAAAGCGGGCTGGGGGTCCAGGGGGCTAGCAGCCCCCGTGCGGGGTGCGGGGTAGCGACCTGTTAGAAATTTTATCTAACGGGGGACAGTGTTGTAGAATATGTGTGTGTGTGTGAGTATGTGTATATATATACATATATATAAGGGAAAGGGCATCCAAAGGATGCGTTGGAGAAAGCGCCAGCGCCTCACGTGCGCGGCACGTGGGCGCTTGGGCGCTCGGGCGCTCGGGCGCTCGGGCGCTGGCGCTATCGTCTTGGGCACCAGGGCGCTAGCGCCTCACGTGCTAAGCACATGGGCGCTCGGACGCTAGCGCCTCACGTGCCAGGCACGTGGGCGCTCGGGTGCTAGCGCTTTGGGCGCCAAGGCGCTAGCGCCTCACGTGCCAGGCACGTGGGCGCTCGGGTGCTAGCGCCTCACGTGCCAAGCATGAGGGCGCTTGGGTGCTCGCGCTTTGGGCACTCGGGTGCTCGCGCTTTGGGGACTTGGGCGCTAGCGCCACACGTGCCTGGCACGTGGGCGCTCGGGCGCTCGCGCCACACGTGCCTGGCACGTGGGCGCTCGGGCGCTCGCGCTTTGGGCGCTAGCGCCTCACGTGCCAAGCACGAGGGCGCTCGGGCGCTGGGCGGCAAAAGGGACTTGGTCCCTGCACTGGGAGTTGTTCTCCCAGAAAGAAATACTTATTATTTTGTGTATGTGTGTGTGTGTGTGTGTGTATTTGAGGAGTTAAACTCGTAAGATATTTTTGAAGGTGATGAAGGGGCTTCTCCCCTTGAGCCCTAGATCTTCCCTAAAGTGGGGTCTTTGGAGGTGGGTCTCCTTCTTTTTCCTGTCGGTTGGCCGAATCTTGGAGAAAGGGGGTGAGATTTAAAAATCTTCCCTTTTTGAGATCTAATGGAAGATCTGAGCTCTCCTTTGTCGGTTTTGTGGTGATAAACTATTTAGTTTTGGAAAAGGAAGAGTAAAACTCTTGATTTAATTCAAAAGAAAGGAGAAGGTTTAGAACCTTGAGGAAGGAGGAGGCACAAAAACCCTAGTTTTTAGAGAATGAAAAGTAATTTTTTTATTTCAATATCATGTTGCCTTATATAGGCTTACACATTTACATATAGTCCCTTGGGCTTTACAAAATGGTATTTTGCCCGTCCCATACCTCATGTGCTCTTTCTTTTTGCACATAAGCCATGGGCTTTACAGAAATTTGGTTTTATGCCGATTTTACTTACATCCATACACAAAAAATTACATCAAAATTATTTGTTACATGATTTTTATGTTGGCATGAGGAGGTTGGCCGCGGGCTCGACTTGGACATGGGCCCGCTTGACCTAGGCTTGGGCCCACCTGGCTTGGGGTTGACCTTGAATTTGACTTGGTCAAACGAGGTGCAAATTTTGACCCCAACAAAGTGCCCCCCATCAATAAATACACACCGTGCATATGAGTTGTGTCAATGAAATTGATGGATCTTGAAGCTGGACTTCGAGGTGGGACATCATTCCGGAGGCGAAGCATCCCTCGGGGAGCATGATTCTCGGGGATCGGAGCATCATTCCGATTTGCGGAGCATAATTCCAGGGTCGGAGCATAATTCCGAAGAGTCGGAGCATAATTCCGAGGATCGGAGCATAATTCCGAAGGGTCAGAGCATCCCTCGGGGAGCATGATTCCCAGGGATCGGAGCATCATTCTAATTTGCGGAGCATAATTCCAGGGTCGGAGCATAATTCCGAAGAGTCGAAGCATAATTCTGAGGAGTCGGAGCATAATTCCGAGGATCGGAGCATAATTCCAAAGGGTCGGAGCATAATTCCGAAGAGTAGGGGCATGATTCCAGGGATCGGAGCATGATTCCGATGAGCAGAGCATGGTTCCAAAGGGGTCGGAGCATAATTCCGACGAGCGGAGCATGATTCCAAAGAGGTTGGAGCATAATTCCGACGAGCGGCAGACATTCTGATCGAAGCATAAATTCGATGCAGAGGTTGATTCCCAGGGATCGGAGCATGATTCCGATGAGCGGAGCATGGTTCCAAAGGGGTCGGAGCATAATTCCGACGAGCGGCAGAAATTCTGATCGAAGCATAATTTCGATGTAGAGGTTGATTCCCAGGCGGAGCATAATTCCGATAAGGAAAGCAGATACTCCGAGGCGAAACTTGATTTCGACACGGGGTACATTCTGAGACGAAGCATGATTTCAACGCAGAGCTTGTTAGTCGACTTGATTCCGAGGCGGAGCTTAATTCCGACGGGGAGGTTGGCGGTTGATTTGATTCCAGGGCGGAGCATAATTCCGACGAGGAGGCCGCGGGTTGACTTGATTCCGAGTCGAAGCATAATTCCAACGAGGAGGTCTCTGGTTGACTTGTCACCGGCACGGAGTGTCTGTGGTTGACGTTTCCCCGGCACGGAGTGTCACTGGTTTTGATGTAGAGGATGATTCCCAGGCGAAGCATAATTCCGACAGGGCAGGTGGATACTCCGAAGCGAAGCATGATTTTGACATGGGGTACATTCTGAGACGAAGCATGATTCCGCCGCAGAGGTTGTTAGTTTGATTTGATTTGTGTTGACATCAGCATTGCTACACTTGAATATGGTACCAGAAGCGAATCATCATTTTTCATGAGAGGATTTGGGGATTTTGGTTTTGGTCGGCATCTGCATTGCTGCACTGGAATAATGCCAGGAGCAACTCATCATTTGCCCCGGTAGGATTAGGGAATTGGTTTTTTGGGGGGCATCTGCATTGCTGCACTAGAATAATGCCAGGAGCAACTCATCATTTGCCCCGGTAGGATTTGGAAATTGGTGGCTTAGGAGACAGGTTTAGATCCCTATCACCTAAGGCTTTTCAATTTTATGGGTCGTAAGGGTCCCATAAAAGTATTTTCTCCCTACGAGTCGAAAGCATCTCGCAGGTGTATTTTCTCCTTAGGAGTCGTGGGGACTCCTAAGTGTGTTGCTCCTTTGTGAGTCGTAAGGATCTCACGCGGGAATTTTCTCCTCACAAAGTCGAGAGGACTTTGCGAGTGCATTTCATCTCTTTTTCATGAGTTTGCGCCCTTTCAGGTTTTCACAAACTCGCCGACAATCCTGTTGTTTTTACTCACGGGGCCCTTTCGGGTTTTCATCCATGCCCATTTTGCTTGTGGACATACCCTTTTTTTTAATCTTCATCGCCGGTGGGACTTTGAATGTGGTCTCGCCGGTAGGACTTGGGAGAGATTGGGATTGTTTTACGCCCGTGAATTGTATACGGTTTTGCAGGATGTATGATCCAGACCGTAGGGCCGGAAAAATTTCGGGACTTTGTTGGCATCTGCATCGCTGCACTGGAATATGGTACCAGGAGCGACTCATCATTCGCCGTTGGTGTATGGGATTTGGAATTTGGTTGGTGTCTGCATCGCTGCACTAGAATATGGTACCAGGAGCGACTCATCATTCTCCACTTAGGGATTTGGATTTTGGCCGGCGTCTGCATCGCTGCACTGGAATATGGTACCAGGAGCGACTCATCATTCACCATTGCCTATTGGGAAGCGATGGCTTAGGAGACAGGTTTAGAT
The DNA here is from genome assembly GCA_030015575.1 of Agapanthus africanus. Lineage (NCBI taxonomy): Eukaryota > Viridiplantae > Streptophyta > Magnoliopsida > Asparagales > Amaryllidaceae > Agapanthus > Agapanthus africanus. The sequence continues at coordinate 529,485,529 of CM057343.1, forward strand.
CCCTATCACCTAAGGCTTTTCAATTTTATGGGCCGTAAGGGTCCCATAAAAGCATTTTCTCCCTACGAGTCGTAAGGATCCCGTAGGTGCATTTTCTCCTTAGGAGTCGTGAGGACCCCCAAGTATATTTTTCCTTTGTGAGTCGTAAGGATCCCACGAAGGTTTGTTCTCCTTATGTATCGTGAGGATACATGAGTGGGTCTTCCCAATGGACCATAATTCCAAGGGCGGAGACCAGCCGCTGGATTGGTGATTGCAGTGGGGTATGGATATGATGAGAATTATTTGAGCCTGTTTGGGGACTTGGAATTTGGTTGGTGTCTGCATCGCTACACTAGAATATAGTACCATGAGCGACTCATCATTCGCCGTTTTTTTTGTTTTTTGTTTTTTTTTCCCGCGATTGCTTTATCATTTCAGCTTTTCTTATCGCGATTGTCCTATCATTTCGGCTATTTATTCGCAGTTACCCTATCATTTCGGCTTTATTTTTCATCTTAATTTTACTCGCTGATTTTTATTGCAAGTTGCCACATCATTTCGGCTTTTCTTCTTCTTCTTCTATTTTATTTACACATATTTTTTTAACATTCCCAGTTTAACGACTTAGAGGTCAATTATTCCCAGTTTAATGACATGGTGGTCAACTGTTCCCAGTTTAATGACGTGGTGGTCGTCTGTTTCCAGTTTAACGATGTAGAGGTCATCTGATGGGGAGCTTAGAAAAGATACCCGATTGAGCAATTGTCCGGGGCACCGCTGGAGCTTGCCCGAGATGCCTTATTACTTTGTCGGTGTTGATGGCCCTGCCCCCAACTGGGGCCAAGAAAAGTCGTTCAAATACCAAATTGCGTTCGAAGATGGTAATTTGAAATTTGTTAACCTGCACAAAGAAGCATGATTTCAGTACAGGCAATCGATATGTATATTAATTGAGTTCGCATGAACGTTTAACCCGAAATATGGGAAGAGAGAAAAAGTCCCACCGGGCGTGCCAGAATCTGTAGGGTGTTTTTCATCACCCCATTGAGATGGGAATACGCGCGCGCTTGTCAGGCGCATTACAGATTCCCCACTCCTAGGGTAGGCTGGGGTTTATTGATTGTGGGGATCCAAATCTTCGACAGCCGCGAACTAAGCTGTCGTTAATTACCCCTCGCCTTTTGAGTGAGGGAACCTCCGATTAACGGGTTAAACTGGTCATGCGAACTCAATGTGCAGTGTCGTGTTTTGGAGGGGTTTTGGATATATCGAGGGCCTCGCAGAGTTTTTACGGGGGTCCCGCTACCCGGATAGCGGGCTGGGGGTCAAGGGGGCTAGCAACCCCTTTGCGGGGTGCGGGGCAGCGCCCCATTAGAAATTTTTTCTAACGGGGAACGGTGTTGTAGAGTATGTGTGTGTGTGTGCGTGCGTGTGTGTGTGTGTGTGTGTGTGTCTGTATAAGAGAAAGGGCATCCAAAGGATGCGTGGAAGAAAGCGCCAGCGCCTCACATGCGCGGCACGTGGGCGCTCGGGCGTTGGCGCTATCGCCTTGGGCGCCAAGGCGCTAGCGCCTCACGTGCCAGGCATGTGGGCGCTCGGGTGCTAGCGCTTTGAGCGCCAGGGTGCTAGCGCCTCACGTGCCAGGCATATGGGCGCTCGGGCGCTAGCGTTTTGGGTGCTCGGACACTCGCGCTTTGGGCGCTAGCGCCTCACGTGCCAAGCACGTGGGCGCTCGGGCGCCGGGCGGCAAAAGGGACTTGGTCACTGCACTGGGAGTTGTACTCCCAAAAAAAATACTTATTATTTTGTGTGTGTGTGTGTGTGTATTTAAGGAGTTAAACTCGTAAGATATTTTTGAAGCTAATGAAAGGGCTTCTCCCCTTGAGCCTTAGATCTTCCCCAAAGTGGGGTCTTTGGAGATGGGTGTCCTTCTTCTTCCTGTCGGTTGGCCGGATCTTGGAGAAAGGGGGTGAGATTTAAAAATCTTCCCTTTTTGAGATCTAATAGAAGATCTGAGCTCCCCTTTGTGGGTTTTGTAGTGAAAAACTATTTAGTTTTGGAATAGGAAGAGTAAAACTCTTGATTTAATTCAAAAGAAAGGAGAAGATTTAGAACCTTGAGGAAGGAGAAGGAGGCACAAAAACCCTAGAGTGTTTTGAGAATGAAAAGTCTTTTTTTTTTATTTCAACATCATGTTGCCTTATATAAGCTTACACATTTATATATAGCCCATTGGGCTTTACAAAATGGCATTTTGCCTATCACATGCCTCATGTGCTCTTTCTTTTTGCACATAAGCCATGGGCTTTACAGAAATTTGGCTTTATGCCCATTTTGCTTACATCCATGCACAAAATATTACATCAAAATTATTTGTTACATGATTTTTATGTTGGCATGAGGAGGCTGGCCGCGGGCTCGACTTGGGCATGGGCCCGCTTGACCTTGGCGTGGGCCCACCTGGCTTGGGGTTGACCTTGACTTTGACTTGGTCAACCGGGGTGCAAATTTTGACCCCAACAAGAAACATTGGAGCGGATTCACTCACTGAGGCTATTCTTGTACGCAATAGTTTCGCAAACAAGTTTTGCGAGACTGATTAGTAGAGAAGTTATGAGTTCGGTATCACACGAGCTGTGAATATGCGACACCGCAATAATTAGTCTTAAGTGCAAGTGGGAGATTATTGGATATAGTGCCCACAAGGCAATTATTGTAATCGCAGGCAGGCGATTACGACGATTGCGGGAGGACCTATACGGGTAGAACAGTCTTACTCGAGATGATAGTATGCTATCTGGTTTGTCTCTATCGTCATGTATATGCATTATGTGATATTACGGATCACTATTACATGTTGATAGAGCCCATAGGATTCTTGCTTGACTACCAATATTATGATGACGATCATATACGTGGGAGTTGGGTAGTCTATAAGCGCATCTTTAAATGTCCTTATTCGATGGAGTATCAAGACTGGGCATCGATACTCCGGAGTAGACTAGTGTATACTTTTCGAGACCCCGGCGAGGGGTGGTGGCCGGTCTCACAAACCATTGGTATCAGTTAGTCACCTAAGATAGTATACAGGTGCTCATTGGGTTATGAGTTACACTGGACGGACTAGCCGGGAACATGCTAGATGGTATTATACCTATTTTCGGATATCAGTTCTCAGGTGGCATGAGTACATGTTTGTCCGTCGACCTGAGATCGTCATTTGTCTTGTGTGAGTTCATACTATGCTTTGATTACTACCCTACCACGGCTCAAAGGAGTCGTGCAAACAGATTTTAGTTGGGTACAGTCCTGAGCCATATGGAGGCAGTGAGTGGATCGTCGGGGATTCGTCTCTTCCGGTATTGGGGGTTGATATTGCGCTGTGCACGGGTAGCCATCACCAAAAATACTTGGCCAAGGTGGACGAGAATTCTTGATTTGGATCAGCAGTTTCTCAATGGGTGATGGGATTCACACCTACACGAAATATCGCGTTATTAGGGGTCTGACTTTATCCACCCCCTAGACTCGATATGCGATACTCTTAGACGAAAAGACTGGACTGTATGGAGATTGTCACTGACATACCCAGTAGGGGTTCAGACGAGTTTGCTCGTCGGCCTTCCTTTTGCTCAATACCTAGGTAACCGTTACGTACAGCTAGTGCTGCTGACGTGCTTGTGGTTAAACCCAATGCCAGCGTATTGACGAGTCTTTAGAGTCCCACACAGAGGGGTTCTCTGGTTCAGGAGAAATGATGTAGTAGCTGTATTTTGATACGTGCAGGGCTCCAATCGAATGATTGTACTAGTTACCCGGACTTTCGATCGGACAGTTGATAATACTAGCCGGCTCGGGTTTGAGCCGTAGTATTAAATCATATATTGATTTAATAATTTACGTATATGTATTTTGATATGTATATTCTAGTATTGTGTTCTTTGTGTTATTCTATCTCTTTGGATATTCGTATTTTGATACGAATACGGGTACGTATATACAGTAGAATGTAATCCGTATTTATACGGAAAACATTCTAGAAGGTGGACACCTCATTTTGGTTTATCCATTTATTAAATTAAATGGAAATGAGGTGTAAAGGTAAAGAAAAGAGAATTGTGAGAACCATGCTTGAATAGTGTTGACAAATGAATTGTTAATTCATTTGTGCAAACTATTCAAGTATGGTTGCAATATGTTTATTGAAAAAATGGTTTTACAAAACCTTGCTTCATTTTTTCTCTCACTTGATGGATGGTTCATTTTTTACATGAGTTTCATTCTCACCATTTTTGGTTATCTCTCCTCACTACCTTTCTTGAGTTCCTCCTCCTTCTTCATCTTCTACCCTATCATCTTATGTGTTGAGAATCAAGGGTAGAAGAGAGAGAGATACACACTTAGAGCAACTCGCTACATCTCTAGACACTCTAAATTAGCAACCTAGAGTCCCTAGTTGCTTCACTAAATTCTTAGTGTGGAGCTAGAGCTATGAGCCACATCCCTCGGGTGGATCATCTTCGACGGAGGAAGACCGGCGGTCAAGCTCGATCAAGATGACCTCAAGGAGCTAAGGAAGAGGATAGAAGACCGAAGAACACGGACCATTCGGTATAACGCTTCTATCACAGTAGATAAGCTCTTTGTAGTTAGCTAGTTTTAGGTTTATGGTTCGATTCTAGGATGGGTTTTTTAGTGCCAGCTTTTTAAACACCAAATTTTGTTCCGCAACGGCCACGGTAGATGGTCAGGGCGCTAGCAAACCCCAACAATTATAACCATGCCGCGGTACATAGTTACAATCACATAACTACATTCAAGTCGCCCAAACCTACTATCAGAATCGAAAGAATAAGAAGGGAGAAACAATAAGAAATCAGGAGGATTCCAAGTTAAGATGCCATGTCATTTTCATATCGTCGAGATAAAAGAGTTTAAGGGAAAGATAAGATTCAAGAATTTGAATGACAAGACAATAATGTGGCAGGACATGTTCCTAAAATTTTGGGTTTTAAGGACAATGTATTGGGTAACATATCCAACTACAAATTGAACCAAGCCCCAGCAAACCTAAATCCTATGGCTCTGATACCAACAAAACCTTGTCACGCCCCACTTCCCAAAGTACGAAAATTTTGGGACGTAACAAAACCAGCCATGGTACCTACGGTAAAGAAACATCCTTCCATAGTCACATTAAGACTGTCAATCAGTAATCAAGAACAATAAAGTACTAAATCTATCTATCACATGTCCAATAGTTACAAGAACAATAACTGGAAAAGATAGCGGAAGCAATAAAAATCTAAGGAATAACTAACCCGCATAAGAGTTATATCAATGAGGTGGTCCTCACTGATCGGCAATCCTGTCGAATACTCACATGCTATGTCAAGTATCTGGGCCATGCAAAACCCAGATGTCAGTGCGTCATAAATATCAATAACGATAATAATAACCAGAATAGAAAGCTATGATGAAACATGAGTATAAATAATTATCGCAGGTGTAAAACAGTGAGCTATAGGTATGTCACGTGTATCCTAAAATCTGTGCTTCTAGGTTATCTATTCTACAAGTCTTTGAAATCAATTAACGTAATCCTCATCAAAACTCAACAGTATATATCCCATTCGTACCCCCACGGGACCACGGCACAATATATCCCATTCATACCTCCCATGGCATAATAAACAATGGTTATTCCGTTCACGCCTGGAATCACGAAAAACAATAATAATATCATCTTGAATTACGTTTTGGTTACATTATTGATTTCCCTTTTTCCCTCAGATTTCGTGTTCAAGTCAGATATCAATAGAGTGTCTACCTAATACCAACACAGAAACAATCAGGTACATGTTATGTCTATCTAGATAACAGGTCACGTCCATCAGGACAATAAGTCAGGATTGTTTGCATCGGTAAATATCACAGTCAATAGGTACTAGCATGATAACGGTAATAGTAATAGGATGGTAGGGTACCAGTCATGAATTTGTGTATAGGCATGTCGGGGATGATGTAATCAGTCAGGTAAGATATCTACTTCATAATCACATATTCCAATCAAATCATGATATACAGCAGGCAATACAGTTATAACCGAATATCGATAAACACTAACGGATATAGGTTAACAAGCATGTCATGGATAATATAATCATATCATGTACATGACCAAGATAATACTATTAACATGGATAGCATATTCAATTCGATTAATAACTATTAAAGTGGTATTGATTAACCATGCACAAGAAAGTTCCGTACAAAAATTCAGCGTCACCCTAATTTGTAAAATAGCTTTAAAATAACAGACGTTCTCCAAAAGGGGCGTGTCATATACCAAAACAAAACTAATTCAATAAGGTTTTCATTTTTACAAGTTAAAATATCTCAGGTTTTTCCTAAAAAAAGTTATAAACGTTCGAAAGTGAAAGTTTTCTCCAGGAATTTTCTTGGACAGCAGTTCAGATGTACTGATGATGCTCAATAACGGTAATTCCTTATATCATGACACGTGGCGGATGACGTGTCACATGCGTAAGCCAGTTATGCCCCTGAGGGCCACAGAGGGGGAACCAGCGTGCTACAGTAGGGGCTTCCTTCACTGCCTGTCTCCGAGGTTGCACCCCACTCTTTACCCCCGAGCACTTCAGCTGCCAAGCCAACTGTCCCTTTGCTCTACTCCGAGCTACACAGGCCCGAGCTTCCTCGGCCATCCGGCTCGCCTCCGAGCCATCCATCGGGCTGAGGTTCCTCACCCTCCCAACTCACCTCCGGGCTATCACAGAAACAAGACACCTCGGCCTCCCGCTCGTCCCCGAGCCTCCCGCCGAGCTCATCTTTCTCGGTCTCACCGACCGACCCGGAGCACTGATCACAGGCACCTTCACCACGGCTCCGTGAATCTCACCATACGCGAGATATCCGCCGCCCACGATCTCGCGTTCCACGCCATCACGATCCCTTATTAACGAGCCTATCTCATCATTTATGCAGGATCCCGCCTATCACGCGAGCGTGACGCCAGGGGCATAACGGCCGGCGTGATTCTCGTGCCCGCCTGCCCATTGCTGCCGGGTATATAAACCCATCTTTCAGACGGATCAAGGAAGTCTTTTTCCCCCCACTAATCCGTTACTCTGCTCGGATATCCGGTCTAACTTGATCGTCGGAGGGTCCTCGGTGGTACAATCACCCCGGGACTTCCTTGTAGGTAGCTCGGCAACAACAACCTCAAACTCATTGAGATCCATACGCTTCAGGAGCCAGCCTCCAACTCCAATCTCAGCCATCCATCGTCGCCATCAGCAGATCTACGGAAGGTAACATCTTGATGTGATCTGAAATCCGTCAGCTGGCGCCGTCTGTGGGAAGTTCTTGATTCCACTAAAATAAAAGTTCATCTTTCGATTGAACCCAATGGTGAGCGATCACTACGACGATCCAAGCACTAGCCACCGCCTCCTCCACAATGGAGGCGCGGACGAATCTCCTCCCCTGAACGCTGCAACACCCTAGCCGCCCGGATAGATCGACTCGCGTCCGTCGTGGATGCGCTCGTCCATGTCCAAACGACGGGACAAGCTCCCCAGGTCGCCTCTCCCCCGCCTCGGGACCAAGACCCCTACAGAGGGAGAGAAGACTCTGCTCGCATCGGCATGGCTGACCACCGCCTCGCTGCCTCCCACGACCGCAGATCTCCTGGGCCAACATATTCTATGACCCGCTGGGCGCCCCACAGTTCAACACCGAGGTCCGTCGCCAGAGTGCCTCTCCCCGAGCCTCTTCACACCCCTGTCCCTCCCGAGCAGATGTCGGTCAGCTCGCCTGCTCCCAGGCATGACCGACACCCCCTCCCTCGACGGGGTCGTGCGGACGGGACTCTTCACGGCAGCTCGAAGACTACCTCGCCAGGAGACCTAAGGAACCTCATTGAAAGGAACCGGGGCCACGGCCAGACACAGGTCTCCAACATCAGAGGCCGAAGATCAGAAGCCCTCACCAAGAGGCAGCGGAGCGGCTACCCTGCTCGGCTATCCCTGGCTGGTAGTTCCCTACCCCACAACGCCAGGGATCGAAGCCCTCACCAAGAGGCAGCCGAGCGACTACCCTGCTCGGCTATCCCGGGCTAGTAGTTCTTTACGCCACAACGCCAGGGATCGAAGCCCTCACCAAGAGGCAGCCAAACGGCTACCCTGCTCGGCTATCCCTGGCTGGTAGTTCACTACCCCACAACGCCGGGGATCGAAGCCCTCACCAAGAGGCAGCCAAGCAGCTACCCTGCTTGGCTATCCCTGGCTGGTAGTTCACTTCCTCGCAACGCCAGGGATCGAAGCCCTCACCAAGAAGCAACCGAACGGCTACCCTGCTCGGCTATCCCTGGCTGGTAGTTTCCTACCCCACAACGCCAGGGATCGAAGCCTTCACCAAGAGGCAGCCGAGCGGCTACCCTGCTCAGCTATCCCTGGCTGGTAGTTCACTACCCCACAATGCCAGGGATCGAAGTCCTCACCAAGAGGCAGCCGAGCAGCTACCCTGCTTGGCTATCCCTGGCTGGTATTTCGCTACCCCGCAACGCCAGGGATCGATGCCCTCACCAAGAGGCAGCCGAGCGGCTACCCTGCTCGGCTATCCCTGGCTGGTAGTTCACTACTCCACAACGCCAGGGATCGAAGCCCTCACCAAGAGGCAGCCGAGCAGCTACCCTTCTTGGCTATGCCTGGCTGGTAGTTCACTACCCCCACAACGCCAGGGATCGAAGCCTTCACCAAGAGGCAGCCGAGCAGCTACCCTGCTTGGCTATCCATGGCTGGTAGTTCGCTACCCCACTACGCCAGGGATCGAAGCCCTCACCAAGAGGCAGCCGAGCGGCTACCCTGCTCGGCTATCCCTGGCTCGTAATTCACTACCCTGCGATGCCGAGGATAAAAGCCCTCGCCAAGAGGCACCAGGCAGCAACCCTGCTCGGCCACCTTGACCGTTTTACCATTCTTGAATCACATTCTTCCTTATTATATCTTTTACGATGTGCAAACCTCCTTTGCATATCGACTCGAAACCTGATTCCTTGTTATCTCTAGGACTTAGGTGACTTGGGTGGAGTTATGTAATTGTGGCTATGATACCGCGGCATAGTTACAATGCGGCACTCTATTTAAGTATCTTGGAGTTCTAGCCTTGATCTATATTCAGAATCTATCATCATGCTAATGTTGGGTATTTTGATTTCCAGGAATATGGCCGGTAAGAATTTGAAGATGTACCAAAGACGTGCGGACAAAGCCGCCATGCGTAGAGTGATAAGGGGATTGCTGGAGAATCTAAAGAGACAGATCGAGCTGAAACCGGCGTCCGCACTGAACCAAACGTCCGTACGTAGAAGTGTTCCGGTGAACAGACGCAGCATAGCACCAATGAAGAAAACAATTGTGGTTGATTGGATAAGGAGCGTGATTGGTAACTACTACCATGTACCCGGACATGTGCGAAAGGATTGTCGAAGGAGGCTGGGACTCTGTTTTGGTTGTGGAGCAGCAGATCACGCCGTTAGTGCTTGTCCGTCGAAGCTTCGTACAAGGGATGATATTCAGAAGCCTCCACAGAGACCGTTCCAGGGACAGAAACAGCTAACTCAAGGACCTAATCAGGCTCGAGCTTTTACCCTGACAGCAGAGGAAGCTAAGGCGTCAGGAGAAGTTGTTTCAGGTACTTTACTCGTTCATGGTTTTCCCGTATTGGCGTTATTTGATTCTGGTGCATCCCATTGTTTTATGTCATCCAAGTTTATAACTACACACTCGATTGACTACACGACCCTGTCTAGTTTCTTAGACATACACACTGGGAATGGGAAAATCATAGCTAGTAGGGAATGTAAAGATTGTACAGTTGTTGTGTGTGGACGGGAGCTTTTTGCAGATTTCTTGGTGATTGATATGGGCAGCTATGAAGTCGTCTTGGGAATCGATTTCCTTGGCACTTTCCACGCTCACATTGATTGTAGGGCAAAGAAAGTAATTTTCCAGATTCCCGGACATCCCGAGTTTACCTGCACTAGAGGAAGCAGTTCTGTCGGGCCAGTCGAGTTTAGGGCTAGGCCGACAAGCAATATTCTTGCAGCAATGGAAGTTGATGAAAGTAAAGAACCGGCTGTTGTTCGTGATTTTATGGACGTATTTGAAGATATATCAGGATTACAGCCGAAGCGAGACGTGGAGTTCGCAATTGATCTTATTCCTGGTGCAGCGCTAGTATCTAAAGAGTATTATCCAATGGCACCAGTAGAGTTAGAAGAAGTCAAGAAACAGGTTGCTGAATTGCTTGAAAAAGGTTGGATTCGAAGCAGTAACTCGCCTTGGGGAGCTCCAGTTCTTCTAGTAAAGAAGAAGGATGGCACAAGAAGGATGTGCATCGACTATCGAGAATTAAACCGGGTGACTATTAAGAACAAGTACCCGATCCCTCGCATTGGCGAACTTTTCGAGCAGCTTAGTGGCGCGAGGGTATTCTCGAAGCTGGATTTGCGATTCGGATATCATCAGGTCCGAGTGAAAGCAGATGATATTTGCAAGACGGCGTTCCAAACTCAGTATGGACATTACGAGTACTTAGTGATGCCCTTCGGAGTAACAAATGCGCCGGCAGTATTCATGGACTTGATGAACCGAATCTTTTCACCGTTCTTGGACCAGTTTATCGTGGTTTTCATTGACGATATTCTGGTTTACTCAAAGAGTTTCGAGGAGCATGCCGAGCATTTGAAGATCGCACTGCAAACGTTGAGACAAGAGAAGTTGTATGCAAAGATGAGTAAGTGCGAGTTTTGGCTGGAGGAAGTGAAGTTTTTGGGGCATGTTGTATCTGGCGATGAAATTGCCGTCGATCCAGAAAAGATTGCAGCAGTTCGAGATTGGCCGATTCCAAAGAATATTGCTGAGATAAGAAGTTTTCTTAGACTCGCCGGATATTACAGGAGATTTGTGGAGAACTTTGCTCGTCTGGCAGAGTCGTTAACCAAGCTTACGCGCAAGGAGATACCTTTTGTATGGACGGATAAGTGTGCGTTAACTTTTGAGATGTTGAAGCAGAAGTTGATAACCGCCCCTATTCTGACCGTGCCAGACAATTCCAGAGGATTGGTGATTCACAGCGACGCATCTGGGAACGGATTGGGATGTGTTTTGATGCAGCATGGGAAGGTTGTAGCATACGCATCGAGACAGTTGAAGACCCATGAAAAGAATTATCCAACTCATGACTTGGAACTTGCGGCTATGATTTTCGCTTTGAAGATTTGGAGACACTACCTTTTGGGCGAAAGGGTCGAAGTTTTTACTGATCATAAGAGCTTGAAGTATGTGTTCACACAGAAGGAGCTTAATATGTTGCAGCGTAGATGGTTGGAGCTGATGGCTGACTACGATCTTGATCTTAAGTACCATCCGGGGAAGGTTAACATCGTGCCGGATGGACTTAGACGGTTACCAGCAATTCAGGTGTTAACTACGCAGAAGGAGATCGTTGCAGATTTTCGAAGATTTGGCTTGGAGGTTGTGCTACCGCATTCTACGGGACAGTTGATGCAGCTGCAAGTACAGTCATCGTTGATCGAGAATATTAAAGCAGCACAATCGCATGATCCTAGACTACAAAAGTTTTGAGGACAGGTTGAAACCGGACTACGAACAGATTTATTGATCCACGAAGATGGTTCGTTGAGGTATGGTAGCCATTTGTGTGTGCCAAAGGGAGACATTCGCGAAGAGCTTATGAAGGAGGCACACAGCTCAGCTTATTCTGTACATCCAGGAGGCACAAAGATGTACCGAGATATTCGACAGCATTTCTGGTGGGAGGCATGAAGCGGGAAGTTGCTCGCTTTGTAGCAAAGTGCTTGGTGTGTCAGCAAGTTAAGGCTAAACATCAAAGGGTTGCTGGTTTATTGCAACCACTTCCGATTCCTCAGTGGAAGTGGGAACATATAACCATGGATTTCGTGACGGCTTTACCGCGGAGTCCAAAGGGCAACAATGCTGTATGGGTGATTGTTGATCGTTTGACCAAGGCAGCTCACTTCATTCCTTTTCGGGTTGGTCAATCAACAGAGACTTTGGCAGAGCGGTACATGCAAGAGATTGTAAGACTGCATGGAGTACCGGTGAGCATCGTGTCCGATCGGGACACTCGGTTCTTATCACACTTTTGGCGGAGTCTACAGGAAAGTTTGGGGACTCGATTGAAGTTTAGCACAGCTTATCATCCTCAAACTGATGGTCAGTCGGAGAGAACAATCCAAACTCTTGAGGATATGTTGAGAGCATGCATGTTGGACTTCAAGGGTTCTTGGGAAGATCATCTACATTTGGTGGAGTTTTCTTACAACAACAGTTTCAGGCAACTATCCAGATGGCTCCATTTGAAGCTTTGTATGGTCGTAAGTGCCGTTCACCTGTTTGTTGGGATGATGTCGGTGAACGAAGATTATTGGGACCAGATTTGATTGTGCAGACAGTTGAGAAGGTTAACACTATCAGAAATCATATGAAGGCAGCACAAGACCGACAGAAGAGTTGGGCAGACACGTCAAGAAGACCTCTAGAGTTCGCCGTGGGTGATTTGGTGTTCTTGAAGATATCACCAACTAGAGGGGTGATTCGTTTTGGAAGTCGAGGAAAGCTTAGCCCTCGATTCGTTGGACCCTTTGAGATCTTGGAGTGTGTTGGTGAGGTAGCATATCGTTTGGCGTTACCGCAGTCCTTGGCGAATGTGCACGATGTGTTTCACGTATCTCAACTACGAAGATATGTTCGAGATGAAACACACGTATTGGATCATTCGGAGCTAACAGAACGAGAAGACTTGACTTTTAAGGAGCGACCGATGGAAATCGTGGATCGAAGGGAAAAGGTTCTTAAGAACAAGGTGATCCCTCTTGTGCTTGTTTCTTGGGGTAATCGCTCGCATGGAGAGTCCACTTGGGAACGAGAAGATAAAATCCGGCAGAAGTTTCCTCACCTTTTCTTGTAGTTATCTGTCTTTGTATTCTTGGAATTTCAAGGGCGAAATTCTTTTTGTAGTTGGGTATAATGTAACACCCGAGCCCAATGCTACTAATTTCAGTTACTGTTTGAGCGTAATGTGGTACTCTTTTCACTTATCTTGCTTGATTGTTATTTACTGTAAATTTTACCCGGCAAATTCATTTCCGCATATAACAATTTTTGGCATCTAAAATAAAATTAAAAATATCTATCTTGGCCTACTTGACACCCTTAACCCCGTTGTAGCGTCCGTGTATCGTGTTCTCGTCCCGTTCAGTGAAACGGGCGAGTTTGGATGGCTACGTGCACGTACGTGTGTCCGTTTTGGGGGTATGCTTTTTGATCATAAAATAATTCATTTTCACTTTTAGATCCCGCTTAAAATTCTATTATTTCAATTTCTAATTTTTGGACCCAACCCGGGCGTGATTTGGAAATATTTTATTTTGCGCCAAAATCCCAAATTTTAATATATTTTAAACCATTCGTATATTTCATTTCTTTAACCATCTCATATATTTGTTAACTATTTAAGATTTTAAAATTCTTAAATCTTTCCCAATTGATTTCCCCTCAACCAATCATTGCCCCCTATTCCGTGGGCCCCGTCTCTATTCCCCGTCTCTCTCTCTCTATTCCCCGTCTCTCTCTCTCTCCTCTCTCTCTATCTTTCTCTCTCCACTCTCTCTCTCCCATAATCTCTCTCTCTATCTTCTTTATACTTTAAATCTTTTTCCCCCTCGGTTCTTTTCCAACGATAACCTAAACCCACGCAACCCTAGCTACCGCCGCCTCCCTCCTCGCCGCCACAGCCTCGACGCCGACGCCACTACCACCGACCTCCTCGCCTCCTCAGCCTCATCGCACCCACATCCTCCTTCCTCCTTTCCCACGTCCTCGCGCGCCCTGCACCCTCACCGTGACCACCTGCACCCCGCTCCTGCATCTCGCCGCCGACGATCACCTCGTCGTCGCCTCCCGCCACCATCCTCTTCATTCTCATCTACATCACCTCTCCTTCATCAACCCCCGTGCACCCTACACCTGTTTCCGCGGCTGCCTGCACACCCTGCACATGCCAACCCCACCGGATCTATCGCCGCCGGCGGTCTCGCCTCTGTACCCCGGCCTTCGTACAACCCACTGTAAGCCTTCTTCTTCTTCTTTCTTTTCATTCTTCTTCCTCCTTCTTCATTCCTCATTTTCCTCCATTCTTGAATGCTTGATATCTGGTCTGAACTTGGCCGGAATCCGACGATGCCGACGACGCGTCCCGATTTTCCTGCGAGGTACCCCGACCCGTGTGGTTCCATTGTTCGTCGTTTGGGTTCATTCCATGAACCGTGCGCCCGTCGCGAGTTTCCCCGCCGACGTTTTACGCTCCGTTTTTCCCGGTTCGCGACCCGTCGAGGCAAGTACCCCTTGCTATATGCTATACAATATTTACATATATATTATGACACCCTAAACCTGTGAATTTAACTTTGGTACGATCATTTCTCATTTTCATGTACAATATTGTTATATATCATTTTATCCTTAAACTTGGAACCTACAGTTTGCAATTGAACATAATAACCACATTTACCGTTTAATCACATTTTAGTATTGACATAGCTTATGGAATTTATCTCTATAGTTTTGTTCCATTTGGACACTCGTACGCATGTTAACCTGTAATAGCTGTATTGAACCTTTATATAAATCATTGCACCTCTCAAGTTCTTAAACTGTTAACATGATTAAAATGCCATAATTGTCATACTGCATTCGCATAACCTTGAAATCATCTCTGTGACACAACTGATAGCTGTACTGCAAATTGAGTAAATCTGCTTATTGCTTAATTCATTGCTTATATCATGTTGTTGATAACCATGCTTGATTATATAACTGATTGTGAATACACATATGATATCGCTTAATTCTTGACTTGACTTGCTACATACGTAGTGCTTGACCCAACATGGTACCGTATACTACTTGACCTGACCTGATGTACCATGACCTGACCCGTTACCTAATCTTGTGTCTAATGCCAACAAACCTGACATGTAGTCCTTATGGACCGTTCCTGTTGTCTATCCAGACAAACCTTTTACCTGTTCCTGTGTTGGCATTAGTTTCTTGATTACGGGATACCTGACTTGACTTACACATATAACTTGAGGGTATGGGGAAATCAGTATTGTAACCGAACGTAACTCCAAGGGCCACCCTATTGTTTGCCGTTTTTCCGGGCGTTACGGAATACCCATTGTTTGCCGTCTTTCCGGGCGTTACGGAATAACTACCGACGAGTTACGATGAGGATTATATTATTTAGTTTCAAAGACTTTAGAGCCTGATAGAACAGTTTAGTTTACCCACTGCACATTATCCTGCACTGCTCTGACTTATATTGTTGTTACTCTTGTTTTATTCATGTTTATATTGCATTGCCTGCTACACTGTTCACATTATATTACTTGATGACATGACGCGCTGACGTCTGGGTTTTGCATGGCCCAGATTCCATACCATTGTTGCAGTCCGAGCAGGAGTACTTCAGCCAGCAGGCTGAGCTGTGAGGTGTCAGTATTAGTTAGTTTTTCTTTCCTGCATTTTATATCTGATGTAAGCCCGCATTATGGGACATACATTCCAGTTATTTGTATTGGATCTTTCGCTTCCGCATTTTATTATTCTTGACTCATGTTATATTGGATTATGGACATGTTTTAGATAGTTTTATTTTGTTCTTGATATCTCTACAGCCGTAATGTGACTGTGGATGGATACTTCCTACCTACAGGTAGCATGGTTGGCTATGTCACGTGCCCATTTCAGCGTACTCTGGGAAGCGGGGCGTGACACCTTAGCGGATAACTTCTTACCCACCGACGCTGAGGATCTGAAGCCCTCATCATGAGGCCGTTGAGTTTCTTCCTGCTCGGCGCATCCTCAGTGGGCATCCTCCTGCCCATCAGACGCTGAGGATCAAAGCCCTCGTGAAGAGGCCACCGAGCAGCTACCCTGCTCGGCCAATCCTTAGCGAGTAACTTCTTACCCACCAATGCTGAGGATCTGATGCCTTCATCGCGAGGCCGCCGAGTTTCTTCCTGCTCGGCGCATCCCAGCGGGCATCCTCCTACCCATCAGACGCTGAAGATCTGAAGCCCTCCTCGCTAGGCCGCCGAGTTTCTTCCTTCACGGCGCATCCCCAGCGGCCAGCCTCCTGCCCATCAAACGCTAAGGATCTGAATCCCTCATCACGAGGCCGCCGAGTTTCTTCCTGCTTGGTGCATCCCCAGCAGGCATCCTCCTGCCCATCAGACGCTGAGGATATGAAGCCCTCATCGCGAGGCCGCCCAGTTTCTTCCTGCTCGGCGCATCCCAGCCGGTATCTTCCTGTCCATCAACGCGGTGGATCCAAAGCCCTCCTCGCGAGACCCTGAGTCGCTTCCTGCTTGGCGCATCCACAGCGGGTAGCTTCCTACCCTACAAAGACACGGATCCAAGACCCGCCGAATAAACTCATACTCAACGCGCGATCAGCGCCTCAACTCCGGTAAAGGGAGGATACCGACCTTCCCACACTCGTCCTTCGTTCGACTCATACTCGATGCGTGACAACAAGAATGCCTTGTCGTCCCCGAACAATCCACCACGAGGAACTACCAGCGCCAAGCCGCACAGAAAGAACCAAGCAGTCCACTCTCGACCCGACCCACAAATAGATCGGAACAAGAGTGGGGGGGCTAATGATGATGCTCAATAACGGTAATTCCTTATATCATGACACATGGCGGATGATGTGTCACATGCGTAAGCCAGTTAGGCCTCTGAAGGACATGGAGGGGGAACCAGCGTGCTACAGTGGGGGCTTCCCTCGATGCCTGTCTCCGAGATTGCACCCCACTCCTTACCCCCGAGCACTTCAGCTACCAAGCCAACTGTCCCTTTGCTCTACTCCGAGCTACACAGGCCCGAACTTCCTCGGCCATCCGGCTCGCCTCCGAGCCATCCATCGGGCTGAACTTCCTCGCCCTCCCAACTCACCTCCAGGCTATTACAGAACAAAGACACCTCGGCCTCCCGCTCGTCCCCGAGCCTCCCATCGAGCTCATCTTCCTCGGTCTCACCGACCGACCCACAGCACTGATCACAGGCACCTTCGCCACGGCTCCGCGAATCTCTCCATACGCGAGATATCCGCCGCCCACGATCCCGCGTTCTACGCCATCACGATCCCTCATTAACGAGCCTGTCTCGTCATTAATGCGGGATCCCGCCTATCACGCGGGCGTGATGCCAGGGGCGTAACGGCCGGCGTGATTCTCGCGCCCGCCTTCCCATTGCCGCCGGGTATATAAACCCCTCTATCAGACGGATCAAGGAAGTCTTTTCCCCCTACTAAGCCGTTACTTTGCTCGGATATTCGGTCTAACTTGATCGTCGGAGGGTCCTCGGTGGTACAACCACCCCAGAACTTCCTTGCAGGTAGCTCGGCAACAACAACCTCAAACCCATTGAGATCCACACGCTTCAGGAGCCAGCCTTCAACTCCAATCTCAGCCGTCCATCGTCGCCATCAGCAGATCTACAGAAGGTAACATCTTGACGTGATCTGACATCCGTCATGTACTTTCATTATAGTTTACGTTATTTAAACTATTTATTTTACATGTAAATATTTTACAAGGTTATATTATTTTGAGTTAGCTTTATAACGAACTAAAGAACATGTGCTAATAATTTTTCTACGATTTATAATGAATTTTATAAAGTAAGGTGTACAGTAAATTCCAGATTTGTCGTATCTGCTTAGCGACGACGTTTCATGTGTAAACGATAATATTTTCAAATTATATTTTGCATAATATTATAAAATGCAGATTATAAACTAATTAATAATAGACAGATTATATAGATATAAACGGTATAATGATGATGATGATGATAATAGTACGACAACATTTAAGTAAATTACGTAAAGCATAGCATGTAGCAAGTTCTAAACTTGCCTCGAAACAAACGCGATGAACAAAAGTAACACAACGCTATACAAATCAACACCAAGTTTTGATGGCTCAGTTAAGGTTCTAGGATGCGACTGGAGTTGCATCGGCGAGAATAGGTGTGGGCTTGAAGAACGAAGAAGGGGAATATATAAATTGATGAGAGAAAGATTTAATTAGAGGAGAAAGAGAGATATGTTATGTGGAGAAAGAGAGAGACAGAAAAAGAGAGGTTTTGTGTTTAATATAAAAATATATAGTATAGTTTAAATTAAGTTATAAATATATATTAGTTGTCACACCTCGCTTCCCAATAGACGGAACCGGTGACATGGCAAGCCCGCAACGTATTTACTATGAAATAAATACGTTAAGCATAATTAAGCAATATAACAATGAAAAAGAATGACAAGAGTAATAAAATGAAACAACAACTTTATTTACATTCAACTTTACATACAACTGTCTGAAATAAAAGATACAATAAACAAAGCAATGCCTAACCAATGGCATACAGAAAGTAAGTGCGGGCTGGAAAAAGTTAGTGATCTGGCTGTGCAGCAAGCTGGTCCAAGTCCTCTTGGCCCGGGTCTATCTTCTCAGAGTCCGGTCCTCCTGACGACCATTCCAAAGAAAAAAACATAGAGGAATGTCATCAACGAACTAGCGCTCGGTAAGTTCCAAAAGAAACAAGAGAGAATAGTATATCATGTGAATAGGCACTAAAAGAACAAAGGACGGGTAAAGTTGTATACGATCATTCACAGGTATAAGATAGTTATTCTAACGTGGTTATTTGTAGTTTGATAAGAAAGGTATTCATGTATACGAGAGGAGTCCATCTTACCCCGTAGACTATGGTAACATGTAGTATAAGGCCCCGTCATAACCCATGGGACAATGGCACGTGAATTTATATAGGTGTCTTTTAAGTGACCTCTCGTGCCACGATATACGTTCTGTACCAATCTACCCCTTTATCCCCGTGTATGGTATTGTATAGATTAAGAATATAGGTCTAAACCGAATCCATGGATATAAAATGTTAGGTTCATGTTCAGGATGTAATCATGTGTTCAGGTTGTCGTGTCGAGTTCATGTCACGTTATAACCATGGATCGGTCAAGTCGAGTCAAGTATACAAGTTTGACTTTGATGTTTGAATTCAAGTTTTCAGGTTCATGATCTAGTATTCAAGTTCGTGTTTGATTTTGGATTCTGGTTTGAGTTTGGACTCAGATTGGGTCAGATATTTGTGAACGGATTTAACTCTTGACTTTCTTAGGTTCGGGAGTAATCGGCAACTGCTTCACATGGACGGTAGGATTTGTGTCTTTTTCCAAGACAATTAGCATTGATAACTCCGTTAAGTTGTTTAACCTGAATAGGCAAGCACTCACTTTCTCCGGCTCTCTGGGGCTCAAGAGAATTGATCCCGCTTAAACCTATATTAAACTAGAGTCCTTAAAATATTGTTTTGCATATCTCGAGGGGGTTTTATGAAAAATATTTTAATATAGTTTGAAAATAAATCTCAAGGGTGATTTATAACATTTAGGATTTTCATGAGCATTTGTTTTAATTATTGGGTATTTTAATGATAAAAACTTAGTTTTTAAAAGTTAATGGTATTTTATTGAAAACTACGCCTTTTTGGTAACTTGATGATATTTTATTAAAAATTTAATCTTTCATTTTAGAAAATATAGTTTCATAATATATTGAAAATTAGTTTTATTTAGAAAAGTCGCATTTCTTAAAAACCGTATTTTATTTCCTTTCGAGATCGAATACTCCGTGAGGAGTTCTGCATCACACTCTACTAATCCGAGGATGTGCGATAATCCACACCATCCATTACCGGATCCCCTAACGAGAGTTGTAGAGGCGTATTTCCCAAGAATTACAAAATACCGCTTTAAAAGAAACCCAGTTTTTAAAAAATGTAGTATTTTAATGAAAAGCATTTTTTTGAACCAACCATACATATATGTAGACATCGTGCTGAAACAAAAGTGTGCGTATGAAGTAGGTCGTTACCCAGTGAAGTTTTCCTAAAAATATTGTTTTAACCAATATCGAAAATAGGTGATAATAAAGTTCAAGCTATTTTAATGAAAAAGTTCGTTTATATTTGTTTCACATGAGAATTTTGGTTAAACTTGAAGCTAAACGTTTGTAATTAAAGTTACAAGTAGGGTGGTAATATTAGTTTGACCAAAATATAAAGAAAAAGAGAGATTTAAGTTTAAAAAGAAAAGTATCGAAAGTAACTCCACTTTACCGATATGTTTTTAGAAGATAAACCGAGATGAAAAGAAGAAGAGATGAGGGGGACTTACAGTGTGGTAAAATCAAGAAAAGGGTAAGGAAGAAATAAGGGGGCTCCATGGCGTTGCGGGAGCTCCGGAAACGATTTCGATCTTCGACGGAACACGCTTGGTCGTTAACTCCACTTGACTCCACTTTCACTTAGAAACTTTTTGAGAGAATTTTTGCTAGAATTTCATAATGGTGAAAAGCTAAGTCATGGGGTGGTATTTATAGTGAAGAATTAGGGTTTGTGAATTAAAATTTTGGATTAAAAAGGTGTTAAATGGTGAATTGAAGAGTCTCTATTTGATTGCAGGAAAATCAAACAGTACACGGGAGTTAAGAGGAGTCAAAAAGGTGTGTGTGTGCAAAGCACGGAGGCAATTGGAGCATTCTGGACCGTCGGCGCCGGCCTAAAAGGGAGAATGGGCTGTTGAATCTCGAGCTCATGCCTCGAGATTCGTGCTGCGTGGGTATTTGGGTATGTACACTTCATTGCGCCTGTTTGATTTTTCTGAAACTTTTCATTTCCCCATGTATTGAACGTGCAACTCTTGGGCTTCCAAAAATTAAAAAGAAAAATCTGAAAAAATAATTGTGTCTGATGGGAATCGAACACACAGGCTATGTCACAGTAGTGTAGAAGCTTTACTAATGAGCTACAAGTTACTTCTTGCTTTTATTTAACAAAAATAACTTTTTACTCTTACACAGGCTGTAATACTCTTTTCTATACAATAACAAGAAAATTCTGTACAGTGATTTCAGAGTCGTTACATTAGTTTTAATGTATATAGATAATATTAAATTACAACCAATCTCCACCAAAACCTAATCAAAATATATTTTGGAAAATAATTCATATGCATAAACTTCTCAACCATAATGTAAGAATATATTTTAAATAACTCATACCCCTAATTTAAGATTTAAAAGGATTCTAAAAATATATCTAAATTTAGTAACTATTTGATATTAGATATCTTGATATTTAAACGTAAAAAATAAAAGTAAAATAAGATATGGAATGGCAACCATATGATGACAGTTAACAAAATATAATTTATCCTTAATTTGTGGCTACTAAAAGATATATGATGATCTAGATATATGATATATAAAGATCTAAAAATATAATGTAGGTATTATACTAGATTCACATAGATACACATTACTGGAAAATCTCAGATACAATCTTGCACCATATTGGGTTCTAAACTTGCGGGTGGGGTCGGATAACGACTACTACTATTCGAATCATTCACGACCCAATAGATAAAATAAAAGAATTATAAAACAAGACTTAAAATACCAATTAATGTCGTATAACCGTACTAGGGTGTTACACAAGGGTAAGCCCCAGGGGCAAGAAAACACGGGCCCGAATCACGATCAGTAACAATATCACGAAATCACGAAATATGCCGTTCCAGTTTAGTATCACAGCAACACGTAATCACTAAATATACCGGTAAAGAGACTCCTGAGATTCCGTTGATCGAACTCACACTCAAACTACCCCACACCCCGCGGTCTACATCAAGCACCCACCACGAATCTAAATACTAGTCGCTCCATGACAAGTCTGCGCGAGAATTGGAGACAGGGTCTCCATCAAGCATGTCTCGACTGGTGTCCAAGATAAGTGGACAGTTCTTGATGTCTTACCTATGAAACTAATATAAGTGCTTCCATACCCGTCCCATACCAGTTATAGTTACAATTATATATGTCTCATAGACATCGACAATGGAATAACTAAATGGTTCTGCTCATTGTGTACAAGTACGTGTCACTTCCACAATTCAATCACGTTTTTACACTCATGTACTTGCCGCAATCCAATCACTAACACCTATCAGTTGGTAATATAAAAACGGTACCTAGGGTATCAAAGTAGGTGATCACTAATTAATGAAAGCAAAGTAATCACACGATATGATATGAATGCAGTAAATACAATTCAATTAAATAAGGGCAGCCGATGTCATGCAGTTTACAAAATTCATAATAAATTATATGCGCAGAATCGAGCAAAACAATATAAAATGAATATAAAGTATACTTGATTATATAAGCAATAAAATTAGTTTCATATCAATAGGCATTCTGGTTTACGAGTTATGTTCATTTTAAAACAGGGATTGCTGCTGGAATTCTAGTTTCAGATCTGGAAGTCCAACTTCTAGTGCAGTTTTCTATAAATTATGGTCAGATTCAAATATCACTACAGTTGAATAAAATCTAGGTTTATTAGTTAAGTTTTCAATGCAATAGACGGAACGTCAATTTCCATTGTATACAGTGAGATAGGTTCAGCTTAATATCAATATGTATAAACTGTCACTGAAGAAAACTGCAGGACATGTCAACGATCTAAAATACTTTTAACATGGAAAACAATACTTAAATTAAATGAAAATAACGCCATTTTTTATCTAACTTAATTATCTACGCAACGATATAGGTCTCCGCACATTTTCAGATGTGTAAAGGTATGTATAGGTGTCTCAAAATCAGGTATCGATAGAAGTTCCTGCTCTGGACTGCAGTCCAGAGCCGTATTTCCATCCCATTATCATTAGCGTAACATGTTGATATCCAGTAACTAATTATATAGGGATGTATATTATTCTGTTGGATTTGATACGAGCCCTAAAACGCCATGATTCATTTTATTTACAATTAACTATGAATTTAATACGGTGATAGGTTCAGTAAATTCCAGTTTTGACGTCGCCTCTTGGGGGCGGCATTACATGATTAAAAATACGATATTTTTAACTCAAAACCTTATAAGACATTCACCAATCAGTAAAGGGATTTATCGATTACAAGTTCTGCTATTTTTATATAGGTTTTGGTTTAGGGTTCTTATCGAACACTCATGCATTATATACATGTCACGATTGAAATATCGGTTTTACCCAATTAATTAAAGTGTGGTTTAATCACTACAAGTTCTACATGGTATTAGAAAGGAAATATTAAACCCGAATGGGTTCCACACAATATGATCAAATAACGATGGTCGTACATTAGAATGTAACGATAATTACGGTGTAAACATATATCTATATAACTATAAATTTGACAAACTAATATCTTATAGCATGTAAAACAAGTGAGGGGTTCACTTGCCTTCGGTCGCTGATTTGAAAGCAACATGGACGCAGAGATCTCCGCGACATACGAGACGGCTACGAACGTTGCGGAATCGGGCACGGTGCGACGTGAGGTTTGAGCACGAAACGGGCTACGACGGACATGTACGGTGTTGCAACGGCGACTGCGTTGACGGCCATGATGGCTACAGAGACCGAGGCCACGGCTTGGACGGCGACAACGGCGACTGGGGCAGCGGTGGCGACGACGGTCATAGGTGTTTGATGAAATGCCAAGCTCAGCTTGGCTTTGTTTTGGCTCAGCAGTGGATAGGGCAATGACGATAACGACGTAAATGGTGATGAGGGGTCTATTGAATAGGCAATAGTGGTTCGGAAGAGATGGCGACAACACGGCAGCAGCACGACAAAGCTTGGATGGCTAGGTTTGGCCTTGACTAAGATTTAACCTCAGCTAGAAGTGGAGCTTGGAAGCTCTGCTGTGCAGGGGGTGGCGTCAGAGATGGCAGGGAGGAGGCCGACAGCGTTGAGGCTCCTGCGGCGTTGTGGTGGAGCTCCGGTGGCGCTGCAAGTGTTGGGTGAGCTCGGTTGGTGCTATGGGTCATTGTTGGAGAAGCTGGAGGTTGGTGCTCGACGGTGGGGGTGATCGTAGCGGTTGCAGTCGGCGGTGGTCATGGATGGTGACGCCGGCAGTGACGGGTGACGCAGCGAGTGGGGTGTAGCGGGTGGGTTATGAGAAGTTCAGTTTGAGGGAGAATTCGTTGGAAGAGTAGAGGGAGGAGGTGGCCGGTGGCAGGGCCTCGTCAGCGACGGTTCTGGGTAGTGAGGTGGAGAGAGAGTGAGAGAGCTTAAGAGATTGAGAGAGTTGTGATGAGAATAGAGGAGGTGGAGAAGAGGGGATCGGTTGGGAGGTGTGTTGGTGGAGGTCAGTGGCGGTGAGGTGGAGGCGATGAGGAGGAAGTCGACGGCGGCAGCGAGGCGCCGACGAGGTGGCAGTGGAGAAGGAGGAGAGAGGTAGAGAGAGAAGTAGATAGAGAGAGATAGAGAACTAGATTTTGAGAGAGAGGAGGAGGAGAATCGTTGGGAATTTGAGGGAATGGCCGCATAGATGCAGAAGAACGTTGAAGGAGTGGAGCGGGTCGTGGGGAGCGGTTACGAGGGAGAGAGGGACATTGGGGAGGGAGAGAAGATGAGGGAGAAGAGAGGGGGAAGGAGCCGGGTCGGGTCATTGGAGTTTAGGTTTAGGGTTTGGGTATTGGGCTTGGGCCCATGAAAGAAAAGAATTGGTGGGTTGGGCCGGCTGGGGGTGTGGGTTAGGTTTAGGGTTTAAGGAAAAAGTTAGATTATAGTTTAGAAATTAATTAATTGGTTTAGGTTTTGAAAATAGACTTTAAAAGAAATATCCCAATAAAACCTAGTTAATGCCAATTAATACCAAATAAACCTAGTTAGTGAAAATAATAAGAAATTAATACCCATTAAAAATCAATAGTAATCCCCATAATTAAAATCAATTTGTTGGGGGGAAACTATAGGTATGTGACTTGCAAAGAAAAGAAATAGGTTGGGTTTGGCTTTAGAAATTAGGGTTAGGGTAAAAATAAATAATTAAGAAAAAGTATTAAAATAATTTCTAAAGGAAATTACTAATAAATAATTAAGTGCATTGAAAAGAATTATAAAGTTGGAATGTATTTTGTTTGGAGATATCTTTTCATACTTTTATATTTATATATCTAAATAAATGCGGTTTGAAAGTTGGAATGAAAATGAAAAGCTTGTGTTTTTAATAAAAGGGTTAGGGTTAGGGAAAATATAGGTAGGTTTTAAAATACATTTGAATAACAATTAATGGCAGTTAACACAAATTAGTAACAATTAATAAATTAATAATTACTAAAAATTAATACCAATTAAACAAATTAAACCTATTTAATGACAATCAATACCAATTAACCTAGTTAATGACAATAATAAGGAAAATAAAATAGGAAATAAATAGAAAAATTATTTAAGAAAACTTTATTAAAACACAAAATACTTCGTATGGAAGATACCGCAAGGTGCCTCGCCCAGTCGACTCTCCTCCTCGGCTCCTCGATTCCAGATTCCGCGTCCTTCGTCCAGTCACCCTCGATTCCTGGTGCCATGCTTCGAATTTTTGCCTTTTGTTTTCTGTATCGATTTGTTATTAGTATCAGCAAAAATTCGATTAAAATTTCATACTTTGATTTCATAACAATGAATTGGTGATGTATTTTTGTGGTTTATTTGTGATATGATAGTTTTGAATTTTCCCAAAAGCAGCTATTTTTCCGCTTTAGGATTCAATTTTGTCAGTTTTGAGACTGGAAATTGAGACGAGGATCTAGCCGACACCCTGCTGAGTGTTGTTGTTGTCGCTGCCTGCGGCCTACCGCCTCGAGACCTTGACATCGAAATTGACTCAGGTAAAAGAAAATCCGATTTATAATTTGCTAATTTAGACTTTAATTTATGAATTGAATTTTTTTTTATTCCATGGACGATGAAGCTATCATGAAGCATTTTCAAGACATGAAATTAAGAAAAATGTTATTGAAACAATTTCATTTGTATCTAAATGTTTTGTTATATAATACTAAGTTGAACTATATTTTTGAGTTTTAAAATTGCTTTCGGCTTTTTCTTCAAGTCATTGCATAACTGCTTATTTTTGTGCCCCCCTGAGTAAAAATCCTGGATCCGCCACTGGGCGTCGTGGTGGGCAAGAGTATAGGATTTTTTTCCAAATTATTTAGGGTTGGGTGTGAAGAAGGAAGATAGGGGTAATTTGAGAAATTTTGTATTTTTTTGCAGACATGGCATTTGGTAGACATGGCGATGAGTTGGTATTAACGGTGATGATGTGTCATCGTTAGCTTTGAGGGTTTTCTGCGCCAATTAAACTTTTTTAAGATTTTCTGGGATATGGCCAAACATACCGGGGTTTAATGAACTTTAGCTGTTTTATCCCCAAAATTATTTAGTTTGTTGAGGTTATTAAATAGATGTCTCAATCTTACTTTTACCTTGTTCTTATACTGATAAGATGTTATTAATCATTTCTACCTTAGCATATCTTTAAAAATATTTTTTTCCCTTGAAAGCTTTTTTAAACTTTTATGTAAAACAACATTTTCAATTATTACAGATCGGCTCCAGTAGAGCCCTTGTGTCTTTATTAGTTTTGCTAGAAAATATAGTTTTTTATATCAAGAAAAAAAATTAAAAAAATAGGTGCATATATATAAAGTCAATTTTTCTTATTATAGTTTATGGGTACCGATAAGAAATCAATAAACCCGATCAATTTTATTAAAAGATAAACCATCTCAATTTATACACCTCATAACATAACTAACCGATAATTAATAATCCTAGTAATCTAACACGCTAATCGTAATCTCAACAATATAAATCAGAACTTATCTGATTTATGATAACCACAATATCTAATACAGTTATATTTAAATATCTCATAATCTAACCGCCTCCCTCAAGCTCATGGTGAATAATCGAGAGTTTGAATAATATTTTTAACCAAAATATGCAACTTGTAGAACAACAGAGAAGAACAACGGATCTAAAATATCGAGCATGACGGACTAATACCCCCTTTGATCTCTTTCACGGATTGTAAGATGGACCAAATAACCTACAGTCTTTTTCGCTGGAAGTGCTAAAAAAAGAAGATCATGATGCTAGAAGACGTCATAAGAAAAGAATAACTGTTTGGACGGAAGAAGAACATTGTTACGCCTCGCTTCGCAAAATACCAAAATTTCGGGACGTAATTCGGCCAGCCAGGCAACCTACGGTAAGGAAATATCTTTCCATAGTCACATTAAGGCTGTCAATCGGTAATCAAGAACAATAATATAAATATCTATCTCTAAACATGTTCAATAGCCACGATAAACAATAACCGGAAACGATAGCAGAAGCAATAAAGATCTAAGGAAATAAAAGAATAGCTAAACCATTAATAAGAACTAAATCGGTGGGATGCTTCTCACTGATCAACAATTATGTCGAAGTAATCACGAACCTCCTGTGCTAAAGTCAAAGGATCTGAGTCATGCAAAACCCAGACGTCAATGCATTATAAATGTCATAACAATAATATATCTAGTATGAAATATAGTATACCATATACAATAAACTCGATGTCATGGGTATAAATAATAAGCGATAACAGTACATGTGATGCAACAAGTAAGATATTAGTATCAACCATATCATATGTATCCTATGGGTCCATGTCTATACTATAGGTATTTGAAACCAATTAATGCAATTCTCATCGTAACTCAACAGTATATACCACATTCATTCCCTACGGGATCACAATATAATATATCACGTTCTTTCCCTCACGAAACCACAGTACAATATATCCCGTTCTTTCTCCCATAGGACCACGGTACAAACAACAATGGTTATTCCGTTCACCCCCGGAATCACGGCAACAATAATATTCTCTTGAGTTACATTTCAGTTATTGTAACAACTCCGATTTCAATGTACAGAAAATTAATTTAAAAGTTAATGTACAAATGGAGTATTTACAATCTTGTGTACACTATAAGTATTTGATTTGCTTTTGAACAACAAGAAAACACTTGTAGCTCATTGGTAAAGCTTTGCACTGGTATGACGTAGCCCCTGTGATCGAATCCCCCCAGCCACATTATTTTTTTTATTAATTTTTCTTTCAAACTTTTAGAAACCCAAGGGTTTACACGTGCACTACACGTAAAATGAAGAGTTACAAATTAAACAAATATGTGCACTGGGGTATATGAGGTGACAGAGACGCGTGGCAAAATCCCAAGCACTCAACACAGGTAAATGACCGGCGAGATTCCCTTCTAAACCGGCACCGCCGGGCCGCCCGTAGGGGATGGTCCCCATTTCTTTTGCCTAGCACCCCTTGGCCTACCCCACTTCCCTCATACTGTTTGATTTTTCTGCACATTTTCCAGAAAATTAAAAATGGGCATTAATCCACATTTTAATGCACATTTTAATTCTATTCTTCATTACTCTAAACCCTAATTTTCCCTATAAATATTGTTGGGTTACGGTAGCGTCCCGGCCGTCAATCCGAGACCAAATGCGGAACAAAAACTTTTCAAAACTTGACGCTACCATAACCTTTACCCGGATCGTTCCATTAACCGTTAACTAGCAATCTTTAAAAAGTTAGAATAGCTATACCAATCGATCCGTGTCCTTCGGTCTTTAGCCACCATCTCTAGCTCCTCGCGGCATCTCCGATCTCGCTCGATCTCCGGTCTCCTCGTCGAAAAGGGCACCACATCAAGAAGTCTTTTTACGGGCTCCCACTTAAAACCGAAACAACTCGGACATGAAGTTTGCTAGCCGACATGTCCAAGGTGAAGTAGAGAATATGTGTGATAACTTTGTCTCTAAACATCCATTGATTCTCAACACATGAGATTGTATGGATGGAGGTTGAAGATGAAGCCATTAATGGAGATTGTGAGCTCAAGAAGAAAGAGGAAGAAGAAGAGCTTTCTTTTGTTATTGTGTTGAAATGATAATGTAAGAGAGCACTAGAATAATCTCAAGACCAAACCCCAAACCTCATGGCTGCCCTCTCTCTCTCTCCTCATATCATTTCAACACACTAATCAATCAAAAAGGTGACATTTGCATAAATAAAAAGACCGTGAGTCATCACCCATGCACATGCCACAATTAATGCTCCTCATGATGACTTGATCTCAAAATTACCACTAATAAACATTAATCCAAATGTTTAATCCAAAAAGAGAATGGCAACATCTAAAGTAAGCCCGTGACGGATCATAAGGATATCCCTCACCTGTATATACATACCTGCATCCATATTCCGACTGAATGCGAATGCAATGAGATGAAAGTAATCCAACAAATCTAATACTAGGATCCGGCATAAACTAAAGCCCACTAGTATGATCCGTCCGATCATAATCCGTGCACAAGTGCACGTATATGATCGAACCCTACCATAAAACCATACGGCCTCTATAACGTTTCGCCCGAACTTGGGAAACTTTCTGTGGGGGACTCTAATGACTCCTCAATACACTGGCTGTGGATTTAACCACAAGCACGTCAGTGGCATTAGCTGTGCGTAACGGCTGCCAAGGTATTGAGAAAAAGGGAAGCCGATGAGTGAACTCATCCAGGAACCCTACTGAGCCTAACAGTGACAATATCCGTACAGTCTGGTATGTTCGTCTATAAGTATCGCATATCGGGTCTAGGGGTGGATAAAGTCAGACCCCAAATAACGCGATATTTAGTGTCGGTATGAAGCCCATCACCACCAGAGAAACTACCGATCCTAGATCGGTAGTTCTCGACTAGCTTGGCCAAGGTTTTCTGGTGATGGCCACCCGTGCACTGTGCAACATCAACCCCCAATACCGGGAGAGACGAATATCCGACGATCCGCTCACTGCCTCCATGTGGCTCGGAACTTTACCCAACTAAAACCTGTTTGCACGACTTCTTTGAGCCGTGGTAGGGTAGTAATCAAAGCACGGTGGGAACTCACACGAGACAAATGACGATCTCAGGTCAACAGACTAACATATACACATGTCACCTGGGAACTGCTATCTGACAATAGGTATAATACCAACTAGCAGGTTCCCGGCGAATCCGTCCAGTGTACTCATAACCCAATGAGCACCTATATACTATCTTAGGTGAAAAAACTAACACCAATGGCATATGAGACCTGGCCACCGCCCCTCGTCGGGGTCTCGATCAGTATACACTAGTCTACACTGGAGTATCGATGCCCAGTCTCGATACTCCCACGACTAGGGACATTTAAGGATGCGCTCATAGACCCCAGCTCCCACGTATATGATCACCATCATACTCCTGGCAGTCAAGCAAGAATCCTATGGGCTCTATCAACATGTACAAACCAGATAGCATACTATCATCTTGAGTAAGACTGTTATATCGGTATGGGTCCTCCCTCAATCATTGCAATCACCAGCCTGCGATCCAATAATTGACTTTGAGGGCACCATATCCAACAAATACCCACTCCATTTCACCCCTCCTCACTCAGAATTTCACTACAAAAACTCTATAAAATTTTCATGTCCCAAGTTGTGTAAGTGGAGTTAGCAAATGGTAAGATTCCGACGACGTTTCGAAGAGATTCCGACGATGAAACGACGCCCCGACGCTTTTCTAATCTTCTCCTACCTCTCCTCCTTCTTAATAGCTTATAAATCCCCTCTCCCCTCCTCTTCTACTATTCTAAAACTTTCATTTTTCAAAACTTGTCGGAAGCGGGGTTATTCCGACTTCCGATTCGTTTTTCTTTAAAAATTCCATTTTTCTTAAACAATAAATCACCATATTCTCTCATAATATTTAACAAACATAAATAAATATATTAAAACAAGTTTCATCTCAAAATAATTCATGTTGAAATTTCTATATCATTTTTACAGTAAAATATCATCATGTTTACAAACGATATTGTTATCCACTTTTAACCGTATTACTTTTAGAAAACTCACAAGGTAAGGACCTACCTTATCACAGTACACATATTGGACATAGCACGATGAACTTGGAATTCTCGATTATGGGAAAATACGCTTTTACGAATAAATACCTTAAAGAATTAAAAACCGTTTTCTTTAAAAAGAGTGTTAATTAAATTCCTTGCAAATACGCCTCTACAACCTATTTGGGGAACCCCGATCGGGATGGTGCTGGTTATCTCATGTTCTCGGGCCTAATAGAGCGAGATGCAGACCTCTGAAAGGAGCATTCGATCTCGATGGAATTTTTAATGCAATTTTTAAGAAAATGATATTTCTACAAAATAAATAAAATTTATTTTTATTAAATATATAAATATATATATATGAATATTATCAAAAGATCTATTTTAAATATATTATACAAATATTCCATGTTTTCTAAATCAAAGGAATCATAATTACATGAAAATATCATTTCAATACAGTACAAATTCCAATTTTTCATTAAAATACTATATACAATGAAAACTAGGTTCTACTCACTAGAAATTTCACTTTTATAAAATATACATCTATGAAAACCTAAAGACGATAATTAAATACTTGAGGTGTGTTTTGAAAATATATCAAGTTATATTAATTTACAATAAGGACCCTAATAAATATAGGTTTAAGCGGGATCAGTTCTCTTGAGTCTCAGGGAGCTGGAGAATGTGGGTGCTTGCCTATCTAAGATAGACAATCTAATAACGGTGTTATCAATGCGGTAATTGTCTTGGAAAAAGACACAAATCCTGTCGTCCATGTGCAGCAGTTACCGATAACATCACAATTAGTTCAGGACTTCAATTCTGTTTAAAAGTCTGACTCAGTTCGAGTCACGGTCAAATCTGAAATCAATCTATCTAGAATACAAATCAATCTATCTTGAATATAACTACAATATAACATGAATTCATGAATGCCAGAACAAAATCCATAACAACATGAACATGACTGAACCGAACCATGGATATACTCTGTTATATGACTATCCATTTATATCCATTTACTGATATCAGGGTTTCAGCAAGTCTTCCATTTACAACAAGACAATACAATACAATCGATACAATCGATACAATAAACATTACGAGGTTTATAAAGGGGTAGACTGGTATGGAACATGAAGGTGGCACGAGGTGGTCACTAAAAGATGTAATTACATCCATGTCGTTGTTCCGTGGTATTTTCGATGGAGCCTTATATTACGGGTTATCAAAGTCCACGGTGTAAGTTGGACTCCTCTCGTATACACTGGTGTATTCTGCATCAAGCTACAAACAACTGCGTTAATATTATAATCAAACATTACTAGTTATACCCTCTTTCTGTCTATTCTATCTCTACCCATCTTTGGGACTTACCGAGCGATTGTTCGCTGACGACATTCCTTTTCTTCTTTCTTTGGAATGTTGTCAGGTGGATCAGACTCACTGGAGATCGAACCCAGTACCGAAAACTTGGAGCAGTTAGCATTTGACCCCGAGCTTTAGATACTTGTACATACTTTTCATTTCAGTTCATACCATTGTTTAGGCATTGCATTCCAGACTTGTATTTACATTTTTAGTTGTACCTGTAAAAGAATGTTTAATAAATAAAGTTGTTGTTTATTTATATTCATGACTCTTGTGTACATTTTACTTTATATTGCTTAGATACGCTTAGCGTGTTTATTTCGGAGTAAATACGTAATGGACCCAGTCTCCCGTCCCCTTGCCCGTACACCGGAAAGCGGGGTGTAACAGTTATATTCTTGATTTCCCCTTTTCCCTATGTTTTATGTTCATATCCGGTATAAAAACAGTATCTGCATAATGCCAACACAGGAACAATCAGGTACAAGATACGTCCATCAAAACAACAGGAATACTGTCACGCCCCGCTTCCCAGAGTACGCAAGATTGGGCACGTAACATAGCCAACCATGCTACCTGTGGGTAGGAAGTATCCATCCACAGTCACATTACGGTTGTAGAGATATCAAGAACAGTATAAATAAACTAATCTAACACATGTCCAAATCCATAATAACAAGAGTCAATAAACAATAGTGCGGAAGCAAATGATCCAATACAATAAATAAACAGTATGTCCCATAATGCGGGATCACACCTGGAAATAAAATGCAATAAATGAACTAACCACTGCAGAACTCTCAAATCAGCCTACTGGCTGAAGTACTCCTGCTCGGTCGGCAACAGTGGTAAAGAATCTGGGCCATGTAAAACCCAGACGTCAGCGCGTCGTGTCAACCAATAATATAACATAAACATGGTAATAAGCAATGCAGGTATGAACATGAATAAAGCAGTACTAAGAAATAACAGTGCAGGGTAACGTGCAGTGGTAACTAAACTGTCCTATCAGGTTTCTACTCTATAGTCTTTGAAATCAATTGATGAATCGTCGATGTAACTCAATAGTATCCCGTGCGTTCCCGGGACCACGGTCAAGGTTCTCGGGGCTGAATCCGAGACGTGCCGCTAGGCAGTAATAGGTAGCAGGATGGGCGAGTGATGTCAGCATCATCACTCCGGGGCTGGCCAAGCCCGTAAGACTGATCAGAACAGGTATCGAACTGTTGAGTTACAAGTCGGTTTCACCTTTGATTTCCCCATACCCCCAAGTTATGTATGTCAGGTCAGGTATTCAGTAATCTAGGACTAATGCCAACACAGGATCAGGTAACAGGTCAGGTTTGTCTGGATAGACAACAGGAATGGTCCATGAGGACCCCAAGTCAGGTTTGTTGGCATTAGGCATGAGATCAGGTAACAGGTCAGGTCATATTTCAACAGGTTGAGTCGGTATGTATGTATGTGTCATGTGCAGCAGAGTCAGGTCAATATGTAATGTGATCGAGTGTGTGCTCTCAACAGGTATACAATCGAATAAGTAACAGCAGCAAGTAAAAGCACTAATAGTCATTTAATCCCAATGGTACATGATTATGATGCAGTTGTATTATACTAATAGGTTCGAGCACCCTTGGGGTGCAATAATCACAGGGTAAAACAATATTAATAACAGGAAGAATGAAGCTATTAAAACTAAAGCATGGATAATAGTCACATGGATGATTTAGCAAATTAAGCAAGTACATTCTAATTGGTTTAGTTTGTTAACTCATGAATTTATAGCATACCACTTAATTTCACGAAGCTACTATACTGATTTAATGTTAAGGAGAAATGCAACCGTCACTTCTAGCCATACTGTACTATCGATATCACCATCACTGTATTGTTGTATTCAATAATATGAAATTCAAATGCATAACAAGACTCGATCTTGTATGCTAGCATATTAGAGCAAGTATTCGGATACTTGCCTCGACGGTTTCGCAAACCGGAAAGCACGGATGTAATGTCGGCAGAAAAACACGAGACGGTTGCACGGACCACGGATCGAGTCCCAACAGCGAACAGCGAGACCACACGGACCAGAGCACTTCGCTGGAGAGTCGGGTCCAAACGACGGCACGGCCGGAATCCGGCAAAAGTCAAAAGGCGACGAAGTTAGCAAAACACGATATACGTAAACAAAGACCAGCGAGGGGGGGTTTTACATGAATGGAAAGCTAAAGGGATGCTTACAGGGAAGAACCAGGGCAACCACGACGGGTTCGACGGCGATGGGGCGCCGGCGAGGCAGCGACGGCGAGCAGCGACAGCTGGAATTTTCTGGGTTCGTTGGAAAGAGGGTGGTGCGGTGAGTAGAGGGGTGCTGGCCTGCTCTGGTGATCAAGGGGAGACAGAGGTGGTCGGAGGTGGCTCTGGCGACGACGGCGAGGATCGACGGCACGTTTTCCGGCGACCCGGGGGTTGGTGTTAGGGTCGGGCTCGGGTTCTGTGGTGGTCCGGCGAGGGGAGGAGGAAGAAGACGACGAGGTCGGGACGAGGATGAAGGGAGGAAGGCCTTGGCGTCGTCGGCGATGGGAGGCGGCGGCGACGGCGGCACTGGGTGCTGGTGGTGGCGTCGGGATTGGGTTTGGAGGCTCAGGAAGGAGGGAGGAAGGAGGTAGGGGGTGCTGTAAGGCCGTGGAGGCGAGGACGGCGACGGCGAGGTCGCGGGGAGGTCGACGGCGCAGGCACGAGGAGGCTAGGGTTAGGGTTCGGGGGTTCTCGTGGGGTTTTCTCGAGATGAAGAGAAGACGAGGAGGGCTGCGTAAAAATATAAGAAGAGAGAGAGAGATTAGGATTGGAGAGAGAGAGAGACAGATTGTTAGAGATAGAGAGAGATTGAGAAATTAGAGAGAGATAGAGAGAGGCGGAGAGAGAGAGAGGATAGGGGGCCCACGAAGAAAAGGCGCTCGCGATTGGCTGAGGGGAAGGGAACAGTAAGATTTAAAAGATTAAAATTGATTTAATCGTTGGGTTTAGAAACAGAAAATATATTATATGGTTAAATAATATTAAATTAAAATGGGTATTTCGGCGCTAAATGAAATATTTCCAAATCGCGTCCGGGTTGCGCCCAAATGTTTCAAATTCAAATTATAGGATTTTAAGCGGGTTCCAAATTTTGAAAAGGGGTGTTTAATGATTAAAATGCATGCCCCCAAGTCGGACACTTGCACGCGCGCGTAGCCGTCCAAACTTGCCCGTTTAGCCGAACGGGAAGAAATCTCGACACGCGGACGCTACCACGCGACTAGTGGCGACGAGTAGGCCAACATGGATATTTTTAATTTCATTTTAGGTGTTAAAATTTGTTATGTGCCAAAATGACTTAACCGGTTAAAATTTAGCAAAAAGCACCCAACAATCAGGATAAATGAAATGAGAAATGTATAACACTCAACTAG
Organism: Agapanthus africanus; assembly: GCA_030015575.1. Classification (NCBI taxonomy): domain Eukaryota; kingdom Viridiplantae; phylum Streptophyta; class Magnoliopsida; order Asparagales; family Amaryllidaceae; genus Agapanthus; species Agapanthus africanus. Next base: position 529,521,400 of record CM057343.1, read on the forward strand.
TATCAGAAATAGTATTATTGGGCTCGGGTGTTACATCATACCCAACTACAAAAGAATTTCGTCCTCGAAATTCCAAGAATACAAGATAGCTAACTACAGGAAAAGGTGAGGAAATTTCTGCCTGATCTCGTCTTCTCGCTCCCAAGTGGATTCTCCATGCAATCGATTACCCCAAGAAACTAGCACAAGAGGGATAACTTTGTTCTTAAGAACCTTTTCTCTTCGATCCTTGATTTCAACTGGTCGCTCCTCAAAAGTTAGGTCCTCCCGTACATTCAACTCCGAATGATCCAAGACGTGAGTTTCATCGCGAACATACCTCCATAGTTGAGATACATGAAACACATCGTGCACTCCTGCCAAGGACTGTGGTAACGCCAAACGGTACGCTACCTCTCCAACACGCCCCAATATCTCGAAGGGTCCAACGAATCGGGGACTAAGCTTTTCCCGACTTCCAAAGCGAATCACCCCTCTAGTCGGTGATATCTTCAGAAATACCAAATCATCCACGGCGAACTCTAGAGGTCTTCTAGACGTGTCGGCCCAACTTTTCTGTCTGTCTTGAGCTGCTTTCATATGCTTCCTGATTGTATTCACCTTCTCGACTGTCTGTACCACCAAATCTGGTCCTAGTAACCTTCGTTCACCAACGTCATCCCAACAAACCGGTGAACGGCATTTACGACCATACAACGCTTCAAACGGAGCCATCTAAATAGTCGCTTGGAAGCTATTGTTGTACGAAAACTCCACCAGGTGTAGATGATCCTCCCAAGAACCTTTGAAGTCCAACATGCAAGCCCTCAACATATCTTCAAGGGTCTGGATCGTTCTCTCCGATTGTCCATCAGTCTGAGGATGATAAGCTGTGCTAAACTTCAATCGAGTCCCCAAACTTTCTTGTAAACTCCTCCAAAAGTGCGACAAGAACCGAGTGTCCCGATCGGACACGATGCTCACCGGTACTCCATGCAATCTTACAATCTCCTGCATGTACCGCTCTGCCAAAGTCTCTGTCGATTGACCAACCCGAAAAGGAATAAAGTGAGCTGCCTTGGTCAACCGATCGACAATCACCCAAATGGCATTGTTACCCTTTGGACTCCGCGGTAAAGCCGTCACGAAATCCATGGTGATATGTTCCCACTTCCACTGAGGGATCGGAAGTGGTTGCAATAAACCAGCAATCCTTTGGTGTTCCGCCTTGACTTGCCGACACACCAAGCACTTAGCCACGAAGCGAGCAATCTCCCGTTTCATACCTTCCCACCAGAAGTGCTGTCGAATATCTCGGTACATCTTCGTCCCTCCTGGATGTACCGAGTAAGCTGAACTGTGTGCCTCCTTCATAAGCTCTTCACGTACATCCTCTTTTTGGCACACACACACGGCTACCATATCTCAACGAACCGTCTTCGTGGATCAGTAAATCGGTTCGTAGTCCGGCTTCAACCTGCTCTCGAAACTTTTGCAGTCTAGGATCCTGCCATTGCGACGCTTTAATCTTCTCAACTAAGGACGACTGTACTTGCAACTTCATCAACTGTCCCGTAGAATGTGGTAGCACAACTTCCAAGTCAAATCTTCGAAAATCTGCAATGATCTCCCTCTATGTAGTTAACACCTGAATTGCTGGTAACCGACTAAGCGCATCCGGCACGATGTTAACCTTTCCCGGATGGTATTTAAGATCAAGGTCGTAGTCGGCCATCAGCTCCAACCATCTACGTTGCCTCATATTCAACTCCTTCTGAGTGAATACATACTTCAGACTCTTGTGATCTGTAAAAACTTCGACTTTCTCACCCAAAAGGTAGTGTCTCCAAATCTTCAAAGCGTAGATCACAGCTGCAAGCTCCATGTCATGAGTTGGATAATTCTTCTCATGAGTCTTCAGTTGTCTTGATGCGTAAGCTACGACCTTCCCATTCTGCATTAAAACACATCCCAATCCCTTTCCGGATGCGTCGCTGTGAATCACCAGTCCTCCTGAATTATCTGGTACGGTCAGGATCGGGGCGGTTATCAATTCTGCTTCAACGTCTCGAAGGCCAATGCACATCCATCCGTCCAAACAAACGGTACCTCCTTGCGCGTAAGCTTGGTTAACGGCTCTGCCAAACGAGCGAAGTTCTCCACAAATCTCCTGTAGTATCCGGCGAGTCCAAGAAAACTTCTTATCTCCGCAACATTCTTTGGAATAGGCCAATCTCGAACTGCTGCAATCTTTTCGGGATCAACGGCGATTCCATCGCCCGACACAACATGCCCCAGAAATTTTACTTCTTCCAACCAGAATTCGCACTTACTCATCTTCGCAAACAATTTCTCTTGTCTCAGCGTCTGCAGTGCGACCCTTAAATGCTCAGCGTGCTCCTCCGGGCTCTTCGAGTATACCAGAATATCGTCAATGAATACCACAATAAACTGGTCCAAGAATGGTGAAATGATCCTGTTCATCAAATCCATGAATATTGCCGGCGCATTAGTCACTCCGAAGGGCATTACCACACACTCGAAATGTCCATATCGAGTTCGAAACGCCGTCTTGCAAATGTCTTCTGCTTTCACTCGGACCTGATGATATCCTGATCGCAAATCCAGTTTCGAGAATACCCCCGCGCCACTAAGCTGCTCAAAAGTTCTCCAATGCGAGGGATCGGTACTTGTTCTTAATAGTCACCCGATTCAATTCTCGATAATCAATGCACATCCTTCTCGTGCCATCCTTCTTCTTTACTAGAAGAACTGGAGCTTCCCAAGGTGAGTTGCTGCTTCGAATCCATCCCTTCTCGAGTAATTCACCAACTTGTTTCTTAACTTCTTCCAATTTCCACCGGTGCCATCGGATAAGAAGATTGTGATACTGGCGCTGCACCAGGAATAAGGTCAATCGCGAACTCCACATCTCGCTTTGGCGGTAAGCCCGGTATATCTTCAAACACATCCATAAAGTCGCGAACAACTGCCGGCTCTTCATTCCTATCAACTTCCATAACTGCAAGAACAATGTTTGTCGGCCTAGTCCTAAACTCGACTGGCCCGACAGAACTGCGTCCTTACCGCAAATGCTGTCTACACTGTTGGCTGCGAAAGTCCAGCGAAACTACTGAGTCTCGTCCACTCTGCTGTATGCACGTCCACAGCTGCTCCATTAAGTTCCAGCCCAATAAATCTCTCTTCCATTCCTCCCGTGCAGTCCGCGGGAAGAACTTCTCCAGGAAACTCTTAGAGAAATCCGCCCAACTGATCGGCTTGGACAAGCGGGTCTCCTCCACAAGCCACCACTCTCGGGCGAAATCCACTAGCTGAAAGCGCACTACATCAACTCCTTTGTCCTCTGGAATCTATGTCGCAATCAGCAAATTCTCCGTGTCACTAGCCACTGCTCGGCTGGCAACGGCTCCTCCAGACCAGTGAAAATAGACGGACCCAAAAGTCTGAAATCTGCTACGGTCCCTACTCGTTCGACTGGTCTAGTTCCATCGTTGTTTACAGACTGCTGAACGATCTGCAAACCTTCCTGAAACGAATCTGCTATTGCTGGATCAGCTCAGTCTGTCTCTTTGATTTCCAGCATTCCTCTTATCACTCCAAGCAAGGCGGCTTCGTTCACACGCCTCCGGTACGTCTTCAACTTCTTACCTGTCATAATCTTGAACTCAAAACACCCAATATTAGCATGATGATAGATTCTGAATGTGGATCAAGACTAGAACTCCAAGATACTTAAATAGAGTACCGCATTGTAGCTATGCCGCGGTATCATAGCCGCAATTACTTAACTCCACCCAAGTCGCCCAAGTCCTAGAGATAACAAGAAATTAGGCTTTCGAATTGACAATGCAAAGTAAGTTTGCATGTCGACATGATCCGGAAGAATGATTCAAGGATGGTAAAACGGTCAAAGTGGCAGGACATGTTTCCTAATCACGGGTATTATGATTCATGTATCGGGTGCAATACCCAACTACAAAGAATCAACCCAATTAACCTATGTCTCTGATACCAAAAGAACCATGTCACGCCCCGCTTCCCAGAGTACGCAAGATTGGGCACGTAACATAGCCAACCATGCTACCTGTGGGTAGGAAGTATCCATCCACAGTCACATTACGGTTGTAGAGATATCAAGAACAGTATAAATAAACTAATCTAACACATGTCCAAATCCATAATAACAAGAGTCAATAAACAATAGTGCGGAAGCAAATGATCCAATACAATAAATAAACAGTATGTCCCATAATGCGGGATCACACCTGGAAATAAAATGCAATAAATGAACTAACCACTGCAGAACTCTCAAATCAGCCTACTGGCTGAAGTACTCTTGCTCGGTCGGCAACAGTGGTAAAGAATCTGGGCCATGCAAAACCCAGACGTCAGCGCGTCGTGTCAACCAATAATATAACATAAACATGGTAATAAGCAATGCAGGTATGAACATGAATAAAGCAGTACTAAGAAATAACAGTGCAGGGTAACGTGCAGTGGTAACTAAACTGTCCTATCAGGTTTCTACTCTATAGTCTTTGAAATCAATTGATGAATCGTCGATGTAACTCAATAATATCCCGTGTGTGCCCGGGACCACGGTCAAGGTTCTCGGGGCTGAATCCGAGACGTGCCGCTAGGCAGTAATAGGTAGCAGGATGGGCGAGTGATGTCAGCATCATCACTCCGGGGCTGGCCAAGCCCGTAAGACTGATCAGAACAAGTATCGAACTGTTGAGTTACAAGTCGGTTTCACCTTTGATTTCCCCATACCCCCAAGTTATGTATGTCAGGTCAGGTATTCAGTAATCTAGGACTAATGCCAACACAGGATCAGGTAACAGGTCAGGTTTGTCTGGATAGACAACAGGAATGGTCTATGAGGACCCCAAGTCAGGTTTGTTGGCATTAGGCATGAGATCAGGTAACAGGTCAGGTCATGTTTCAACAGGTTGAGTCGGTATGTATGTATGTGTCATGTGCAGCAGAGTCAGGTCAATATGTAATGTGATCGAGTGTGTGCTCTCAACAGGTATACAATCGAATAAGTAACAGCAGCAAGTAAAAGCACTAATAGTCATTTAATCCCAATGGTACATGATTATGATGCAGTTGTATTATACTAATAGGTTCGAGCACCCTTGGGGTGCAATAATCACAGGGTAAAACAATATTAATAACAGGAAGCAATGAAGCTATTAAAACTAAAGCATGGATAATAGTCACATGGATGATTTAGCAAATTAAGCAAGTACATTCTAATTGGTTTAGTTTGTTAACTCATGGATTTATAGCATACCACTTAATTTCACGAAGCTACTATACTGATTTAATGTTAAGGAGAAATGCAACCGTCACTTCTAGCCATACTGTACTATCGATATCACCATCACTGTATTGTTGTATTCAATAATATGAAATTCAAATGCATAACAAGACTCGATCTTGTATGCTAGCATGTTAGAGCAAGTATTCGGATACTTGCCTCGACGGTTTCGCAAACCGGAAAGCACGGATGTAATGTCGGCAGAAAAACACGAGACGGTTGCACGGACCACGGATCGAGTCCCAACAGCGAACAGCGAGACCACACGGACCAGAGCACTTCGCTGGAGAGTCGGGTCCAAACGACGGCACGGCCGGAATCCGGCAAAAGTCAAAAGGCGACGAAGTTAGCAAAACACGATATACATAAACAAAGACCAGCGAGGGGGGGTTTTACATGAATGGAAAGCTAAAGGGATGCTTACAGGGAAGAACCAGGGCAACCACGACGGGTTCGACGGCGATGGGGCGCCGGCGAGGCAGCGACGGCGAGCAGCGACGGCTGGAATTTTCTGGGTTCGTTGGAAAGAGGGTGGTGCGGTGAGTAGAGGGGTGCTGGCCTGCTCTGGTGATCAAGGGGAGACAGAGGTGGTCGGAGGTGGCTCTGGCGACGACGGCGAGGATCGACGGCACGTTTTCCGGCGACCCGGGGGTTGGTGTTAGGGTCGGGCTCGGGTTCTGTGGTGGTCCGGCGAGGGGAGGAGGAAGAAGACGACGAGGTCGGGACGAGGATGAAGGGAGGAAGGCCTTGGCGTCGTCGGCGATGGGAGGCGGCGGCGACGGCGGCACTGGGTGCTGGTGGTGGCGTCGGGATTGGGTTTGGAGGCTCGGGAAGGAGGGAGGAAGGAGGTAGGGGGTGCTGTAAGGCCGTGGAGGCGAGGACGGCGACGGCGAGGTCGCGGGGAGGTCGACGGCGCAGGCACGAGGAGGCTAGGGTTAGGGTTCGGGGGTTCTCGTGGGGGTTTTCGTGGGGTTTTCTCGAGATGAAGAGAAGACGAGGAGGGCTGCGTAAAAATATAAGAAGAGAGAGAGAGAGATTAGGATTGGAGAGAGAGAGAGACAGATTGTTAGAGATAGAGAGAGATTGAGATGTTAGAGAGAGATAGAGAGAGGCGGAGAGAGAGAGAGGATAGGGGGCCCACGAAGAAAAGGCGCTCGCGATTGGCTGAGGGGAAGGGAACAGTAAGATTTAAAAGATTAAAATTGATTTAATCGTTGGGTTTAGAAACAGAAAATATATTATATGGTTAAATAATATTAAATTAAAATGGGTATTTCGGCGCTAAATGAAACATTTTCAAATCGCGCCCGGGTTGCGCCCAAATGTTTCAAATTCAAATTATAGGATTTTAAGCGGGTTCCAAATTTTGAAAAGGGGTGTTTAATGATTAAAATGCATGCCCCCAAGTCGGACACTTGCACGCGCGCGTAGCCGTCCAAACTTGCCCGTTTAGCCGAACGGGAAGAAATCTCGACACGCGGACGCTACCACGCGACTAGTGGCGACGAGTAGGCCAACATGGATATTTTTAATTTCATTTTAGGTGTTAAAATTTGTTATGTGCCAAAATGACTTAACCGGTTAAAATTTAGCAAAAAGCACCCAACAATCAGGATAAATGAAATGAGCAATGTATAACACTCAACTAGTACCAGAAATAGTATTATTGGGCTCGGGTGTTACAAATACGCCCATCAAGACAACGTGTCAAGTCAATCAAGTCAAATCAGGGTTGTTGGTATTGGTAAACATTACATGCAAGTATGTACTTGTACGATAATGATACCAGTAATGATCACGATAACAATAACAGTAACGATTACGATAACAACAACGATAATGATAACAATAATATGCGTACAGGAAATCAGTCAATATATTATCAAGAATAAAGGTAGTATACATGTCAACAAAGAGAGATATTTTAATGTAATTATCATGCATTTCTGTTTCGCTTTAAAATAAAATAGGGTTACCATAATGTATATTGTTTCACGTCATATTTCTAAACTGTAATTTTGATATTTAAAAGAACGGTACTTGCTATTTTCTAGAAAAGATCTGGATGCAGTTTTAATTTGCAATAGTAAGTAAAAACGGGTTATTAATATTGAATAAAACATTAACTTAATTAAAGATATAAACTAAACTGCAACCTAAATATTGATGCATTCACACTATAGTTTTATTATCTAAAAACCACTCTAGCATATGTTAAATTAACATTATAGATAAATAATATAATGACGACCATAATTATGGTCGTAGAAAGCATGTAAGAGCAAGTATTAGATGTTTCCCCAATCAGAGCAAAGCTTTGTTCAGATTCCAAGATTTGAAATGAAGCGACGCTTCCTTTTCCCAATAAAGAGCAAAGCTCTGTATTAAAAATATAAAGTAAAAAATTGAAGCAACGTTTCAGATTCTGCGCGCCGCGCGCCACGTGTCAAAAGCAAACACGCCAGCGCCAGGAGCGCTGCGCCCTAGGCAGCGCACCCCCAATCAGAGCAAAGCTCTGTTTCAAAATTCAAATTTTAAAAATTGAAGCAACGCTTCAGATCTCCTGCGCTCTGCGCTGCGCGCCGCGTGTCAAACACAGGCGCGCTAGTGCAGTTGCGCTGCGCTGCGCGCCACGTGTCAAACGCAGGCACGCTCTCGCCAATTGCGCCAGCGCTGGAATTTAATGAATTCCCCACCGTTAGATCAAAAGATCTAATAATAATAATAAATTATTAATTAACCAGAATTAAAATTCTGTTCTGGAAAGATCTTTCCAGTCTTATTAAAATAAGAAGATTATTTTCTGTAAAACAGAACCCTTAGGATCAAAGATCCAACGGTGGGGAAATATCCCCAAATCAATCAGAGAAAGATCTCTTCAGCTAACTTAACAAATCAATTGGCCCTATATAAAGGCCGCAAGACTTCAAGTCTCATATAGAGAGAACCCTCTGCAAACTTTGAGAAAACTCAAAGATAAAAAAAGACAAGCCTTTGAAGAAAGAAGATCATTTTCTTCATCTTTAAAGGTAAAGAATTGTGTTCTTGAACAGAGGAGATGAAAACATCTCATAAAAAGAAGAACCGTCTTCTAAAAAGATCAAAGATCTAAGAACAAGATCAAGGTCTTCAATAAAAAAGAAAAAAGATCAAAAAGATCTAATTATAAAAGATTTAAAGAAGTAATTTACTTCATTCACAGATCTTTGATCTATAAAGGCAGAGCCTTTTTTGATAAGAACAAAAACTTTGGTTTTCGGATCTTGAGATAAGGCCTCCTTTAGAGAACATAAACTTGTTCTTTGATCTTAAATTGATCAAAAATGCGCTCTGCGCTATTGGACAGTCTCTTGCACTCTTGAATTGCACCTTTGCGCTCCTTGGACTGGCGCAAAGCGCCAAAACGCGCCACGTGTCAACCACAGAACCGTTTGCGCTTTGCGCTTCTAAAAATAGCGCACTACGCTCTTGGACTAGCGCACTGCGCCAGAGCGCGCCACGTGTCACTCACTGGCGCACCCATAAATTGGCGCAGCGCACTTATAAAGCGCAGTGCGCTAACAGACTTGCGCTTAGCGCTGAGCGTGACACGTATCACATTTGCATGCGCTGGTGCAATGCGCTTTTTGATTGGCACAAAGCGCCTGACAAGCCACGTGGCGCACTATCAGAACACCACTTTGTCCCTGATAAATGCTATGCATTTAATTACACCCAATGTCAGAGCCCAATGCTATGCATTATTAAAAGGGCAGAGCCCAAATAAAGGCCTAACAGGCCAAACATGAATAAAATGTTAAACATTTTTTACTGGACTTAGCGCAATTCTGGCCATAAGTCCTCAATTTAAATTGAACCGAGCAAATCTGCTCTTCTAATCAATTTATACCCGGTTCGAGGGTACTGTTCCGCTCCGAAAGACGGCGTGACGCAGGGACGTCTTGCCTGAAATTCGGGGCAGATGCTAATTGGTGCTATCCGTCTACCTCTCCGAAGATGCCAAGTTGATTTATGGCACCATGTATCGAAGGTTTAAACGGATGCGTCCGATGTAGCAGATTTCGTCAGAATCTCCCTCGCTTGAGGGGTTTTTGATTGTGGGGACGCTCTTCCCTGCAGGCGCAAGCCCCTGCAGTTAATTACGCTACCGCATTGCGGTAACCACTTTCTCCTTCTCCAGAAATTTCACTTCGTGTCTTGTGTGTTTATTTTGTGTTTGGTTGCCCGTGGATTGTATACGGAGACTGAGTTATGTCGTCGCCCGTAGGGCGTGGACTAGTCCAAATCCGTATTGTCTTAGATTTGGGTTTGGGGGTTTGGGTTTAAGGATACGTTAGTCTCATTTGAGACTTGATCGACTTAAACGTTTGTTAAGGATACGTTAGTCTAATTTTAGACTAAGATCAACTTAACGGGATCGTTTAGATCCAACAAGAGAGCAATTAAGGGAGCCCTGTTGTTTAGTTTAGTGACATTGCGGTCAATAGGTAGTTTAAGGACATTACGGTCCAATGTTAGTTTTAAGACGTTGCGGTCAAGGTTAAGGACGTCATAGTCCGTGGATTTAAGGACTCCACAGTCCGGTGTTAGTTTTAAGACATCACGGTCAAGGTTAAGGACGTCATAGTCCGTTGTTAGTTTTAAGACATTCCGGTCAAGGTTAAGGATGTCATAGTCCGTTGTTAGTTTTAAGACATCCCGGTCAAGGTTAAGGACCTCATAGTCCATGGGTTTAAGGACCCCACAGTCCGTATCAATGTATGTGGTTATCGGGACCCGTCACCTCTTTGAATACGTTAAGGAATTACAACGACAAGTATCAAAGGAGTGAAGAGATGTACCCTTACACCAAGGTAGATTAAGTGATCTGTAGTCCAATTTGAAAACTAAGATCAATTATTGTATTATGAGCCCATTGGCCTAGTTAAGTTTGAATTGAGGACTTATGGCCATCTTGGGCTAAGTCCAATTGTGTTTGGGATATTGGCCCTCTGTTGATTCATTGAAGAAGAGGCTTTGCCTCTGGAAACTTAGCCAATTGGACTAAGGCCAGTGTTAAACAGTAGAGACCAACAGTGTTAAACACTAGGAATAAGGTTGACAAGTTAATGTTAAACACTAAAAGATAATCAGTGTTGAACACTGGGAACAGAGTTTTCAAATTAGTGTTAAACACAAAGCGAATCCAAATTAGTGTTAAACACTAAAAAAATCGGTGTTAAACACCGCAAATAGAGTTTTCCAAATTAGTGTTAAACACTAAGAAAAATCAGTGTTAAACACTGGATACAGAGGTCTCAATTTAGTGTTGAACACTAAGGCAAAAGGGGTCACGTGGTCACACGTGAGAGCGCCCTGCTTCCCTTTATTTTGTTCTTTAGATAAGTGTTTAACACTTTTAGTCCTGAAAGCCATCACGTGCGGGCACGTGATGGGAGCTCATGCTCTGGTTTATTAGAATACTCATTAGGGGTCACGTGAGGGCGCCCCAGAGTCTCTGTTTATTTTGCTTTTTCTTTATGTGCTTCAGGGATCACGTGGAGCACATGAGGCGTTGCCTCAAGGCTTTCTTTTATATATCTTCGCAGGAGTCACGTAGTAATACGTGAGGTGCCTACTTCAGAGTTTTATTCTGTGGGTCTCTGCATGTTTTAAAGTTCTGTTTATAGGGTTAAACCCTAAACTTTAGAGGAATTAAATTCCTGTTTTCTTCTGAAGAATTATATTCTTAATAGGGTTAAACCCTAGTTTCTTTTCTTAAAGGAATTAAATTCCTGTGAGTTTGAAAGAATTATATTCTCGGTTAGGGTTAAACCCTAGTTCTGTTCATTTTGAAGGAATTAAATTCCTATAACATAGGGTTAAACCCTAACTTTATCTCAAAGGAATTGAATTCCTATCATTTTGTGAGAATCAAATTCTCTAAACTCGGTTTCTCCTCTGTGTTTTAGATCTGCATGGCAGGATCTCAACCCAATGAGAATTAAATTCTCAATTCATGGGGAGATGTGCACTTTGCAGATCCTCAACCAGAGAAAGAACTAAGTTCTTTTTTTTATATAAGAGTTAAACTCTTTTGAGAATTAAATTCTCATTCGAAGCCTCCTTTTTCCTTTCTTACCTAAGGTTTTCCTTTTTGCAGAAAAATCAAATTCTTTCAAAGTCTCCAGGCTCTATATCTCTCTCTCTCTCTCTGTATGTTTCTGTCTCTCCTCCTTTTTTTAACTCTCTCCTTTGGCTCCTATTTATAGGAGAAGGAAAAGAATCAATCAGTTTTAGTGAATCTTTCATTGAAAGATTTGATTTGTTTATTGAGAGATTTGATTTACATTTGTCATTCATCTGGGCCTTTGGATTATTAGGTGAATTTTATTCACCATTGGATTTTAAGTCCAAAGATATCTCTTTGTCATTTCGGTTAGACTTAAGGGGGAAATCTTTCCAAGTCCAAGATTTTTCCATAAATTGATGATGTTTAATCACCTTTGGATTTTTAATCCAACGGTTCCAAATAATTCTTTTCCACTTTGGAAAGATTTGAAAGATCTTCCCTCGGATTTTAATTCTGTCATAGAAATAAGGCTTTTAAAGCTGGTCACGTGTGGCCACGTGACCGTTGGTCACGTGTGAGCACGTGACCCCTGGTCACGTGTAAGCACGTGACCCCTGGAATAGGCTTCCTTCTGCGCTCTATTCTTTGCCGCTGCTTAGTCATCACGTGCCAACACGTGACCACTGGTCACGTGTGCACACGTGACCACTGGTCACGTGTGCACACGTGATGCCTTTTCTGGAGCTTTTTTCTTGATTTACTCAGGGAACGAATGTGCTTTGCGCCGCTGCTTTTAAATGTCACGTGTCAACACGTGACCGCTGGTCACGTGTTAGCACGTGATGCCTCCTCCGTAGGTTTTCCTGATTTTAAATCAGGAAACAAATGCCCCCACAGCGTTGTTCTCACGTGTTAGCACGTGAGTGCAACGCTGTCACTTTTGCGACCGCTGGATTCATCTAGGGACTTGGGGAGATGAAGCGTTTCCATCACATCCTATAAATGCCCATGTCTTTTCAGAAGAGCCTCCGCTTTGCTCATCTTCCTCCTTTGAGAACTTCCTTCTTTTGAGAATTTAATTCTCTTTTTCCAGAGCTTAGTTCTCTGCCTTAAGACAATTTTCAGAATTTAACTCTGTTCAAAAAAGACTCTTTTCTTCAGGTAATGCTCTTGAACGAACGATGAACTTTAACATTCCTCTGGATTTTAAATCCAAAGCAAGGGTTTTTACCCTTTTTAACAAGAACCCGTTCTTTCTTTAAGTTTTTCAACCGAAATACGAAACCGTTTAATCTTCAGCAGTAAATCTCTTTAGGGTTCATCTGATCTTTCAGGGATATGATGATGTTGGCTGCTCTTTCCGAGGAATTTAATTCTTTTAAAGAAAATGTTTCTGGGAATTTAATTCCCTTTTCTTAATAAGGAATTTAATTCCCATGAAGAACTCAGTTCTTCCCTTGAAGGCTTCTTAAGGTTTTCTTGCCTTAGGTTGTCCTTCTGTAATCAATGAAGAAGAAACATGTAACAACTCTCATGACCTTTATTTCAGGTATTATGGATGCCCATATGTATGATCTTGACGAAATAATTTCCTGTGGGAATATTCGTGCACTGGGCCGCAGTCAGAATCAGGAGTTCACCAATGCTCAGTGCGCTGAGATCATGAGCCGTTTCGACGAGTACAACCATCGGCTACTCTCTCGTTGCTCTTCTCTTCTGAGACTCATCGTGCTGGCGATCTGGGAGGCGCTCCCTCTTTTTTGCACCGGCGTACCGCTCGGGGCATTGGACGCCGCCGAGGATAAGGTACATTCGGTGTACCTGATGAGCCTGATTTCAAAGAGGAGGCGAGACAATCTTATTGATCTCCTGCATCAGGCTTTTCAGCAATCGGCCATACTTGCCGCCTATCGGAGGGTAGAGGACATTCGCGAGGACCCCGACGCTTGTGATCGTGAGAGAAAACATACTAGGGCAGTTCGAAATGCCTGGAAGATCTTGGACAAAGTTACGTTCGAGTTCCTCAATCCATGTCCCGCGTCTGAAGTCTTACCGTTGTAAACGTGTTCTTTTATTTTGTATGAACCTTTTAAAGCATGAATGATAAATCCTATCGTGTCCTTCTGTGTTCGCATGCCCCTTTTTTTTGGGATTTTGTCATTTTGCTATTGTTGCTGTTGATGTTTTTAACGTGCAGGGCACTATTTCACTTTCTAGTACACACCAAGCATGGTGCTCACGTGCTCCACACGTGAGGGGCCTTTTATGGGGCAACTCAATTTTTCATGCCATATTTCCGTGCATGGCATTAGATGCAGAGAAGGCGCCTTGGAAATCGCTCATTTTTCTGATTTCCAATGTCTTCCCTTTTTTAGGCCTTGGAATGGGTTCCATCATGCAATTTTTTCCGCGCACAACATTTAATGCTCCCCTTTATAGTCTTGAGGTCATAGCCCATTTCTTCTTCACAGAGAAATTCATTCCCATTTTGACGTGATTTAATTTGAGAAACAACTGAGTGCCATGGCCTGCAACCGTCCACACGCTCGTCGACAGCCATGGGAAGTGCCTATCGAGGAGATGATTCCTCACTTTGCCGCACGATTGGTGGATCCCCTCCTTACCGACGACGAATGCGACTCAGCGGTATATGAACTCTCGATTCGTAGGGGGTTCCCCCTCCCAATGGGTTCCCTCTAGCTCCGGATAATCCTCGTTGCTGTACTTGCCGACGTCCCTCCTCACCCGGGGGAGATGACCCTGGCGATGCTTGACGTGGCTGAAGAAAAGCTTGAGGGTTTTCACGAAGCGTGCCTGATTACTCAGGCTTTGAAAGATCGCTCAGTTCACCTCTTGAGCGAGATAAGAGCTCGGCGGGCGGTTATGTCTGCTTTTGCGGACGAACATGGCGCCAATCGGTGGGGAGCGACTCCTCGCGAAAACCATCGCTTTGATGTGTTGGAGAAAGCAGAGAGAGAGATGGAGAATTTTGTTCTTTGTTTTGTTAACCCTTGTGCTACCGATCCTTTGTTTGGCGACCTTTTCCCGTTAGCGTAGTGTATTAGTTTTTGCATGCTTTATGTTAAACTTTCATGTATGCTGGGTACTCGTATGTATGTTTTTGGTTGCATAAATGAACTTCGTGTTTTTCCCATGAGAACTTTCTTTAATTGCGAACACTATCACCACGTTGCATGCACATCAGAGTTTCGGGCATTATTTCTCTTCGGACATTCATATAGTTGCGAATGCATGCTTGATAGGATATACATCGAGAATTTTTTGTTGATTCCCGTACCAAATGATGTGCGCGTGTTTTAGATCGACTATTGTTATCGACTGGAGGCTTGTTTATAAGGTCTTGAGCGTATATGTCCTGTTTCAGTGGTTGCGATCGCGAAAGCGGGCTTGCATGGTATGATAGAGCGACGTGTGGCGAACACATTGTTGTGTGAGAAGAGGCTCGGCCGCAAATTCTCGGAGAGGGAACTGGCTTCTAAGGCGCTGAGCGAGCTTCAAGCTAATCTTACCGCTAAGGCCCACAAAGCATATGAACTCCGGCGAGTGCTTCAAGAGGCCATCAAGGAGGTAGTGTCCATTGACAAGACCGCCGAGTTTACTCGCGAAAGAGTCGAGGCCCACAAAGCTACCGAGAAGGAACTCGAAGGTCGGCTTGTCTCGTATCAGGCCCAGCAGGCTCAGGCGGAGGCCCGTCTTCTGGCGATCCTGAATCATGAAGCCGTGACTCAGCAAAAGAAGGATGAGCTAGTAAAATTGCTACATCGCCCGCCGGCTTGAAGACTTGTATCTTTTCCTTCCTTTTTGTACATACTCCTGGATGAGAGTATTTTCTTTTTGTTCTTTTATGAATTGTACTTTGTATCCATTTTGGTTATGAATAAAAGACATATTTTTTTCTTCTCAATGGTGTGTCTCTTTTTATTGAATGTGTTCTGCGGACGATTTATCTTGGTCTCCTTGCAGGGTAGCGACGGCTTAGGATTCAGGGTTAAGATCTGCTTCCTAAGACTTTTGAGCTTTATGAGCCGTGAGGGTCTCATACAGAGTTTTTCTCCCTACAGGTCGAAAGGATCCCGTAGGTGTAAGTTCTTCTTAAGAATCATGAGGATTCTTAAACGGGTTTTCCCTTGGGAGTCGTAAGGATCTCACAAGAGAGTTTTCTTCCTTATAGGTCGTGAGGGCCCGCAAGTGCTGGGTGCGGTCACCCTTATCCGTATTTCATGGGGTCAGGGGTTGGTTTGGGATGGTTTTCGGGGTATCGTAGTTTAAAGACATCGCGGTCAAGGTTAAGGACCTCATAGTATGTGGATTTAAGGACTCCACAGTCCGATGTTAGTTTTAAGACATCACGGTCAAGGTTAAGGACCTCATAGTCCGTGGATTTATGGACTCCACAGTCCGATGTTAGTTTTAAGACATCACGGTCAAGGTTAAGGACCTCATAGTCCGTGGATTTAAGGACTCCACAGTCCGATGTTAGTTTTAAGACATCACGGTCAAGGTTAAGGACCTCATAGTCCATGGATTTAAGGACTCCACAGTCCGATGTTAGTTTTAAGACATCTCGGTCAAGGTTAAGGACCTCATAGTCCGTGGATTTAAGGACTCCACAGTCCGATGTTAGTTTTAAGATATCACGGTCAAGGTTAAGGACCTCATAGTCCGTGGATTTAAGAACTCCACGGTCCGATGTTAGTTTTAAGACATCACGGTCAAGGTTAAGGACCTCATAGTCCGTGGATTTAAGGACTCCACAGTCCGACGTGTGGTTGCCGGGACCCGTCACCTCTTTGAAGACGTTGAGGAATTACAACGACGAATATCAAAGGAGTGAAGAGATATACTCTCTAACCAAGGTAAAATCAGTCTAGAATCATGGTGGTTGATCGTTAGTTTTAAGACATTACGGTCGAGGTTAAGGACATCATAGTCCGTGGGTTTTAAGGACTCCACAGTCCGGTGTTTGCTCTGGATGCTTCACACGGGTTCACTGCCGTGCTTGGCAAGGACCAGGCTCCGCTCTGGGCATTTTCCACGGGGTCAAAGAGTGACATTATCCGCGTTCCACGTGACCAGGAATTTTGCACTAGATGCTTCACACGGGTTCACTGTCGTGTTTGGCGAGGACTAGGCTCCGCTCTGGATGCTTTACACGGGTTCACTGCCGTGCTCTGCGAGGACCAGGATCCGCTCTGGACGTTTTCCACGGGGTCAAAGAGTGACATTATCCGCGTTCCACGTAACCAGGAATTTTGCACTAGATACTTCACACGGGTTCACTGCCGTGTTCGGCGAGGACTAGGCTCCGCTCTGGATGCTTCACACGGGTTCACTGCCGTGCTCTGCGAGGACCAGGATCCGCTCTGGTTGCTTTCCGCGGGGTCAAAGAGTGACATTATCCGCGTTCCACGTGACCAGGAATTTTGCACTAGATGCTTCACACGGGTTCACTGCCGTGTTCGGCGAGGACTAGGCTCCGCTCTGGATGCTTCACACGGGTTCACTACCGTGCTCTGCGAGGACCAGGATCCGCTCTGAACTTTTTCCGCGGGGTCAAAGAGTGACATTATCCGCATTCCACATGACCAGGAATTTTGCTCTAGATGCTTCACACGGGTTCACTGCCGTGTTCGGCGAGGACTAGGCTCCGCTCTGGATGCTTCACACGGGTTCACTGCCGTGTTCTACGAGGACCAGGATCCGCTCTGGACGTTTTCCGCGGGGTCAAAGAGTGACATTATCCGCATTCCACGTAACCAGGAATTTTGCACTAGATGCTTCACACGGTTTCACTGCCATGTTCAGCGAGGACTAGGCTCCGCTCTGGATGCTTCACACGGGTTCACTGCCGTGCTCTGCGAGGACCAGGATCCGCTCTGGACGTTTTCCACGGGGTCAGAAGTGACGTTATCCGTGTTCTACGTGACCAGGAATTTTTAACTTTGTTTGTATTTCATGAAGTCGGAATTTGACTCTCGATCAGCTGTACGCCGGCGAGCCATGAAACTGGGAGTTGTCGCCGTTCCGCTTTGCTTGATGTTCTGTCCGTTGTGATGGGACGAGTGTTGAGATGATCTTTAGGCTATCTGTGGACCATCGAGATTTGGCTTCTTCTTCGGATGAAACCTGGGGGGGAAGAATGTGATTCCTTCTTTGTTTGCGCCCCTGGATTGTATACAGGGAGTGATGTGACATCACCTGTAGGGCATAAATTTCATTTTTACTTTATTTCTTTTTCCGCGATGCTCTATCATTTCAGCTTTTATATCGCGAAGGTCGCGATTGCCCTATCATTTCGTCTATTTATCGCGATGCCCAATCATTTCGGCTATTTATTTTATTTTCTACTCGCTGCTTTTTATTGCGAGTTGCCCAATCATTCGGCTATTTTGTGTGCATACATTTTTACTTGCTGATTTTTATTGCAAGTTGCCCCATCATTTCGGCTATTTCGTATTCACGTGCGGCCTACTGGCTTTTCGCCATAAAGCTGAAATTAGACACCGATTTCGGCATCAGCACCGCTACAACTGGGATATGGCCAGGAGCGAATCATCATCTGCCTCTGTCGATGTTGAACAAAGGTGGCTTAGCGAATAGGGTTAAGGTCATGTCGACTAAGGCTTTTGACTTCATGAGTCATAAGGGTCTCATTAAGGTATTTCTCCCTGCAAGTCGTGAGGATCTCGTAGGTGTGTTTTCTCCTTAGAAATCGTGAGGATTCCTAAGTGTATGTTCTTTTGTAAGTCGTAAGGATCCTACAAGAGAGTTTTCTCCTTATAAGTCGAGAGAACTTATAAGGGTTGTTCACCATATGGACATATCCCTAGTCACGGGTGGGACTTTGCTGGGGAAATTTTTATTCGCGCCCGTGGATTGTATACAAGGGTCAGTATTGAGCCACTTGTAGGGCAATATCGAAGGTTGTGGGGGGGTTTTCTTAAGAACAGGTTCAGGTTTCTGTAACTTAAGACTTTCAAATCTTATGAGCCGTGAGGGTCCCATAAGAGAGTTCTCCTTACGAGTCGTAAGGATCTCGCAAGTGTATTTTCTCCTTAGGAATCGTGGGGATCCCTAAGTGTGTTGCTCCCTTGTGAGTTGTAAGGATCCCACGCGGGTTGTTTCTCCTTACAAGGTCGAGAGGATCCTGTAAGTGTCTTTTAACGAAGTTGCGCCCTTTCGGGTTTTCACAAACATTCGCCGGTAGTCCTGCTGTTTTTACTCACGGAGCCCTTTTGGGTTTTCATCCGTGCCCATTTTGCTTATGGACATACCGTTTTTTTTTATCCTTTTTATTTTCTTCTTCTCTTTTTTTTTACAAGGTCGCGCTCTTTCGGGTTCTCACGAACACTCGCCGGTAGCCCTGCTGTTTTTACTCACGGAGCCCTTTCGGGTTTTCATCCGTGCCCATTTTGCTTATGGACATACCGTCTTCATTATATTTTTTTTATTATATATTTTTTTCTTTTATTCATCTCGTCAGCCTAAGGATACTGCGGTAGTAGTTTAAGAACGTTTCGGTCCGTCATTAGTTTAAGGACGTTTCGGTCCGTTCAGGAGAAGGCCGGCTACTGCTTATAAAGTTTGAGCTTAGGAAGATAGCGAGCGGACATAGTCGTCGTTATCTATCATTGACCTAGGCTGTGGCTCATTAAGCGTAGTATTTCTTCAGGAAGCGGCTGTTTATTGGCCTGAAAGACCTTTCACCGTGCATGTCCATGAGTAGATAGGCTCCACCCTGGTAGACCTTGTCTATGATGTACGGGCCTTCATAGTTTGGCTCGAATTTTCCCCGCTTGGCGTGATTGGGGATCATAGGCCTTTTGACCGCTAGCACGAGTTCGCCTTGGCAGAATGCCCTCGGTCGGGTCAATCTTTCAAACGAGCGCGTCATCTTTGCTTTATAAGCTTCCAGATTTTGTTGCGCTATGAGCCGTGTTTCATCAAGGGAATCAAGCTCTTCTAGCCGAAGGTGAGCATTTTCTTCGTTTGTCAACTTGTGGTGGACTGCCACTCGTAGCGAGGGTAGCTCTATCTCGAGGGAGAGTACTGCTTCCGTACCGAATACCAATGTGTATGGCGTTGTGTTCGTGGTCATCTTGAACGTAGTTCGATACGCCCAAAGAGCCTCTTGCAGTCTCTCGTGCTAGTCCTTCTTATTTCGGGACACCGTATTCTTCATGATCTTTGTCAAGGTCTTGTTGAAGGCCTCAGCTAGACCGTTAGCTCGTGGATTATAAACCGAGAAATATCTCCAGTCTATATTATGCTGCTGCGCGAAACAACTGATCTTGTGGCTTCTGTAAGCTGGCCCGTTATCGGAGATCATCCGTCTCGGCGTTCCAAACCGATATATGACGTGCATCTTGAAGAAATGGAGGATATTCTCCGTCTTCACTTCCCTCAACGGTACTGCCTCTGCCCATTTGGAGAAGTAATCAGTCGTCGCCAGGATGAAACGATGTCCTCTAGACGATGCTGGTTCGATGGGGCCGACTATGTCAGTTCCCCACATCTCGAACGGCCAGCTAGCCACCGTTGGATGTAGTGGATTTGGATGCTGATGGATAAAGTCCCCATGGATTTGGCATGAGTGGCATTGCTTCGCATATTCGAGGCAATCCTGAATCATCGTGGGCCAGTAGTAGCCCATCCGTTTGATCTTCAACTTCATCTTCGGGCCTGCTTGGTGAGAACCACAGAGCCCGTCATGAATTTCCTGAATGACTCTTTCCGCTTCGTCAGGTCCTAGGCATCTCAGCCACAGAGAATCAAACAACCTCTTGTACAGAGTATCATTGACGAAGGCGAAAGACAGAGCTCGTTTCATAAGCTGATGTCTTGAGGACGCATCTTCTGGCGTCCGACGGTATTTGAAGTAGTCTATAAAGACTTCTCTCCAATCCTCAGCCTCTTCCCGGTCTTTTATTTGCAGGGTCACCTGTTCAGTCACTCCCTTTTCTTCGGATGATTCCGGAGATATTTCTGCTGGGGCAAGCACCCGACGGCTTTGTACCACGATTCTTACGTCATCGGGGTTCTCATCAGCCAGTTCCTTAGCAAGCTTGGCCAACGCGTCTGCTTTTCTGTTTTCCGCGCGCGGTATGCTTTCCAAAGTATAGGAGGGAATTTGGGTCAACAGCTGTTGCACCTTTTCGCCATACTTCACCAACTCTGGCTTGCACGTCTGGTAGTCGCCGTTTACTTGACTAACGACCAGTTGGGAATCTCCGTATATGAGGAGGTTTTCAATTCCCATGTCGATGGCGATCTCGAGGCCTGCTATCAAAGTTTCGTATTTGGCTTCATTGTTCGTCCTCGGTTCTGTTAAGGAGAAAGCAAAGAGCATTATCCCTCCTTGTGGAGTCACGAAGATGAGGCATACCCCTGATTTGATTATAGGGGTACTTTGTTTGCGCTTCTTTATGGAGGACGCTCCATCAAAATAAAGCTCCCATCGGGTACCACCACCGTCGATCGCGTCAAACGCGTGTTCGTCTGGGAGATCGCAATTCAGAAGAGAACCGGCAGGTACTGGGTGCTCAGCAAGGAAGTCGGTGATGGCCTGGCCTTTTCACTGCCTTGAAAGGCTGATAGGTTATCGAGAATTCCATCAAGAGCAGGGCCCATTTAGCCAGTCTCCCTGTCAATATGGCCTTCGACATTAGATATTTGAGGGGGTCCACCTTTGATATAAGACGGACTTCATGCGCCAATGCATAGTGCCGGAGTTTTGTTATCGCAAAGATTAACGCCAGGCAATATTTTTCGATAGGGGAGTAATTGCTTTCTGCCCCCAGAAGAACTCGACTCAAATGGTAGAGCGCTCTCTCCCTCCCTTGGTCGTTTTTTTGTGCCCATAATGCGCCTAAGGAACCTTCAAGGGCTATTGTATAAAGAATGAGGGGCTTTCTCTTGACCGGAGCAGCCAGCACTGGCGGGTTCTGCAGGTACTGCTTGATTTCATCTAGCGCATTCTGGCATTTTTGGTCCCAGACGAACGGGGTTCCCTTCTTCATCAGGTGGCTGTAAGGACGACACTTGCCTAACAGGTTGGCTATAAATCGTCGTATATACGCGAGTTTCCCTTGGAGAGACCGCAGCTGTTTGAGAGTTCTTGGCGGTGGCATTTCCATGATCGCCTTGATTTTCGACGGATCTATCTCGATGCCTCGGTGTCGGATGATGAATCCCAGGAATTTACCCGAGGAAACACCGAATGCACATTTGAGGGGATTCATCTTCAAATTGTATTGCCGAAGGCGTTGAAATACAGTCTTCAGATGCTCTAAATGCTCTTTGTATGACATGCTCTTCACTACAAGGCCGTCGATATAGCATTCGACGATTTCATGTATGAGATCATCGAAGATCTTTGTCATGGCCCTCTGATAGGTGGCACCGGCATTCTTTAAACCGAAAGGCATAACTTTGTAGCAGAATATACCCAAAGGAGTCCGGAAAGCGGTGTGCTTCTGGTCTTCGGGATGCATCTTTATCTGATTGTATCCCAATAAGCCGTCCATGAAGGAGAAAACTTCGTGAGTGGACGTATTATCTATCAACAGCTCGGTGACTGGCACTGGGAAGTCGTCCTTCGGGCAAGCTTTATTGAGATCCCGGAAGTCCACGCATATACGCACCATCCCATTTTTCTTCATCACTGGGACGATGTTGGCGATCCAGTTAGGATACTGGACTTCCTGGATGAACCCGGAGTTGATCAGCTTCTTGACTTCGGCGTTGATGCTCATCTCGAGCTCGAGCCGCATTCTTCTCGGCGCCTGTTTGACCGGCTTGACGTCCGGGGATATTGTCAATTTATGTACAGCAATTTCTGGATCTAGTCCTGGCATTTCAGAATAGTTCCATGCGAAGCAATCTCTATGCTGCATAAGCACGTCTTTTAACGCGGCCACCCTTTCTTCAGATAGCAACTCGCTGACGAATGTCGGTCGCGGGTCGTTCGTCGTTCCCAGCTCAATTTTCTTGAGGTTATCTGCAGTAGTATGTATGCCATCTTCCAGTTCCTTCGGCGCTGGCGGAAATTCTGAGATTACCTCGTCATCGCTGTTTTCGAAGCACCAGGGAAAGTCGTCCATATTCTCGGGCCCTTCTTTTGATATCGTTATCATATGACAGGTACGAGCTCGCTTCCAAGATTGTTGTGGATCTGATTTTGCTCTTGCGGCTTTGGGTTCATGCTTTTGTGGCGGCGCTACCATCCAGCTGCTGGATAGAGCAAACCTGCCCCGTTGGTATTGGTCTTCGACCCAATTTTTAAAGGTGAAACAGTCTTCGATCGGGTGTCCTATGGCTCGGTGATAAGAGCAGTAGCCCGGATGAGAAACCTCGTTAGTCTTCTCAGGATGCTTAGACTCTGGAAGTATAATCATTCGGTGCTTCATAGCGAGATCGAGTATTTTCTTCGTCTTTTCTTGAGGGAAGGAATATGCTCGACCCATCTTCTTCACGAGAGACAAGTCCGGACCGCGCAATATCCGATCACGTGACTCTTTAACCCTGTGTTGTTGCTGTCGACTCTTTTTCCTGCTTTTTGACTAACTTTTACCTCTACGTCGGGCCTTTTACGCAATGGGTCGACAGGGAGGAGCATCGTCGTCTTTTACAGCCTGATGAAACAGACGTTACGTCCTGGCTTTCTCGTAGATGGCCATCTCGCGATTATGGTCGTCCCAAGCTTTTTGACCCACTTTCCTGATAAGTTTGTCCATTTGTTCTTCAAACGAAGGACTCGGCGCTTCGATCGCGGGATCTAGTTTTGATGAAGGGTTGGCATTTCCCGACAGGGCATCCTCTTCTTCATCGAAATTATATATGGCGTAGCTGCCGTGGACTCGTTCCCGTTTTTCGGATCTCACATATCCAAGCCCAAGCGTTTCCATCCTTCCGTTGGGCAGTTTGCGCTGAGTCTCAGGGACATCCCAAATCCTGTTGTAGAATCGAGCTTGTCG
This sequence comes from Agapanthus africanus, assembly GCA_030015575.1. Classification (NCBI taxonomy): domain Eukaryota; kingdom Viridiplantae; phylum Streptophyta; class Magnoliopsida; order Asparagales; family Amaryllidaceae; genus Agapanthus; species Agapanthus africanus. Next base: position 529,544,774 of record CM057343.1, read on the forward strand.
AATAGTCTGCTTTAAGGGTACCCCTTGGCGCTTTAATAGCCTTTTCAACCCGTCTGTATAGTATCGGGGCAAACGGATAGGTTGGAGCATGTCAAGTGTAGCATCCGCGCCATGCCATATCTCTTTCTCCATCCTTGTTTCTGCGGATCGATAGAATAGGATTGCCTTTTCGCCTTTTCGACTGGGAGGGACGTAAAATGTCCGCAGCTCTTGCACGCTATGAGCTTCAAGTGCATCCAAGTCTTTGTAGTGTTCCCGCGGCACCATGGTGATTTGCAAACTCTGATCATCGCCAGGGGATGCTTGTATTGACGACCGACTGGAGAACACGGCATTAACCTCATCTTCCGAGTCACTTCTGAAGATCAATATGGGGGTGGATGGTCCCGAGTTGTTGCGTCGAGACGGCCCAGCGTAAACTATCTCTTCCTCTTCTTCGGTATCGCTCCCGAAAACAGGGATGGTGGCGGCGGCTTTGTTTTCCGGTTTGCGACACCTTTCTGTATCCTCGAAGTCTGGCAAAAAGTACTTTGCATCTTCGTACTTGCGGACTTCGTTCATGGAGAATGGGTTCAGCTCACCTGTTACGGTATACTCAAAACCATCCTTAAAGTACTTCATACACTGATGCTGTGTAGAAGGGATGATGTTGTACTCGTGTAACCAGGGACGACCGAGCAAAGCGTTGTAGCAGGTTTTGGCGTCAATGACGTGAAACTTGATGTCCGTGACGAGCAATCCGAAGCGTAATGTTAGTATTACAGATCCGAGAGTCCGTGACGACTGGGAGTCGAAACCGGAGATGGTAATTTTGTCACGAGCGAGGTGTTGCACGCTCATGCAGATTTCCTTCAACACCCGAACATTAAAGAGATTGACGGAGGATCCATTATCTACCAGGATCTTGCCTATCTTGATATCGTGGCAGTATCCAGAGACATATAGAGGACGGTTGTGGTCGCACGCCCCGAGAAGCAGGTCTTCGTCACTGAAAGTGACATCGGCTGTATGCACTTCTTTCAGTTCATCCTTCATTCTTTCTTCGGTGAGGAAGGCCTGAAATTGCTCGGGCTCTTGCAACGCCTTGATTAATGAATCTCTTTCTTCTTTTGATAATAAGAGGGCGTCGAGAATGCTGAGCTGCGAAGGTAGCTTCCTTAGGTGTGCTAGGATGTTGTAGTCCACCTTACCCTTCCTGGGAGGGTCCTTGGCAGTTAGCTCTTTTATGACTTGGTCATCTAAGGCGATATCCTCAGTGAATTTTTCATTTCCCTTATCTTTTCTATTCGCGGGTCCGAGATTCTTTTCTGGGAGCGTGAGATTGCGCAGCTGAATGTTCTCGCAGGCCTCTGGTTCTTCCTCTTTCCCTAAGACGGACTCTTTAAAGAGAGGGCCTAGAGCCATTTCCTCATCAGAGTCGCTCCCAAAGGTGAGAACTTGTGATCCTCCGGCGTTAACCGTGCGACAGTTGCCGGTAGTTCTTTTGTGCCCGTCGGTAATTCTTCCCTGCTCCCAATGAGTTCTGCGTTTCATGAGCTTAAAATGTTGCCGGTGAGCAACATATCCTTGCCACCATATATTAAAAGCGTCACACTCTTCCGTAGGGTATGAAATCTTCCGATGATATGAGCAATAATTAGGGTGCCTCTCCGCCCCATCGAGCGTGTTCTCTTCCGAGGGTGGTAGCTTCATTCCCATCGACATGGCTTTGGCGAACATTTTCCTCGTCTTGAATATGTTTTTATCCGCATCGGATGTCTTTTGATCTGGCGGGAGTGCTTTGACTCTTTCGTTTAGTCGCTTGCGTTTGGCTCCTTCTGATGCAGCCATCTCACGCTCCCGATCGGCTTTACTTTTCAAACGAATCTCGTCTAGAAAGGCGTCGATCATTTCATCTGTCGGCCATACAAGTTCTGGCTCAGGGTGTGCCCCCAGTTTCTCAGTGCCAGGAGTTCTTTCATCGTCCGTAAACGAGTGGGAGATCACATGACAACTCGCCACATACCCCTCGGATTCATCCGGTGAGCTTTCTCCATTATCTTCCTCCCGAAAGACATGGTTGAGGAATTCTTGGAGCGTGATGGGAGTCCGCGCCTTTTGATTGTACTCTTCCAGCGCGTCAATCTGCTTCTGCAAGTCCGTGCGCTTGTCTCCAGACTTCACCGGCTTCTTGGATTTCTTCTTCTTTTTCTTCGAAGATTTTGATGGTTGGGTGTGAGTATTTGGGCCATCACCGCTGATCTTTGTAGTTGGACGCGGCTTCAGCATCCCTTCGATGATTTGAGGTTCAAGCGGGTTCTTCCATTCGACCGCCGGGTATGTATGAAGATCACTCAGCATCCTTTTGGTTTTCGCTGAAAGCATGATTTCCCATGGAGCTTCTTCAATAAAGGAACAAGTTGCCCCCGGTGCGTCCGTCTTCTTAGGAGTATGCGGCTGTGGCGGGTTCACCTTCCACTTTTCGGACAGCGCAAACTTTCCTCGGAGGTATTGATCTTCAATCCATCCTTTGAAGACGAAGCAGTCCTCAATCGGATGGCTTACCGTTTGATGGTAAGGGCAATAATTGGGGTTATTCTCCTCATTGGGTTGTGGCGGTCGCCTTGGGTTTGGCAAGTTGATAAGTCTGTTGCGTACGGCCAGCTCGAATAACCGTTTCGTCTTGTCCCGTGGGAACGAGTAGGGGCGCTTCATCTTCTCATTATAATACCGCCGTCTTTCTTCTAGTTGATCCTCCAGCTTTGGGGCACTGGGTTGCTGCTGAGCGTTCGCGACGAAGGTTGCCTTCCCTTTACCCTTGTCATTCCGAGGTTCTGGCTTCGGGGGAGACGGTCTATGACCCATCTGGTCCATCTGGGCCAACTTGTCGATTAAAGCCTGGAACATGGTTGGCTTAAAGAACATCATGAACTGGGAGATAGTTGCATGAGGGTCTAGGGTTCCCACGAACATGCCCACCGTGGGCGCTTCCTCAATGCGTTGTTCGCATTTCGACCACAAATTTCGCCAGCGTACAGCGTACTGGACCCACGTTTCGCCTGGTTTCACCCTGGCATTAATCAATGCCGTTATCGGAGTGCGTTCGCTGGCGCTTGCGAATCGCTGAGTGAATAGCAATTCCATTTCAGCGAACATCTTGACGGAATCGTTCGGGAGTTCCGAATACCATTCGAACGCTGTTTCTGATAAGCTGCCCACGAACTGGCGAAGCAACAGTTTATTATCACCGCCGGTGTTACCGCAAAGGGCCCTAAACTGGGCAACATGTTGGTGGGGATTGCCAGTCCCCTTATACACATGGAATTTCGGTATTGTATAACCCGGCGGATATTTGATTTGTTCGTACCAGCTTGGATACGGTCGCTCCGTTTTTACGACCTGACCAGCTGCCTCAGTCGCCTGATGAACCCGGATCTGCTGGGCTATATAGTCGTCCAAGTCAGCCTTGGAGATTGTCTCCTCCTTGGCCGTTGAAAGAGTATGTGGTGGATTCGACGTTTCTCCTCTATCATCTTCGAGGACGGTCGGGGGATCTTCAGCGGGAGGATCTTGTTGAATCATCATCCCAACCATGTCTTGAAATAAGTGGGCTATTTGCTTTATATTGGCTGCTTGTTCCGCAGCCTCTTTATCTTTATTTTCCAATATCCTCCGAAGGAACTCAGCGTCGGTTTCCTGTTCTTGTCGCTGATCCGAGTACGCTTTGGGGCTTCCTTTTGGCCCAGTAAGCACGGCCATTGCGATCATCATTTCCTGGAGCTTCTGCTGTTGCTCCTGAGCTTTAGTCACCGACCGTGTAAACAGTCTATGACTTGTAGACGCACGGCTGTCTTCCTTCCCCGACACCATGTATACAGTATGGACCATCATGCCCCCGGATGTAGGGCGTCTGGGCTCAGCGCCTTTAGCTCTCGTTGCAGGTCCGGGGATCTTCTCCGGCCTCCTCTTTTTATGAGCAGTGGAAGTTGAGGGGGCCGTTGAGGTGGGCACCCAGACAGCTTTTCGTGGCTTAGCACCATGACTGACTTCCTGTTGGATTTTTAGCTTCTTGTGTTGGCGGGAGAAATTTGGATCGATCACCGAGTCTCGGGTCTGCCGCCAGACTTTATAGATTTTGGAGGACAGCCGTTGAGGAGATTGGGGCCGTTCTGACTTTACTTCCACAGCCTTTTTCAGCGGAGTGGGAGACCTCTTTAGCGCCGCGGTAGGAGAATTCTTACGCACCTTATTTAGCATCTTGAAGCTGTTCTCAGTTGGAACAACAGCATTAACTTCTGTCGTTGGGGCTGAAGGAGTTAGCCCAGAAGGGGAGTTGCCTCCGGCCTTCCTCACTCGGCGCCAGTAACGACGTCGAGCGTGTCGTGCTGATGGAATCGGCTCGATGATGGCGATAGCCTCGTCTTGCCCCCTGTGTGGGTGGGGGGTCGCTGCTGGTGTTAGCCTGTTAAAGACCGATGTCCTTTTGGTAGCAGGAGCGGGAGCTGGAATAGTCAATCCTGTAAAGACCGACTTTTTGGCAGGAGAAGCCGCCTTGACGACTTCAGGAGCAGGATTGGTTATTTACTTAGGAGAAGCCTTCTCTGGGATTGCAGGCCCTATTGCGGGCCCACAGGAGCTCTAGCCCAATCTGGAGAATGTTGGAGATAGTGCCCTCAGAGTCAATTATTGGGTCACAGGCACGTGATTGCAATGATTGAGGGGAGGACCTATCCCGGTAGGACAGTCTTACTCGAGATGATAGTATGCTATCTGGTTTATCTTTATCATCGTGTACTGCTTTAGGTGACCTTACGAGTCGCTATTACACGTTGATAAAGCCCCTAGGATTCTTGCTTGACTTCCAGCAGTATGAGGGCGATCATATAAGTGGGAGCTGGGGTCTATAAGCACATCCTTAAATGGTCCCTAGTCGAGGGAGTTTCGAGACAGGGCATCGATTCTCCACAGTAGACTAGTGTATACAGTCGAGACCCCGACGAGGGGCGGTGGCCGGTCTCACAAGCCACTGGTGTCAGTTGGTTCACCTAAGATGTATACAGGTGCTCATTGGGTTATGAGTACACCGGACAGGACTCGCCGGGAACCTGCTAGTTGGGATATACCAGACGTCAGATAGCAGTTCCCAGGTGACATGTGTACAGGTTAGTTCATCGACCTGGGATCGTCATTTGTCTCGTGTGAGTTCCCACTGTACTTTGATTACTACCCTACCACGGCTCAAAGGAGTCGTGCAAACAGGTTTTAGTTGGGTACAGTCCCGAGCCACATGGAGGCGGTGAGCGGATCTGCAGGGGTTCGTCTCTCCCGGTATTGGGGGTGAGGTCGTGCTGTGTCTAGGAGAGCCAGAACATGAAAAGTCCTTGGCCAAGGCAGGAGATTTGCTGGTAGGTATTCCAGTAGTATCTCAGGGTGTTCTGGGCTACACTCCGACACGACTTGTACCGCTTTTGGGGGTCTGACTTTTACCAACCCCCTAGGCCCGCCATGCGATACTCATAGACGAACGGACCGGACTGTACGGATATTGTCACTGACAGGCTCAGTAGGGTGTCAGGATGAGTTCGCTCATCGACGTCCCTTTTGGTCAATAGCTGGTGGCCCGTCACGTATGGCTAATACCTCTGACGTGCTAGTGGTTAAATCCACAGCCATAGTATTGACGAGTCTTTAGAGTCCACCACACAGACAGTTACTCAAGTTTCGGGCGAAACGCTGTAGAGGCCGTATGGAGATATGGCAGGGTTCGATCAGATACGTGCGGTATTGCACGGATCGTGATCGGACGGTTTTTACTAGCCGGCTTTGGCTTAAGCCGGATTCTAGTTTTTGATAGTGTAGTTTTGTCTCTTTGCATTTGTGTTCAGCGGGAATACAAATGCGGGCATGTATTTGCAGTTGCGGGGTTTTCCTGTAATTTATTACGGGATCGGTTTTCTGAAGTTGCCAGTTAGCATTCCGTTCCGGCCGGTTTTCTTTTATTCCTTCTCGGCCGGACTTTTGTTGGAGGGGGTTATTTGCAATTTGCAAATAACTCTTTTGTGGAGGGCTTTCTTGCTTAAGTGTGGCTTCATAATCATGAGATTCCTTTTTGGTCCATTCTATTGCTTTTCATTTGAGATGAGTGAAAAAGGATTGATTTGTGAGGTTTGTATTATCTTTTGATATATTCTTTTCTTGCCTTTTTCTCTCTCCAATCTCCACCATGAGGAGAGGGGCCGGCCACTATTGAGGGGAGAGAAAGAGAGAGCTTCATTTTGTGGGTGTGAAACATTATCTTCATTTTTCATGTCTTGATAAATTGAGAGCTCCATTTTTCCTTCTAAAAAGCTCATTCCTTTCCTCCAAATATCAAGGCAACTTCAAGAACCCTAAAGAGACATCTCACTACACTATTCTATAGCAAGTCTTGGACGCGTCGGCTAGCCAACTTCGCGCCCGAGTTGCCTCGGTCAAGAGGCGGGAGCCCGTAAAAGATTCCGGCTACGTGGTGCCCCTTTCCGACGAGCGAGGAAGTGATGGAGATTCCGCGGGAGATCGGAGCGGAGACGAAGACCGAAGGACACGGATCGTTTGGTATAGCATCTCTACTCTTTTCTTTTTGCTAGCTAGCTAGGTTAATGGCCCGATCCGGGTAAAAAGTCCGCGGCGGTGCCGTTTTGCAAAGTTCGCAAAGTTTTTGTTTTCCGCGTTTCCGGCGTCGGGTCGACGGCCGGGGCGCCCCCGCGGGCTTACATTGGTATCAGAGCCACGCCATTAACCTTGCCTAGCTTGCTCTAGTATGTTTAGTGCTCGATCGAACGAAAATCCCCAAAAACCGTATTTTGTGCACATGTGTTCTCTGTTAAAATTTTTTGAGCTCCTAAAATTTTTCTGGTGATTGCAGAGACATGTACAACCAATTATAAGAAATCTGGGAAAATACGATCCACCAATTCCTCAGTTCCACCGCGGAAGCGCGGCCAAAACCCTGGTTTGGCCGCGCTTGCGCGGCGGATAAGAGGAATTGTGGCACCAAATTTTCCCAGTAAGCTTGTGGTATGGAAATAGGGCTTTTGGGATATTTTATTTGGGCCCAGTTTTTCTGTTAGTGCTACAGTAGTATTTGGGGCCCACTTGATAATATTTGTTCGATCGGATATTTTAAACATGCTAGTTCACAGTTTTTACATTATATCTGCGACCGTGAATGTCACTTGATCGGTAAATCCCGTCTAACTGCTATAGCCCGGTTAGACGGATTTGCGAACGTGACTTTCACGTTGATGTTCTGTGTTTGTACTGGTTTGTTGCGGATCGGTCGTGGGGGATAGCCTGGTTGCAGTAGTAGTACAGTTTTGTTTTATATGTACTTTTGATATTGCGGGGCGAGCGTCTGACATGTGGACTGCCGTCACTGCCTGTTTGTATTATTCTTTTGGGGCACGACCTGGTTGCGGTCGATGTACCCGTTGTATGTATATTTTACTTTCTGTACTAGGATTACCCCAAGGAGGAGTGCACGGGTAGCCGGGTTCTGGAGGGCAACAAGCCCGCATCTCATGGCATTGAGACGGAGGGGGCTTCACTCTAGAATTGGCGGGCTATTCGCCGCACTCGTAGGGGGTATAGGGTTGACCCAGGAGGGGTGCCCAAGTTACCGGATTCCGTGAAGTGCTGGGTGGTCCATTCACGTAGCTGAAGGGGGCTGCCTCGCTTCAGGTTTTGGCGGGTGACTTGCCGCGCCTGTAGGGGTCTAGGTTTTTCATTGCACAGGCTATCCACACGACCAGGGGAACGTCGGGTTTCAGCGGCTCTGTGAAACCTGGGGATCCCAGATATCTGTATTGATCTGTGTTGCTATACATTTCTGTGTTGCTTTTTATCACGCCTTGAGCGAATACTATATATTGGTATATATATTAGTAGATGTTGTATATATTTTACATCCGCGCTAGTCCAGTCCCCGCTCTGTCGTTAGTTAGCTAACCTAACGGGTGATGACGGGACCCAGTGGCGAATGCGGATGGCATATACGTACATCAGTATATTTTCGTTCTTTATTGGTGTGATCAATTGATGGGACTGCGTTGATTCGGATCAATGCAAGTTAAACAAACCTAATCTGATGTTGTTGGAACACTTTTTCAAAAAGCTGTTATTGCAAGGGCGTTCTCTTTTGTTTTGCACAGTGGTATTCAGTTGGAATATCCTGCTCCTCAGTCGACGAGGCAAGGGCCGAGATCCCTTCACCGGGAGTGACCCCTTGGACAAAAGTTTGCGTCAGGGCAGTAACTTCACTATAGCCGATTACTTTTGCTTTGCACCGTGGTATTCAGTTGGAATATCCTGCACCTCATTCTACGGGGAAAGAGCCGAGATCCCTTCACCGGGAGTGACCTCTTTAGCAAAGGTTTTCGTCACTATATTTTTATAAAGCTATTCGTTCCTTCAACGATATCAAGTTCATTACGTTAAAGGTTTTCGCCAGAAACCATTCGTAGCCCTCCGTCGTTTCATATGGGTAGTCAATAGTATTCAAGCTGTGTTTGTTGGCCTTAGTCAAGGCACAGTGTTTGGTAGCTATTGGGTATTCATATGCTGCATAGATAGATGCGTTGGTTTGGGACAGTCGTATAGCCTTGTTGGCCTTAGTCAAGGGCTTGTACGGGTGGGTTCAAATCAACCTGGACAATGACGGGTAGAACTTGACATGTGACTTATGATTTGTTGGCCTTAGTCAAGGTCATAAGAGCATGGGGCAAAAAATCCACATCGGGAGTTTCAAAAGTACTGAAACTTGCCAGATATGCGCATACCTTCTGGAGTGTGATAACATGAGCGGATTCCGTCACGTTATCATGCGATGAGAGTTGGATCCCGATTCCCACTGATGAGTTGGTTTACTCCTCGGGTTATCCCGGCTAATTCTTCTTTCAGGTTTGGAGAAGAATTTGACGTTACAGTGGGAGGTTTCCAGATTAGATAAATTGGTAACCATTCTGATCTAGGTTAGAGTGCACGCTGAGTGTTTCTTTTCTCTCTCTCTCTGGCAGCGACCATTGACCCGACCCTAGACTATGACTCAGTGACCAAGTTGACCGAACCTTCTTAACACTGGCTTTTGGATTGTCAGAGTTGCAGACCTCTTTGCCACTCCTACTTTTACTCTTTTCTCCGGGACACCCCGTATTACTACGAACGTCCACTTCCATTGGACAAAACCATCGTATGGTTATATACGAACTCGAAGGAATTTATTCGAGGATGGTTTCAGGTTCTGGAGAAAACGGATAGGACTATTCAGTTGTCTTTTCCATTTACCTTCTCTCAGGTTGCGAGTACTCCTTGGTTTAGGAGTAGTACACCTATTACGCAAATTGGATAGTCTTCTTCCAAACCTTAGGCTGGTGCCGAACGGTGGGGAATGAAGAAAGCCAATTAGCCTAAACGGTGTACAGAAGGTATTAAGTTCAGACAAAGCAAGGGATTAGTAAGAGGGCAAAGTAAATTGCGACTGCTATTCACGACCAAACCATGTACTTCTTTGTCAATCCTAAATCACCTTAGAATTAAGTACATTCGGTTGTCTTTTATCCTCACCTTCTCTCGCATTGCGAGTGCTCCTCGGACTAGGACAGTACACCCATTATGCTTATTGGATAGTCTTCTTCCAAACCATAGGCTGGTGCCGAACGGTAGGGAAGGAAGAAAACCATTTGGCCTGAAGGGGTGTACTGAAGGTAATGACTAAAGACATGTAAAGGGATTTGGAAAGGTGGCAAAGAATTATACAGTTATAGTTGTGAATCTGGATAATGGAAGAGGCATTACTAAGAATACCAGGATACCCCATCGAAACATTTCAATGTTTCAGTTTCACTGTGCACAGTTAAAAGAAAACTGATTTCCCGATTAGACACTTACTCCAGGGTATGTATTTACCAGGTTGGATTCTCACATCTGTATGGTTTTACAGATGATGAGTGGGAGTAAGTTATTGGGAATTAGGTGACCCTCCTCATTATATCGGGATTCGTTGGAATTGGTGATATTTGAGGAAGCCACCTGGGTTGTTTGCCGGTCGGCAAATATTTGGTTTTGAATATCCGTTGTTGTGCACCAATTTCAAATTGATATATCTGTACGTCTATTTTTATAGAGTGAGACATACCTTTTTGAAATTATGTCTATGACATTTACCTATATCAGTGGATGGTTAGGTAAGGAGCATTGAACAACGGTGTAATTCTTCTTAACCAAAAGTACAGTTTTCAACCTACGACACACAGTGAATGAGTCACCAGACTCAGGGGACTTATACAGAGTATTGTATATTGTCCAGTGTCCATTAGGACAGAGGGGTTGGTCCTCGTACTATATTCTGTTTACTTTTAACTTCTCTAGTTCTTAGACATGTGTTTCGTAGAAACACAGAGTCTAAATTTTGAGGAGTTATAGGTATAAGGATAAAGTACAGAACCAGATATTGCAAGTATCGGGATTCTTCAAGGTAATCGAAGATGTAGATACTTGTGAATGGTATTCAGTTGATAGTAAAGATTAAGAGAACTAGCTTCTCTTTCAGGTTACTCATAATTGGAAGTACTCCTAAGTTGAGTAACGCTGATCGACCTCTCTTCCATTTACTTGACATGCACTGGAGACAGTTGCATGATTTGAATCTGGTTCAATTAAATCAGTGCCTCTGGTTCTTGGATTTAGAACAGTTCATATCTTGACATTGTTAAGATACGGGGAGTTGTCCGGCTTATGCTTAAAACCAGACACTGGACAACTCAAGGCACGTTTCAGTAGTGGCTGTTTGTGGGTTGACCCGGACTATGACGAGGGTTGACTTTCTACCATCTGGAAGATCAATAGTGATATTGTTCTTGACTCGCCACAGTTTTATCAAAAATGGATTTTTTTCAGAAAAACAGTAGTGGGAGTATGGTAGAACTGGAAGTGATTCCAGAACCGCAAACGATTACTGAAGATTTGATAAAGAACCTAAAGATTCAATCTGGTTTGACATTCCACTGGCCACTCCGCAGATACGGTGGGTAACCTCAGGTACTCGAGAGGTACTTCGGTATGCTCAAGGACGGTGGCAGGGAGGTTCTTGTTTACCCACACTTGCCATTGCTGTTGTTCCAGGCTGCGAGACCCGGCAGGAGGATGAGTATAGCGTCGTTCTAAACTTGTTTTAGAAGCGTACGTGTATATGACTCTGCCAGAGGGTTGTCGTAGTCAGTGGGAGCAGCGGAAGCATTGGTGGACATCAGGCTTATGTCTATTTATAGACTAAAGCAGATATAGCGGAGATAGATCATCTATTTCTGATGTGAAGTCATAGGTTTGACTTCATCAGAATAGGGGATGGATCTGTTGAGAAGGTAGTAGGGTGTGATGTCCTGGTATTTGATGACATACACAGAGTAGGAAGTGATATTCCTATACTACGATCGGTTATACTTTGGTCGTCACACAGTAGTTTCTCCACATAGGACTTGGATATTATATCAGACATTCTGGTTACTGGATCTATAGTTTTAGATCTAGATTTGGGTGGTTTCCCAATCTGGGTACTATGACAGCATTCTATGAGTATTTAGAATGGACGACTCCTGGCACGGTAGTGTACCTGCAGGTAATGGAGTCACCCTCTCTAAAGGTGTCTTACAGACTAAAGGGGAGAGGGATACGCATGATTGACAGATCACTTGCTTAGGCAATTGAGTCAATCATGAGATGTCAAGTACCACACCAGATGTTGTTCTTGCAATAGGTGCAATAAGTTGATATTGATCCAATCCTGGAGAAACAGTCGGAAGCAGTTTTAGAACATAAGTGAATGTTCTAGGGATTTGATAACGGCAGCCTCCTTTAGGAGACAGTTATCATTCCAGGCTTCGAAGGTGACTTGGATGGCAGAGTGGCTGTCAGAGTTATAGTTTTCCCTCTGACGAGGGGCAGTATTTTGGACAGTTGGTCCAGGTGGATACTGAGGGAAGGCATGGCGCAGGACACTGATTAAGTTCAGTTGTCGATACAGTCTAAGAAGTTTGGATTTGGAGTTCATTTATGAGCTAGGTCCCATCAGACATCCAGACGTTCTAAGACAGGTATTGCTCATTTCGGGAGATAGTTTTCTCTGCGAACATGAGATATAGAGAGACATAGAAAGAAACATCAAAGCGGATCCACTCACTGAGGCTATTCCTCGAACGCAATAGTTTCGCAAACGAGCTTTGTGAGACTGACTAGTAGAGGAGTTGGGTGTTCGGTATCACACGGGCTGTGAGTATGCGACATCGCAATAATTAGCCTCGAGTGCAAGTGGGAGATTGTTGGAGATAGTGCCCTCAGAGTCAATTATTGGGTCACAGGCACGTGATTGCAATGATTGAGGGGAGGACCTATCCCGGTAGGACAGTCTTACTCGAGATGATAGTATGCTATCTGGTTTATCTTTATCATCGTGTACTGCTTTAGGTGACCTTACGAGTCGCTATTACACGTTGATAAAGCCCCTAGGATTCTTGCTTGACTTCCAGCAGTATGAGGGCGATCATATAAGTGGGAGCTGGGGTCTATAAGCACATCCTTAAATGGTCCCTAGTCGAGGGAGTTTCGAGACAGGGCATCGATTCTCCACAGTAGACTAGTGTATACAGTCGAGACCCCGACGAGGGGCGGTGGCCGGTCTCACAAGCCACTGGTGTCAGTTGGTTCACCTAAGATGTATACAGGTGCTCATTGGGTTATGAGTACACCGGACAGGACTCGCCGGGAACCTGCTAGTTGGGATATACCAGACGTCAGATAGCAGTTCCCAGGTGACATGTGTACAGGTTAGTTCATCGACCTGGGATCGTCATTTGTCTCGTGTGAGTTCCCACTGTACTTTGATTACTACCCTACCACGGCTCAAAGGAGTCGTGCAAACAGGTTTTAGTTGGGTACAGTCCCGAGCCACATGGAGGCGGTGAGCGGATCTGCAGGGGTTCGTCTCTCCCGGTATTGGGGGTGAGGTCGTGCTGTGTCTAGGAGAGCCAGAACATGAAAAGTCCTTGGCCAAGGCAGGAGATTTGCTGGTAGGTATTCCAGTAGTATCTCAGGGTGTTCTGGGCTACACTCCGACACGACTTGTACCGCTTTTGGGGGTCTGACTTTTACCAACCCCCTAGGCCCGCCATGCGATACTCATAGACGAACGGACCGGACTGTACGGATATTGTCACTGACAGGCTCAGTAGGGTGTCAGGATGAGTTCGCTCATCGACGTCCCTTTTGGTCAATAGCTGGTGGCCCGTCACGTATGGCTAATACCTCTGACGTGCTAGTGGTTAAATCCACAGCCATAGTATTGACGAGTCTTTAGAGTCCACCACACAGACAGTTACTCAAGTTTCGGGCGAAACGCTGTAGAGGCCGTATGGAGATATGGCAGGGTTCGATCAGATACGTGCGGTATTGCACGGATCGTGATCGGACGGTTTTTACTAGCCGGCTTTGGCTTAAGCCGGATTCTAGTTTTTGATAGTGTAGTTTTGTCTCTTTGCATTTGTGTTCAGCGGGAATACAAATGCGGGCATGTATTTGCAGTTGCGGGGTTTTCCTGTAATTTATTACGGGATCGGTTTTCTGAAGTTGCCAGTTAGCATTCCGTTCCGGCCGGTTTTCTTTTATTCCTTCTCGGCCGGACTTTTGTTGGAGGGGGTTATTTGCAATTTGCAAATAACTCTTTTGTGGAGGGCTTTCTTGCTTAAGTGTGGCTTCATAATCATGAGATTCCTTTTTGGTCCATTCTATTGCTTTTCATTTGAGATGAGTGAAAAAGGATTGATTTGTGAGGTTTGTATTATCTTTTGATATATTCTTTTCTTGCCTTTTTCTCTCTCCAATCTCCACCATGAGGAGAGGGGCCGGCCACTATTGAGGGGAGAGAAAGAGAGAGCTTCATTTTGTGGGTGTGAAACATTATCTTCATTTTTCATGTCTTGATAAATTGAGAGCTCCATTTTTCCTTCTAAAAAGCTCATTCCTTTCCTCCAAATATCAAGGCAACTTCAAGAACCCTAAAGAGACATCTCACTACACTATTCTATAGCAAGTCTTGGACGCGTCGGCTAGCCAACTTCGCGCCCGAGTTGCCTCGGTCAAGAGGCGGGAGCCCGTAAAAGATTCCGGCTACGTGGTGCCCCTTTCCGACGAGCGAGGAAGTGATGGAGATTCCGCGGGAGATCGGAGCGGAGACGAAGACCGAAGGACACGGATCGTTTGGTATAGCATCTCTACTCTTTTCTTTTTGCTAGCTAGCTAGGTTAATGGCCCGATCCGGGTAAAAAGTCCGCGGCGGTGCCGTTTTGCAAAGTTCGCAAAGTTTTTGTTTTCCGCGTTTCCGGCGTCGGGTCGACGGCCGGGGCGCCCCCGCGGGCTTACAGAGAAGACCGAGGCGCTGGTGTTGGGCGACCCGTTGAGAGGGGTCGCGGTAGGTGTAAGCCGATCAAAGACCGACTTCTTGGGAACTTCCGGTGTCAACACAGGAGTGGTGAAGCTCATTGGCGGGAGCATGGTCCCGAAAAACAACCCTGTGGTGGCTCGAGTGACCTGTTCCACGGGCATTGTGAACAGCGAAGCAACTTGGGGTCCGTAGGCTATACCTCCTGGCGAGGCGGAGCGCCGGTTGCAGTTGCAGTTGGAGCATTTCGCACAAGTGGAAGCCATTGATTCTTTGCTTTCTGCAATAAGCAAAACGCCAAATCTTAGTACCTTGAAACCCAAGGGCAACCATTAGCGAGTCGTGTTTGGTTCGCGAACACGACACACGAAGTGTGGAGTGGAAAGAGGAAAAGGTCCCACCGGCGTGCCAGAATCTGTTCCCCTCCGAAAGACGGCGCGACGCAGGGACGTCTTGCCTGAAATTCGGGGCAGATGCTAATTGGTGCTATCCGTCTACCTCTCCGAAGATGCCAAGTTGATTTATGGCACCATGTATCAAAGGTTTAAATGGATGCGTCCGATGTAGCAGACTTCGTCAGATTCCCCCTCGCTTGAGGGGTTTTTGATTATGGGGACGCTCTTCCCTACAAGCGCAAGCCCATGCAGTTAATTACGCTACCGTATTGCGGTAACCACTTTCTCCTTCTCCAGAAATTTCACTTCATGTCGTATGTGTTTATTTTGTGTTTGGTTGCCCGTGGATTGTATACGGAGACTGAGTTATGTCGTCGCCCATAGGGCGTGGACTAGTCCAAATCCGTATTGTCTTAAATTTGGGTTTGGGGGTTTGGGTTTAAGGATACGTTAGTCTCATTTGAGACTAAGATCGACTTAAACGTTTGTTAAGGATACGTTAGTCTAATTTTAGATTAAGATCAACTTAACGGGATCGTTTAGATCCAACAAGAGAGCAATTAAGGGAGCCATGTTGTTTAGTTTAGTGACATTGCGGTCAATAGGTAGTTTAAGGACATTGCGGTCCAATTTTAGTTTTAAGACGTTGCGGTCAAGGTTAAGGACGTCATAGTCCGTGGATTTAAGGACTCCACAGTCCGGTGTTAGTTTTAAGACATCACGGTCAAGGTTAAGGACGTTATAGTCCGTTGTTAGTTTTAAGACATTCCGGTCAAGGTTAAGGACGTCATAGTCCGTTGTTAGTTTTAAGACATTCCGGTCAAGGTTAAGGACCTCATAGTCCATGAGTTTAAGGACCCCACAGTCTGTATCAATGTATGTGGTTATCGGGACCCGTCACCTCTTTGAAGACGTTGAGGAATTACAACGACAAGTATCAAAGGAGTGAAGAAATGTACCCTTACACCAAGGTAGATTAAGTGATCTGTAGTCCAATTTGGAAACTAAGATCAATTATTGTATTATGAGCCCATTGGCCCAGTTAAGTTTGAATTGAGGACTTATGGCCATCTTGGGCTAAGTCCAATTGTGTTTGGGATATTGGCCCTCTGTTGATTCATTGAAGGAGAGGCTCTGCCTCTGGAAACTTAAACACTAGAGACCAACAGTGTTAAACACTGGGAATAAGGTTGACAAGTTAGTGTTAAACACTAAAAGATAATCAGTGTTGAACACCAGAGTTTTCAAATTAGTATTAAACACTAAGCGAATCCAAATTAGTGTTAAACACTAAGAAAATCGGTGTTAAACACCGCAAATAGAGTTTTCCAAATTAGTGTTAAACACTAAGAAAAATCAGTGTTAAACACTGGATACAGAGGTCTCAATTTAGTGTTGAACACTAAGGCAAAAGGGGTCACGTGGTCACACGTGAGAGCGCCCTGCTTCCCTTTATTTTGTTCTTTAGATAAGTGTTTAACACTTTTAGTCCTGAAAGCCATCACGTGCGGGCACGTGATGGGAGCTCATGCTCTGGTTTATTAGAATACTCATTAGGGGTCACGTGAGGGCGCCCCAGAGTCTCTGTTTATTTTGCTTTTTCTTTATGTGCTTCAGGGATCACGTGGAGCACGTGAGGCGTTGCCTCAAGGCTTTCTTTTATATATCTTCGCAGGAGTCACGTAGTAACACGTGAGGTGCCTACTTCAGAGTTTTATTCTGTGGGTCTCTGCATGTTTTAAAGTTCTGTTTATAGGGTTAAACCCTAAACTTTAGAGGAATTAAATTCCTGTTTTCTTCTGAAGAATTATATTCTTAATAGGGTTAAACCCTAGTTTCTTTTCTTAAAGGAATTAAATTCCTGTGAGTTTGAAAGAATTATATTCTCGGTTAGGGTTAAACCCTAGTTCTGTTCATTTTGAAGGAATTAAATTCCTATAACATAGGGTTAAACCCTAACTTTATCTCAAAGGAATTGAATTCCTATCATTTTGTGAGAATCAAATTCTCTAAACTCGGTTTCTCCTCTGTGTTTTAGATCTGCATGGCAGGATCTCAACCCAATGAGAATTAAATTCTCAATTCATGGGGAGATGTGCACTTTGCAGATCCTCAACCAGAGAAAGAACTAAGTTCTTTTTTTTATATAAGAGTTAAACTCTTTTGAGAATTAAATTCTCATTCGAAGCCTCCTTTTTCCTTTCTTACCTAAGGTTTTCCTTTTTGCAGAAAAATCAAATTCTTTCAAAGTCTCCAGGCTCTATATCTCTCTCTCTCTCTCTGTATGTTTCTGTCTCTCCTCCTTTTTTTAACTCTCTCCTTTGGCTCCTATTTATAGGAGAAGGAAAAGAATCAATCAGTTTTAGTGAATCTTTCATTGAAAGATTTGATTTGTTTATTGAGAGTTTTGATTTACATTTGTCATTCATCTGGGCTTTTGGATTATTAGGTGAATTTTATTCACCATTGGATTTTAAGTCCAAATATATCTCTTTGTCATTTCGGTTAGACTTAAGGGGGAAATCTTTCCAAGTCCAAGATTTTTACATAAATTGGTGATGTTTAATCACCTTTGGATTTTTAATCCAACGGTTCCAAATAATTCTTTTCCACTTTGGAAAGATTTGAAAGATCTTCCCTCGGATTTTAATTCTGTCATAGAAATAAGGCTTTTAAAGCTGGTCACGTATGGCCACGTGACCGTTGGTCACGTATGAGCACGTGACCCCTGGTCACATGTAAGCACGTGACCCCTGGAATAGGCTTCCTTCTGCGCTCTATTCTTTGCCGCTGCTTAGTCATCACGTGCCAACACATGACCACTGGTCACGTGTGCACACGTGATTCCTTTTCTGGAGCTTTTTTCTTGATTTACTCAGGGAAGAATGTGCCTTGCGCCGCTGCTTTTAAATGTCACGTGTCAACACGTGACCGCTGGTCACGTGTTAGCACGTGATGCCTCCTCCGTAGGTTTTCCTGATTTTAAATCAGGAAACAGGTACATCTCTTCACTCCTCTGATATCTGTCGTTGTAATCCTTCCACGTTATCAGAGAGGTGATGGATCCCGACAACCACACATTGCTACAGACTATGGGGTCCTTAAACTCATGGACTACGATGTCCTTAACCTCGGACCACTATGTCCTTAAACTGGTATTGGACCACTATGTCCCTAAATTGGTATTGGACCACCATGTCTTTAAACTGGTGATCGACCGCAATGTCCCTAAACTAAACATTAGAGTACAAATGCACTTTTGTTGGATCTAAACGATCCCGTTAAGTTGATCTTAGTTTAGAAATTAGACTAACGTATCCTTAACAAACGTTTAAGTTGATCTTAGTCCCAAATGAGGCTAACGTATCCTTAAACTCAACCCCCAAAAACCCAAATCTAAGAAAATACGGATTTGGACTAATCCACGTCCTACGGGCGACAACATAAATTAGACTCCGTATACAATCCACGGGCAACCAAAAACAAAACAAACACCCACGATACGAAGTGACCATCTGGAAAAGGAGAAAGTTGTTACCGCGATGCGGTAGCGTAATTAACTACAGAGGCTTGCGCCTGCAGGGAAGAGCGTCCCCACAATCAAAAATCCCTCAAACGAGGGGGGATCTGACGAAATCTGCTACATCGGCCGCATCCGTTTAAACCTTCGATATATGGTGACATAAATCAACTTGGCATCTTCGGAGAGGTGGACGAATAGCACAAATTAGCATCTGCCTCCAGATTCAGGCAAGACAGTCCGTCTTTCCGGCATCCGGCGGGGAACATTAGATATTTGCTTTATCATGTGCAATAAATTTACGTGCTGATGACCATTCAATATTTTATAATACTTATCTAGATATAATACATGAATGTAACGAATGTGAACATAACGACCACTACAAGTCATTATATTATTTTAACCGTAGTAAAATAATCTTTTGTTATGAAAATTAAATATTGTTAATTAGATATTGTTTACATAAAATATTATTAATTAAACTTATTATTATTAAATATTCGGTACGAGATAAATAGTAATATATGGCACAATAAAAACCGGGCCATAACTAGCATAACTAGCTTGTAGCAAGTAAAAACTTGGCTCGAGGCGAAATGTGATAAAAGAACGTTGAAGGAAACGCGCTGAACGACTCCCATAAACCCAAGTTTGCCTTCGGCTTGACTTGTTCTTAGTTCTTGCTTGAGTGCTTGGTTGCTGCGATGGCAAGATGGGTGTGGCAATGGGTTCTCAGTGTTTGGCAATGATGGTGAAGGAGGTTGCAGTTAAAAGCTTTGGGTTTTGGGTTTGATGGTGATAGGCTTTTAGATGAAGGGGAAGCTCTCGGCTGCAATGAGGGTAGTGATGTTGGTGGTGCTTGGTTGGTGAAGTCTCGTGTCGGTGGATGCTCGGGGAAGAAGATGATGAAGATGGCCGGAGTTAGGGGTTTTGGTTTCGATGGTTGTAACAACCCTAATTTTCCTATACACTTTTGTATACAAATTTTTTTTCAAAATCCATAAAAGAGTATTTTAACCTGAGCACAATATATAAGTAATTATTTTGTTTTTAAATAATTCCATTTTTAGTGTATATAAAATTGTTTTAAAAAATTAAAGTGTACTTGGGGTATTTAATGTTGCTGTTACCACTTTAAGTAGTTATTTTCCCACAATAATTACAAGAAGGAGCTTGTAGCTCATTGGTAATACCTTGCACTGCTGAACCAAGCCACCAGAGTTCAAATCACATGCCCCATATTATTTTCATATTTATTTTGTTTTAATTTCTTTTGGAAGTCAACAGTCAAAAGGCCATAACTCACAAAATATGTACTGGACACCAAAAATTAAATATACCAAATTGTACCCCCGAAGTTTCCCCGGCCTATGGTGGTGTGACACAGCCCGACTCGGCGCCGCAGGCCGGCGACTCGGCCGACTCGGTCCGGCGCCGCCGGCCGGACTTGGCCGGACAGCCAAGTCACCAACAGAAAAAAGATGCTCCTTGACTTGGTCAACCCTCCTGCACACTTATTATACCTGGATCGGTTTTAAATTGCCCAATAAATCCCTTTTACTCCTATGTTTAATGAATTTTTAATGATTTTGTATATTTTTATATTTTTTTATTAAAAACCCTAACCCTAGCCTAACCCTATATAAACCCCCATACCCTCTACCCTCTCACCCTACATTCCTAAGTCCACTCTCTAAAAATTTCAAGAGAACTTGGTACGTGAGAAAACGAGCGAAAGGCGAAGCGCTGACGAAATCGACGGTGAAATTCCGACGATCGTGCTAGGACCTCTCAACGACGATTCGATGCACCGGCAAACCCTCTACCTCTCTCTTACTCTCTAACAATGACCAAACCCATAAGTCCCCCTTTTCTATCCTTCTTTTCTTTCATTAAAATACGACTTTTTAAACCCGACGGAAATCGGAACAACCCGATTTCCGATTCGGTTTTCTATCAAATCTCACTTATCACCAATTCCATAATGCTTAAACATCTTCATGTTGACTACTAATCACTTAAAAATTAATTTGAACAAGTTTTCACACATGAAATGATAGCCTTTTCAATATATCGTATTCTTTCACTTAAATACCACCATGTTTAGTTTATCGCATTTAACCTCTTAACCTTGCTAAACCTTAAAGTAGTTCACGAGGTAATGACCTACCTCCTCACACACTCATATGTAATCATAATACGCTACCTTGAAAATTTAGAATACGACAAAACAAGACTTTACATTAAAATACCATTTTCTTTATAAAACCTTTTCTAAAAGTTTTAGGTTAATACATTCATAAACCAATATCTTTAATAGGAAAAATACGATAAGTTGTGGACATCGATCGTTTATCTAAACCCGACTTTGTGGTGTCTAGGCTAGGCAATGAGAAAAGGTAACTTTAAAAGGTCCGTCTCACGATTCGTGAGTGGATCCCTCATTTTCTCATTTGTACTTACCTGGCCACAATTGGCGGTGAAGAGGCGATTTGAGGCTTCTAATGACTTGTCGTTTAGACCATTTAGAAATAGGCTAGTTGGCTTAGGAAACCCTAAAATCTAAAATACGGAAATTTACACCCTTTTACAAATAAATACCTTATCTTTATAAAACCGTTTTCTAAATGATTAGTATTTATTAAATCTTTGCAAAGTGCCACTACAACCCACCTTTGGAGAACTCGTTAGGGATAGTACAGTTTATCGTGCACCCTCGGGCTTAGTAGTGCGAGATTCGGACCTCCGCAAGGAGCATTCGGTCTCGAAAGGTTTAAAATACGACATTTAAGAAAAATGAGATTTTTGGAAAATAAAATATTTATTAAAAATTATTCTTGTATAAACATATGTATATTTATCATTTAAACACCTATTTTATTATAAAATAAAGTTTCCACCTTTTCCTAAAAAATTACAAGATTAAAAGTTACATTAAAATACCATGAATTTCAAATAAATCAATATTACAAATTAATACATTTATTTATGTAATTTTCACTAGAAATAAGACAAAATAAATCACACTCATTATAACTATAAAGACGAATAATAAATACTTGAGGTGTATCTTGAAAACTATACAAAAGTATTTTTACATAAAACCCCCTCAAGTTTTATAAATTACAATAAGGACCCTAACAATTATAGAACTTTGACTTACATTTCTTTTGGTTTGACTCGGGTTTGAGTCTGATTATTTCTGAGTTGAATATGATTCAAGTCAATCTATATTCCTTAATATTCCAACTCAATATGAACACATGAATCCCAGAATCCAGTTAACAATCTATACAACTTGACTGAACCAAACCATGGATATACATCCATTATTCCGTTATTCTATTTACCTGATTATGCAGTTACAATCTGTTTACTGATATCATGGTTTTGGTCAGTCATTCAACTTACACAATACAATACAACAATAATATCAAAACACTACGGGGTTTAAGGGGTAGATTGGTACGGAAGGTGTTAAAGGTGGCACTAGGTGGTCAGATTAAGACGCATAACCTATATTCCGTTACTGTTGTACCATGGTTTAACGGTTCCTTGTACATTCCGTTTGCCCTGGTCTCTAGCATATAGAGACCCCTCTTGTATACACTGGCATCCTTCTGTACCAAGCTACAAACAACAGCGTTAACATAATATTCTACAATATTTTACAATCACTTTAGAAAATACCTCTTATTCTGTCTTTTCTAATTCTTCTTTATCTTTGGGACTTACCGAGCGACCTGTTCGCTGACGACATTCTATTTCCTTCTTCTTTGAATGTCGTCAGGTGCTTTGGACACAGCAGAGATCGAGCCTACCGGTGAAGACTTGGAGCAGTTTCACGAAGACCCCGAGCACTAGATATTGTACCTTGTTCTATTCAGTATTTTAATTTCCTGTTATGCCACTGTTTAGGCATCATTTTTCATTTCAGTTGTATTTACTTTTCATGCATTGTACAAAAGAATGTTATTAATAAAGTTGCTGTTATTTCTATATCTCTTGTCTCTTGTGATTTACTTTTATATTGCTTAGATACGCTTAGCGTATGTACTTCTAAGTATATACGTAGCGGACCTCGTCGCGTCCACTTCGCCGTACACCGGGAAGCGGGGCATGACAGGTTTTGTTGGTGGCCCATGCAAGTCAGAGCTGTATGAATCCCTATCATGCAGTTCTGGTCTGCGTGAACAACCTAAGCAATATAACACAAGAACCAGCAACTAAAACATTCTTTACAATCATGTTTTTTGAATCCCATCATTTCATATTCCTTAAATCATATACTTTGAATCTATCTTAACACAAAATTCCCTCACCTCTTTTACAATTTTACCAAAACCTTCGCATTCTTTCATTCCTTCACACAATCTTTACATTTTTAAAACCCTGTCAGTACACTAGCACCAAACTTTTCTTGGATTTGTTACACTTTCCTTTTAAAAATTTCGAGGACGAAATTTTTATAAGGAGGGTAGAATGTAACAACCCTAATTTTCCTATACACTTTTCTATACAAATTTTTTTTCAAAATCCATAAAAGAGTATTTTAACCTGAGCACAATATATAAGTAATTATTTTGTTTTTAAATAATTCCATTTTTAGTGTACATAAAATTGTTTAAAGAATTAAAGTGTACTTGGGGTATTTAATATTGCTGTTACCACTTTAAGTAGTTATTTTCCCACAATAATTACAAGAAGGAGCTTGTATGTAACACCTCAGGATGTGTTTAGTGGCTAATTATATTTAAATAAAGGGTTTTTAATAAAAAGTTTACCAAATTGAGTTTCAAATATTTTTCCAAATTTAATAAATATTTTTCAAGAATTTTCCTAGGCTTGCACACACATGTGCATGTAAACTAGGGTTTAAAATGAGGTTATACCATGATTAGCAACCATGGTGGGTTTAATAATGGGGATTTAGTCATTTGGGTTTTAAGTAAGTCTATTTAGTTAATTGATGGTTGTTTTAATTTGAATTTTGTTTTGGGGTGTTGACTTGAGAGAATGATAGAGAGAGAGAGAATGCATCATGGCAAAGCCCATGCTTGCATTTAATGATGAGAGAGAAAGGAGGGGTTGACATTGGGAGTTATCATTTTCCTCTCATTCTTGTGCTCATTTCTCTCAACCTCTCACTCTCACACCCACACACCCACAAGCACATCAGCAGCAGAAGCAAGCACAGCAGAAGCAGAAGCAAGCACAGCAGAAGCAAGCACAGCAGTAGCAGTGAGCAGCAGCAACAACAACAACTTCAGCTGCAGTTCCTTCTCTCTACTCCTTCTTCTTCCTCCAGCTCCCTAGGGTCGAGTGTGGGGTATACTTCTTGAATTTACCCCCTAGTTTGCTTAGTTAGTGAAATTTAGCTTCGATTAGTGATTAATGGTGCGTTTTAGTGCGATATGTGGTAATTAGTGGGAACTTTGATCAAGTGAAGTATG
Source organism: Agapanthus africanus (assembly GCA_030015575.1). Classification (NCBI taxonomy): domain Eukaryota; kingdom Viridiplantae; phylum Streptophyta; class Magnoliopsida; order Asparagales; family Amaryllidaceae; genus Agapanthus; species Agapanthus africanus. The sequence goes on from CM057343.1 coordinate 529,568,588, forward strand.
TATTGGTTTAAGTAAGTTGATGGAGTGTTGTTAAGGCCATGTTAACCTAGCTTAGCCCCCAATTGCACTAAAATACCACCAGATTGCTATTTGATGCAAATTCATCATTTTTAAGCAATTTCTAGCTTTCTGCAATCTGCTATCGACCGAGTGAGTTCAGAATAAATCTGAGTTAACTGGAGTATAGTTGTTAGGTGTAGATCCCATGGGTAGAACACGACCCCCAGATTCCCTACTTTGGCCGCCGAAAAATTGATTCTGGCCGCAATTTGCGGCCAGATGGGGGGACTTGGGTTTGGGTTTGGCTCTCTAGGTGTCTGCTGCTATCTTTAGACTCATAGCATGTGCAATTTTATTTAAATATTGCTGTAGAAAAATCTGGAGCTAAATACCTGTTTCTCGTATTTTTAAACCTTCGCGACACGCATGATACGTGTGTGGGTTTGGGATTTCTGCGTATCGCGACGCGTCGGGGTAGTTTCAGGCGCGTAATCACACGTTTTAGCGTATCGCGCACACGCGCACTTGGTTTGCGACGCGGGTTTCTAGTTTGACCTTAATATCATATTTTTGTGGATTTGAGCTTATGTGTGATATATTGTGTGATTCTAGGTTCGCAGGCGAGTGAGACGGACGCTGCGAAGAAGGGGAAGCAAGTCGTCGGCTATACTTAGCGCAAGACTTCGGTGAGTAGATTTAACATCTACGGGGATATCGCCCGCATGGTGTTATGCGTCAGGGCTGATAGGACCTTATAGCTATATGTTGCATTTACCCCATTGACTGTCATGGATACTGTTGTTGCATACTGCATTCCCTGCTATATGTATGTAAACTTAGAATTAATAGAACACCGCACAATTACTAACGGTTCATGTTGCACGAGCACTAATCTGCATGATACACACACACCGTTAGTAATTGCCATGACACACTCACTATAGAATTGCCATGATTATATTGCTGTAGTTCATTTCACATATAATTCGTTATGATTTTCATAGAAATTGGGAACCGCATAATGTCTTTAAAAACTGAAACTATTTTAAAAAGCGGTTTCCCCTTGTACCTATATTATGGCTTGATGTACATAGCACATCGCATTTGATTTACTTATTGGTGTTGGAATTTCATGTGATTTCTGGTTTTGAGGACCATGGAATTATTTAAGAAAAGATGCACTATTTGAAAAACCCGGTTCCTCGTGATATGATATTTTGGTGCGTCCACCACGCGTTTTCTCGGTGCTGAGACGTGTGCTTGAAACCCGATTCGAGGTGTTGGATGATCCGTTTGCGGGTTCGTGGTGGACCCGGTATGGTTCCCCTCGGCAAGATGATCGATGGACTTTGCCGATTGAGCCTGGAGGTGGGCGAGTACCTACCGGTGATTGGTTGGACCTGGCGGTTATCCGGAGGATACAGACCAGAGTCGAGAAATGGATGCGGGATGATCCGTCCTGCCGGGGCCAAGGGCCGATACCGCAGATGGAGCCCGTGGGCTGATCCGGACTTACGGAGCCCGATATATAAGGATTTGCGTGTCGATGCTGGACACGAGTATTTTATGATATTTTGAGTGCCGATGTTGGGCACTCGTGATTCTCAGAGATTTACAGGATTTGAGGGCCGAGGAGAGTGTCGGCGCCTGAGTTTATTTGGGATTTGGGTGCAGTTTTGGGCACCGATTATTTTTCACGTTGATATTCCGTGTAGATGTTATTTATCCCATGCTCAGCATTGATTATCATGTATCTCATCCTGTAGCTATTTTACCTGACAGAGCATTTGCATGATTATTGCACCTACTGCTTGTCGCATATAGATCTTACTTGCTGGCATATGATAGAGTAGCGCAGTACGTGCATGCTCACGATTACCTTTATATGTTATCTCTATGCACGAGTTGGCAACTCACCCCCGTTGTGCCACAGTATTTACAGGTTGCCCCTCAGAGTAGTCGCGGCAGGCTGTCTTTTGCATCTTTTGGCTACAGATACCACTACAGTTGGTGTGAGAGCTGTTTTGCTTTTAGGTGGGTTGTGGTATCTGATTACTTTTATTGTACCTCCTATAGATACAGTGTGAGGACGATGATGTATATTTTGTATTCTGGTGTCGAGCTCGTGGGAGCCGACTGTTTTTATATGCAGTTTATTATTCTGCGATGTTTACTTATTGCTCATTCTTCGCTACGGCGTCGTATATTACTCTTGTGATGATGGTTTCCGCCGTTGGGCGTGATTGCTCCCGTTTGGGAATGTTTTGTTTCATTATATCTCATTTTCACTCATATCCTGTTTTATACCCGATTTCGGGGTTACTTTTACAAAGGAAATGCTGCCAAAATTATTTAAATGATGACGTAACTTTAAAAGAACTTATTTAACTATTTAAGGTTTTCTAAATGTTTTAACTAAATGTTTTCAACACTCGCTACTTTTATATGGTTTTGATTTCTGGGTTCGGCTTACTTAGTCGCGTTACGCCTGTAGACGTTGCGTGGTTAAGTGCCGGTCACGAATCGAAATATTCGGGTCGTGACATTGTAGCTCATTGGTAATACCTTGCACTGCTGAACCAAGCCACCAGAGTTCAAATCCCATGCCCCACATTATTTTTGTATTTATTTTATTTTAATTTCTTTTGGAAGTCAACAGTCAAAAGGCCATAACTCACAAAATATGTACTGGACACCAAAAATTAAATATACCAAATTGTACCCCCGAAGTTTCCCCGGCCTATGGTGGTGTGACTCGGCCCGACTCGGCGCCGCAGGCCGGCGACTCGGCTGACTCGGTCCGGCGCCGCCGGCCGGACTTGACCGGACGGCCGAGTCACCAACAGAGAAAAGATGCTCCTTGACTTGGTCAACCCTCCTGCACACTTATTATAACTGGATCGGTTTTAAATTGCCCAATAAATCCCTTTTACTCCTATATTTAATGAATTTTTAATGATTTTGTATATTTTTATATTTTTTTATTAAAAACCCTAACCCTAGCCTAACCCTATATAAACCCCCATACCCTCTACCCTCTCACCCTACATTCCTAAGTCCACTTTCTAAAAATTTCAAGAGAACTTGGTACGTGAGAAAACGAGCGAAAGACGAAGCGCTGACGAAATCGACGGTGAAATTCCGACGATCGTGCTAGGACCTTTCAACGACGATGCGACGCACCGGCAAACCTTCTACCTCTCTCTTACTCTCTAACGTTGTCCAAACCCATAAGTCCCCCTTTTCTATCATTCTTTTCTTTCATTAAAATACGACTTTTTAAACCCGACGGAAATCAGAACAAACCGATTTCCGATTCGGTTTTCTATCAAATATCACTTATCACCAATTCCATAATACTTAAATATCTTCATGTTGACTACTAATCACTTAAAAATTAATTTGAACAAGTTTTCACACATGAAATGATAGCCTTTTCAATATATCGTATTCATTCACTTAAATACCACCATTTTTAGTTTATCGCATTTAACCTCTTAACCTTGCTAAACCTTAAAGTAGTTCACGAGGTAATGACCTACCTCCTCACACACTCATATGTAATCATAATACGCTACCTTGAAAATTTAGAATACGAAAGAACAAGATTTTACATTAAAATACCATTTTCTTTATAAAACCTTTTCTAAAAGTTTTAGGTTAATACATTCTTAAACCAATATCTTTAATAGGAAAAATACGATAAGTTGTGGATATCGATCATTTATCTAAACCCGACTTTGTGGTGTCTAGGCTAGGCAATGAGAAAAGGTAACTTTAAAAGGCCCGTCTCACGATTCGTGAGCGGATCCCTCCTTTTCTTATTTGTACTTACCTGGCCACAATTGGCGGTGAAGAGGCGATTTGAGGCTTCTAATGACTTGTCGTTTAGACCATTTAGAAATAGGCTAGTTGGCTTAGGAAACCCTAAAATCTAAAATATGGAAATTTACACCCTTTTACAAATAAATACCTTATCTTTATAAAACCGTTTTCTAAATGATTAGTATTTATTAAATCTTTGCAAAGCGCCACTACAACCCACCTTTGGAGAACTCTGTTCCCCTCCGAAAGACGGCGCACAGGACCGCGGTGTCCTGACGCTGAGGTTCGGGGCAGATGCTATATGGTTTTATCCATCCACTTCTCCGAAGATGCCAAGTTGATTTATGGCACCGTGTATCGGAGGTTTAGACGGATGCGGCCGATGTAGCAGACTTTGTCAGATTCCCCCTCGCTTGAGGGGTTTTTGATTGTGGGGACGCTCTTCCCTGCAGGCGCAAGCCCCTGCAGTTAATTACGCTACCGCATCGCGGTAACAACTTTCTCCTTCTCCAGAATTTTACTTCGTGTCGTGTGTGTTTGTTTTGTTTGTTGTTGCCTGTGGATTGTATACGGAGACTGAATAATGCCGTCGCCCGTAGGACGTGGATTAGTCCAAATCCGTATTTACTTAGATTTGGGTTTGGTGTTTTTAGTTTAAGGATGCATTAGTCGCGTTGCGGCTAAGATCAACTTAAACGTTCGTTAAGGATACGATAGTCCTGTTTGAGACTAAAATCAACTTAACGTGATAATCCATTTAATATCTGGCCATCGGGACTCGTCACCTCTCTAACGTCATTGAAGGATTACAACGGCAGATGTCAGAGGAGTTCAGAGATGTATCCTTGAACCAAGGTTGATTTGGAGTTTTATAGTCCGTTTGAATGTTTAAGGATACGTTAGCCGTATTTAGGGGCTAAGATCAACTTAAACGGGATCGTTTAGATCCGGCAAAAGAGCATTTGGAGGCTCTATTGTTCCAGTTTAGGGACGTAGTGGTCCATAGGCAATTTAGGGACGTTGCGGTCCATGCTCCAGTTTAGGAACGTGGTGGTCCAATATTAGTTTAAGGACGTCACGGTCCAACATTAGTTTAAGGACGTTTCGGTCCAACATTAGTTTAAGGACGTTTCGGTCCAACATTAGTTTAAGGACGTTTCGGTCCACGAGTTTAAGGACCCCGCAGTCCGTGTTGATGTGTGGTCGTCGGGACCCGTCACCTCTCTGACGTCGTTGAAGGATTACAACAATGGGTGTAAGAGGAGTTCGGAGATGTACCCTCAAACCGGTCGTAAATTGATTTAAGAGAGTAAACTTGCTCAGTCAATTTAATTTGAGGACTTACGGCCAAAATTGGGCTAAGTCCAGTTGAAAATGTTCAACATTTTATTTGCTTTTGCATTGCATTTCTTTTTATTTTTATTTGGGCTCTGCCCAGAAAGGATGCAGAGCATCAATTTGTTTTGGGGCTCTGCCCATTTATAAATGATGCAAAGCATCTAGTTTGTTTGGGCTCTGCCCTTTTTATTGTAATATAGAGCATTTGTTTTGGTCTATTGGACCTCTCAATTAGTCTCTGCCCCTTTAAATAATGCATAGCATGATTATTATTTCGTTTGGGCTCTGCCCATTTATAAATGATGCAGAGCATCAATTTAATTAGGCCTGCTTGGTCTTTTGACTTGGGCCTGGCCCTTTAGAAAATGCATTGCATTTTCAGGTGCCTTGCGCCAATCAGAGAGCGCAAGCGCTTGTAGTGTTGACACGTGTCGCGCAAGCGCAGTGCGCTGCGCTAGTGCGCTGTGCTTGCGCTGCTGACACATGGCGCACTCTGGTGAGTTGCGCCAATTTCAGAGAGCAAAGCTCTATCTCAAAGCGCATAGCGCAAGTGGTTCAGATGTTGACACGTGGCGCTCTCCCAAGAGCGCAACAGCGCAGTTTGCAAGTGCAAAGCACTATGATTTAGGCATCTTTTTAGATTCAAGAACCAATGTTTCATAAAAGTGCAAAGCACTATTTTTTTATTTTTTATTTTTTCTTGTTTAAAGAACCGGTGGTTCATGAGAAGTGCAAAGCACTATTTTTTTTATATGAAGATCATTGATCTGGTTTTTAGATCAATGACTTATTAGAAGAAATTTTTCTTTTTTGGGAAGGTTTTTACCTTTTTCTTGGAATTTTTCTCAGAATTCTCTCTGTTTGAAGCTTCTTGAATTTTTTTCAAGAAATGTTGATGCCTTTGAATTGAGGTCTAGGGTCCTCTTTATAGTGCCCATAAATTAGTTAAATTTGTTAAAGAGATCTTTCTCTGAGTGATTTGGGGAATTTTCCCCACCGTTGGATCTTTGATCCAAGAGCTTCTGTTTTACAGAAGAAAATCTTCTTGTTTTAACAAGAACAGAAAAGATTTCTTTAGAATTTTAATTCTGTTTGGCGCAAGCGCAACTGCGCTGACACGTATCGCGCAGCGCACAGCGCAGCGCAACTGCGCTAGCGCAACTGCGCTGACACGTGTCGCGCAGCGCAACTGCGCTGACATGTGGTGCGCAGCGCGGAGCGCAGGCCAGCTGAAGCGTTGCTTCTTTAATTAAAATTTGAATTTTCAAAGTAGAGTTTTGCTCTGATTGGGGGAAGATAAAGCGTTGCTTCATCTTCCGTCTTGGAATTTGAACAGAGCTTTGCTCTGATTGGGGTAAACAAATGCCCCCCCACCGTTGCGCTTACGTGGCGCTACAAACGTGAGCGCGGCGGTGGCAAAATTCCAACCGTCGCGGCAACTCTCGGAAGTTGAAAGGGCGCTTGGTGCCTATAAATAGAACCTTTGGTCCTCAGCAGATGATTATCATCCTTAAGACTTTTACTTTCAAAACTCCAGAGCTTTGCTCTTGCCTTTAGGAACTCTCAGAGTTAAATTTTCCTCAAAAGAAACTTTATAGGTAAAAATTAACCTTGAATTAAATTAATTTCAATTAATAGAGCTTTGCTCTCATAGATCTTTGATCTAAAGAAAACCCATCTGGGGTTTCACCAATAGAGCCTTGCTCTCAAGAATCTGTTTCAGGGTTTCTTGACCCATGAACAGAACCTTGCACCTTTGTCAAGACATAGATCTCTTTGATCTAAAAATGAGATGAACTCTTAAGAGTTTGAGTATGGATAATGATAATTAAAAATGGAGTTTTGTATTTAAAGGATTATATCATCTTTTAATAATAATGATCTCAGAGTTCTTGGGGGACTTCTTCAAATTTCCATTATTATGGCATCTGATAGGCGTCACCCCTATTCGTAGAGCATTGCTCTCGAGGAGTTTAACTCTCTGTGCTCATTTTTTAACAAGAATTCGCCTAATCAGTCGGTCTGCTAATTTTGCTGATCTTCTTTCACAGGAACAATGGACGCCCATATGTATGCTCTTAACGAGATCATCTCTTACGGGGACATCCGCCGACTTGGCCGCTCTCAAAATCGAGAGTTCACAAACGCGGAGTGTGCTGAAATTATGAGCCGCTTCGACGCGTACAACGGTCCTCTGCTTCCCCGGCGTTCCTCCCTTCTTAAGATTATTGTGGGAGCCATATGGGAAGCGCTTCCCCTGTTCTGTTCCGGTGTGCCGCTTAGGGCGCTGGATGCCGATGAGGATAAGGTGCACTCGGTGTACCTGTTGAACTTTATCTCAAAGAGACGGCGAGACAGTCTTATCGATCTCTTGCACGAGGTCTTTCAACAGTCTGCCGTACTCGCTGCTTATCGGAGGGTGGAAGACATCAGGGGGGGACCTTGACGCTTGTGCTCGCGAAAGAAAGCACACTAGGATGGTCCACGAGGCTTGGAAAGTCATAGATAGGGTCGCTTTCGAGTTCCTCAATCCATGTCCTGGGTTCGAGATTATTCCCTTGTAATAATGTTTTTCGTTTATTGCTTTTATGATTGTAAGAAGTTTTGGCAATATTAATGAAGAAGTTTTATCCCAGCTTGTCTTATTTCTCGCTCTGAGTCTTTTGCACATGCATGAATAAATGTGTCTCGAATGCTTAATCCAATGCCAATTAGATGTTCTCTTTGTCGCTTTCTTCTTTCTTTTTATTATCAGCATGTTGTCTTGATAAACATAATTGGTAAATAACTTAGTTCTCCCAAGAGATAGCGATGGACCAGGATTCGCTCTGGACGTTTTCCACGGGGTCAGGGTTGACATAAGCCGCGTTCCACGTAACCAGGAATTTTTGCTCTAGATGCTTCCCACGGGTTCACTGCCGTGTTCAGCGAGGACTAGGTTCCGCTCTGGATGCTTCGCACGGGTTCAGTGCCGTGCTCTGCGAGGACCATGATCCGCTCTGGACGTTTTCCACGGGGTCAGGATTGACATGAGCCGCGTTCCACGTAACCAGGAATTTTTGCTCCGGATATTTCACACGGGGTCAGGATTGACATAAGCCGCGTTCCACGTAGCCAGGAATTTTTGCTCCGGATGTTTCATACGGGGTCAGGATTGACATAAGCCGCGTTCCACGTAGCCAGGAATTTTTGCTCTAGATGCTTCCCACGGGTTCACTGCCGTGTTCGGCGAGGACTAGGTTCCGCTCTGGATGCTTCGCACGGGTTCACTGCCGTGCTCTGCGAGGACCAGGATCCGCTCTGGATGTTTTCCATGGGGTCAGGATTGACATAAGCCGCGTTCCACGTAGCCAGGAATTTTTTTGCTCTAGATGCTTCCCACGGGTTCACTGCCGTGTTCGGCGAGGACTAGGTTTCGCTCTGGATGCTTCGCACGGGTTCACTGCCGTGCTCTGCGAGGACCAGGATCCGCTCTGTACGTTTTCCACGGGTTCAGGATTGACATAAGCCGCTTTCCACGTAGCCAGGAATTTTTTTCTCTGGATGTTTCACACGGGGTCAGGATTGACATAAGCCGCGTTCCACGTAGCCACGAATTTTTGTTCTAGATGCTTCCCACGTGTTCACTGCCGTGTTCGGCGAGGACTAGGTTCCGCTCTGGATGATTCGCACGAGTTCACTGCCGTGCTCTGCGAGGACCAGGATCTGCTCTGGACGTTTTCCACGGGGTCAGGATTGACATAAGCCGCTTTCCACGTAGCCAGGAATTTTTTGCTCTGGACGTTTCATACGGGGTCAGGATTGACATAAGCCGCGTTCTACGTAGCCAGGAATTTTTTGCTCTGGACGTTTCACACGGGGTCAGGATTGACATAAGCCGTGTTCCACGTAGCCAGGAATTTTTGCTCTAGATGCTTCCCACGGGTTCACTGCCGTGTTCGGCGAGGACTAGGTTCCGCTCTGGATGCTTCGCATGGGTTCACTGCCGTGCTCTGCGAGGACCAGGATCCGCTCTGGACGTTTTCCACGGGGTCAGGATTGACATAAGCCGCGTTCCACGTAGCCAGGAATTTTTTTGCTCTAGATGCTTCCCACGGGTTCACTGCCGTGTTCGGCGAGGACTAGGTTTCGCTCTGGATGCTTCGCACGGGTTCACTGCCGTGCTCTGCGAGGACCAGGATCCGCTCTGGACGTTTTCCACGGGGTCAGGATTGACATAAGCCGCGTTCCACGTAGCCAGGAACTTTTTTGCTCTAGATGCTTCCCACGGGTTCACTGCCGTGTTCGGCGAGGACTAGGTTTCGCTCTGGATGCTTCGCACGGGTTCACTGCCGTGCTCTACGAGGACCAGGATCCGCTCTGGACGTTTTCCACGGGGTCAGGATTGACATAAGCCGCTTTCCACGTAGCCAGGAATTTTTTGCTCTGGATGTTTCACACGGGGTCAGGATTGACATAAGCCGCGTTCCATGTAGCCAGGAAATTTTTTATTGTATCCGTATTTCATGGAATGAGGGTTTGACTCTGGGTGATTTGTATATCGTCGAGCCATGGAACTGGGAGTTTCCGCTGTTCCGCTTTGCTTGAAATTGTATCCGTTGTTACGAGACGAGTGTTGGGATGACTTCTAGGTCATTTGCGACCCGTCGAGATTTGGCTTCTTCTTATGATGAAACCTGGGAGAGGGGTATGATCCCTTCTTTGTTTACGTCCTTGGATTGCATACAGGGTTTGATGTAACATCACCTGTAGGGCATAAATTTCATTTTTCATTTTATTTCTTTTTCCGCGATGCTCTATCATTTCAGCTTTTATATCGCGAAGGTCGCGATTGCCCTATCATTTCGGCTATTTTTTGCGGTGCCCCATCATTTCGGCTATTTATTTTATTTTTACTCGCTGCTTTTTATTGCGAGTTGCCCCATCATTTCGGCTATTTCATGCATACATTCTTACTTGCTGATTTTTATTGCAAGTTGCCCCATCATTTCGGCTATTTCGTATGCATGTGCAGCTCGCTAGCTTTTTGCCGTAAATCTGAAATTAGACACCGATTTCGGCATCAGCACCGCTATTACTGGGATATTGCCAGGAGCGAATCATCATCTGCCTCCGTCGATGTCGAACAAAGGTGGCTTAGCGAACAGGGTTAGGGTCCTGTCGACTAAGGCTTTTAACTTCATGAGCCGTAAGCGTCTCACAAAGGTATTTCTCCCTACAAGTCGTGAGGATCTTGTAGGTGTATTTTCTCTTTAGGAATCGTGAGGATTCCTGAGGGTTTGTTCCTTTGTAAGTCGTAAGGATCCTACAGGAGGATTTTCTCCTTGTAAGTCGAGAGGACTTATAAGGGTTGTTTGTGATGCGAACATATCCCCAGTCTCGGATGGGACTTGATTAGGGAAATGTTTATTCGCGCCCGTGGATTGTATACAAGAGCCAGTATTGGACCACTTGTAGGGCAATATCGGAAATTGTGGGGGTTGCTTAAGCACAGGTTTAGGTCTCTATAACTTAAGACTTTCAAATCTTATGAGCCGTGAGGGTCTCATAAGAGGGTTCTCCTTACGAGTCGTGAGGATCTCGCAAGTGTATTTTCTCCTTAGGAATCATGGGGATCCCTAAGTGTGTTGCTTCCCTATAAGTCGTAAGGATCTCACGCGGGTGGTTTCTCCTTACAAGGTCGAGAGGACCTTGTAAGTGTCTTTTAACGAGGTTGCGCCCTTTCGGGTTTTCACAAACACTCGCCGGTAATCCTGCTGTTTTTACTCATGGAGCCCTTTCGGGTTTTCATCCGTGCCCATTTTGCTTATGGACATACCGTTTTTTTTTGTTTTTTTTATTTTCTTCTCTCTTTTTTTTACGAGGCCGCGCCCTTTCGGGTTTTCACGAACACTCGCCGGTAGCCCTGCTGTTTTTTACTCACGGAGCCCTTTCGGGTTTTCATCCGTGCCCATTTCGCTTGTAGACATACCGTTTTTTTTGTCAGCCTGAGGATGTTGCTGTAGTAATTTTAAAGACGTTGGTCGTCAGCTAGTTTTAGGACATTGCGGTCCGCCGTTAGTTTAAGGACGTTGCGGTCCGCTATTAGTTTAAGGACGTTTCGGTCCGTAATTAGTTTAAGGACATTACGGTCCAATATTAGTTTAAGGACGTTGCGGTCCGCTATTAGTTTAAGGACGTTTCGGTCCGTAATTAGTTTAAGGACGTTGCGGTCCGCCGTCGCCGTATTTGAGGCGAACATCTAGTTTATTGACTTTTCGGTCTAAGAGGCTTTCTCTATGAATGAGCATGATGCCCCCAGCGTATCCACCTTTTTAGGAGCATGAGGCTGTGGTGGGCTCACCTTACAGTCTTCAAACAGCGCGAAGTTTCTCTGCTGGTATTGGTCTTCAACCCAGTTTTTGAAGGTGTAGCAGTTTTCGATCAGATGACCCAATACTTGGTGGTAAGGGCAGTAATTAGGATCGTTGACGTCATTCAGTTGCAGCTGATGTTTCGGTTCCGGTAGAGTGATAAGCCTGTTATGCACTGCCATTTCGAACAGCCTCCTTATTTCATCCTGGGGAAACGAGTAAGGACGTTTCAACCTCTCTTCGAGGGATGGGCATGGTCGTAGATTGTTTTGGCGAACAAACGGTCTAGGGCCACTCGATTGCTGTTGACTGTCGGCCTCGAGGGCTGTTTTGTCCTTTCCTTTATCTTTTGTGCTCGATCCTTTGTTTACAGGGCCGAGATTTTTTTTCGAGTAGCGTGCGATTGCACGGCTGAACGCTCTCACAACTCCTCAATTCTTTCATTTTCGAAATAGATTCCTTGAGGAGAGGGTTGAGGGCAGCTTCTTCCTCAGAGTCGCTTCCAAAGGTGATAATTTGCGATCCCTTGGAGTCATCTATAAGACAGTCATCGGCGGCTCTTTTGCGCTCATCTATCGCATTTTTCCGACGTCTACGAGCTTCACACTTTGTCCTGTCGAAGTGTTGCTTTTGGGCGACATACCCTTGCCACCAACAGTTAAAGGATTCGCAGTCTTCAGTAGGATGTATGATCTTCTGATGATATAAGCAAAAGTTAGGATGCATCTTTACTCCACCGAAAGTATTTTCTTCAGAGGGTGGTAGCTTCATTCCCGCTGATAGGGCTTTGGCGAACCTTTTCCTCGTCTTGAATTTGTTTTTATCTGCAGTGGATGGCTTTTGATTTGACGGGAGTGTCTTAGCTCTTTCCAGTATGGCCATCTCACGCTTTTGATTGGCTTTTGCTTTCAGACGAATTTCATTTAGGAAGATATCGATCAACTCGTCTGACGGCCGTTGAATTTCCGGATCAGGGTTCACCCTTGGTTTCTCGGCGCAAGGAGCCTCTTCATCATCCGCCAGTGAATGAGAGATCACATGACAAGTCGCTATGTAGTCTTCGGATTCGTCTGATGAGTTTTCTCCATCGTTTTCGTCCTTGACAAAAGAACAAGCTGCCCTCATCATGTCCGTCTTCTTTAGAGTGTGCGGCTGTGGTGGATTTACCTTCCACTTTTCAGATAGGGCAAACTTGCCTTGTAGGTATTGATCTTCAATCCATCCCTTGAAGACGAAGCAATCCTCAATCGGATGGCTTGCCGTTTGATGATAAGGGCAATAATTGGGGTTATTCGCCTCGTTGGGTTGTGGCGGTTGCCTTGGATTCGGCAAGTTGATAAGCCTGTTGCGCACAGCCAGCTCGAACAGCCTCTTCGTCTTATCCCGTGGGAATGAGTAGGGGCGCCTCATTTTCTCAATATAGAACCGCCGTCTCTCTCCTGATTGATCCGCTAGCTTTGGGGTGCTGGGTTGCTGCTGAGCATTCGCAACGAAGGTTGCCTTCCCTTTACCCTTGTCGTTCCGCGGTTCTGGCTTCGGGGGAGAAGGTCTGTGACCCATTTGATCCATCTGGGCCAGCTTGTCGATCAAAGCCTGGAATGTGGTCGGCTTAAAGAACATCATGAACTGTGAGATAGTGGCATGAGGGTCTAAGGTACCCACGAACATGCCCACCGCGGGCGATTCTTCAATGCGTTGTTCGCATTTCGACCACAAGTTTCGCCAGCGTATAGCGTACTGAACCCACGTCTCGCCCGGCCTTACCCTGGCATTAATCAACGCTGCTATCGGGGCCCGTTCGCTGGCGCTCGCGAATCGCTGAGTGAATAGCAACTCCATTTCAGCGAACGTCTTGACAGAATCGTTCGGGAGTTCGGAATACCATTCGAACGCTGTTTCTGACAAGCTGCCGACGAATTGGCGAAGCATCAATTTGTCATCGCCTCTAGTATTGCCGCATAAGGCCCTGAATTGAGCGGCATGCTGATGCGGATTCCCTGTCCCTTTATATATGTGGAACTTAGGTATTGTATAGCCCGGCGGGTACTGTACCTGATCATACCAGCCCGGATATGGTCGTCCTGTTTTGACGATCTGACCGGCTGCCTCAGTCGCATGATGAACCCGTATCTGCTGGGCTATATATTCGTCCAGGTCAGCTTTGGAGATTGCCTCCTCCTTGGCTGTTGACAAAGCCAGTGGAGGATTTGATGTTTCTCCCCTGTCGTCTTCAAGGACAACCGGAGGATCTTCAGCAGAAGGGTTCTGCTGAATCATCATCCCTACCATATCTTGGAAGAGAAGCGCCATTTGTTTTATATTAGCCGCTTGCTCTGCAGCTTCTTTGTCCTTCTTTTCGAGGACTCTGCGTAGATAATCAGCGTCAGTTTCTTGTTTATGACGCTGCTCCGATGATACCTCTGAGCTTTCTTTTGGCTCGGTAAGTGCGGCCATTGCAGTCATCATCTTTTGAATCTTTTGCTGCTGCTCCTGAGCTTTGGTCACGGATCGGGTGAGTGGTCGGTGACCCGTCGAAGCACGGCTTTCCTCCTTTCCAGAAGCCATATAAACAGTGTGCACCACCATGCCCCCAGACTTGGGGCATTTGTGCCCATCGCTTTTACGTTTCGCCTTGTTCACAGGGGCTTTTTGCGGCCTCCTTTTCTTTTGAGTGATTGACGTTGAGGGTGTCGTTGTAGTGGACACCCGAGTAGCCGTTGCTTCTTTCGACCTGACGGAGTAGTCTTCCTCCTGCCGAACCTTCGTCTTTTTCTGTCAGCGGAGACAGTTTTCATCAATCACCGACTCTTGGACCTGTCGCCAGACTTTGTAAATTTTAGAGGACAGCCGGTGAGGGGGCTGCTCTAGCTTCTTCTCTGGAGTGTTCTCCACAGGTGAAGGAGTTCGCTTCAGCACCGCAACAGGAGAGTTTCTGCGCACCGTGTTCAGCAATTCAAAGCTGTTCCCGGTTGGAACAGCAGCATCGATCCCCACAGTTGGAGCTGGCAGAGTTATCCCAGAGGGGGAGTTGCCCCCAGCCTTCCTCACTCGGCGCCAGTGGCGACGTCGAGCATGACGAGCCGTTGGGACTGGCTCGGAGATAGAGACAGCTTCTTTTTGCCCCCTGTCTGAATGAGGCGCCGCTGGTGTTAACCTCTTAAAGACCGAGGTTGTCCTTTGAGGGGTGATATTCAACCTGTCGAAGACAGATCCTCGAGCAGGGGCAGGAGCAGGAATAGTCAGTCTTGAAAAGATTGACTCTTTGACAGGGGAAGCCGTCTTGACGACTTCTGGAGCAGCGGTTATTGCTTTCCTCGGAACAGCCACCTTAGAGTTTATGGGCTTCCTAGCGGGTCCCTCATAGTTCTGATCCAGCCTGGCGAAGATGGAGGCTGTTGATTTGGTAGTGGACGACCCGTTGACAGGGGCCGTCGTAGCAGTGAGCCGGTCGAAGACCGACTTCTTGTTCGCTTCTGGTGCAGGCATTGGCATAGAGAAGCTTGTAGGTGGGATCATGGTCCCGAAAAACAGGCCAGTGATGGCCTGGGTCACCTGTTCTACCGGCGGAGCGAGGAAGGAGGCCGCTTGGGGCCCATATGCTACACCTCCAGGTGAGGTGGAGCGTCCGTTGCAGTGGCACTTCAAACAGTTCGAGCAATTTGAGGCCATTGATGCTTGATTTCTGCGCCAGGCAAAAGACCAAATCTTAGTAACTTGAAATCCAAAGGCAACCATTAACAAACCGCGACTTGTTCGCGAAGACGACACACGAAGTGTGGAGTGGAAAGAGGAAAAGGTCCCACCGGGCGTGCCAGAATCTGTTCCCCTCCGAAAGACAGCGCACAGGACCGCGGTGTCCTGACGCTGAGGTTCGGGGCAGATGCTATATGGTTTTATCCGTCCACTTCTCCGAAGATGCCAAGTTGATTTATGGCACCGTGTATCGGAGGTTTAGACGGATGCGGCCGATATAGCAGACTTTGTCAGATTCCCCCTCGCTTGAGGGTTTTTGATTGTGGGGACGCTCTTCCCTGCAGGCGCAAGCCCCTGCAGTTAATTACGCTACCGCATCGCGGTAACAACTTTCTCCTTCTCCAGAATTTTACTTCGTGTCGTGTGTGTTTGTTTTGTTTGTGGTTACCCGTGGATTGTATACGGAGACTGAATAATGCCGTCGCCCGTAGGACGTGGATTAGTCCAAATCCGTATTTACTTAGATTTGGGTTTGGTGTTTTTAGTTTAAGGATGCATTAGTCGCGTTGCGGCTAAGATCAACTTAAACGTTCGTTAAGGATACGATAGTCCTGTTTGAGACTAAGATCAACTTAACGTGATAATCCATTTAATATCTGGCCATCGGGACTCGTCACCTCTCTAACGTCATTGAAGGATTACAACGGCAGATATCAGAGGAGTTCACAGATGTACCCTTGAACCAAGGTTGATTTGGAGTTTTATAGTCCGTTTGAATGTTTAAGGATACGTTAGCCGTATTTAGGGGCTAAGATCAACTTAAACGGGATCGTTTAGATCCGGCAAAAGAGCATTTGGAGGCTCTATTGTTCCAGTTTAGGGACGTAGTGGTCCAGAGGTAGTTTAGGGACGTTGCGGTCCATGCTCCAGTTTAGGAACGTGGTGGTCCAATATTAGTTTAAGGACGTTTCGGTCCAACATTAGTTTAAGGACGTTTCGGTCCACGAGTTTAAGGACCCCGCAGTCCGTGTTGATGTGTGGTCGTCGGGACCCGTCACCTCTCTGACGTCGTTGAAGGATTACAACAATGGGTGTCAGAGGAGTTCGGAGATGTACCCTCAAACCGGTCGTAAATTGATTTAAGAGAGCAAACTTGCTCAGTCAATTTAATTTGAGGACTTACGGCCAAAATTGGGCTAAGTCCAGTTGAAAATGTTCAACATTTTATTTGCTTTTGCATTGCATTTCTTTTTATTTTTATTTGGGCTCTGCCCAGAAAGGATGCAGAGCATCAATTTGTTTTGGGGCTCTGCCCATTTATAAATGATGCAAAGCATCTAGTTTGTTTGGGCTCTGCCCTTTTTATTGTAATATAGAGCATTTGTTTTGGTCTATTGGACCTCTCAATTGGGCTCTGCCCCTTTAAATAATGCATAGCATGATTATTATTTCGTTTGGGCTCTGCCCATTTATAAATGATGCAGAGCATCAATTTAATTAGGCCTGCTTGGTCTTTTGACTTGGGCCTGGCCCTTTAGGAAATGCATTGCATTTTCAGGTGCCTTGCGCCAATCAGAGAGCGCAAGCGCTTGTAGTGTTAACACGTGTCGCGCAAGCGCAGTGCGCTGCGCTAGTGCGCTGTGCTTGCGCTGCTGACACGTGGCGCACTCTGGTGAGTTGCGCCAATTTCAGTGAGCAAAGCTCTATCTCAAAGCGCATAGCGCAAGTGGTTCAGATGTTGACATGTGGCGCTCTCCCAAGAGCGCAACAGCGCAGTTTGCAAGTGCAAAGCACTATGATTTAGGCATCTTTTTAGATTCAAGAACCAATGGTTCATAAAAGTGCAAAGCACTATTTTTTTATTTTTTATTTTTTCTTGTTTAAAGAACCGGTGGTTCATGAGAAGTGCAAAGCACTATTTTTTTTATACGAAGATCATTGATCTGGTTTTTAGATCAATGACCTATTAGAAGAAATTTTTCTTTTTTGGGAAGGTTTTTACCTTTTTCTTGGAATTTTTCTCAGAATTCTCTCTGTTTGAAGCTTCTTGATTTTTTTTCAAGAAATGTTGATGCTTTTGAATTGAGCTCTAGGGTCCTTTTTATAGTGCCCATAAATTAGTTAAATTTGTTAAAGAGATCTTTCTCTGAGTGATTTGGGGAATTTTCCCCACCGTTGGATCTTTGATCCAAGGGCTTCTGTTTTACAGAAGAAAATCTTCTTGTTTTAACAAGAACAGAAAAGATTTCTTTAGAATTTTAATTCTGTTTGGCGCAAGCACCCCAGCGCGTGACACGTGTCAAGCAGCGCATAGTGCAGCGCAACTGCGCTTGCGCAACTGCGCTGACACGTGTCGCACAGCGCAACTGCGCTGACACGTGGTGCGCAGCGCGGAGCGCAGGCCAGCTGAAGCGTTGCTTTTTTAATTAAAGTTTGAATTTTCAAAGTAGAGCTTTGCTCTGATTGGGGGAAGATGAAGCGTTGTTTCATCTTCCGCCTTGGAATTTGAACAGAACTTTGCTCTGATTAGGTTAAACAAACTCGTTAGGGATAGTACGGTTTATCGTGCACCCTCGGGCTTAGTAGTGCGAGATTCGGACCTCCGCAAGGAGCATTCGGTCTCGAAAGGTTTAAAATACGACATTTAAGAAAAATGAGACTTTTGGAAAATAAAATATTTATTAAAAATTATTCTTGTATAAACATATGTATATTTATCATTTAAACACCTATTTTATTATAAGATAAAGTTTCCACATTTTCCTAAAAAATTACAAGATTAAAAGTTACATTAAAATACCATGAATTTCAAATAAATCAATATTACAAATTAATACATTTATTTATGTAATTTTCACTAGAAATAAGACAAAATAAATCACACTCATTATAACTATAAAGACGAATAATAAATACTTGAGATGTATCTTGAAAACTATACAAAAGTATTTTTACATAAAAACCCCTCAAGTTTTATAAATTACAATAAGGACCCTAACAATTATAGAACTTTGACTTACATTTCTTTTGGTTTGACTTGGATTTGAGTCTGATTATTTCTGACTTGAATATGATTCAAGTCAATCTATATTCCTTAATATTCCAACTCAATATGAACACATGAATCCTAGAATCCAGTTAACAATCTATACAACTTGACTGAACCAAACCATGGATATACATCCATTATTCCGTTATTCCATTTACCTGATTATGCAGTTACAATCTGTTTACTGATATCATGGTTTTGGTCAGTCATTCAACTTACACAATACAATACAACAATAATATCAAAACACTACGGGGTTTAAGGGGTAGATTGGTACGGAAGGTGTTAAAGGTGGCACGAGGTGGTCTGATTAAGACACCTAACCTATATTCCGTTTCTTTTGTACCATGGCTTAACGGTTCCTTGTACATTCCGTTTGCCCTAGTCTCTAGCATATAGAGACCCCTCTCGTATACACTGGCATCCTTCTGTACCAAGCTACAAACAACAGCGTTAACACAATATTCTACAATATTTTACAATCACTTTAGAAAATACCTCTTATTCTGTCTTTTCTAATTCTTCTTTATTTTTGGGACTTACCGAGCGACCTATTCGCTGACGACATTCTATTTCCTTCTTTTTTGAATGTCATCAGGTGCTTTGGACCCAGCAGAGATCGAGCCTACCGGTGAAGACTTGGAGCAGTTTCACGAAGACCCCGAGCACTAGATATTGTACCTTGTTCTATTCAGTATTTTTATTTCCTGTTATGCCACTGTTTAGGCATCGCTTTTCATTTCAGTTGTATTTACTTTTCATGCATTGTACAAAAGAATGTTATTAATAAAGTTGTTGTTATTTCTATATCTCTTGTCTCTTGTGATTTACTTTTATATTGCTTAGATACGCTTAACGTATGTACTTCTAAGTATATACGTAGCGGACCTCGTCGCGTCCACTTCGCCGTACACCGGGAAGCGGGGCGTGACAGGTTTTGTTGGTGGCCCATGCAAGTCAGAGCTGTATGAATCCCTATCATGCAGTTCTGGTCTGCGTGAACAACCTAAGCAATATAACACAAGAACCAGCAACTAAAACATTCTTTACAATCATGTTTCTTGAATCCTATCATTTCATATTCCTTAAATCTATCTTAACACAAAATTCCCTCACCTCTTTTACAATTTTACCAAAACCTTCGCATTCTTTCATTCCTTCACACAATCTTTACATTTTTAAAACCCTGTCAGTACACTAGCACCAAACTTTTCTTGAATTTGTTACACTTTCCTTTTACAAATTTTGAAGACAAAATTTTTATAAGGACGGTAGAATGTAATAATCCTAATTTTCCTATGCAGTTCTGGTCTGCGTGAACAACCTTGGAAGGTATTACCAAACGAAACCCTAACTCGATTCTGTGACTGTCAAAACTTCCACCAAACCCTACGGTTTGTGGTAGTTCAGCGGTGCCACAGGTGAGGCATTGGTTGACCCTTCTACGGCTGGTTCATAGGAGCTGTGGCATGTTCTGGGACTTTTTAAACTCCGCTCGAGTGTTAAGCTTGTTGGGAAATTTTGGGTGTTTGTTAATTCGATCGAAATTAGAAGATAACATATGAAATATTGGATATATTAGGAATTCCGTGTTTTAATTTATATATATATATATATATATATATATATATATATATATATATATAAGAATAATGGAGGGAAAAGGCCATAGGAGGGAATTTCCTCGTCGAAAAATACAACCTCCACCATTTTTTCCGACGATCGGCATCGATCGTCATCATCGTTATCATCTAAGATGTGCATACACCAAATTTCATGTGATTCCAACACTTTTTCACCGTTGAATTAGCAATGTAAAAAGTTATATTGTCGGTAAACCATTGATTTTGCACTAACTAATTCAACGGTGAAAAAATTGTATAATCACATGAAATTTGGTGTATCCACATCTTAAATGATAAAAATGGAGGTGATGTATGCCGATCGTCGAAAAAAATATGGAGAATGCATTTTTCCGACGCCACAGGAGAAAATTCCCTCCTATGGCACCTTTCCTCCATTAACTTCTCTCTCTCTCTCTCTCTCTCTCTATATATATATATATATATATATATATATATAAAGAGAATAATGGAGGAAAGATACCATAGAAGGGAATTTCTTCCTATGGCGTCGAAAAAGTACGCCCTCCGTCGTGTTTTCCGATGATCGGAATCCATCATCTTCATCGTTATCATCTAAGATATGGATACACCAAATTTCATGTGATTCTACAACTTTTTCACCGTTAATTTAGCAATGTAAAAAGTTCTATTGTCGGTAAACCGTTAATTTTGAACTCACTAATTCAACGGTGAAAAGGTTGTAGAATCATATGAAATTTGATGTACCCATATCTTAGATGATAACGATGAAGATGATGGGTGCTGATCGTCGGAAAACACGACGGACGGCGTACTTTTTCGACACCATAGGAGGAAATTTCCTCCTAAGGCATCTTTCCTCCATTATTCTCATATATAAAAGAAGAAACGTGGTTTTCATATATAATATAATTAGGCTTTTGAAATAATTCATATAGGTAAAGCCATGGTTTTTTCAAAATAAATAATCGATTACCATGCATATGTAGGAGTTGTGGAGGCTTTAGGTGGGCCCATGTCCCAGCACCTGTCGGCTATGGCTTGAAGCTTTGCGAAGGCAAAAGGTGATGATACTTGATATCGGTGATCTCCCGGATCAAGACACGTGGCAGATGACATGTCCCAGGGCTCACAAGAAAGGATCTACAGTGGCCGACCAGACCACTCATGTGCCCGTCCTACAAGCAAACGCTGGCTCACCTCCGAGCCCCTGCACAATTGGTCTCCTTGGCTTACCAGCTCGTCTCCGGGATACCACAGAACCAAGATACCTCGGCTCTCCCGCTCGTCCGCGAGCTCTCCCGCCGAGGTCATCTTCCTCGTTCTCATCGACCGACCGACGGCACCGCTCACAGGCGCAACCGCCATCCCGCGAATCTCGCCATGCGCGAGATATCCGCCGGCCACATCCCACGTTCCACGCCATCATGATCCCCCGTTAACGAGCCTGTCTCGCCATTAATGGAAGATCCCGCTCATCACGCGGGCGTGACGTCGGGAGCATAACGGCCGGTGTGATTCTCGCACCTGCCCTGCCTGCCTGCCGCCGCTATATAAACCCCTTCTTCAGACAGTCCAAGTAAGCCAATTTTTACTCCACTAAGCCGTTACTCTGCTCGGATCTCTAGTCTAACTTGACCGTCGGAGGGTCCTCGGTGGTACAACCACCCCGGGACTTCTTTGCAGGTAGCTCGGTAACCACAGCCTCAAACCCATTGAGATCCACACGCTTCAGGAGCGACAGCCTCTAGATCCAATCTCAACCACCCATCACCGCCATCAGCAGATCAACGAAAGGTAACATCTTGGCGCGATCCAGGTCGCGTCAGCCGGCGCTATCTATGGGAACACCTTGATTCCACAAAAACAAAAGTTTACTTTCCGATCTCAATCTAATGGCGAGCGATCATCATGAAGATCCAAGCACTAGCCGCCGCCTCCCCCTCAACGGAGGCGCGGACGAACCTCCTCCGCCGAATGCCATTAGCGCCCTTACCGGCCGAATAGATCGACTCGCGTCCTTCGTGGAGGCGCTCATCCGCGTCCAAACGGCAGGGCAAGATCCCCAAGTCGCCGCTCCCCCGCCTCTAGACCGGGACCCCCACGGAGGGAGAGAAGACTCGGCACGCGTCGGCACGGCCAACCACCGCCTCACTGTTTCCAAAAACCGTGGGTTCCCTGGGCCGACGTACTCAACAACCCGGTGGGCACCGCTCCGTTTGGCCCCGAGGTTCTACGCTAGAGAGTTTCGCCCCGAGTCTCGTCGCACCCCTGTCCCTCCCGAGACGGTGGCGGTCAGCTCACCTGTTTACAGGCATGACCGGCACCCCCTCTCCCGACGGGGTCGCGCACGCGAAACTCTCTACGGCAGCTCAAAAAAAACCCACCGGGGAGCATAAGGGACCTCACCAAAAGGAACCGAGGCTCATCGAAAATCATGGTTATGACGGCCGGGGGTACGTCGAGTACATACGAGATTCAGCACCCCGCGCCAGCCGCGGAGGCCGACAGCCATCCGAGGAAGAATTCGAGGGAAACCGAGCCGATCACTTTTGACGGCGGGGACTTTCACGGCATATCCTTGCCCCACAGCGACCCCCTAGTGATCACGGCTCGGGTCCATCAGTACGAAGTGCACAAAATCCTGGCCGACTCGGGAAGCTCGGCAGACATTCTCTTCCACGATTGCTTCCTACGCATGGGGCTCACTGCGGCAAGCCTGAGGCCGACCTCTCACGTCCTCTCAGGATTCACCAACCACTCCATTCCGGCGGAAGGGGTAGTCACTCTACAGTTCAACTTCGGAGAGGCTGGCCGTACGCGGACATTGCCGGTGGAATTCATCGTAGCGAGGATTCCATCGGCCTACAACATTCTCCTCGGCCGTCCCACGCTGAACTCCCTCCGGGCCCAGATATCGACCTACCACCTGGCGATGAAGTTCCCTCTCGACCAGGGTTGGATAGGTCGGGTCTATGGAGACCAGCGAATTGCAAAGGTTTGCTTCACCGCAACATCTTCATCGGATAGGACGGACGATGATGTCGAAGGTGAAGGTGACATCAAGGGTTCTCTGGACACTCGAGACGAGCAAAAAGAGGTCCGAGGGACCCCGGAGGAGCCTCTGACAGAGGTCCCCCTCATGGAAGGGGACGACGAGAAACTCGTTCAGATCGGGTCGCTTATGACAGGAACTCAGCGAGACGACCTGGTTCATTTCCTCAGAAACAACTCCGATGTATTTGCCTGGGCACCTTCTGACATGACTGGGATCGACCCCAGAGTTATATCTCACAAGCTCGGGATAGATCCTACGGCCTGACCTGTCAGACAAAAAAAAGCAAAGCTTCGCCCCGGTCAAACAGAAGGCTATCGAGGACGAGGTGGATCGGCTCCTCACCGCCGACTTCATTCGGAATGTGCCCTATTCGAAGTGGCTAGCGAACGTAGTCCTAGCCAAGAATTCAAGAAGGAAGTGGCGCATGTGCGTCGACTTCACCGACCTTAACAAGGCATGCCCCAAGGACAACTATCCCCTACCTCGGATAGACCAGCTCGTCGACAGCTCGGCAGGCCACGAGCTATTGAGCTTCATGGATGCCTTCTCCAGTTACAATCAGATCCGTATGAATCCAGCAAACGAAGATCTTACCGCATTCACAACGGACCGGGGGGTATACTGCTACAAGGTGATGCCCTTCGGCCTCAAGAACGCCGGAGCTACGTACCAACGGTTGGTCAACCGCATGTTCAAGCCACAGATCGGCAGGAACATGGAAGTTTACGTCGACGATATGCTCGTCAAATCGGTCTCGTCGACCGACCACCCCAGGACCTGGGCGAGGCCTTCGAGGTACTCCGTAAGTTCAAGATGAAGTTGAACCCCGCCAAATACGCATTCGGGGTCACCGGAGGAAAATTCCTCGGTTTCATGGTCACCCACCGTGGGATCGAGGCTAACCCGGAAAGGATCAACGCTATCCTCAACATGACCGTGCCTAAGACTAACGTCGAGATCATGCGACTGACGGGGGGGTAGCCGCTCTGAGCCGTTTCATGTCAAGGTCTGGGGAAAAGTGCCTTCCATTCTTCAAAGCTCTAAGGAAAATACCGAGGTTCGAGTTGTTAGAAGAGTGCCAGACCGCCTTTGACCAATTAAAAAGACATCTTGCGACGCCACCGCTGCTCACCCGACCAGTGGAAGGAGGCGAGCTATCACTGTATCTGGCGGTATCCGACCAAGCAGCCGGCTCAGTGCTCGTTCGAGAGGTCAATGGAGCGTAGAGGCCGGTGTACTACGTGAGCCACGTCTTCAAAGACGCGAAAACGAGGTACCCAGCCATAGAGAAGATTGTCTTGGCACTCGTTGTGGCCTCAAGGATGCTACGGCACTACTTCCAAGCGCACACTATTCTCGTTCTCACTGAGCGCCCGCTGGGGGTTATCCTCACCTCACCCGAATCCTCGGGCCACCTAGAGAAGTGGAGGTGGGAGCTGTCCCAGTTTGACATAAAATACCGCCCGAGGGAGGCCATCAAAGCACAAGCCCTGGTCGACTTTATTGTCGAGTGCACCATCCCCAGCAAGGAACCGGAGCCCGCGCCGACCCTCACGGATCAACACCCGATCGCGGGGAGACCCGATTCGGTCCCTGAGTGGGTCATCTACGTCGACGGGTCCTCAACCGAGGAAGGCTGTGGCACTGGCCTTATCATTCAGGGCCCGAACGAGGCAAAAATGGAATATTCCCTAAAGCTCGGATTCAAGGCTTCAAACAACGCGGCAGAGTACGAGGCCCTGCTGGCTGGACTTCGCATGGCCTCCGGGCTGGGGCTGAGGACAATTCGAATCCGCGGTGACTCAGCACTAGCCGTTGGCCAAGTGACTGGCCACTTCGAGGCTCGAGAACCCCTAATGGTGAAATATCTGGCCGAGGTAAGAAAACTTCGGAAGAACTTCGACGAAGTCCAGATAGAACAAATACCCAGGCAGCTCAATGCCCAAGCCGACGCCCTGAGCAAGTTGGCCTCATCCTACTCGGCCAACAACAAGCGGTCTATCCTCTTCGAAACCTTGCCATGGCCCAGTGTGGAAGACGGCGCGACAATACTTCATGTGTATACAGTGTAGGAAGATGTACAGGACTGGAGGAAGCCCCTCGTGGAATTCTTAAGCGGCGGTACGCTCCCAGAAGATTGGGGAGCAGCCCGCTGTCTCCGGGCCAAAGCCCGTCACTTCGTCTGGAGCAATGAGAACCTTTACAAGAAATCCTTCACTCAGCCCCTGCTCCGGTGCGTCGACCCCCACGAAGCCGACTACGTCCTCCGTGAAATCCATGAAGGGGTCGGCGGCGCACACCAAGGGGCCCGAACCTTAATCCAGAAGGCATTGCTCCAGGGGTACTACTGGCCAACTATTCACGAGGACGCCTAGAAGCTCGTCAAGAGATGCAAAAGTTGCCAACTCCACGGAAGCGTACCTCGCCTTCCGGCTACCGAGCTGACCGTACTGACCTCCCCGTGGCTGTTCGCCCAGTGGAGATTGGACATGATAGGCCAGTTCCCTACCGGGGCGGGCGGGCACAAACATGTCCTCGTCGCAGTAGATTACTTCACGAAGTGGATCGAGGTTGTCCCCATCAGGAGACCGGACGCCACCACGACCATCAAGTTCCTGCAGAACAACTTGATACACTGGTTCGGCATCCCGAGGTGTATCATCACCGACCACGGGACGAATTTCGAAAACGAGAAAGTGAAGGATTTCTACAACGAATATCATATCCTCATGAAGTTTGCCGCGGTCGCGCATCTCCAATGCAACGGGCAGGCCGGGGTTACTAACCAGGACGTCCTCCTAGGTCTCCGGACCCGCCTAGAAGGACGCCAAGGCAGTTGGGTCGAGGAATTGCCCCGGGTCTTATGGGCCCTGCGCACGTCAAAGAAGACCCCCACCGGGGAAATCCCTTTCAGCCTCTGCTACGGGACCGAGGCGATGGTCCCGGCGGAGATCGGGCTACCCGGTCACCGGTTCGAACACTTTGACGACGAAGCAAACACCACGGCACTGCGGACCAATTTTGACATCTTGCTGGAGAAACAGGACCAGGCACAAATCAGGGCTGCCGCCTATCAGCAGCAAACTGCCCGATACTACAACACGCGAGTCAAGCGTCGCTCCTTCAAGACCGGAGACCTGGTCCTACGGCGAAATGAGTTCGTCGATCAAGGCAGGCTACATATGTTCTCCCCAAAATGGGACGGTCCTTTCCTTTTCTCCGAAGTACTTCCCGGCGGAGCCTACAGCTTACAGGACGCGGACGGCCGCAAATTTCCACGGCCTTACAACACTGAGAAGCTTAAGCTGTACCAATGAAACGGATACCTACGAGTGTGTACCTCTCCTTTCTCAAAGGCAATGTAAATTTTTCTAAAAAGTTCTTTCTACTTAAATAATAAGAGGGGAACGCTAGAGCATTGAAAAAAAAAGAATCTTATTAATTCAAAAAGGTACTCTGGGCTCCTCATCCTTACAAAAAGGGGGGTTACAAAAGAGGTGGAACGGGATCGAGGAAGTACTTCTGGTGATACTCAGAGTAGATCTCCGTCAACCGGGCCCTAGCCGCTGCAGCCCGCTCCTGCCAACGCTGCATGTGGACCCGGGACGCCACGGAAGCACCCAACTCACCGCCCGCTGAGCCTTGACCCACGATATACCTCATCTTGAAACATTCAAGAATCAGAAGTAAGGATCGGTTGTGCCTGGCCTTCGAGATGAGGCCAAACAGGAAGATCGAATGCACCTTGTCAAACGCCTCGTCGAGAAGCTCCTCAGTGAAGGGGTTGTCCAACCCCGGAGACCTCCTCCAGATCGCGTACATCAGGAGCTGGAGCAAGGACGACCGCCGAGGGAGGAGACGGCCGAAGTGATCCTCGAGGCGCCGAACCACTCCCCGGAACCCCTCCTCGAACAGCGATTAATCGTACAATGAGACATCACCAAGAGTGATAATCTCTTCGATCAAATACATGCGCCCAGTCATCTCGAAAGTAAGTGGTGCCAAAGTAACTGCCATCTCCTTCCCTACTTATAGCTTCAAGCAGAATCTTCAAGGATCCGGATTCTCAGGCATGCCAGCGCGAATCTTGGGAATCGCGGCAACTACCCCAATGCCACGCCGCCGCGTGGCGAAACTGGCACGACATTCTGAAATGCTTCGCGTTCCTCGCGCGATTGCGACACGTGTCGCCGGCGGCTGTCCCATTTCACCGCTCGATGCGAAATCGAAACGACGTGGCTCTGGCGCTTCGCCTCCTCCATGCGTTAGTGGCACGTGTCACTCGCGACTGTCCATCTTCCCGAAGCCCTCACGAAGAGGCAGCTCAGCAGCTACCCTGCTCGGCTATCCCTGGCCGGTAGCTCGCCTACCCCACAATGCCAGGGATCTAAGCCCTCACTAAGAGGAAACCGAGCAGCTTCACTGCTTGGTTTATCCTTGGCAGGCCTCTCACGGCCCCTCCAGCGCCAAGGACCTAAGCCCTCACCAAGAAGCAGCCCTGCAGCTACCTTGCTTGGCTATCCCTGGATGGTAGATTCCATACCCCACAACGCCAGGGATCGAAGCCCTCACCAAGAGACAACTCTGCAGCTACCCTGCTCGGCTATCCCTGGCTGGTAGCTTCCCTACCCCACAACACCAGGGATCAAAGCCCTCGCCAAGAGGCACCGGGCAGCAACCCTGCTCGGCCATCCTTAAAGACAAAAAGCCCTCGCCAAGAAGCACAGGGCAGTAACCCTGCTCGGCCATCCTTAGTAGGCCACTTACGGCCTCTCCCGCGCTAAGGATGAAAAGCCCTCGAAAGAGGCAACCGGGCCTGCCCTTGCTCGGTTATCCCTGGCTAGTAGCTCCCTAACCCCAACAAACCAGGGATCAAAGCCCTTGCCAAGAGGCAACCGGGCCCGCCCTTGCTCGGTTATCCCTGTCTGGTAGCTCCCTACCAAACCAGGGATCAAAGCCCTCGCCAAGAGGCACCGGGCAGTAACCTTGCTCGGCCCGTCCTTAAGGATCAAAGCCCTCGCAAGAGGCAACCAGGCCTGCCCTTGCTCGGTTATCCCTGGCTGGTAGCTCCCTATCCCAACAAACCAAGGATCAAAGCCCTCACCAAGAGGCACCGAGCAGCTACCCTGCTCGGCCCCGTCCTTAGTAGGCCACTCACGGCCCCTCCCGCGCTAAGGATCAAAGCCCTCGCAAGAGGCAACCGGGCCCGCCCTTGCTCGGTTATCCCTGGTTGGTAGCTCCCTACCCCAACAAACCAGGGATCAAAGCCCTCGCCAAGAGGCACCGAGCAGATACCCTGCTCGGCCCCGTCCTTAGTAGGCCACTCACAGCCCTTCCCGCGCTAAGGATCCAAGCCCTCAAAAGAGGCAACCGGGCCTGCCCTTGCTCGGTTATCCCTGGCTGGTAGCTCCCTACCCCAACACACCAGGGATCAAAGCCCTCGCCAAGAGGCACCGAGCAGGTACCCTGCTCGACCATCGCCCGCTGGAAATTCAATACCTTAAAACTCCAGGGATCGAATCCCTCGCCTAGAGGCGCCAGGCAGCTACCCTGCTCGGTCGATCATCAGCATGCCTCTCCAAGCTTCCCACGCTAAGGAACATGACATCACCAAGAGGCATCCGATTATACGTCTAAGCAATCTCCACCTCGACTTTGGGGCCATGGAGATACCGTCTTCGCACCGGTCTTTGCACACTCGGCAAACGAACAGATTCAACTCGATGTGTGATCGCTAGACAAAGAACCGACATAAAGCGAAGGAAGTGCTGCGCAAGTACGAGTGCTTACCGACAAAGGAAAATACAAGCACAAACACTACTGAAAAAACAAAAATCTTTATTCACAAAGCAAAAAGTCTTTACAAGGTTATTGTGGACTCCCCAGCCTTACAAAATGCCCGGAGGTTAACAAAAGAGAGAGGAGGAAAAGCGAAAAAAGGGTTTGGCCACAGGCCCCGTCTAGACGTCGCCTCCCTCATCACCATCGGCTGGAGGAATGACCACCGAAAGTGGGACCCGAGTATGGAGCTCACTGTCGGCAAACTCTGGAAACTGCTCCTTGACGGCGTTAAGAGCTTTATTCCATGCGATGGCGGAGGTCTCGCCGAGGACGACGTAGAACTGGTCCGACTCCTTGTAATTAGCCACGGCCTTTCTAGCCCGAGTCTCGGCGACCTCCGCCGCCTGAAGCGCCGCCTCGGCATCCCGCCTGCTGGCATCCCTCGCCCTCTTCATGGCTGCAAAGCGATCGGCCAGTTCCATCAACTTTGCCTCAACAACTCGATGGGACTCTCTTAGGCGGTGATAAGACTCCTGGCACTTCGAGAAGGTGAGCTCCGCGGCGGTTGATCGGGCTTCAAAGACAGCCACCCTCTCCCTCTCCAGACGCAGCTCGAGTCGCAAATCCTCAGCCTCCGAAAAAGACTCTTCTGCTGACCTCGCAGCATGGAAGGCCCCCTCGGCCTCCATACGAGTAATGAGGACGCAGTGCTGAAGGACCTGGCGAAAAACGGTAGAGAGACTTAGGGACACTCGAACTAAGAAGAGGGCGCTCAAAACAACACATGAGGGAGTACATACCTGAACCGCCTCCTGTACGATAGCCGCCATTTGGGCCCTGAGAGTCCCCCGAGGCATCTGGCCCCCGGCCGACTCCTCCATACCGGCAAGAAGGCTGGCAGCGACGGAAAGCCCCAACGGGACCAAGAGGTGGGCGTCCCTCTCCTGCACGGGAACCTCCGCAGGAATCTCCGATGGTAGCGCATGGGAGACTGTCCTCTTAAGGGGAACCCCGTCTTCGTCCTCTCCTGCATCCCTCATATGGGGCTCGGGAACCCGTGGACACCTTTGGCCTCCGCCGGGGCAATCATTGGGAGCTCGTGACGAGGCTGATGGCCCCACCATCGGCGACACATTCGGTGCGGGACTCGATTCAGCCGGAGACACGGCCGCACCGGCGGCCCCATCCGGGACTAAGTACCGAGGGCACCAAGAGTCCCGGATCGATCCATTAGTCCTACCAAAGGGAGAAGCAGGCTCAACTCAGAAGGAGAAGAAACAGGAGAAAGGAAAAGAAGACATCTAACCTGATGAAGAGAAGTCCTCGGCAACGCAGAAATCCGACCTAAGAGGAGAGGGCCGAGCTTACAAGATCAAGAGTGATGGAAATATGAAGAGAGATGGGCCCTGAAGCGGCCCCCACCTCTATTTATAGCCATCGGCGTCCTCATCCCACGGCGACAGTCGACTCCCGCCAAAACAACTCTTCGCATTCGACGATCACGATCGCTCCACCTGTCGCACACACATTGGCCGGATCCCATCAGACGCCAGAAGTCTGCGGCCCGTCGCGTCAGCCAACCAGCGCCCGGCACGTG
The DNA here is from genome assembly GCA_030015575.1 of Agapanthus africanus. Taxonomy (NCBI): domain Eukaryota; kingdom Viridiplantae; phylum Streptophyta; class Magnoliopsida; order Asparagales; family Amaryllidaceae; genus Agapanthus; species Agapanthus africanus. The sequence continues at coordinate 529,598,886 of CM057343.1, forward strand.
GTCCGTCGCTTCAGCAAAAGTACGCGCGATCCGGCGCACCCTCTTTAATGCAGAGATCTCTCCCTGATTCGCTGACATCATCAAGAAAATACAACAGATTACCCGGGGACACGCCTGACGATATCTTCGAAAGGAAGCTCACCCCGGGTGACTCGGCAAACTACTCTCGACTCGACCCGTCAGCTGGTCGGGACGAGATTGGGGGACTAATGATGATGCTCGATATCGGTGATCTCCCAGATCATGACACGTGGCAGATGACGTGTCCCGGGGCTCACAAGAAAGGATCTACAGTGACCGACCAGACCACTCCTGTGCTTTTCCTACAAGCAAACACTGGCTCACCTCCGAGCCCCTACGCAATTAGTCTCCTCGGCCTACCAGCTCGTCTCCGGGCTACCACAGAACCAAGATACCTCGGCTCTCTCACTCGTCCGCGAGCTCTCCCGCCGAGGTCATCTTCCTCGGTCTCATTGACCGACCGACGGCACCGCTCACAGGCGCAACCACCATCGCACGAATCTCGCCATGCGCAAGATATCCGCCGGCTACATCCCACGTTCCACACCATCACGATCCCCCATTAACGAGCCTGTCTCGCCATTAATGGGAGATTCCGCTCATCACGCGGGCGTGACGTCGGGAGCGTAACGGCCGGCGTGATTCTCGCGCCTGCCCTGCCTGCTGCCGCCGCTATATAAACCCCTTCTTCAGACGGTTCAAGTAAGCCATTTTTTACTTCACTAAGCCGTTACTCTGCTCGGATCTCTATTCTAATTTGACCGTCGGAGGGTACTCGGTGGTACAACCACACCGGGACTTCCTTGCAGGTAGCTTGGCAACCACAACCTCAAACCCATTGAGATCCACACGCTTCAGGAGCGACAGCCTCCAGATCCAATCTCAGCCACCCATCGCCGCCATCAGCAGATCAACGGAAGGTAAAATCTTGGCGCGATTCAGGTCGCGTCAAAAGGAGAGTATTCATGATTGTGCCAACCTATAACCAGACTAGAATCACCTTCTAACTCGGCTCTAAAACCGTAAGTCAACCTATAACCAGACTAGAATCACCTTCTAACTCAGCTCTAAAACCGTAAGTCAACCTATAACCAGACTAGAATCATCTTCTAACTCGACTCAAAGGCCGCAACATGAAATAGCCTATCAAAAATCTTTTTACGGGCACTTTTTTTATCTAACTAAAATATTTTCTAAAGCTTCTGTCCATTATATCTTCACACGTCCAAGTGCATCATGTGTACCTTCAAAAAGAAAATTAGAAGATTAGAAAAATGAAGGAATGCCTCGCTTTACCTTATATGAATTTTTATATTAAGTTAAGAGTTTTCCCACTTTTGGATTTGATTGAAATTTATTATTATATAGTAAAACCAGCAGTGAGACAGGAAGGAAGCAGTGGGTTTCAGAAAAATAAATAAACAATAACTCATAAAAATAACCAGTGATCATAATCAAAAAACGTCATGGTATTTTCTGAAAATATTAAAACTTCATGGTATTTGTTTGTAATACAAAAAGTCCATAGTATTTATCTGAAATTTATTGGAAGTTCATTATATTTATTTGTAATAAACAAAATCCATATGCAAAAAACGAAATCCAATTGAATTCATTTGTAATAAACAAAGTCCGTATTTATCAAAAAATGGCGAAAAATCACTATATTGATTTACATTAAACAAAATCCATGATATTTATATGGAAAACGATGAAAGATCATGGTATTTATTTATGTTAAACAAAACCCATGATATTAATCTGAAAAACGACAGAAGTCATGGTATTTATTTGTAATAAATAAAATCCATACTACATATCTAGAAAATGGTGAAAGGCATGGCATTTATTTGCAATAAATAAAATCTATAGTATTTATATGAAAAAGTCTATAGCCCACAGTATTTTAGAGAAAATCCAGAGGTGATAAGCGGAGTTCACGGTATTTTCATCTTTAAAATGTCGAAAGCTCATGGTATTTTAGTGAAAACCTAAAATGGTTTTAAGCTGATGACATAATGGTAAATAAAGAGAAGTTTTGGGTTGATGGCACAATTGTAAATAAAGAGAAATTCTGCCAAACTGAGAAATTTATAATTTTATCCCTGCAACTTAACAAAAATAACAAAATTATCAACTTGTTGATTTTTTTCTATAAACCCAAACTAATAGAAAGTGGGAAGGGGGTTGGCCAAAACGAAAATTTTGAAATTTCTATTTTGTTATACCATTTTCTATTATTGCAACGATTTATTATTCCAATAATTAAAAAGTTGATGAGCAGTCATTTTCTTGTTAAATACAATCCAAAGGTGGTCCATGGATCAATTTTTGAACAATTAATCATGCAAAAGCAACATATTTTAAAGGTAAATTTCAATCTCTTGCCATGAACTTTAGGTTCAGCCATCAAGGAGGATTTGACACTGTTTGGATTCATGAATCCAAAAAAATACAAGGATTAGTCAATTCTTGTTTGTTCGTAGGATTTTGGGATTTTTGAATTTTTTTGTGGGGGATCCACCATTCTTTAGGATTCATGGATCCTAAAAAAACCAAGGATTCTAAGAATTAACACTATTTATATGGGGCCTACCACACTTTTACTCCTCTCTCTCTCTCTTTAAAAAATCTCAAATTCAAATCTCACTTTACTTTCACCGACCAAATAAGGATTACGTAATCTACAAATCCAATACTAGGAATCTAATACCAACCAAACAATAAATTACCAAATCCAGAAATTTTCAACTGTGCTATTTTGTAATCCAAATTTCATAATCCTGCACCAAACCCTTAATGGAGGCAGGTGCTTATGATCAAACTGAGAGAACTCATTTCTGAATTAGATATTATTGATGCAACTTTATTTATTTTGAGATAATAAACTAAAAATATAAATAAAGATAAATTTTGGATCGAGTCATTGACTCTGATGCCGTGATAAAAAAGCAGTAAACTCGATCAATCTTATTAAGATATAAATCATCTCAATTTATACACCTCATAACATAACCACCTAATAACTAATAATGCTAACAATCTAACACACTAATCATAATCTCAACAATATAAATCAGAACATATTTAATTTATGACAACCATAATATCTAATACGGTTATATTCGAATGTCTCATAATATAACAGTTAATATAACAGTTACAGTTACTAAAACTAAATATGAAGAACATCTTAATTCTCCCATTTTCTATGAGCCTCAATTATTAGGTAATACTCAAATTTTGGTATGAAATTATTCTTTTGTTAAATCAATTCAAATGTTTTCTTTCATCAAAGACCAGCATAGCTCTGGGAAAGCTTGCGGTTTCAGAAAATATCTTTATACAGCACAGTATTTAATTTGCCAAGACTATCTAAGAAAAAAGTAAAGTAGATTCCGATAGAACTAATCAGCAATTCGATCCTCTTAGACCGCTATTTGATCAGTCGATTTTAATGGCATCTCTTTTGATGGTATTGAAATGTTCTTGAGTTTTGTTATGGTTCTAAACTTTTATCTAATTTTAACCCGATCAAATCCATTCCATTACGTTCTCGAAAATCTAAAATTTAAATCTATCATTTTGTTGCCCTCTCAGAAATGTAATTAAATCGTAATCAACAAAATCAATTTTGTTACTCTCATGAAAATATAAATTCATGGCAGGTTATATGGTACCATAGCAATCGGATGAGTAGAGATTGTAATTAATCAGGGGGTTAAATAAAATCCGAAACCAAATGAGGTGTCTAAATTTATTCTTGCATCCACCCATACTACGATCTTCTTAGACCATATATGTGGTCATATGATTTCAATATCATGTTACCTGACCGAACATGCTCGTTAGCTGACCGAACGTGCTCATTATATAACTATGTCCATCATATTATCTGACTGGATATATTTATTATTTGACTGAATCCATCTCGTTACATTCTTGAAAAGCTAAATCCAAATTGTATTAAAACCAAAACAAATGTTTGAAAACAATTAAGGATTATAAATCATATTTAGAATTCGAATGCAGGTGTTAAGAAAATTTGAAAACAATTTAGGCTCGTAAATTAATTTTAGTTGAGAAACATTGGGGATTAAAACGTAAGCAACAAGTAGCTAAGAGCTAAATAAAAATTTGTCAAGGATTCAATCGTGCATTTACTAGGAGGTCAATATTGTCCTCATCGAGGAGAAAAAAAATACACCCTCCCTCAATTTTTCCGAGGATCGATACCCACCATCTTCATCGTTATCATCTAAGATGTGGGTACACCCAATTTCATGTGATTCTACAATCATTTCACCGTTGATTTAGAAATATAAAAAGTTTTATTTCGGTAAACCGTTAATTTTGAACTTGCTAAATCAACGATGAAAAAGTTGTAGAATCACATGAAATTTGGTGTACCCACATCTTAGATGATAACGATAAAGATGGTGAGTGCCGATCGTCGGAAAAATTGAGGGATGGTGTATTTTTTCGACGCCATAGGAGGAAATTCCCTCCTAGTCTCTTTTCTCCATTAAAAGCCCCCGTGTATATATATAGAGAGAGAGAGAGAATAATGGAGGAAAGATGCAATGCGAGGGAATTTCCTTCTTGTGGCGTTGGAAAAATGCACCCTCCATTTTTTTCTCGACGATCGGCATACATCACCTCCATCTTTATCATCTAAGATGTGGATACACCAAATTTCATGTGATTATACAATTTTCTCACCGTTGCTTTAGTTGGTGCAAAATTAATGGTTTACTGACAATAGAACTTTTTACATTGCTAATTCAACGATGAAATGGTGGTGGAATCACATGAAATTTGGTGTATGCACGTCTTAGATGCTAACGACGATAATGATGGAAGCCGATCGTCGGAAAAAATGGTGGATATTGTATCTTTTGGACGTCATAGGAGGAAATCCTCTCTTATGGCCTCTTTTATATATATATAGAGAGAGAGAGAGAAAAAGAAGTAGAAACATGATTTTCATATATAATACAGCTAGGCCGTGTCCCAGCACCCGTCGGCTATGGCTTGAAGCTTTGCGAAGGCAAAAGGAGAGTATTCATGATTGTGCCAATCTATAACCATACTAGAATCACTTTCTAACTCAGCTCGAATACCGCATGCCAACCTATAGCCAGACTAGAATCACCTTCTAACTCAGCTCTAAAACCACAAGTCAACCTATAACAGACTAGAATCATCTTCTAACTCGGCTCAAAGACCGCAACTGAAATAGCCTATCAAAAATCTTTTTACGGGCACCTCTTTGATCTAACTAAAATATTTTCTAAAGCTTCTGTCCATTATATCTTGCATATGTCCAAGTGCATCATATGTACCTTCAAAAAGAAAATAAGAAGATTAGAAAAATGAAGGAATGCCTCACTTTACCTTACATGAATTTTTATATTAAGTTAGAGTTTTCCCACTTTTGGATTTGATTGAAATTTATTATTATATAGTAAAACCAGCGGTGAGACCGGAAGCAGTGGGTTTTAGAACAATCTTTTAAAATAAATAAACAATAACTCATAAAAATAACCAGTGATCATAATGATAAAACGTCATGGTATTTATCTGAAAATATTAAAACTTCATAGTATTTATTTGTAATACAAAAAGTCCATGGTATTTATCTGAAATTTATTAGAAGTTCATTATATTTATTTGTAATAAACAAAATCCATATGCAAAAAACGAAATCCCATTGAATTCATTTGTAATAAACAAAGTTCATAGTATTTATGAAAAAATGGCGAAAAATCACAATATTGATTTATAATAAACAAAATCCATGATATTTATATGGAAAACGACGAAAGATCATGGTATTTATTTATGTTAAACAAAACCCATGATATTAATCTGAAAAACGGCAGAAGTCATAATATTTATTTGTAATAAATAAAGTCCATACTATATATCTAGAAAATGGTGAAAGGCATGGCATTTATTTGCAATAAATGAAATCTATGGTATTTATATGAAAAAGTCTATGGCCCACGGTATTTTAGAGAAAATCCAGAGGTGATAAGCGAAGTCCATGTTTTTTGTTTGTAAACAATAAAGTTCACGGTATTTCATCTTTAAAATGTCGAAAGCTCATGGTATTTTAGTGAAAATCTAAAATGGTTTTAAGCTGATGGCATAATGGTAAATAAAAAAAAGTTTTGGGTTGATGACACAATTGTAAATAAAGAGAAATTCTGCCAAAGCGAGGAATTTATAATTTTATCCCTGCAGCTTCACAAAAATAACAAAATTGTCAACTTGTTGATTTTTTCTATAAACCCAAACTAATAGAAGGTGGGATGGAGGGGGAGGGGGGGCAAAAATGAAAATTTTGAAGTTTCAATTTTTTTTTATATATACCATTTTCTATTATTATTACAACGATGTATTATTCCAATAATTAAAAAGTTGATGAGCAGTCATTTTCTTGTTAAATACAATCGAAAGGTGGTCCATGGATCAATTTTTGAACAATTAATCATGCAAAAGCAAAAGCAATATATTTTAAGGGTAAATTTCAACGTCACGCCATTAACTTTAGGGCCAAGGGAGGATTTGGAAATGTTTGGATTCATGAATCCAAAATAGGTAATAGGTATAAGGATTAGCCAATTCTTGTTTGTTTGTAGTAATTTGGGATTTTTTAATTTACTTATCTTTTGTGAGGACCCACCATCACCATTTTTTAGGATTCATGAATCCTAAAAATTCCGACATGCTAAGAATTAACACTATTTATGCGGGGCCTACCGTACTTTTACTCCCCTCTCCATATCTTCTTAAAATCCTCAAATTCAAATCTCACTTTACTTTCACCGACCAAACAAGAATTACATAATCTACAAATCCAATACTAGGAATCTAATACCAACCAAACAATAAATTACCAAATCCAGAAATTTTCAACCGTACTATTTTAGAATCCAAATTTCATAATCCTGCAACCAAACCCTTAGCCGCTTTCTTCCATGAATATCACAAAGCTCTAAAATGATAAAAAGCCAAACTTTTCTTAAAAACTCCTTGACTAGACTAACATGGGTTAAACTTGAAATATAAAATTAATGGAAATACCCAACATATATCAATTTAAGTAACGTTTCTTTATAAGCAAAAATCATGGGATAGAAAATTAAAAGAAAATAAATTTTAGTTACGAAAAACAATATGAATTGATGGAATTTGATGGTGTAGGTGTACAGTAAATTTTTAAAAAGAAAAGTTTTTTTTTAATCTAATATATGTTGGGTATCATTTTATCCTTTTTTGGCTAAACTTAGAGTTATCCGGCACAAAAGAAAATTTGTGTTATTTTTGTATCGTTTTAGAAGTTCATGATAGTTTTGAGAGAAGTTGGCTAAATGCATGGTATCATGTTGAAATCCAACCATATTATTTTCCAACGCCTCATGCAAACAAAAATGAAAAATGAAAAAAAAAACATACCCACCGGCTGAAATCGTTTTTTCATTAACAAATAATCGTTTTTTTCTAAACAAAAATGCAATTTGTTTTAATAATCAAAGGGTGTGCTTATGAAGAAGCTTACGCATAAAAGCTGAAGTTATATTTTGAAATATAGAAGCTCACACATAAAAGTTGAAGTTCTATATTGAAGAACATACCCACAGCCTGTTCGATTTCTAATTTTTAAGAACGTAAAGAAATCCATAATTTGCTTCATGAAGAAACCTCTTAAATATAGAAGTAGAATTTGATTGTATGGGGAATGATATTATCTTTTTACAATGAAGAAGGAATAACATAAATGTTAATATAGAAGACGAATTGGGCGATGATATTTGGCATTAGCTAAGTTTTGGGGACGATATATAGAAATTGATTTTACTTTTGAAACGTCTCTTTTATTTTTTTGCATTTTAGCCATTTTCAGCTCCGTTAAATCCAAATGGGCCGCATGGCAGTTTTTTCTTTCCTTTTGCTTTCCAAAGGGGCTGTTTGTTCATACGGAAGTATTAAAAATGGTTTACAAGACAGAATTTTTCTCTTTATTTCACAAGTACAAATCAAGTTAACCGATTGAGCCGGGCTTCGTGCTGATCCAGTGCCGCGGAATCAATCCTAGGTCACTGGATAGGTACCCTATGGGAAAAGCCCATGTTAGGAATTATCTGGAAGCTTCGACGATAATTTTTTTGACGGGTGCTGTCAAATTTAACATTTCTTAGCGGCACGGTACAGCTCCTCGTTTAAAACTATTCACCTGCTATAGAAAAAGGGATTAAAGCCCTAGAAAAAGGCTAAATTCGTGGCATATTGCTGATCGCTGAGCTGAAAGATGTCTCTTCCATCTTTGAGCTTCGTCTTCTCACTAGCAGTCCTCTTCTTCATCTCATCATCGATCGGGGAAGAAATCGACCCTAATCCTCAGCAGCTTCCATCATCCTTCGATATCCCAAAATCCCATGTAAAGATTCATGCGACAAAGTTCATATTTTTGATCTTAGAGTAATCAAGTTTTGATTTTTGCAGGAATTGCAGCAGTATGGAAGGGGATGTTCGTATACTGTGAAGATCAAGACGAGCTGCTCGTCGCCGAGATACACTAGAGACTACATCAGCATCGCTTTTGGGGATTCTTATCGCAATGAGGTATGATAAAAATCTCTTCTTGATTTGATTATGTGGGGAAAAAGAAATCATTTTTATCTACATTTTGGAAGCTATTGTTTGAGAAAAAGGAGCTTTAAAGGGAAAAGCTAGTGCACGTTTTAGTTTTGGCACCGGTCTTTGATTTGTAAAGATCAGATTTTTAGCTGAAATACTTTTCATTTTATACACTTTGCTGTTCCAATTTTTGTTCAGTTGCATCTGAAAAAGAGCGATTTTCTTCTTCTTTACTCTTCGTTTTATTAGGACGTGGCATAGTTGAATTTGCATAAATTTCAAGACAGTACAACACTAATTTAATTCGAGAATTAATTGTTAAAAAGAAAAGAAGTAGAAGTTGTTGAAAATTGATGCAAATTAAAGTCTATGGTTAGGTACCAACTTTTGACATCTATGACATTGTTAGGTGATGACAATGATAGGTGGTGACTTTGGTAGGTGCCACTTTTGACATCCATGACATTGTTAGGTGATGACAATGATAGGTGGTGACTTTGGTAGGTGCCACTTTTGACATCCATGACATTGTTAGGTGATGACAATGATAGGTGGTGACTTTGGTAGGTGCTACTTTTGACATCCATGACATTGTTAGGTGATGACAATGAAAGGTGGTGACTTTGTTAGATAGTGACATTGTCCTGGGTGCTATAAAAGCACATCTTATGAGAGGCATTTTCAGCATCCATCCATCGCTTGTATCCATCACAAGTATCATCACAAAAGGCAAAGGCCAAGAGAGATTTGTATAGAGAGATTTGAGAGAAATCTCCTAAGGTTGTTCTTGCTTGTAAACTTGATTCAAGTATAGTAGACGTTTGCAGATTCCGCTCTGCCGGGGACTAGCCATACGGTGGGTGAACCTCGTTAACAAATCTATCTTGTTTGTGATTGATTGCTTTCTTATTCCTGCACTTTAATTTATATTGTCTTTCATCATTTAATTGCGTGATTGTATTTTTGCGTGATTTGGGTTTTGTCGCGAGCATTGTTCCGTGGATCGACTTCCCCTCCCAACAACTGGTATCAGAGCGAGGTTAAGAGAACCTAGGGTTCTTCGATTCTATAATCTAGGTAACGGTGGGTAACGACGCTTGTGTCCTCTTCCCCACTTTCTTAGATTATAGTTTTGAAGGCGTTGGTTCAGATCTAGGAGGAAGTCGAGTTTGCTGCGATACAGACGAAAGATGGCAGAGGATAAGATAAGAATCGAGAAATTCAATGGTCACAATTTCGGTTGGTGGCGCATGCAGTTAGAAGACTGTCTATACCAAAAGGATCTATATCTTCCGTTGCTAGGAGAAAAGCCCGAGAAGATGACCGATGAGGAATGGAACCTTTTGGATAGGAAAGCTTTAGCGACGATCAGATTGTCGTTGACTCCGCAGGTGGCCTTTAATATCTCAAAGGAGAAAACAACTAAGGCGCTAATGACGACGTTAGCGAAGTTGTATGAGAAGCCATCGACATCAAATAAAATATTTTTGATGAAGAAGCTTTTCAACATGAAGATGGTGGAGAATGGTTCGGTGATAGAGCACCTGAACGAATTCAACAGCGTGACAAGCCAACTTGAATCCGTTTCAATCATATTTGAAGACGAGATTCGAGCCCTACTGTTCCTATGTTCGTTGCCAGAGAGTTGGGAGAACCTAGTAATGGCGGTTAGCAACTCTATCTCGGGGATTCTCACGTTTAATGATGCGGTAAGCTGCATATTAAACGATGAGATGCGAAGAAAGTCCGTGAGTGGGAGTTCTGGAACTTCTGCACTTTCGGTGGAGAATAGTGCAGAACAATAGAAAAGGGGAAGTGGAAAAAGGGCAAGTCTAAAAGCCGAGGTAAATCTCAAGGAAAAATCCAAGGCGCCTGTTGGAATTGCGGAAAGAATGGCCACAGAAGAAGTGAATGCAGGCTTCCGAAGAAAGGCTCAGATGAGAAGACGGATGAAAAGGAAGCGAATGTGGTATCTACACAAGAACAAGGGGAACAAGGTCTTTGTCTATCGGCGAACGATAATACAAAGGCGGATACTTGGTTCCTAGATTCAGGAGCTTCTTTTCATTGCACTTCGGGCAGACACCACTTTAGCGAGTATGTTCAGGGCGATCTTGGACATGTGACGGTGGGAAACGGTGAATCGTGTAAGATCGTTGGAAAAGGGACGATCATCTTGCAACCGTCGGGAGGTGGTCAAATCAAATTGAAGAATGCTCGTCATATTCCTGATTTGAAGAAAAGCTTGATTTCCACAAGTCAGCTAGACAACGAAGGGTTTATTACAACGTTTGGGAATTCTCAATGGAAGATTTCCAAAGGATCGTTGGTGGTCGCAAGGGACAAGCTGAGCGGTTCGTTGTACTCTTTCAATGGTAGCAGCGGAGGCTCGGCTGCATTGACGGCCAGTTCGGAGAAAGATTCGGAGACTTCGTTGTGGCATAAAAGATTGGGGCACCTCAGCGAGAAGAACATGAAAATTCTTCAAGCTAAGGGGGTTCTTTCGGGGCTGAAAAATGTGGAGTTGGGGTTTTGCGAGAGCTGCGTTTGTGGGAAACAAAACGCGCTCAGTTTTCAAATTGGATGCGTAGCGAAAAAGACCAAGAAACTGGAGATGGTGCATACGGACGTGTGGGGTCCGGCCTCGGTGGAGTCCTATGGCGGAAATCGGTACTTTGTGACGTTCATCGATGATACAAGTCGGAAGACATGGGTGTACGCGATGAAGAAAAAGTCCGATGTGTTTGGCATCTTCAAACACTGGATTGCGCAGGTGCAGAACCAAACGGGGATGAAAGTTAAATGCCTAAAGTCCGATAATGGCGGGGAATACTGCACCCAAGAGTTCGAGGAGTTTTGCTCGCAAAAGGGCATTCGTTGGTTGAAGACGGTACCTGGGACACCACAACAAAATGGTATCGCTGAAAGGATGAACAGAACGATCCTAGAGCGAGTGCGAAGCATGACCTTGGATGCGAATCTGCCAAAATTCTTATGGGCAGCAGCGGTCGATGTTGCTGTATATCTGATCAACAGAAGCCCGGCGAGTGCGCTTGATGGAGGCATTCCAGAAGAAATTTGGTCGGGTAAACCGGTCAATTATTCGCACCTTAAAGTATTTGGCTGTATCGCGTATTCTTTGATTGATAAGGCAGAAAGGAGTAAGCTTGACTCCAAATCTAAGAAGTGTGCTTTCATCGGGTATGGTGGAGACGAGTTCGGATATCGGCTGTGGGATTACACAAGTAAGAAAGTAATACGAAGCCGGAACGTTGTCTTTGATGAGCAACACTTATATAGAGAAGAAAAGCAAGTCAAAGATGGTGTTGTATCTGAGTTCGTGGAGTTAGACGGAACTCAAAAGAACAATCAGGTGTCTTCAAGTAGGGATCAAAACATGGAGGAAGCTGCAGTGCAGGATCAGGTGCAAGAACATGATGGCCACCATGTTCAGCAACCAGATGTACCAGTTTTGAGGAGATCTACGAGAGAAAGGAGACTACCTGAAAGACTTGTTAACGACTTCATTTTGTACACGGATTCGGGGGAGCCTGAATCCCTTGAAGAGGCAACGCAAGACGGTGCTAGTAAGCAGTGGGAGCGAGCTATGGACGAGGAGATGGATTCTTTGAAGAAGAACCGCACGTGGGACCTAGTGAAGCTACCCAAGGGTCGAAAAGTGTTGCTGAATAGATGGGTGTACCGGATAAAAGATGAGGCCGATGGTGTGAAGCGGTACAAGGCTCGCTTGGTAGTCAAGGGATATGCACAAAAGGAAGGAATTGACTATCAAGAGATATTTTCCCCTGTGGTGAAAATGACATCAATTCGGGTGATCCTTAGTATTGTGGCGGTGGAGGATCTGCACTTAGAGCAGCTTGATGTGAAGACTGCGTTCCTTCATGGAGATTTGGTGGAGGAGATCTATATGATGCAGCCACCGGGATACGAGGTGAAGGGAAAAGAATCTATGGTGTGTAAACTACGAAAGAGCTTGTACGGCCTTAAGCAAGCTCCAAGGCAGTGGTATCTCAAATTCGATCAGTTCATGCTAGAGACGGGATTTGTGCGTAGTGAGTCAGATCACTGTGTCTATATTCAGACTTTTGAGGATGGAGACTATATCATTCTATCACTCTATGTAGATGATATGTTGGTAGCGGATCCGAACTTCGAGAAAATTCAAAGTCTGAAGAAGATGATGGCTGAAAAGTTTTCCATGAAAGATTTGGGAGCAGCCAAACAAATTTTGGGCATGAAGATCGTTCGAGATAGGAAGCAGCGGAAGCTGTGGTTATCGCAAAGCGACTATATCGAGAAGGTTTTGAAGCGGTTCAACATGGACAAGTCAAAACCGGTGAGTATGCCTTTAGCAAAACATTTCAAACTCATGAAGGAGTTTTGCCCTACAACTTAAGAGCAGAAAGACGAGATGGCAAGAGTGCCTTATGCTTCTGCGGTGGGGAGTTTAATGTATGCAATGGTGAGTACGAGACCGGATATTGCACATGCAGTGGGAGTTGTGAGCCGGTATATGCAAAACCCGGGGAAGGAGCATTGGAATGCGGTGAAGTGGATTTTGAGGTATCTTAAGGGTACGTCTAGTCACTGCTTATGTTTCGGGGGCGACTCTCTAAAGGTGCAAGGTTACGTTGATGCGGATTACTCGGGTGATCGAGATAGTGGGAAGAGCACAACGGGATACGTATTTACAGTTGGGGGAACAGCGGTAAGTTGGATATCTCAACTGCAAAAAGTGGTAGCATTGTCAACTACGGAGGCTGAGTACGTGGCAATCACGGAAGCCAGCAAAGAGATGATATGGCTACAAGGGTTACTCGAAGAGTTGAGTAAGAAGCAAGACTTCAATACCTTGTGGAGCGACAGCCAAAGTGCAATACATTTGGCAAAGAATGCAGCATATCATTCTCGGACGAAGCATATCAAGGTGCGGTACCACTTCATACGCATGGCGTTAGAAGATGGTGAGTTGACACTGCAAAAGATCGCGGGAGAAAAGAATCCGGCGGATATGTTCACCAAAATAGTAGACAGAGATAAGCTGAATCTCTGTTGCAGATTGGTGAATCTCTCCATGAAAATTTAATGAGGAGAGAGCAGCAGCGGAATCGTGTGAAGTTTACTAGTGCTGAGAATCAAGCCAAAAAGTTACTCCAAGTGGGATAATGTCGAGATTGTGATGAATTTGCATCAAGGTGGAGTTTGTTGAAAATTGATGCAAATTAAAGTCTATGGTTAGGTACCACCTTTTGACATCTATGACATTGTTAGGTGATGACAATGATAGGTGGTGACTTTGGTAGGTGCCACTTTTGACATCCATGACATTGTTAGGTGATGACAATGATAGGTGGTGACTTTGGTAGGTGCCACTTTTGACATCCATGACATTGTTAGGTGATGACAATGATAGGTGGTGACTTTGGTAGGTGCTACTTTTGACATCCATGACATTGTTAGGTGATGACAATGAAAGGTGGTGACTTTGTTAGATAGTGACATTGTCCTGGGTGCTATAAAAGCACATCTTATGAGAGGCATTTTCAGCATCCATCCATCGCTTGTATCCATCACAAGTATCATCACAAAAGGCAAAGGCCAAGAGAGATTTGTATAGAGAGATTTGAGAGAAATCTCCTAAGGTTGTTCTTGCTTGTAAACTTGATTCAAGTATAGTAGACGTTTGCAGATTCCGCTCTGCCGGGGACTAGCCATACGGTGGGTGAACCTCGTTAACAAATCTATCTTGTTTGTGATTGATTGCTTTCTTATTCCTGCACTTTAATTTATATTGTCTTTCATCATTTAATTGCGTGATTGTATTTTTGCGTGATTTGGGTTTTGTCGCGAGCATTGTTCCGTGGATCGACTTCCCCTCCCAACAGAAGTTTGAGTTGATTGTCATGATTAAATAAGTTTGTGTCTTTTCAACAAGTTGGAGGTTGTTCAGACCAACAAATACCTCGCTTAGAAGTAGCGACAGAATTGTAGTTAATGGTCTGACTGGGGATAAGGATAGACCTAGACAAACATGGATAGAGGCAACTAAGAATGATATGTTTGTTAATGTAACTGAAGGGACGGACCTTAACATAGCAAAATGGAACAACCGGATTCATATAGCCGAACCCACAATTTTGGATAAAGGCTTGTTGTTGTTGTCGTCGTCGTCCAACCTCATTTGTATATGCACAAAGGGCTTGGTATTTGCATTTGTTTAATATTTCGTTTGAATGAGATGAACTATAATCTATAATACTAATATGTAGCCAGTTGTTTTTTTTTTCCTTTTTTTCCACGCACCATCAAAACAATAAGATACGTGTGCATTGTATAAACTAGTTGGTTGTTGTTGTTGTTGAGTTGGTTTGTAAATATCAAATTTTTACTGAGATGAATAACATGGTAGAATCACAGAAGAAGCAAGCCTTTATTCCAAAACTTTATGATTGTTTTCCGTGAAGTAACATTTTGGGGCAGTTAAATGGATCATTTTCTTTTGTTCACCGTATTATCTTCTCCATTAAGCTCACTACCTAGTAGTACCTACATATCTCTTTCGGAAGAACAAACCATTAATCCCAAATGCCGGACTCATTTGCACAATTTAGGTTTTAATCTCAATGAAAGATTTTATATTTCCAGTAACTCGATTATCTCCTCAATTAAATTAGGATTTATTACATATAATACCCTTCATCTATATCTTATAACACTTGTAACAGCATTTTTAGTCAGTTGTAGGGGTATGATTGCTATGTTGGTCCTGATCGGGACTAGGTCGATGGATGTCAGGTCCTAATAAGGAAGTTAAGATGTTGTTCTTGCTGGATGAGGGTGAAGGATGATATAAGAAAAAGAAATAACCCATTTAAGCTACAACTGATATATCTTCTTAAGTGCTACAAATAATAGCTGGTAGAATTTTGATCTCATATGGTTTTTGAATTCTCAATATATCATCCTTCGATACCTCACTTTACAGTTTACACTAGTAATTCCTAAACTGGCTTATTAACACTACAACAATAAAGTTGGTCAATTGAGTGTTAATAAGGGCGTTTAAAAGTGTTATTTTATACCAGATCAAGATTAATCCAAGGGGTTCATGTGCTAATATGGAAGTTTATTTCGGTGTTGGATGATGTATAGACAAAAGGTGCTATATGCCGTCACCCATCAACTTAACAACCGATGTATCTTTATTAAGTCTTCCAAGTCGAATTTGGTTTTGCGATTTGTATATTGCACTCATTCTTTGTACTTCATCCAACACTTGTACAGACTGGATTGTTAGCATTTGACATATCTAAAATTGGTCACTTAAGGGTATATGAATGCTATTTAAGTCCAAATCAAGACCAACTTGAGTGGTGCCGAGGGCTAATAAGAAAGTTGAGAGGCTATAATTTCTATATGAGGTAGGTGAGAGAGTATACCTATATGTGCATTTCAGAGCTCCATTAATTACAACCATTCTTTCTTGTTCATGCAATGCATAAATTTGTATTTAAATATCACTAGTGTTTTGCATGTGCGATGCACGTCATGTGAAAAAAAATGCTATTATAAGAGTTCTATTGAGGACATGTGAATGAATCACACGGCACCTAATTTTACAAAACAAAATGAGTCTTTGGTAAAATCAACTTTTTTTCGTTGACGAACTCCTTTAGAGATGCGTCCGAAATGCATGACGTTATATTCTAATGAACTCTTTCACGATAAGTGTAGCGATTTGTTCTTTACTGATGTATGTCAATCCTTAATAAGATGCACGTGAATATACTATTTTTCATAGATGCAAGGTGCACACACCAAAGCCCTTTTTGTGTTTTTATGTGTAAATGATTATCTTTACATTCAATCGAATTGTTGTGACTATTCTCATGCCAATAGTCTCCTACATGAATAGCTAATCGTCTAAACACCATCGTGTTGGATCTATAGTGAGTCCACATTCATCCTTAAAAAGAAAAATTGAAATAAAGTCATTTAATTAAGATTATAAAATCCATATTAAACCAAGTATCAATAGAAATCATTTTGTGCTAGAGTTATTGACATGAGAGACCTGAAATTATTTTATTTTCCTCATCTTTTCCCTTCTCTCTTCTTCTGAAGTTCTTGTCTGTATTGTGGAGATGGGTTTTAGTAGAGGGATAGATGGTTTTTCACTTTAAAGAGTAGAAACAAATCATGCAACCAATTAGTTTTTAATCTAAGTTAGTTGCGGTTATTGATTGGAGAGGATTTTTCTAAGTTTTTTTATTTGATTTCTCTTGGAAAAATGAAGAATCCACCTCAACATCCAATTTAAAAATTGAATACCCCCTACCTTTGGTATCAAGTGGTAGAGATGAAAAAAAGATTTTAGAAGTTTTTTTTAGGGAGTTGCACTTAAAATTGTAGAGATTTTTAAAAATTATTAATAGTGATTTTCGAAGACTAAATTTTTAAATGCTATATTTTTCTTAAAATAAAACAATATTTTTTCTTTCTGTGTATCATGATAAGATTTGATTGCCTTCTAATCAGGTGTTTGTGCCGAGGCTGGACAACCCTGCAAGCCGCACGTTCGAGCGATGCTCCACGGACACGTTCCAAATGCAAGGGCCATGCGGGTACGGGATCTGCTACCTATACCTGCGCCGAGACGGCTATGATGGGTGGGTCCCCGACTCCGTGAAAATCTATGAAGTCAGCTACGGAAGGGCCGTCACCTATTACTACGGCACCCCTCTCCCTAATGCGGTGTGGTACGGCTTCAACCACTGCCCTAGAGTTGCCACAGCAGCCAATGAGACGGTGGCAATAGGTGATGATACTCTTGTCTCTCAGATGTAGGAATGCTTGTAATAGTCTCTTTTCCCTTTTTTCTTTTTCTTGAGACTATATTGTGTTGGTGTTGGTTGATGTATGAGATTGAGTTTTAATTGCTCTTTTGTTCATTAGCTGCTGCTATGTTGTAGAGAGGGCATCTGTGTTTCATGGGAATTTGTTGAATATGTATTAAATAAAAGGTGATAACGCTAAATAATGGGGTGGCTACATTGTTGCAGGAATTGTAACAGCGCCGAAGCGATGTGTTTGGTTAAACTATTCTTGTTGTTTTCATTTGATTCCTTTGGGAAACTTTGCTTTTCAGAAGTAATGGTGAAAATGAAACTTGTAATAATTAATTTTAGACAATAAATATATTTCTCTGCATATAATTTACACATGCGCCTGTAGCTCAGTGGATAGAGCGTCTGTTTCCTAAGCAGAAGGTCAATAGGTTCGACCCCTATCTGGCGCGTGTTTTTTAATCCATACCTCATTTTTTATTTTTTAAATGCATTTTTCTATGCTTTGGACCTAGTGAAAATTTATCTTTCATATGATTATCTTAAATGGTTCTTTATATAGAAAATCTCCCCCCTAACCCATTAAGAAACCTGCATGATTCTCAGATGGTCTCTGCAATTTCCTTTTTGATGTGAATAAATTTCCATTGTTACATTGGTATGCGGTATGCCAAATCTTTTCTTCCTAAATGCGATATACAGCTGCATAAAATTCCCTAAATTTTGCTTTGTGGTGGTTGGCTTCAATGCGAGAAAATGTTTTGTCTAGGCTACCGCTGCCTATCATTATACTAATTAGTGTTTTGCGCGTGCGATACATGTATGTATATTTTGAACAACATATACACATTGTGTAAAAAAAAATTTCCCGAACGGTATATGAAAATTCCTAAAGATATCTATAGTTTCGCTAAATTTAAATTAAATGAATACGATTAGTGGTAATACAAAATAATAAAGATAAAAGGGCTTATGCATAAATTTGTAACTCATCTATTTTTAAGTTTTTGAGTATGAGAGAGAATGTGTAAATGATGGGATTATGAGAGAGAGAGAGAGTGTTGTTGACTTTTCTTTTATTTGTTTTTGTATTTTATGCTGGATGATGTGGACATGTTCATGCTCAATTTTGGTTATTGGAAATTTTTTTCCATTTTTTCTATGTCTTATGTTGTTGATTAATGCCGTCATATGAGTAATTCTAATTACAATATTAAAGAGAGAAAGGATATTAAATGTGGAAATTCAAATAATTCTAATTACAATATTAAAGAGAGAAAGGATATTAAATGTGGAAATTCAAAATTTTCGCTTTTGCCCCCCACTTCCTATTAGTTTGGATTTATGGGAAAAATCAACAAGTTCGCAATTTTATTGTTTTCAGAAGTAATAGGGCTATAATTGTAAATTTCTCACTTTGGCATAACTTCTCTTTATTCACAATTGTACCATTTGCCCAAAACTTCTCTTTATTCACCATTATGCTATCTGCTTAAAACCCTTTTAGGTTTTCGCTAAAAAATCGTAAGCTTTCGATATTTTTAAGGTAAAATACCTTAAACTTTGTTGTTTACAGACAAGCAACATGGACTTCGTTTATCACCGTTAGGTTTTCACTAAAATGCTATGGGCTTTTGACCTTTTTCATATAAATTCCATAGATTTTATTTATTGCAATTAAATACCATGTCTTTTACCATTTTTTAGATATATAAGATGGACTTTATTTATTACAAATAACTAACTTCTGCCATTTTCCAGATTAATGTCATGGGTTTTGTTTAACATAAATAAATACCACGCTCTTTCATCGTTTTCCATATAAACATCATGGACTTTGTTTATTGTTAATCAATATTATGATGTTTCGTCATTTTTGGATAAATATTATGGACTTTGTTTAGTATAAATAAATACAATCAGAATTCATTTTTTGCACATAAATACTATGGATTTTGTTTATTGCAAATAAATACAATAAACTTACAATAAATTTCAGATAAATACCATGAGCTTCATGTATTACAAACAAATACCATGAAATTTTAATGTTTTCGGATAAATGCCTTTTATTTCGTTTTTTATATAAAAGCCATAACTTTTACCCTTATCGACATAGCTGCTACAAATTAGTTATTATATGTTTATTTTCATAGATTATTCTAAAATCCCCGCTGCATCAAATGGGCCTATGCCTCTCCACTAGTGATAATTCTACAATTGTTGCATACAGGCGACATGCATAGACGCAACCAAACAAGCTCTGAAGAAACTTAATGCTGCATTTCTTGCTAGTAAACTTATACCATTAGCGGTATGAAGGCTAATGCCCATTTATCACTTACAAAAAATACATATTACATGCAATACACCTAAACAAAATACAAAGTGCAGTTGATATGAAAGCAAAGCTCCATATCTCTGTGAGAGTTAATCCTCAAAGGAGCTCATAAACCCACCCAAAAAGCCAGCTCCATTGCAGTTTCCACATAAGATCTCGCGTTTTCCCCTGCATATAGGGCAAGCATAATCGAATTAGTGAGGATGATCAGACCTATGCAATGAACATCCACGAGAGAGGAGGTAGATTGAACCGCAAGCAGAGAAATATAGAATCAATCCATTGGAATCGGCTACATGAACACTTTTCTTCCATTACCATGGGCAAGGGCCAACTCGTCCATTACATTATCACTTCTCAATTAAATTAACAACTATCTTTGCTTTCATTCATGTCTGTTTAGGCCTACCTGTAACTTTTCATACATAATTTATGGCACGTCAGTACATTACTTTTGAGTAAGAAGATGCCCTCTTTTTTTGCGCCAAAATTTTTTTAGACCATTTCTCGATTTGTGCCTTGTGCAGGGGTCAAGCTAATCTTCTCTGATAGGATGTCTCCGAAGAGAGTGGAAAGCTAAGTTGCATGGATGCGGATATGGGAAACTATACTAGTCGGATATGAAGATTCACAATTTTCTAAATGGCTAGATTACAATTTCTTGAGATGCCCATTTTTTTTTGTTGTTGTTTAAGAATGTATACATATTACATAATAACAAAATATCATCATTTTAGCCGATCTTAAGTAAGAACACAAATAGTTTTTTTTAATGTTGATACATACAATGTTTGTATCTCAGCCCATTAATACATTTTTATACATCTATTATACAATCATGAATTTTAGCATGCACCAAAACGAGTTTCACAAGTATCCTCAACGAATCCAAAAGGATCTGATATAGATACCAGTCCGATGCGGACATATTGCTTTATCGATGAATCAGAGTAACATAGGTGGCAAATGCTTGAGATATGTAAAGGCATGCCGAATAAGTGAACTACCATTTTCAATTTTAGAACAGAAGAACCTCTTTATAGCCACTTGTTCGTCTTAACATAAATATATATGTCTTCAGGGATATTTCATGAGGAACCAAACGAGTACATTTTCATTATCAGGCATGAGTTTGTCGACATCATGAGCACCTAGTCGAATGAACCAGAGTGACGCATGTGAAAATATGGAGACATATCATGAATTGTTTGAGCTTATATTGGACCAAAAGGATTACAGTTTGCACAAAATGACTAGCATGATTACAAGCTAGAAAATAACCGATCGATTAATTAAAAAACATTTGGAGTTTCTAAATTCACTTATTTGTAATTATTCAGTCAAAAAGTAAGCATGTTACACAAACTTGGCATAGGTTTTTCGGCTTCCAGATGACGACAAAAAAATTGTCAGCACAAATATGATGGGTTTATGTATATAATGACAACCATCTTGAAGAGTACTATATAATACAACATATTCATTAAAGAATCTCCAAATATAACTACAAGGCAATGGTTAATATGGTTGATTCACCAGAGTAAAAAGATTTTGGCGATTCTAATAGTTGAAACTTTCATAGATATCTTGAAGTGTCATTTCTTAGACATGTAAGAAACTAATAACATAAGCTTACATACAAAACAAATAAATAGTGAGGAAATATACCTGCAAAGCCAACAGAGTCCCCCAGCTTTAAATTGACCATTGAAATGATCCTTGGTATTAACCCCATTTCCTTCGCATTGTGTACACAAAATTGCACCTGTTTAAATCAACAGCAAACATCGGTTAGTTCATTGCATCTTGTTGGGAATTTTTTTAGATCTGATTACTAAAGCAATGCTTGCATTAGCAAAAAATAATACTTTATTTGGTTAAATTAGAAGGCAAAAGCACAAGCATACACAAGATGCACCCACCCATTGAAACATAGATCTTCATCATATAAAACAGTGAAATGCATGTAAAGGATAGCAGTCAGCACACAATAACAATATGGAATATCTGGAAATACTATGAGCACACATCATATTAAAAAAAAAGCAACTCCTTTTTTGTACAACGCACCCTGTGCTCACCTCCTAATTGCACCTTTGCATTGTACACACAAACTCCGCAGTTCATTTTTAAGAGTATCAGTTAATGATTTATTTATTTATTTATTGCTGATGAAAACAATTCATCATGCTCTGTGTTGGAAATTACAATTATATGACTGACGCCTGAAGCTTGATTTTACAGAGAATCTCTCACCCACGAAATGCACATTTTCAAAAAGGGAGTTACAGGAACGCACACATTTGCAGATATCTATGATTATAGATATCATTATAAGAGAACTTAGATTGTGTGTAAAAGATTGTCGTAAGCTTGGACTATCCATATATTGGAATTGTGGTTAATCATATGATAAGTTGCATCACCAAGATCTCTTTTCCCCATCAAATTAGCTTCATCAATGATGCATGACCCCAAGTCGATAAGTTCTACAAAAATATTGACCGAGCCCAAGCTATATGACAAAGTGTCAATCTAATAATAGTAACTCTCTAATTTGCTAGCCAAGAAAAGTATGACCAAATGAGGCCTCTGGTATACAATCTTAATGTATAAGTAGTTTTAAGATCAAGGAGACAAGAACCCCAGTCCCAAATTTCACACAACTGGGAATCTTATTTGATTAAAGATTGTTAAAGTTATTTTGAAAGTAGAGTAGAGTTTAAAATTAGAGAAAAGTTGGATAAGTGACGGGCTTTTAATGATAAGTGGGTTCCAACAATAAAACTCAAGCCTTATTAAGATGTGACCCATTTTATATTTTATACCCATGTGTTTACCTCACGTGCAACCGTCACTTTTTCTTTGTATGGTTGTCACGTGGAAAGTACAAGTATAGTTACTTTTTGGTGTGGTTGTCACGTGGAGGATCAAGCCAATGGCTTTGATACCGTGTTAAAGTTATTTTTAAAATAGAGTAGATGTTGTCACGTGGAAAGAATGAGTATAGTCACTTCTTGGTGTGGTTGTCACGTTGAGGATTGAGCCATTGGCTTTGATATCGTGTTAAAGTTATTTTTAAAAAAGAGTAGAGTTTAAAATTAGAGAAGAGTTGGAGGGGAGATGGGCTTTTACACATGGGCTTTTAATGATTAGTGGGTTCCAACAATAAGACTCAAAACATTGTTGAGGTATGATCCATTTTATATTTTATACCCATGTGTTTCTTTCGTTGTTTCCAATATGGGTCTATCTTTAAAATACCAATATTTGGTTGTTTTTTTTACTGTAGATAATAAGATTTTCTAGTGAGTCATTAGTTATATGTATTGGGGTAAAAGTCATAAGTCCTTCAGATAAATTGCAAATTTGAGAAACCATTGATGGCATATTTTCAGAGATATACCATATCTAACACACTACACTTTCATGCTTTTAATCGATATCCAAGTCCTAAGACATAACAGCCCTCTTGGAAAATAATATTATATGTTAGTAGCCAACAACTAACTATATTACACAAGACGTCTTCCCATCTTGGTAAAATGTAACTTTATATGAGAACGTGCTCTCACCTCCAATTACTAAAGAAGAAAATTATCTATTCCTGTAAAATATTATTGGTCTCTAATGCAATGTTCTTTTTCAATTACAGCATGCACAGAGAAATACTACACGGTGCCCAGAAGCTATTGACTTAAATGACATGGCAAAAGAGTCCATATTCTTAAATAAGCAATTTTTCGTACACACATATATTTGTCGATGCTCCTCTTTCATGTTGCAAACAATTCTGAACTAGCCAACTTAAGATCATGTTATCAAGTGTACGCTCTAATAACATGTCTACCATATGATTGTAGATTTACAACATTAAACTGCAAAATCATAATTTCTAGTAGTTTCATGGGCCATGGCTACTTGAAAATTCCATCATTATTTTAAAAAAAATTAAATGCAGAATGACTAAAAGAGATCCCATCAATTCCGAAAAGATTTTTTTCCTTCTATATTCAGCCCCCAAATCTTTCCTATCTCCAAATAAGGTCCATAAAACTTCATATTTCAAAATAAGACCCGCAAATCCTTTAAGTTATCTAAATTGGCCTCCATGGTTAGTTTTTCCATCCAAACTCCTTAAAAGGACCATTTTCCCTCATCTTCTTTCTCCATCTTCCATCAACACCATTCTTCTCTTTCTTTTCAAATTCCAACACCATTCTCTTTCAACCACCTATTAGAAATGTACCCATCTACAATCATGATTCTCGTGGCCCTTCTCTCGATCCATCTTGAACCGACTTCATGAGTAAAAGATGATTACTTTTCTACTAGAGGACCAAGTATATTAAGTGAGGAAAGAATAAGGGTAGTTAAGGTATTTTGCGGCCTAGTTAGGCTAATTAACCACCATTTAATTGACAAAAGGTCCTGTTTAATTAACGGAGAAGATTTTGGGAAGGGGGGGGGTCATATTTAAAATTATGAAGTTTTGGGGGTCTTATTTAGAAATACAAAAGATTTGGGTTGTATACAGAGCAAATAACCATTCAGAAAATCCCTTAAGGCCCTGCTTGGGAACGGAGTTGGGTTTAGATAACCAGAGTTTCATAAAGCCATCTAAACTTACCTCCAAAATCCTAGCTATGCCAAGTTTGTGATGGTTCCTTGAGTTTAGAAAACTATAATCATCTAAACTCCAAAGTTGAGATAACCATAATTTACTAAACTCCAATCCAACCAAAGTTTTCGAAACTCCAAAATTCATTAGAAAAAAAAAACCACCCATTTTAGAGTTAAAATAACTATAAACCAAGATTTTGGGAGTTTAGATAACTACAAAGCGAATCACCCCATCAAAATTAAAGTTTTAAGTGGAGTTCAAGTTTGCATCCCCCGCCTTCACTTAAACATAAACTCCACTTATCCTAACTCCATGCCCAAACAGGGCCTAAATATAAGGTTTTACTACAAGCAAACATCCACTTTACCAAAACAAAGTAGTTTAACTCTAAAAGCTAACTCAACCCATCATTTAAAAAAAATTTACCGCATTGATGACGCATCAAGATTTATTCGAGAACGAAAAAATACAAAACAATCCAAGTATAACAAGAGTCTCACCATTCCCATCGCACTCGGCGCACACAATGCTATTCACCTTCGTACCTTGGTTGCTCTCTGGCTTCTGCAATTAATAACAAACTCATCACAACAACGACGATAACAAACCGATAAATTTTTCTAAAGATGAAGAGAGGCTCACCTCGGCTCTGAGAGGACCAACGCGACGAGAAGTTGAAATCAGAGTGAGATTGAGATGAGAGCTAGGGTTTGCTTGAGAGGAGGTGATTTTGGATTTGGGGATGAGGACATGGGTGGAATTCGATGGTTTGTTGAGGGCGATGGCGGGTTTCGCACTGGCGAAGCACACTGCGTTCGCCATTAAGGGGAAAAAAGTTCAGGATGAGGCAAAATTAAGATGAGAGCAGCGGTTGAGGCGGAGGTTTAGATGAGGTTCGTTTCGGTTTATTTACGATTATGCCACTGTGTTGCTCTTACTTAAATGCCCTTGATCAAGCTTGTTGCCGTATCTAGGGTTTTTTTTTTGAAATATATATATTTTAAAAATATATTATTCAAATAGGGGGTATATTTTAAATTAGGAGAATAGGATGGTTTGCCACTCCCACCCCACCCCCCAGCGCATAATAAGGGGGCGGGTTCCCAGAACCCCCCCCCTATACAAAATAGAGGGCGGGTTCTGGAACCCGCCCCCAATTTTTTTTATTAATTTTTTTAATTATTAATTATATAATTTTAATTTTAATTATATAATTATAAATATAGTTTTAATTATAATATGATTATTATTATAATTATAATTATAATTCTTAAAAATAAAATAAAAATAAATAAACGAAAAAAATATTTAAATTAAATAATAAAATTTCACTATATCAATGTGTTTTACAGAATGAATCCGTCAAAATTCACAATACAAAAAAATCCTATCCGATTTCTATCCCGACGGTCAAATTTATAATATCAAAATGAATCCGTCAAATTTCCAATGTTAAAAAATCCTATCTGTATGTAAAATTTAAATACTATCTTTTTCCTTTTCCTTTTCCCTTATGAAATCCGAGGAGGCTTGACATAAGACTATGCCTCCTGGGATGACTGGAGGAACCATCTATTTCTTGGGTAGATGGCGGCGGCGGCGTCTGCTCTTCTGCTTCGGGTTCGGGTTCTGCTTCAGCTTCGTCTTCAGCAGCGTCTTGGACAGGCTGTTGATCCGCAAATCCTGAACCTGAATGTGGGACAGGTGTCGGATGTGTGCTGCCTCCCAACAACTCTGCGCAGGACGCTAAATCCGTGTCCCAACTGGGCAGTTGCAGCGAAGAACCTGTCCCGGTTTCATGCGGCTGATGTTGCACAAAACCTTGGCCCCATGGCTGCGCAAATCCTGACCCCTAAGGGTGCTGTTGTTGCGCAAAACCTGACCCCCAAGATGGCTGTTCTGCAAAACCTGACCCCCAAGACTGGTGTTATTGCGCCTGTCCGGTATGCCAGGGTTGCTGCTGACGGTATGGTGATCCGAACCACCGATCCTGCTGCGCTGGATCTCCGTGATGCTGCGGCTCTGGTGCCGGGTCACACTGCGGCTGCGGTGCCGGTTCATACTGCGGCTCCGGTGCCGGCTGATACTGCGGCTCCGGTGTCGGCGGTAAATGTTGAGAAATACCGTATGAACCGAATACACCACCAATTAAATTGTCTACATTTGAAAATCGAGCCTGAGATGCCGGACCAGCATCAGTCGGGTATGGTTCCTGCACCATTGCTTGTACGATATGCAACCCACGAGCCTATCGTTACATTAGAAATAAGAATTAAGTATTGACTTATACCGCCGGATGTTAAAAAGTAATATGATATAAAGAATTCAACTTACCAAATCTTGTTCTATGTGGCCTCTAGGCTCGTACCGCGAGATGTTTGGGAAGTTGTTGGGGGAAGCAGAAAGATATCGTATGGTGACACGCTTATACCACTGTAGATATGCTTTAGTAGCGTCGGCGGCTGTGTGGTCACCTATTTGCCGTAAGGCAATACTATGTTGCCTATCCTCCCATCTCAGCAAATATTGATGATGATGCTCCCTCCAATCACGCTCCGTCTTTCTTCCTCGCATGTCTCCCTCTATTGTCATAGGCGAAGGCGACGAGACAGGAATATGCTGCGATCTATCAAACTGTCGCAACACCCTATCCGGGAGGTGCATGACAACCACATTAATGCAGAGGAGTGGGCATCGAGCCCGCCAAACCGGCTCTCCTTCGAGACAGATGCCGGGTAAGCGTTGCAGACGATCTGCTGTATAAGGCATCCACAGGAACTGCGCAAATAACATAGTAAAAAAATTGTGATTAAGGTATTTCAAAATTGTAAAACAAATTTAATTACCTAAGTTATGGTTACCTGAGCCGCCTCCATACGATCCAACTCATCTCTATAGTACTTAAGTACTCGACGAGGAGCCTTATACGCTTTCTTCCCATTCCACCAACAGCCGAGCGGCTTTCCGGGGATATCCAAGCCAGTTATTTTTACATTCTCCGGTCTTCCTATATACACATGCTCCCATGACCGGATCTATAAATAAAGTTTCAGATTATAAGAGAGAAAACCAATATTGCAATTTTGCAAAATTCTAGCTGTGAAAAATAAAGAATTTACCTGAAGCAATGTAATGCATCCACAAATTTTATTCTTCGAAGGAGCACATGCCTTATCGAGTTCCTTATAAAGAAAGGCCAGGACCCCTGCTCCCCAAGCATATTGGCCACACACGTCAAAATCCGTTAGGAAGCCAAGGTATAAGGGATGAACATGCGTTGCTGATTGGTCCGGTATCAACCAAGAACCGATCATGTATAAAATGTAGGCACGTGCATGTCTATCTAAGACTTCATCGGTGGCTTCATCAGGGATATTACTAAATGTATCTTTTAGCCAGTTTAAACTGATCTTATACCCCTTACTGTAGCCTCCTGGTGCCTGATATTAGCATTTTTTTTGAAATATTAAAGCTAGAAATAATGTACAACATAAAATAGGTATACTAAAGAGGGGAATCAGAATGAAATTGTTACCTGTCCGAGAACAGACTCGGCATATGTATCCCAGTATGGGTGGTCGGTATCTGGACCAACAATTTTTCCTCCGATCAACCCAAGCCCATTGACCCGTAAACCGAGTGAGAGGCCAATATCCTGGAGTGTGATTGTGGCCTCACCCCATCTAAGATGAAAGGTGTGGGTCTCTTTTCTCCAGCGCTCAACCAGAGAGGTGACGAGGGCGTGGTCGATTTGGATATGACGAATCAACGACGCTTCATAAAATCCGGCCCGTCTAAGCCGCTGGTTTATTCGTTGGTCGCTAACTATCCATTTGTCTGAGCTATGGGTGACGACGGTGAGATTATCTCCATCCTGCAAAATTAAATAATGTTATTTTCAACTATTAGAATTAAATGAAAGGTGTAATTAAAAAAAATTAACTAAGTTTAGAATATTTCCTCCCCGTGTAATATATTAAACGATCTGTGTTCGTTTTGATGCACAAGCAGAGATTTGTCGAGTGGTTGATTCTCCATTGAAATGCACTGGAGCAGAGATTTGTCGAGGGTTTTATCAAGTAGATATTAGAAAGTGTGGTTGATTCTCACTGGAGAAAGTGCGGTTTTATAGAGGGTGGGCGGGTTGCAGGAACCCGCTACAGTCTCTGTTGTCAAAGAGGGCGGGTTTCAGGAACCCGCCCTCTTCAATAATTACCAGAGGTGTCAAACCAGTTCCTATTCACAAAGGAAGAGGGCGGGTTCCAGGAACCCGCCCTCTTCATTAATTAGCAGAGAGCTGTCAAATCAGTTCCTATTCACAAAGGAAGTGGTCGGGTTCCAGGAACCCGCCCTCTTCATTAATTACCAGAGAGCTGTCAAATCGGTTCCTATTCACAAAGGAAGAGGTCGGGTTTCAGGAACCAACCCGCCCTCTTCATTAATTACCAGAGAGGTGTCAAATCAGTTCTCTGGAACCCGTCCTCTTCATTAATTACCAGAGAGGTGTCAAATCAGTTCCTGGGTTTCCTATTCACAGAGGAAGAGGGCGGGTTCCTGGAACCCGCCCTCTTCATTAATTTTGTTTTTTTATATACTTGTCTTGTCAGTTTATTTTAATATATTTATTTATTAAAAGTAAGTGGAAGTGTCACATCAGTTTTTTTGTGTAATTGTCAGAACATCATATTGAAGAGGGCGGGTTATTAAAACCCGCCCTCTTCAATAATTATTTGTACCAATATGCCAGTGTTGTCCCAGTCTGTCAGGTCAATTAAGAGGGCGGGTTGTTAGAACCCGCCCTCTTCAATATAACAACCCGCCCTCTTCAATATCTTGTCGGCCCTCATATCCTATAAATATGTCTCCGCTATACATTTTACTATCCATTTCATCTCTGTCAAATTTTCATCCTACACCGGTCACTATCCATTTACTTCGATCAATTCTTCTCCGCTATCAATTTTGTGTAAGTGTGGAGTTTTAGAAGAAGGTCAAGTTCAGCATCATAGTCTGCGAGTAAGCAATCTTCGAGCAGCGGAACAGTTCATAAAGTATTAGAAGTAAGCAATCTTCAAGTTTGAAAGTTTTTTGCAATTTCAACACAACATAAAAAATATAACTGTTTTTTGTGCAGGATTATGGCGTCCCCAAGTATATTTGTTGTATGTAAATACGATGGCCAGGTTATCACAAGTGCACAAGGTCCTGAGTATATGGGCGGGTCCGTACGAATCATGCGATTGGAAGCATCAACGACTTATGATGAACTAGAGACTAAAGTGTTCAAAATTACGAAGTACGATCCCCGTGAAAGTAGGGTTAAGTTAAGTTGTATATGGCCTATGTTCAGTGGAAATGCATTGGTTGAAATTATAGACGATGCATCAATATCTTCGATGATAGATTTCGGTCTCTCAAGCACCCAGCATTCTTTTGAACTTTTGGTTCAGAAGGAGCAATTGGAAGTATCAGATGCCCCTCCAACGGGTAATTTTGATGGTAATACTGGAGATAGTTCCTGAGGGTACGGTCGCATGGTCAACGATGATACCGTCAGTGCCGGTGGATATGACTATACACAACATTATTCAAACCTTCAAACTCATGGGTAAACATTTTATAAACCCATATTTAAACATTTTAGTAATACCTATATACTAATATTCAAACATTTAATAAAATCCATAAATCCAGGTTCTCCCAGTCGACTGCTGCAGTTACATGCACCCCAGAAGAACAACAAGGATTACCATACACAGCCTTCCACAGGTAAATAAATCTGAAACAAGTGATGATTTAGTTACGAAAATATTAAGGAATAATATTATAATAACAATTTATATACTAAACGCAGATTTCCCCACACCTCTGCATCATTCCAACACGATCCAAGTAGCGCATTCCAAGCATGTCCGTCCACATCTTTCCGGTCTTCTCACCCCGAACCATCCACATTACACCGACCACAACCATCATATATTGCACCCGAGCCTTATGCTGCTACGGGTGATATTGATATGTGTGGCAGTGATGATGATGAAATCGGTGAAGGTCATCAGGGGGAGGACAGCGTGGAATATGCTGCTGGATTGAATGAGGTAGCATTCTTTGATGGTATGGTTGCGAATAACGATTTTGTCGAACTAGAAGATCCCGGCCTCGATCCGCTGGAAGATGATGGTTGGGTAGACTTAGCCGTGGCAGAAGTAAATACGGCACCCTATTTGGACGCGACAGCAGCAAGCGAAGATTGCATCAGCGTCGGGGATTTGTTTCAGGAAAAAAGAGATCTTATTTGTAAGCTGAAGTCGTGGTCCATTCAGCAAAACGTTACATTTAAAACCGAAGAGTCAAATAAGACGTACTATACTTTGGTATGTACGAAAGCTCCTGAATGTCAGTGGAGATTGCATGCATGTTGTTCCAAAAGAGTCAAGCCTCGGAAGGTCACGAAATACAACCAAGAACACACTTGCATCAATTCTATTATGTTACAGGATCACCGGAATTGCACTTCATCTTACATTTGCTCGCTAATCACGCCACTGATCCTTACAGATGTGGCGATGACTCCCCGAGAGATACGGCACTTGGTTAGCGGAGAGCATAAAATTCAGATTTCGTATGTGAAGGCATGGGATGCTCGTAGAAAGGCTTTGTGCAAGATATTCGGGGACTGGGAAAGCTCGTACAACTCACTAGTCCCTTTTATGGAAGCCATGAAAGCATCAAATCCGGGGACCATATACCGGTTAAAAACCACAGAAATAGACGTCGAGGGCTCTGTCAGGTTTCAAAGAATTTTCTGGTGCTTTGGTCCATGTGCGGCTGGTTTCACACACTGTCGGCCGGTATTGTGCGTTGATGGTACGTATCTATACGGTAAGTACAGAGGCTGCATGTTAATTGCTATAGGTGTTGATGCTAATAACGGTATATTTCCGTTGGGATTTTCTATTGTCGAGGGTGAAAATACATCATCCTGGTCATGATTTTTCCGTCACCTCAAAAATATCGCATCTGTTCTTCATAGAACGGATTTATGCATCATATCTGATAGACATCCGGGAATACTAGCTGCAATGAGATCTGTATTTCCGACGACCCCATATAGGTTTTGCCTACGACACTTCAGGCAAAATTTTGATCGAAAATTTAAAAATTCGGATCTACATAAACTTATGTACACAGCCGGTGAAACGCCTGACCCTAATGTTCACGACATATACATGACGAAAATTGGGGAGATGAGTCAAGCCGCGAAAGCGTGGTTAGATGAGTATCCAGTACGCATGTGGTCACAAGCACATGATGATGGGTGCAGATATCTCCTAATGACGACTAATATGTCTGAAAGCTTAAACGGGGTCCTTAAAGGGGTTAGAGGCTTACCGATACAGGGGTTGATTGTTCGAACCTTTTTCCGGATGAATACTTATTTTGTGCACAGAAGAGAAAAGTCCTTGGCGATGGACACTCCGCTCACCGCGTATTATGAAGATATCTTTCGGAAAAGAGAGCGCAGAGCACAATACTACAGATCCGAAAGGTTTGACACGGCGGAGTTTCAGGTAACAGGCGGTAATGGGAATCAATATACCGTGAACTTTAGAGATGAAGGGCTCTCTTCGTGTACATGCGGTCTTTTCCAGCAACAATATTTACCTTGTGCCCACGCAATTGCTGCTGCGAGCAGCATGCATACCTCACATTACAATTTTGCTTCCCATTTCTATACAGTTTCCAATTACCAAGGCGCATACGATCCAAAATTTCATCCTATACCGGACAGTCGCTATTGGCACTATTATACTGCCAACAGACAAACACCGACTGTATTACCGCCGGAAAAAAATATAAGGCCCGGAAGACCTAAGGTGCATCGAGATCGAATGACAATGGATGCTGATCATCAGCAAATGCAAGCCAGATGTAGCCTATGCAAACAACCAGGCCATTATATGACCAGATGTCCAGGACATGCATCAGGGGCGGGACCTTCAGGATCGTGACAAGTGCACTCGGATTTTTTTGTATTATAAATTTGACGGATTCATTCTGTAAAAAACATTGATATAATGAAATTTTAATATTTTTTCCAAATTTATTTTCGTTTATTTATTTTTAAACAATTTTTAAAATAATTATAATTATCATTATATAATTTTAATTATAATTAAAATCAGAATTAAAATTATATTTATAATAATTATTATATAATTAATAATTAATAATTAATAATTTAAAAAAAAAATTGGGGGCGGGTTCCCACAATCCGCCCCCTATACAAATGTATAGAGGACGGGTTCTGGGAACCCGCCTCCTTATTATGTATAGGGGGCGGGTTCTGGGAACCCGCCTCCTTATTATGCGCTGGGGTGTGGGGTGGAGGGTGGGGTGCCAAACCACCCTATTCTCTTAATTTTAAAAAATACCTCCTTATTTTAATAATATATTTTTAAAATAATATTATTTCAAAAAAAAAACCGTATCTACTCGGTAGTGGTTAGCTAACGCGGAATCGGATGTGGATTGTTTACAGGAAATAGGTGTCACTGTATATATTTGATAAAAATCAGATGCAAATAATAGAAGTTGAGCCAAAAATTTCTAGTGCATGATATTTTCATGTAGGGGTACTATTTGAATGAGCATGCTCGGGTTCGGTTCAATTCGGTCTGTATCAGCTTCTTCAAGCTCGGTTCATTTATAAATGAGCCGGACTCGAGAGAAAAAACTTGGGCTCATTTTTAAAATGAGTCATATTCGAACTCAACCGGTCTCGTTTAGTATCGGCTCGATTAGACCTGTTGGTCCTAAACAAATATATAGTTTTTAATATATAGAAACCTACATGGCAGATACTATACTTAAAAATCCTAAGATTTTTATTTAAATGTCATAGAATGTATATCAAGTTTAGGAACGTGAATATAAAACCAAGTGCTGGCCCCATTTCTAAACTCCAGCTGTCCTTAGGTACTCGCACCGTGATTTTTGTTCTTTCCATCTTCTTCTTGGAGTAGGAACCACTGTTATTTTGCTCTGCTATTTTTCTCTGCTTCTAGAAGATCCTAACCACACATCAAGAATAAAAAAAATAAAAAAACATCAATCCATATGTCCTTTTTTGTTTTACTCACTTCTTAAACCTTAGATCTAATATTTTCTAAAAGCATACACTCGGAATCTCTTCTTCCTGGCCTTTTCATCCTCAATTAAGAATCATTCCTTGAAGCTAAATTCTTCTTCTCAAACCTTTCAAATTATTATGCCGTTTTCGGGTTTCTTAGTCCAAACCCGACCCAAAGCTACCACAAAGGGGTGACGTTTGCGAATAGTTTGAAAAAATGGAAAGGGCAAATATGGAAATTACACCGCTGATTTTATAAATATCAAATTATCACTGGGAGAAAAATGCCAAAAGGTGAAAAATGGCGAGTGCTCTGCTATCGTCTCCTTCTCTACTGCATTATCCTCAAAGTAAGCGTTTCCGCAAAACCCTTTTTCATTCATTCAATTCCTTTCTTAGCATTAATTATTCGATCAGATTCAATTATTTGATGTGGTGGCATGTTTTAATTCCATGAAATTCTTGATTCTTTTTTTTTTTTTTTTGGGTTTAGTTTAGTAACAAACAATTTTGATCATGGATGTTCACTTGTTAGGGTTCCATGCTGTGATCAATGAAGATGAAATGCATTATTTCTTTAATTCTGAAGTACAATTTGTTCAGTGATTAGTATAAATCAATCGCCGTCCAGCTTGATAGGAGCTGTCATGTCACAAATTAATGACTGTCTATCACTTAGCGGTGGTGGAGGAGGAGGAGGAGGATTCCGGGCAGCGCATGGGGACAACGCCAATTGTGTTAGGGTAGAAGTGGGAATATCTGGATAGACACTAGTTTTAGTGAAAATAAGATTCCCACTATTTGGGGCTTCTTGCCCCCAGGTAATCTAGATTCCTGAAAACTGAGGATCAATCATAGGAATCTTAGAATTCCCCCCTTAGATTACCATGTACCACGCGCCCTTTAAATACTTGGCATGCCAAATGACAAACAAAAGAAAGAACAAAAACAATGACATTCCATGAATTTTTGTATCGTCGGCCCATAGACTAATATGAAATTGCTTTAATTGTGCAACTTATACATATTTTACCTTCTACAAAGACTCCCCACGTTAGTTAACCCCCGGGATGAAAATTTGTGTCTAGTTTTTACCTCCGCAGTCCTTTGGACTAATATTATATGGAGATTAGGGGTGAAAATCAGGTTGGGTTTGACCAGAACATGGCCCGATGCAATCCAATATTTGCTATTTCCAGTTTTTTTAGACATCATATACTTGTCCGAACCCGATAGGGCGAGTTGAAGATCTGATACAAAATTTTTGGGTTGGGTATGAGTATAGTCTTAAACCTGCCCACCCGAACCATAGACCCAGCCCGAACCAAACCCGCTTCCTATATTTGATCCTGCCGATAACGAAGAAAAGAGGCCATATGAGGCTTTTTCGTTAGGTGGTATCAAAAATCTATATCCTTCATAATTTTTTTCGACGATCGGCATTCATCATCCACATCTTTACCATCTAAGATGTGGATACACCAAATTTCACGTGTTTATACCGCTTTTTCACCGTTGAATTAGCAATGTAAAAAATTCTATTGTTAGGTAATCTTTAATTTTGCACCCACTAAATCAACGGTGAAAAAGTGATAAACCACATGAAATTTGGTGTATTCACATCTTAAATGATAAAGATGGAGGTGATGGATGTCGATCGTGGAAAAAAATCATGGAGGGTGTATTTTTTCCACGCCATAGGAGGATATTCTCTCTTATGACACCTTCTCATCATTATCCTCTTCTAAATATTGTAATGTATATATTGTAATTTATTTTATGATAATTTCGTTAAAGAAATTTTTAAGTGATCTATAATATAAAATTTATAAAGTTTTGTCAAAATATAAATTTTGTGCATATATAATTGGTAAGACTCACCTCAAGTATTATAATTTCAATTTTTCCGATAATTTATATTGGGCAAAGCCCCAAAACCTGCAAAGACCAACCTGCCGTCTAAAATCGAACCCCGCCCGAAATCCAAATTTACGGGTTCGGGCTTACACATTGTATTCCCATCAAGTTTGGGTGTGGTTTGGGTTTAAGTTTTAATTTTCAGGCCGGGTAGAAATATTGTGGTAAACCTACCCAACCCAGCCTGTTTCACCCCTAATGGAGATACTAAAGAGGCCTTTCAATCACCAATGGTGCGATGAGATAACCTGAAAAAGCAATTTAGTAATTATCTTTTTAACTAGTTAATTATTAAATAGGTATTTTGGTGAAAAAGAATTAAAATGCAAAGCATGTGCCATTGTGATAACTTATGAAATACAGGGATTGTAGATGGTGTGTACTAAAGAGGAAAATGAAAATTTTGTGGTAGTGATTCACAATGTTTGCTGTTAATTTGTAGTAATTTAGCTAAAGAAACAACATAGTTCAGACCAGTAAAGTTATATAAATAACTCAATTAAACTAACAAACAAGGAGATAATCAGCAAATGTGGAAAGTTAACGAAATATGGAAAGGCTCCAAGTTACCGAGGCGACATTTCGCCCTCAGCTGTGGTTATAGTGGAAACAACAATATTATTATCTCACTAGTTTGCCAAAAAAATAAACTCTCTAAATTTGTATACATTCCTGTCAAATGTGCACTTCATTCATTTGTTCGTTCGATAACTATCCACTTCTAATTACTGCATATGCTTCTTTCCACCATTTAACTCTCACAATTTATTCCAAAATTTTAAAGCTGCGTATGTTTGTGAGCAGGTAGAGAAGGAGTATCATCTCGCGTGAGTATCGAGAACTCACTGTGCAGAACTTCTCTCTATTATAAGATCTTAACTTGTAGAGGGACTCCCTGCAAGCGTGGAAGTTTTGCTCCAATTACCTCATTGGTTTGTCTGCTTTCTTAGTTGTTCTCAACTATTCGTTTCTCTTAGCTTCCGTTTTGTATTATAACTTCATTGGTTTAGTTTCAATTTGATTATAACACCCTGGTTCCTGAGCACTAATCGGGCAGAGTGATTTATGAATTGATGGATTAGATAATGGTTGTCACTTGAAATATATGTGTGTATCTTTTACATTGTTTCTCCTATGTCTACTTTTTTTGCAAGATGATTGTTTTGTTAGGAAGGATATTATTAATTAAATTGAAGTACGAAGCATCTAAAAGTAACTTGCAGTATGAACTTTCCCTTTCATACATCATCATTCTTCTCTATTAATCTGATAATAGTTTCGTCGTTTTCTATAATGTTTCCTTTCTATTATAATTGATCGATGGCATGTATAATGAATCCTACGGCATCACCTCTTTCTATGAGTTGTCGATCCCACATACCAGAAACAAAGTTTAAAACTTTTTCACTTGAATATTCGAACTGATATCCTATTTAGGCTTCTTGCAAAGTATGGTGTAGCCCGAAACTTTAAAGTTTTCCAGGAAGGAAGGAGAGAGAAAACTTTGTATCTTCTCTTTCTGTGGTCAGCTGATTTTCAGTCACTGGAACCTCCAGCTTTAAAATATCATGCATTGAATTGGTTTTCTAGTTACAGTACTGTTTTAAACACTTGGTCCGCTGGCTTTATCTATGTGATATTTTTTTTCTTGGGGAATTTTGTTAATCCTTGCTAAGTGAATGCACCATCTTTCTTCTTCTAGACTCCCAAGTAGAAGACTTTCCCAGGATTGCTCCTCGGTTGCATGAGGTCAAATTTAGAGTTTGCTGACATTTCTTGGAACAATCTCTCTCTTGTCCAAAGTTTTCATGCTAGAAACTAGGACCAAGCTAAAGGGTTGATGTCGGAGTCAGTAAGTTATAAGTCTTGGCCGAAAAGGAGTTAAATGGTTTTGATGGCTAGTGTTTAACCTTAATTTGTGTTTCACATGTTTCTGCGACAGCTGTTACCTTCAACCTGCTCTTTAATCTACTAGGGCTGTAATTTGCTGTCGTAGTAAAATGCGGAGAGAATGAGTTGCACCTGCATTCCATTCAACTTATAATGTCAAAGTAAATTAAAAGATACCTCAGAGGATTGATTTGTAGAATTGGAGGCTTAAAAATCGGAAGGGCATGTCGATATAGAGGGTCCTATAATTTTCCTTCTCTTTGCAATTTATCTCTGCAAGTGCAAGTTGACATAATGTAATTTTGAAGCTAGCTGTTAGTTATCAGTTAATGTACGTTTTTATTTCCTTTTTTTTCTCTCTCGCGCTCTTAAATGTTAGCTTATTGCAACTTTTCCAGCTTGGAAGAAAGACCACAAAAAGAGAAGTTGTAGTCCCTGAACCAGACTACAGAATTCCAGTTGTCTTACTTGGTGAGATTTCAGTCTATCAACGAAATTTATCGTTATAGCTTATGCATAGTATAAAAGGAAAATTTCTATAATATGTTACCTGATGATAAATCCTATTATTTACTGAATGTAAAGTGGTTTTACTGTTTTCAGTAATTTCTTAGAGTATTTTGTTGCATTAGAAGACACCAAATTATCACGGAGAGCATGACTGCAATAATTCCTCATTTTCATTGGAAGACTTCATTTTTTTGTCATGTTATAAAGCCTACGTCAAAGATACCTCTTGTATGTTTCAGTCTGAAATCAATCTGAATTCTGTGTTCGTGGTTTCATTTGGCTTTGCACTATGTTTCAAAAAGAGAACCACTTAAACTCTGAAGCAAAACAAAGTGCATGGTTGAAAGAAAATTTGCATGAGCTCCAGAAATTCTCTCCTTTTCATTTTAAAAAAGAAAATCCATTGTGCATACAATCAAAAAGAAAATGTAATTTCTTGCTAATCATTCAAATTTACGAGTTAAAAACAGGTGCAGTTATGTTATTAACTATAAATGCAGTTTTTTATTTTTGGAAAGCCCAAATTAATAAGAACATTTTGCTTTGCAGTTTTTATTCCTTGCGCATTTTTGGGGTTTTGGATTGGGTACCATTTATGTAATTTGGTGTGTCTCCTTAATGGTTAATATTATGGGATACGTGTCTCGTAGGAATAAATAAGCATATTGATGCTCAGGTCTTCAAATTCTCTACTCTAGTTCCTCATGGGAACAAGTAGAATTTGTATTCTCAGGTTAATGTTGATTCAAAGACCATTCATACATAGTATTGTCTTTCCTTTGGCAAACAAATCTTTTCTTTTTTCTTGAATAAAGCTCAAACTCAACGGACATAAAATTCCAAACTAGAGATTCTGTTTTTGTCTTGAATTTAAAAACAATGTCATCTTGATGTAGAAATCATTAGATGAATTGCAATATCAATCCCTCATCAAATTTTCTGCACAGCAGTGGTGCTTCTTCTCGTTGAGAAGAAGGCCTGGGGTTCATGTCCCACTTGCAACATGTTGTCACATATTATTCTTAAAAAAGAAGAAAGAAAGAAAAATTCCTTCATCAAATTTTCTTAACTAGTTTGCTTTAAAGTGACGCGAGAATTTGTATTGGAAGACAGGCATAGCTGGTGGATTTGCATACAAAGACAATTTATTGCCTGCTGCTACAGTTGGTCTTCTTGGATTGCTTCTATTGTTCCAGGTAAAATGTATACGAAATGAGTTTCTTCCTTTTTCTCTGTTCTTTGATAACTTCTTTTCCAGTATTCTGTTGCCCATTCCTTCTTGCTTGGCAGAATTTTATCTTAGATGTTCCACAGTACAGTCCTGACCTGGATGGCTGCATGCGCTATATCCAATTTGTTCTTGGTCTCATGTCTCTATACATTTTCCTTAAATCTTTGCCCCTGTGGAGAAAGTAGGCTTATTTTTGTCTTGAATAATGTTTGATAGTAATTGTCCATTGGCAATTGTTCCTTGGAAAAGGAAAAGTGAAAGACTTAATTCCAAAAAGCTACCAAATATTTTGGCCCAGTCACGAGAAACTACCAAATACTCTCGGAACTATGAGAAACTACCACAAAACTTTCAAAATCTACAAGAAACTACCACAAAAATTTTAGAAACTACCACAAAATTTTTAAAAACTACAAGAAAGCATCACAAAACTTTAAAAAACTACGAAAAAGTACCATAACTAAGGTGCAACATTAGCAATATTTGCAAAAAAACTATCACAAAACTTTAAAAACATGGTAGCTTCTTGTAATTATGATAGTTTTTGGTAGTTCTTCATAACCGAGCTAAAGTATTTGGTAGTTTTTTTGGAATTAAGCCAAAGTGAAATCTTGGTTAGATATCCGTTCATCGAGTATCGCTTCAAGTCTAATGTACTTGCAAGGCCATACATGGATTTAGTTATGTCTTCGTATTGTCTCTTATTTAACCGTGAATCCATTTATTTATGTTTTTCAGACAACTAGAGT
This sequence comes from Agapanthus africanus, assembly GCA_030015575.1. NCBI lineage: Eukaryota > Viridiplantae > Streptophyta > Magnoliopsida > Asparagales > Amaryllidaceae > Agapanthus > Agapanthus africanus. The sequence continues at coordinate 529,638,815 of CM057343.1, forward strand.
GAGGTTCGTCTTTGATGAAGAAGCCCTGGTGCGTTTACTCTACCCTGAAAAGTATGCATTAGCATCTGCAATTTTATATTGAAACAAAAAACAGACATGTGATCAAATCTATATATAGTTGCTCCTTCACGGTTTTCCATTCAAATCCACATTTTTCTTCTTACAAGTCCTTAGCTTGTACATACTATCGACTAAATATGTCACTTCAGTATAAAGAGTATAATAATTGCCAGTTTTCCAAAGGTCTTAAACTCCCTGCCAGAACACCAAAATGTTAAACTGTCATGAGAAATGAAAAAAATACAGTTTATCATTATAAACTGTCAAGAGAGATTTTTTATTTCGAGACTGGCCCATTCGGAGAAGAAGAGAAGGTCAACTGATACATCGGATGATCATGTACAGAAGAGACTGAAGCATGACTCCACGAAGGAGCCTCACTCCTTAGGGGAGCTTGATTACACCGGTTAACTACACAATCTCTTTTCTCGCTGTCGAACCCTCACTCGAGCTCTTTTCTCTTAATAGCCCGATTGGCTGAGCGAACAAGTCAACGTCAAAGTGGATCTGTTGTGCAGAGAGTGCGTTATGAACCGTGGCCGCCTACCTGGTGGGGGCGGCTCGTTCATTGTGGATAAATGGGAAACCTGACTCTACGACCCCAAGGAAGCTGAATAAACTATTTGACATTTTTAGTAATAAATGATGTTAAATAATCAACAACCTATTAATAAATCCATTCACCCATCAATACCCACTAACTAATTACTAAACTTAATACTAGAGCCCCAATGATCAATTTGTGGATTTAATAGGCTCGGAAAAGAATGGGCACTTTAATCTACGTACAGGATGGTGCAAGCAAGCCACTCTTGAAAATCTCAGTTTCGAAACTTAGATGGCCATTTTTTGGGATCAGAATTAGTCATCTTGGATCAGAATTGGCTGAGAATTAAAACCATGGTCCTGACATGGTAGTAAAGTAAACCGTTCACACTCCCTCTTATTGGTTGGCTTGTTATAACACACGTTTCTTGAAAACGAAGAAAAATGGGTCTTAATGTATTTTAAATTTCAATAATGAGCTTTGAAATCAAGAACTCTTGAAAGGGTTCATGTATACTTATTTTAATGGTAAATGTGGCGAAATGTGCCATTTCCTATCGAGGTGTGATCGAATGTTATGGAAATATATAATTAGATTTAGACTGTAGTACAGAGCTATCTTCGTTGTTCACTTCACATATCAATTTACATTCTTCATACTTCAAACAGCAATAGGGGATTGGTTGCGTACTTTAAATTTTCTGGGTGGCGTGACATGTCGATTAATTACGTAAATGATACTACCATGTAGAAGGAGTTTATGTTCTTCCTGACAATCCATCAAATAAAAAAACTTCCGTCCCTTATATACACTTTGAAATACGTCAGCACTTGGTACAAAGCTTGAAAAGGTCTTTTTAAAATTTTGCATTTTCAGTTCAAATGTCACAACTCGACTGATTCCGTGGAAACTTTTTAATAGAGTATTTTACAGGAATATCTAGCAAATCACATAAAGAGAATTCTCGAGTAACTAGGTTTGATGCATTTTACAATAACATCTAGCAAACTATATAAGATTGCTTTCTTCTTATTAGATCGATTGAATCGGAGTCAGATGTCATTTAATTGAGTGTTTGTTATTTATTCAAGGGTTTTTTACTTGTAGCCCTCCTAAAACATAGCAAATTCCTTTCTGCCCCCCAAAACTTGGTTTTTACTTTTTACCCTTCCCAAATCTAATAAGACACATCATTTTACCCTCTTACGATTTCCATCAACTTTTAACGGCATACATTAGGTTTTTCTTTAAAATATCCCAACATCTTTTTTTATTTGGAAATACACAATTTCTTCACCAAATTGAAATTAAAGCTTAGGCTTCTGCTGCACTTTTCTCAAAATCGGTTATAAAATCAGGAGTATTTTCAACATCCTTCTTTAGTTATGAAAAATTAAATACTTCTGCAGTCTTACTTGTTGTCTTTGGGTAAATGGTAAACATAAAATCTATGGAGAAAAAATAAAGTTAAAATTGACGGGATTTTTTTCAACGGAAATCGTAAAAGGAGTAAAATGATGTATCTTATTAGTTTTGGGGGGTAAAAGTAAATATCAAGTTTTGGGGGGTTAGAAAGGAATTTTCTATGTTTTGGGAGGTCTACAAGTAAAAAAACCCTTTTTTAAAGGTTGTTTAGTATGATCAAAATGAAGCTGAAACAACAAAAGCTGTAGAGTATACTATATATTTCAGTTCCCGTGTTTGATTTGGCTGCAACAAATGCTGCAACATGCATATCTATTCCAAAGAACTGCAATAAATACTAATAAATACCGCTGTTAGAGATAATATTAGATAAAGTAGTTGGGCTTTGTTATTAGATTAATACCCGTATCCGTAAATTCTAGTGTGTGTGTATTTCTCCATTAATTAAAATAATAAGAAAATTCTATTTTTCATCAAATTACTTGTCATGGTATCATAGCGGTGTTTCGCAAACCTTAGTGCCACCTCCTCGACCATCGTCTTCCTCGACCAGATTCTTTCACTGCCAAATCCCCTAGCCGTCTCTTCTTCCACCAGATCCCGTCTTCCTCCTCGAAACCCACTAGATCTCGTCGTCAACCAACCAATTGATTCTCTTCAAAGATCGAAATCCACCAGATCCCTTGTCGCCTCTTTCTGAGGTCGTTTCGTTACTAGAAGCTGCCTCGCCCTCGACAAGATCGAAACCCACCAGATCCCTTGGAGCCCACCAGATCGAACAGATCCTTCGAAGCCCACCAGATCGACCAGATCCTTCGAAGCCTCCTTCGCCCAACAAGTCACCTCCTTTTATTTTATGTTGATCGTTGGATGTCGTTGATCCAAATGTCGGTTTAATTATCGTTGATTGTTACTCGTTGTTTACTAATTGGACGTTGATCGTTATTCGTTGTTAGTCATTATTGGTTGTGGTTGATCCTTGCTGCCGGAATCATGTCGATGACATCGGGCAATGGAGGAAGTTTATTTAATTCGGCTGATTTTATTCCCATGACGTCGACAAAGTTTAATGATGATAATTATGCCCAATGGTATGTTGCGGTTGAGACCTTGATGGACAAACGGAAGTTGCATTACTTGCTGGAAAGTTCTCCAATCACCTGGTTTGATATTATATTAATACCAGTATCCGTAAACTCTAGCATAAATATATATGTATTTCTCCATTAATTAAAATAATAAGAAAATTCTATTTTTCATCATATTACTTGTCATGGTATCAGAGCGACTTTTTTTATCGAGTACAAATAAGTGACACGAGAAAAATCATCCATAAATATGAATAAATATTTAAAACCTAAATATGATGTCCCATTGAAGGGACCCCAAATATCTAAATGCATTAAATAAAAAGGGTTCAACATACGACTCTCAGAAGTAGGAAAAAATGCACGATGATGTTTAACAGACTGGCACGACTCATAATTAAGTGATTTTATTGACCTAAGATGCGGGAATAAACTCTGAAGAATCTTTCGGTTGGGATGACCCATTTGACACTGGAGCTGAAGAGGAGAAACTGACGAGGACAAAACCGCGGAACTTGAAGAAAAAACATCATCTATGTTTAAATAATAAAGGCCTTGAGATTCATGTCCGCCATCAAGTAGCTTCCTGATCTGCAGATTCTGGAAAACAAAATGTGAATGATAGAATGTCACAGAACAGTTTAATGATCTCGTAAGTTTGCTAACGGATAATAAGCTAATAGGAAATCGTGGAACATGATAAACAGACGAAAGCGAAAGATTCTTAGGTAGATGAACTTACGCACCTCCAGTGATAGAGGGGGAAGTTCCATCGGCCAAGATGACATGAGATTTTTGTGTAGGTGGTGTGAAGGAAACAAAGAATCATGATTACCTGTCATATCATCCGTAGCACCTGAATCAATGATCTAGGACTTTTTAGTGGCACTACAAATTATATGGATACCTGAAGCATGGGTTACCATGGTAACAGAAGCAGACCGTTGAGTAGAGAGGAGCTCATGGTACTCTTCCTCAGAAATGGATATCATCTTTGAGGTCGAAGATGCCACATCCGATGGAACAGTGGGATGTGAGGAATCCAATATATCACCCTGAGAGGATGCATGATAAGCAGAAGGTCTGCCATGTAGATCCCAACAAAATTCAACAGAATGACCTGATTTCCCACAGCGTGTGCATAAGTTTCCATCCCGACCACGATCACGTCTTCCATCATGACCACCAAGAAAATATCCATGGCTACGACCACGTGTACTGCTAGATGTAGTCACCAATGCAGACTTATCCACACTACTATTACCATGCACATTAGACAAGGGATCTGATATGGAAGAACGACGTAACCTGGAGAATACGTTATAAAGGGTCGGAATTTCTGAACTCCCTAAAATAGATGATCGAACGGACTTACACTCTGGGGGGACTCGATAAAAATCGCACAACATTCAGCATCTCACGTTGTTTCTTCATCTCCACAATATTGGAAGAAATAGGCCGATACAAATCCAATTCCTGGCATAATCTATTGAAAGATGAGTAATGATCTTCAAGAGAGTTCACTCCTTTCTTCATATGGAAATAATCCTGATACAGCTGATAAATGTGTAATATTTGCTAGAACCTGAGTATGTATTTTTAAGTTGCTCCCATATCTCTTTCGACGTAGGAAAAATCACAACATTGTTATTCATCTTAGGTTCTGTACTATTCCACAACCAAGTCCGAATCAGCGTATCTTCAATAAGCCAATCATCATATTTCTTCGTATCCTTGTCGTTAGCAGGAGAACTTTCCAATAAGTAATGCAAGTATATATAGATCAACCACCTGGTTTTGTGGTTGAGGGTGTTGGGTTACGTCAGCGACCTGGCCATCTGCCGTGGACGGTGTAGAACAAAAACTGGCGTTTAAAAACTTGGCGCTAACGAAACCGTTTTAGAATCGAACTATAAAGCTATACTAGAAAACTACAAAGAGCTAAACTACTGAGATAAAAATGGTTATACCGAATGAACCAAGTCTTTCGGTCTTTTACCATCTTTCCAAGCTCCTTGAGGCGTCCTGAACTAAACTTGGTCGCCGGTCTTCCTTCGTCGATGATGATCCACTCGATGGATATAGCACTTGGCTTTAGCTCCACACCATAAACAAGTGAAGCAATTAGGGACTCTAGGTTGCTAATCTAGAGTGTCTAGGACGTAGTGAATAGATCCACGTGTTTATCTATCTCATCTTTTCTTTTGATTCTCAACTCATGAGATTGTAGAGAGGAGGTTGATGTTGAAGGTGGAGAAGCTCAAGAAAAATACTAGAGAGGAGAGTGAAGCATGATGGTGAGGTTGCAAGCTCAAAGAAAAATGAACCATCCATGGAGAGAGAGAAAGAGAAGCTAGGTTTGTAAAACTAATTCTTTTAATATAATATCAAGCCCATGCTTGAATAGTTTGCACAAATGAATTAATAATTCATTTGTGCACACTATGCAAGCATGGTTCTCACCATACCCTCCTCTCTCAATTATCCATCTCATTATCCATTTAAAATAAATGGTCAAATCCAAAATGAGGTGTCCACCTTCTAAAATGTTATCCGTATAAATACGGATTACATTCTACTGTATATGCATACCTATATTCGTACCGAAATACAAATACCCGAAGAGATAGAATAACACAAAGAATATAATACTAGAATATACATATCGAAATACATATACATAAATTATTAAATCAATACTTGATTTAATAATCCGGCTCAAACCCGAGCCGGCTAGTATTATCAACTGTCCGATCGAAAGTCCCGGTATATAGTACAATCAATCGATCAGAACCCTGCACGTATGCAATACGGCTACTACATCGTTTCGCTAGAACTAGGGAAACCATCTGTGTGGGACTCTAAAGACTCGTCAATACGCTGGCAGTGGGTTTAATCACAAGCATGTCAGCGGTACCAGCTGTACGTAACGGCTACTCAGGTATTGAGCGAAAGGAAGGCCGATGAGCAAACTCATCCGAACCCCTACTGAGCCTGTCCGTGACAATCTTCGTACAGTCCGGTTTGTTCATCTAAAAGTATTGCATATCGAGTTTAGGAGGTGGATAAAGTCAGACCCCTAATAACGCGATATTTCGTGTCGGCATGAAGCCCATCACCCACTGAGAAACTACTGATCCAAATAAGTAATTCTCGTCTACCTTGGCCAAGGATTTCTGGTGATGGTCATCCGTGCACCGCGCGACATCAACCTTCAATATCGGGAGAGACGAATCCCTGACGATCCGCTCACTGCCTTCATATTGCTCGGGACTATACCTGACTAAAACTTATATGCACGACTCTTTTGAACCGTGGTAGGGTAGTAATCAAAGTACAGTGGAACTCATATGAGACAAATGACGATCTCAGGTCAACAGACTAACCTGTATCCATGTCACCTGGAAACTGCTATCCGACAATAGGTATAATACCAACTAGCATGTTCCCGGCGAGTCCGTCCAGTATACTTATAACCCAATGAGCACATGTATACTATCTTAGATGACTAACTGATACCAATGGCTTGTGAGACCGACCACCGCCCTTCATCGGGGTCTCGATAAGTATACACTAGTCTATTCCGGAGTATCGATATCCAGTCTCGATACTCTCTCGACTAGGGACATTTAAGGATGTGCTTATAGACCACCCAGCTTCCACGTATATAGTCGCCATCATAATGCTGGTAGTCAAGCAAGAATCTTATGGGCACTATCAACATATAATAGTGATCTGTAATACCACATAAAGTATGCACATGATGATAAAGACAAACCAGATAGCATATTATCATTTTGAGTAAGATTGTTCTACCCGTATGGGTCCTCCCTCAATCATCACAATCACGTGCCTGCGATCACAATAATTGACTTGATGGCACTATAGCCAACAATCTCCCACTTGTACTTAAGGATAATTATTGCGATGTCGTATACTCACGGCTCGTGTGATACCGAAAACTCAACTTCACTACTAATCAGTCTCGCAAAACCCGTTTGTGAAACTATTGCGTTCGAGAAATAACCTCAGTGAGTGGATCCGCTCCAATGTTTTTATCTTTATCTCTCTCTATATCTCAACTTCGCGGAGAAAGACCATCTCCCGAAATGAGTAATACATGTCTTAGAATTTGTCTGGATATCTGATAGGACCCAGTTCACAAATGAATTCCAAATTCAATAAACTTCTTAGACCGTATCATCCACTGAATTTAATCAGTATCCTGCGCCATGCCTTTCTCGGTATCCGCTTGGAACACCTGTCCAACATATTGCCCCTCAAAAGAGGGAAAACTATAACTCTGATAGCCACTCGTTCATTCAGGTCATCTTGGAAGTCTGAAATGATAACTGCCTCCTGAAGAAGGCTGCCATTACCATATTCCAAGAACATACACTTATGTTCATAACTGCTTCCCAACGTTTCTCCGGGATTGGATTAATATATATATGCTTATTGCAGTAAGTGCAAAAGCAATATCTGGTGTGGTACTTGACATCCCATGTTTGACTCAATTGCCTAGGGAAGAGATATGCCGATCATGCAAATCTCTCTTTTCATCAGTCTAGAAGACATCTCTATAAAGAGGGTGACTCCATCACCTGCGGGTATACCACCACGCTAGGAGTCGTCCATTCTAAAACACTTTAGAATATTGTGAAGTACCCGAATTGGGACATTTCCTAAATCTGGATCTAAAACCATAGATCTAGTAACTAGAAATCCTGATATTTTATTCAGATCTTATGTGAAGAAACACTTTATGACAACCACAGTATAACCGATCGCAGTGTAGGAAAATCACTTCCTATCAAGAGCTTGTCATCCAAAAACCTGGACATCACTCCCTACCATCTTTTTATCATGTCCATCTGTAGTTCTGATGAAGTCAAACTCTATGACTGTCACATCAAAACTAGACGATCTATTTCCACTATACCTGCTTTAGTATGAATAGACAAAAGCTACTTGCCCACTATACTTCCGCTGCTCCTACTGATTACAACAACCCTTTGACAGAGTCATATACACGTGCACTTCTAAAACTAATTTAGAACGACGCTATACTCATCCTCCTGCCAGATCCCATAGTCTAGAACAGCAGTAGTGACAAGTTTGGGTAATTAAAAACCTCCCTGTCACCGTCTTTGAGGAGACCGAAGTACCTCTCGGGTGCTTGAGGTTACCCACCAAATTTGCGGAGTGGCTAATGGATTGTTGAATCCAATTGAATGTTTAGGTTCTACTAAATTTTCAGTAATCGTTTGTGGTTCTAGAATAACTTCCAGTTCTACCATACTCCCACTAATGTTTTCTGAAAAGAATTCATTTTACTAAAACTGTGGCGAGTCAAGAACAATATAATTATTGATCTTCCAGATGGTAGAATGTTAACCCTCATCAAAACTTGGGATAATCCACATACTGCCATTACTGAAACGTGCCTAGAGTTTATCCGGATTCTGGTTTTAAGTATAAGCCGGACAACTCCATATACCTTAATATCGTTAAGATATGAATCCATTCTATATATTCAATATAGAAACAAAGACACTAATTTAATTTGAACCAGATTCAAAATACATGCAGCTGTTTTCAGTGCATATCAACTAGATGGAAAGAGGCCAAGCAACATTACTCATCAAGAAGCGCATCCACACATCAGTAACCTGAGAGAGAACAAAGTTCTCAAAATTATTACTTACAACGGAATACCAAACACAAGTATCTACATTTTCGATCACCTTGAAGAATCCTGATACTTGCAATATATAGTTCTCTATTTTATTCTTATACCTATATCTTCTCAAAATCTGGACCTTGTATTTCAATGAAATACTTGTCTAAAACTAGAGAAGTCATGAGTAAACAGAATATAGTATGAGTACCAACCCCTTTGTCCTGACGGACACCGGACAACATACAATACTCTGTATAAGTCCACCGAGTTTAATAACTCAAACCCTGTGCGTCGTAGGTTGAAAACTGTGCTATGTTTAAGAAAAATTACACCGCTGTTGATTGCTCCTTACCCAACCATCAACTGATATAAGTAAATGTCATAGACATAATTTCAAAAAGTTATATCTCACTTTATAAAATAAATGTACAGATATATCAGTTTGAAATTGGTGCATAACAACGGATATTCAAAACTAAATATTTTCCGTTAGGCAAAACCCATGTGATTTCCTCAAATATCACCAATTACAAAGATTTCCGATATATAGAAGATCTAATCACCCAATTCCAAATATCTTACTCCCACTCAGCATCCGTAACGCCATACGGATGTGAGAATCAAGTCTGGTAAATACATACTCTGGAGTTAGAATCTAATTGGGAAAACAGTTTTCAATTAACACCGTACAGTAAGACTGAAATATGAAAATGTTTCGAAGGGGTAGCTGGGTATTCCCAGTAATGTCTCTTCCACTATCCAGATTCATGACAGTAACCGTATACTTCCTTGCCCTCACTTCAATCTCTTTATATGTCTTTACTTATTACCTTCTGTACACCACACTTAGGCTAATTGGTTTTCTTCCTTCACTACCTTTCGGTACCTGCCTATGGTTCGGAAGAAAACTATCCAATAAGCGCAATATGTGTACTCTTCTAATACTAGGAGCCCTTGCATTCTGAGAGAAGGTAAAGAGAAAAGACAATCGAATAATCCTATTCAATTTCTCTAGAACCGGAATCCATCCTCGAATTGGAACAAGTTCTTTCGAGTTCGTATGTAACTATACGATGGAATATCCAAGAAATGTGGACCTTCATAGTGATACAGAGTGTTCTGGAAAAATGCAAAAGGAAAATAGGAGTAGCAATGATATATGCGACTAAATGACAATCCAATAGCCAAAGTATTTTAAGAAGGTTCGGTTAACTTGGTTCATGAGTTTTTAAGGTCAGGCCATGGTCGCTCCAAAGAGAGAGAAAAGAAACACTCAGCGTGCACTCTGACCTAAATTAAATTGGATAATCATTTTATCAAATCAAGACTCCCATTGTTTTCTCGAATTCTCCTTCAAACCCTAAAAGGAGAATTAGTCGGGATCATCTAAAAATCATCCGAGAAGTAACGCCTACTCGTCAGTGGGAATCGTGATCCAACTATCATCGTATGATAACTTGATGGAAGCCATTCAAGTCACTACACTCCAGAAGGTATGCGCATGCTTGGCAAGTTTCCTGAATGTTTGAAACTCCCGATGTTGATTTTGCCTTTAACACTTATGACCTTGACGTAGGCCAATATATCATAAGTCACTAGTCAAGTTCAACCCGTCATTATCCTAGATTAACTTAGACTCACCCGTACTAATCCTTTATGTAGGCCAAAATAACTGTACGACTGTTCTAAATAATCGCATATCCATGCAACAAACAAGCATTACCCAGCTATCATTCACTATGCCTTGACGTAGGCCAACATACATAGCATGAATACTAGGTGATACTTGTAAGAAACGACGGAGGGTTACAGTTGGTTTTTGGCGAAAAACCTTTAACGTAATGAACTTGATATCGTTGAAGGAACCCGAGCAGTTTTACAAATATATAGTGGCGCAAACTTTTGCTAAAGAGGTCACTCCCTGTGAAGGGATCTCGGCTCTTTCCTCATCGAATGAGGTGCAAGATATTCTTAACTGAATAGCACGATGCAAAACAAAAGAATCGACTATAGTGAAGTTATTACACTAATGCAAACTTTTGCCCAAGAGATCACTCCCCATGAAAGAATCTCGGCTCTTGCCTCGTCGAATGAGGTGCTGGATATTCCTAACCGAATACCATTGTGCAAAGAAAAACGAAACGTCTGTAATAATAGTTTTCAAAAATTGGTTCCAACATCATTTAGATTTGTTTTTCCTTGCATTAATCAAAGTTAACGCAGTCCCATCAATTATCCTCATCACACCAGAAAAAGTAATGAAAATACAATGTACGTATATGCCATCCGCATTCGCCACGGGGCCTCGTCATGCACCGTTAGGTTACTTAACTAACGGCAGAGCGGGGGCTGGACTGGCGTAGATGCAAAACATATACATCTACTAGTATGTATATATATATATGAGAATAATGGAGGAAGGATGCCATAGGAGAGAATTTCTTTCTATGGCGTCGAAAAAATACACTCTCTCATTTTTTCCGCCAATCGGCACCTACCATCTTTATCGTTATCATCTAAGATGTGGGTACACCAAATTTCATATGATTCTACAACCTTTTCACTGTTGATTTAGTAATGTAAAAAGTTCTATTGTCGGTAAACCGTTAATTTTGAACCCACTAAATCAACGGTGAAAAAGTTGTAGAATCATATGAAATTTGGTGTACCGACATCTTAAGATGATAACGATGAAGATGGTGAGTGCCGATCGTCGGAAAAAATGAGGGAGGGTGTATTTTTTCGACGCCATATTAGGAAATTCCCTCTTATGGCCTCTTTCCTCCATTAATATCTCTCTCTCTATATATATAACATTCGTCCCAGGCATAATATAAGCAACATCAAGAAGCAACACAGAATAGTGGATAATCTTGGAGCCTTGGGTTTCATTTGAGCTGCAAATGAGACCCGACGTTCCCGGTCGTGTGGATAGCCCGTGCAATGAAAACCTGGATCCCTACGAGCGCGGCAAGTTACCCACCAATCTCAGAAGTGAGGCAACCCCAATCAACAAAGTGAATGGGCCACCCAGCACTTCACAGAATCCGGTAACTTGAGTGCCCCTCCGTGGGTCATCCTATACCCCTACGAGTGCGGCGAATAACCCGCCAATTCAAGAGTAAGGCCCTTTCCGTCTCAACGCCATGAGATGTGGGCCCATTGCCGTCTAGAACCCTGCTATTCGTGCACTCCACCGCGAGATAATCTTAGTACAGAAAAGAAAAGTATATACAATGGCGACATCGATCTCAACCGGTCGTGTCCCAATAAAAGAATATACAATCTGGCAGAGACGGCAGTTCACATGTCGGACGCTCGCCCCGCAATAACAAATATACAAATGAATCTGAACTGTACAACTATCATTGCACCACTGGCTATCCACCACGACAATCCAACCACAATATCAACACAATCACAGAACATCAACGTGAATGTTATATTCGCAAACCCGTCTAAAAGAACATATAGCAGTTAGACGGGTTATACCGCTTAAATGGCATTCACGGTTGCAAATAGTAATGCATGTACTGAAACTTATAAACGGTGTTAAAAATAGCGACTTCGAAATGCTCCGTATTGCCCCAATACCAAAGATAACAGAATATGTAATTTGGGCAAAAACAAACAATACCTTAAACCCAATATTCAAGATTCTAGAACACACCAAAAAATTCAAAACCCAACTCCCCAATAGGCCCGCCGCCGCCGGTAATTTTAGCAATCTCGCCCGCCAACTTTAGGAATTTGTGTCTCGTTTTTAAACTGTGTTCTAGTTACAATAAGAGTAGTCTTCTGCAATTGTTTTAAAAATTTTTAGAAGACTAAAAAATCGATAGAAACTTGAATATTTTGGCGATTGTTTTGGAGTTATTTCGGTTTCGTTATTTTGAACTTCGTTTAAACTGCTAGTTAAGGTTTATGGGGTGAGTCTGATACCATGTTGGGTTACGTCAGTGCCCTGGCCATCTGCCGTGGCCGTGCGGAACAAAAACGGGCTTTTAAAAACTTGGCGCTAACGAAACCGTTCTAGAATCGAACCATAAACCTATACTAGCAAACTACAAAGAGCTAAACTACTGAGATAAAAATGGTTATACCGAATGAACCAAGTCTTTTGGTTTTCTACCATCTTCCCAAGCTCCTTGAGGCGTCCTGAACTGAACTTGGTCGTCGGTCTTCCTTCGTCGATGATGATCCACCCGAGAGATGTAACACTTGGGTTTAGCTCCACACCATAACCAAGTGAAGCAATTAGGGACTCTAGGTTGCTAATCTAGAGTGCTTAGGATGTAGTGAATGGATCTATGTGTTTATCTATCTCACCACCTTTCTTGATTCTCAACTCATGAGATTGTAGAGAGGAGGTTAAGGTTGAAAGTGGAGAAGCTCAAGAAAAACACTAGAGAGAAGAGTGAAGCATGATGGTGAGGTTGCAAGCTCAAAGAAAAATGAACCATCCATGGAGAGAGAAAAAGAGAAGTTAGGTTTTGTAAAACCAATTCTTTCAATATAATATCAAGCCCATGCTTGAATAGTTTGCACAAATGAATTAATAATTCATTTGTGCACACTATGCAAGCATGGTTCTCACCATACCCCCCTCTCTCAATTATCCACCTCATTATCCATTTAAAATAAATGATCAAATCCAAAATGAGGTGTCCATCTTCTAGAATGTTTTCCGTATAAATACGGATTACATTCTACTATATATACATACATGTATTCGTACCGAAATACGAATATCCGAAGAGATAGAATAACACAAAGAACATAATACTAGAATATACATATTGAAATACATATACGTAAAGTATTAAATCAATACCTGATTTAATAATCCGTCTTAAACCCGAACCGGCTAGTATTATCAACTGTCCGATTGAAAGTCCTGGTATATAGTACAATCAATCGATCGGAACCCTGCACGTATGCAATACGGCTAATACATCGTTTCGCCGGAACCAAGGAAACCCTCTGTGTGGGACTTTAAAGACTCGTCAATACGCTGGCAGTGGGTTCGACCATAAGCACGTCAGCGGCACTAGCTGTACGTAACGGCTACCCAGGTATTGAGCGAAAGGAAGGCCGACGAGACAATCTCCGTACAGTCCGATCTGTTTGTCTAAGAGTATCGCATATCAAGTCTAGGGGTAGATAAAATCAGACCCCTAAGAACACGATATTCCGTGTCGGTATGAAGCTCATCACCCACTAAAAAACTACCGATCCAAATCAGTAATTCTCGTCTATCTTGGCCAAAGGTTTCTGGTGATGGCCACCCGTGCACCGTGCGGCATCAACCCTCAATACCGGGAGAGACAAATCTCCGACGATCCGCTCACTGCCTCCATGTTGCTCGGGACTATACCTAACTAAAACCTGTTCGCACAATTCCTTTGAGCCGTGGTAGGGTAGTAATCAAAGCACAGTAGGAACTCACACGAGACAAATGCCGATTTTAGGTTGGCAGACTAACTTGTACCCATGTCACCTGGGAATTGCTATCTGACAATAGGTATAATACCAATTAGCATGTTCCCGGCGAGTCCGTCTAGTGTACTCATAACCCAATGAGCACATGTATACTATCTTAGGTGAATAACTGACACCAATGACTTATGAGATCGGCCACCGTCCCTCGTCGGGGTCTCGATAAATATACACTAGTTTACTCCAGAGTATCGATGTCCAGTCTCGATACTCTATCGACTAGGGACATTTAAGGATGTGCTTATAGACCACCCAGCTTTCACGTATATGATTGTCATCATAATGCTGGTAGTCAAGCAAGAATCTTATGAGCTCTATCAATATGTAATAGTGATCTGTAATACCACATAAAACATGCACATGATGATAAAAACAAACCAGATAGTATACTATCATTTTGAGTAAGACCGTTTTACCCGTATAGGTTCTCCCTCAATCATCACATCGCGTGCCTGCGATCACAATAATTGACTTGAGAGCACTATAGCCAACAGAGGGGGAGACATGCAAAGTCTGTAGACTGCGAAAATTTATATATGGGCTCAAGCAACCTCCTTGGGCTTGGTTTAGTAGATTCAATGTAGTTGTACAGGAGTTTGGTTTATATCAGTGCAAGAGTGATTATATTTTTTTTACACGAGTCCTTAAAGGGAAGAGAATTATATTAGTGGGTATGTTGATATTGTTATTAGTGGAGATGATGCCGACAGGATTGCCGTTCTTAAGAAATTTCTCTAACATCACTTCCATACAAAAGACTTGGGTTATTGTGATATTTCTTGGGGATTGAGGTTGTACGCTCCCAAGAGAGTATTTGCTTGTCTCAGAGGAAGTATGTCCTAGATATTCTAAAAGAGACTAGACTTTTGGGTACTAAGCCCATAGATACACTAATGGATTCTAATATGAAACTCTATGTTGATCGAGATGAATTATTAGAAGATCCAGGAAAGTTCCGTCGATTGGTTGGGAAGCTTAACTATCTTATGATAATAAGACTAGACATCTCTTTTGTTGTTAGCGTGGTGAGCCGGTTTATGGATTCTCCAGATGAGCCTCATTGGAAGGCAGTAATTCGTATTGTTTGCAATTTGAAGAATTCACGTGGTTAAGGGTTAATTTACCGCAATCATGGAGATGTTCAATATTTAATGGGATTTTGTGATGCTGATTGGGCATGATCTCCTACTGATAGAAGGTCCACTACTGGCTATTGTGCCTTGGTGGTAATCTTGTATCGTTGAGAAGCAAAAAACAATCAGTTGTGGTTAGATCAAGTGCGTAGGCTGAATACCATGCTATGGCTCATACTACGTGCGAGTTGATTTGGATAACCAACCTATTAAGTGAGCTTGGATTTCAAATTCATCGGCCTATTCTTCTCTTTTGTGACAATCAAGCAGCAATCCATATTTCGTCTAATCTTGTTTTTCATAAGAGAACCAAGCACATTGAAGTTGATTGCTATTTTGTTCGGGAAACAAAGGAGAATGAATTTCTCAACTCTCATTACATTGCAAGAAAGGATCAACCAGCAGATATTTTCACAAAGGTATTGGGAAAAGTAAGAATTGATTGTTTACGTAACAAGCTAGGTCTACATGATATGAATGCACCAGCTTGAGGAGAGTGTTAGAGATAATATTGTTAGGAATATATATGCCCTAGAGGCCATTATTGTACATTATAGTGGATGCTTGGACACACACACACACATATATAGAGGACTTTCTTGCTCGACATGATAGTATGCTATCTGGTTACTCTTTATCTTAACATGTGCACTTGTTTGTTTACTATCTTTTTGATACATGTTGATAAAGCCTTTAGGATGTTGGCTTGACTACCAGGACTATGATGCAGATCATACTAGTGGGGCTTATGCAGTCCATTAGCACATCCTTAACAGTTCCTAGTCGAGGGAGTATTGAGACAGGGCATCGATATTCCAGTGTAGTCTAGTGTGTACTTTTCTTGGCCTGTATGGGGCGATGGTTGATCCCATAACCATTGGTGTTTGATATCAAAGATTGTATACATGTGCTCATTGGAGAATGAGTACACCGAACAAGACTCACCGAGAACTCATAGATGATACAATACCTATCGTCAGATAGCAGTTTTCTGATAACACTTGCACATGTTAGTCTGTAGACTCGAGATCATCAAAGTGTCTTATGTGGTTCCTACTGTGCTTTGATTTCTTTCCTACTACGGCTCAAATGAGTCGTGCAAATAGGTGGTTTTTGGGTACAGTCTCGAGTTACATGGAGACAGTGAGCGATAAGAGGGGTTTCGTATCTTCCGGTATTGGGAGTTGATGTTGCGCCATACTTGATTGGCTATAACAGCAAGTCCCTCGCCATGGCTGATGGGATTTACGAATAAGTGTTATCAGTAGTTTCTCGAAAAGTTATAGGCCACACATCGGCATGACTTATCAAGTTAGTGGGGTTTGACGATTCCACCCCCAGACTCGATACGCGACATATCAGATGAAGAGACCGGACTGTACAGTAAGTGTTGCTTATAGGCTCTACGGGAGTTTGGACAAGTTTGCTTGTTGATCTTCTATTCGTTCAATAGCTGGGTAGTCGTTACGTCCAGTTAGTACCGCTGACGGTTTGTGGGTATCTGATATGATCATTACCTACTGCTAGTATATTGACCAGTGTTTAGAGTCCCACATAGAGGTTTTCTAGCTCAAGCAAAACGAAGTAGGGTACATATGGATATATGTGCGGAAGATTGATTAAATACGAGTATATGATACCGTATTCTAATCTAGCGTTATATTTGATATAACCGAATTATTGAATCAAGTGTTGATTCAATGATTTGATATATATATGTGTATATATATATATTAATATTTGATATTAGTCGGGTTATATATGATATAACCGGATTATTGAATCAAGTGTTGGTTTAATAATTTGATATATATATATATATATTAACTAATATTAAATATTAGCCAGTTATATATATGATATAACCAGATTATTGAATCAAATATTGATTTAATGATTTGATATACATATATATTTGATATTAGCCGGGTTATATATGATATAACCGGATTATTGAATCAAGTGTTGATTTAATAATTTGATATATATATATATATATATAAAGAGAAGAAAATCTTAAGTGAGCTTAATATTAGTTTATATATATATATATATATATATATATATATATATATCATGATTGATGATACATTGAATGTGGATGTATGAGAATCACACAAATGGTAAAGATGAGAAGATAATGATTAATATATATAAATTAAAGAAAAGATAAACGAGTTATTGTTTCATGGATGCTTTGAGAAGTCATGACTCATCTTTTTTTTCTTGTTTTATTCATAAGATATTTATCATTTTCTTGCTCTCGTCTTGGTTCATGATTCACTCTCTCACTTCCAAGTTCATCTTCTTCATCTCCTCACTAGTTTTTCCAGGGTGAGAAAAAGAAAAGAAAGTTTTTTTGTAAGCAAAATTCCTACTTTATCAACCTACACTACTCTAGCAAATTAGTTTAG
This sequence comes from Agapanthus africanus, assembly GCA_030015575.1. NCBI lineage: Eukaryota > Viridiplantae > Streptophyta > Magnoliopsida > Asparagales > Amaryllidaceae > Agapanthus > Agapanthus africanus. The sequence continues at coordinate 529,656,664 of CM057343.1, forward strand.
GTTGTTAACTTCACCAATACCTTGATTTGTAAAGTGTGAGTTTGAGTATGAGTTGCTTCAAGGTGTATCATCTTCGACGACGAAAACTACTACAAGTAAGCTCGTTTCATCCTTCAAATGGAGTCAAATAAGAGTTCTGGGGATTACTAGTTGGAGCTTTAGAAGTGAAGAACTAGACTACAAAGGTTGTAGACTCTTTTCACTTAGTTTAGGACTTGCTTGCTTAATTTTGAAACCCTAATTCTCTAGTTCGATTCTTGTTTGGTATACTTAGCCCTCAAGATTTTTAAAATTGCATATTTGATGCTCATAGAAGCCTAGTAGAGGTGCTAAGACATACTTCCAAATATAAGATTGTTAGAGATAATATTAGATAAAGTAGTTGGTCTTTGATATTAGATTAATACCTGTATCCGTAAACTCTAGTATAAATATATATGTATTTCTCCATTAATTAAAATAATAAGAAAATTCTATTTTTCATCAAATTACTTGTCAACTACAAAAGTAGATTTATTGTAAATCACTGGAAAATGTGCTGCAACCATAGTGGCTAGATCAAAAAGCAGAATTATTGCAAAGAATTTGCTGCAAAATGTAGATTTATTGCAAAAAGTTACAATAATGATATAGCACGTTATCAATAATATTCCAAAAAGTGTTTCTAAAGATGTTTTTGTGGTATTAATCCACTACATCAGCCAATTAAATTTGTTAATTATTTTCATACAATTAAAGTGAAATGCCAAACAAAGGACTTGATGCCTTAAACTTTCAATGAATGCTACAGTTGATACTTTTTTTTTTGCATGGACGAAATATTGCAATTTCTTTTGAAGCAAATTAAAGTGTTGATCTATTCATATTTCCTTCATTAATAAATATTTATTGCTACTGCCTTTCCTTAAATACTTCCAAAAGTGAGATTGAGAGACTGTTGGGCGTTCCACCGTGTTGCTTATGAACATTTCCCTTGTCTTCTTCTTCTTATCTATTCTTTTCCTGAGCTGAGAACATAATTATATGTGTATTATCAGCTTCCTTGCGTACAAAACGTGTTTTGTAATTTTGTTTGATTATTTCCGTCTTTTAATAATTATCATGGTTGATGTTTAATTTTGTCTAGCATCCAACAAAAACTTCAGTAGCTTGCAAAAGTTATGATTTCATAATTGTATTCGATCATATACGTTGATCTCACAATTTTTGTGTTAGATGATTAATTTTAGGAGGTAAAAGTTGGGGACAGTCTTCAGGAGTCAGGTGAAAATGTTTTTGTTGGCGGCAAGAATCGCTGGAAGTGAGTATATTGCTTGCTTCAAATTGTATTTAGAAGGAGAATTGGTCTACAAACGTTTCAGCAGAAGTTTTCCATAGGTATTCTTCTTTCATTAATTGGGAGCTTTGGTGGCCAAATTTCCCAATTCTGGTGTACTTTAAGGAGACACAAACAAAACCAGAAGGACAAGCTCACTTTTTTCCAGTAATATTTGTAAGTTTAAATATTTTCAAATTATGCTTTGTTTCTGTTATCTCCCCATGCTACCGTAATCCTTCAATAATCAATATGATTGTGCAGAATGGTAAACAATTGTATGATGTCATGGTGGAACGAGCAGGCCCATCGAAGACGAGCGCACCCAAATAATTGTGAAGGCCGAGGTTGGTGATATTATTCTATCCTTATCATAGTAACTTCACACTGCTAACATTAAATGGTTAACCAGGTGTTCTCTAGGATTTCGATTTATTATTCCGTAGTAGCACATTATGTTTCAAGTGGGTGAACCTTTCTTGGTGCATGTTCTCTTCATTCATGTATTTTAAGTTAAATGATCAAAATCACCAAGCCATTCTTTCATATACTCCACATCGTGACAGTTCGTTGCTTCTGTTTGCTTAATCTAAATGCCATAATATTACATAAATAATCTTTATCTCAAATTACAAGTTACTTTAGGATAAGAATTGCTCTAGGTAGAAATATTGCTCTACGTGGAAATATTGAGCCTGAAGAGAAGACCTAACAACACTTATCATACTCTTTTTAATTTCCCACATCAATTATCATGTGGGCCAACTTTTAGTTTTGCATCTCCGTCAATTTTATAGTTTCTATTATGAATGGATTACATGGAGTTAACTACCTCCTGTTTTTACCTGTTGCAGAGCTTTATCCTGTCAGCGAGTCTCTCCACTTGCCATGTTTGGAACTCTTTATCTCCCTTCCAGATGAAATAGGAATGTGATTTCTATGAATGTACCAACAATTTTTTTTGCATACTTCTTTGCTGGTTTCTATAAATATAATGTAATTGTTGATTCGGCATATAGGTATATGGATATCTGAAGAAGCTTCTTTATTGACCCAACTCTAAGGAAATCATTTTATAGTATGCTTTCCTCGTCATTTTTCTTTACTTTTTATCAGCCTTGATAGAATAGAAGACGACTTAGAATACCGGAGTTAAGCAGTCGATTGGAATTTTTTTTAAATTTAGATGTTTTTTCTTTATAGTTTTTGGCATTAATTTTTGATAGCCACTTCTGCTGGAGAATTGGCGAATTATGTCTGACAAAAAAGAAGCCGATCTTGAGATTGCCATATGGATTTGAAATTGTTATTCTCTAAAAATGCAATGATAATTTTCTTCTTTGTAAGTTACTTCCGTTCACTTGTCACTTACTATTTAACCTCACAATTCTAACCGGGTATTACCAGATATAGGTAGTGGAATGCAATTAATAGCTGGCATATTAGTAGCTTATGTGTTATTTATGAATAATTCTGCATATACAATTCTTGGTGTCACGATGTTCATGTAGATTGCGTTGTTTCCGGAGCTGGCCATGGATTCAGGTTATTATATGGGATTAGTGCTCTAGGTTTGGTTCTCTATCTAAAAGCTTTTAGTGCTCTTTTATTTCTTGTATTGCAATACCGATTGTCACTCATTTAACCGTGAACTTTTGGATCTTCTTATGCACATTGCTCAAAGTCACATCACATACACTAACAATGGATAAGCCATTGACTTCGGCTTATTAAGATATTTTTTCCCCAATAGTTTCTGTATGAAAATGTGAATTCTATTAAGTGACATATAGATGTCTCCAGTATGTCATAATTTCTCTGTAGGATGAAATAAGGTTTTATTGAAGAGTCATCAGATTCCAGCACAGCATTGGAATATCATCAACCGGTTTTATTGTGATGTTACCGGCAAGTGCAAGAGTGAGGTACGCTGTGTTCTCATTCTTCATTTCCAATTATCTAGGCAGTTTGCATTAATATATGAAATGAAGGTTTTTTTCCTTCTCCTTTTCAATGTTAAAGCTGGAAAACCTCACTCCCTTCTATGAAATGGCAATATGTAAAAATATGAATTATTCTCTTTTTTGTGGGGTGAAAGGGAATATAATTAAAAATATGTTTTTGCCTTTTGAAGGGGCCTCTAAGATAAAAAGTACCAAATATTAGTTGAAATCTGACTACTACAGTATATGCATTTTCGGATTTAGAAAAGCTGCATAAACGCAGAAATATACCTACTCTTTAAAATGAAACTTGAAAAATCTGTAAAGTGAAAATAAGAGGACAAAAAGATGCTGGTGAGTGAACTTCAAAGTTTTTAAAACTTGAAAAATCTGTAAAACTTGAAAAATCATTTTTTCTAGCAATGTCCAGATTCAACAAAATCTTTTTAAAATATACTTCATAAATACTTTATAAAAAAGATTCAAGCCTCTATGCTGCATGCATCAAATATAGGCGTATAATGAGTAAATAAGCTGGGATTAGATGCATATAATGAACAATAACAAGTCAATTTTAGAAAATCAAAATCTGATTTCTTTCCAAAGAGAGAGAGATGGTGATAATTGAAAGTTATATAACATGGGCATAGAGCACAATGCCATCAAGAAAAAGAAACACTTGCCGTAGCAATACTAATCCTCTTCTCTCTATCTTCTAACATTTGGATCACATGGTGAGTGAACTTCAAAGTTTTTCTTGTGGGTAAACTGTGTCAAATATCTGTGCTACAAATATGAATATATACGAATATTATATTTGTATGTTCATCTTGTAGGAAGTTCTTAATTTCCTACTAGTTCTAAACATAGCTTGTTTCGCATTGGCGATGTCCCTAAAAGCTGACCCTTCGCCACAGTTTAACGTTGTAAATTTTGGAGCAGTCGGTAATGGTAATGCAGATGATGCCCAGGTAAGTTAAAAGTAGGATTTTTATGCAGTTATAAGAAGTATTTGGATGTCTTATAAAACGATAATTTGTTTTTGGTGATTTTGGATTAGGATTAATTTTGACAAAAGTTGCCATATTTTTAGGCGCATATTTAATTAAATTAGAGAATTGGAATTTTTAACAGTTATAATTACGATATTCTTGGGCAAGTATTTAAACTATTTTGGCTTGAATCTATAAAAACATCATACGAATACATTCAAATGCAATGTATGCTAAGTCTGCAGGGAGAAAGAACGTGTATGACATATGTGTTCTGTTAATAATTTTTGGCAGGCCTTTTCTAAAGCTTGGTCCGCAACATGCGGAGCATCCGCAAATTCTGCCATGATGGTTGTTCCCGCAGGCAAAACGTTTCTTGTGATGCCAACAATATTCAAGGGCCCATGCAAACCTAGGCTGATCACTGTTCAGGTATTTTAAACTCCATAATTCAATATTTACTACATTTTTATGAATATTTTGTGATTTTAATAATTAGATTATTTTTAGATTGCAGGAACAATATTGGCACCAGATTCTCCGAATACTTGGAAAGGTCTGGACCCAACCTTTTGGCTACAGTTCCAGGCTGTTTATGGATTAACTGTAAATGGCCCAGGAGAAATCAACGGCCGGGGATCTAACTGGTGGAAGCAATCTTGCAGATACAACAAAGCAAAGGTGCTTATTCTCGCTGTTAATTAATTATTAGGGTTAATTGCACAAAACCTCCCTATAGCTTACCTCGTATTGTAATTATACCCTGCCAAGTAATTTATGAGCGCAAACACACCTCTCTCATCGGCCAAAATACTTAAAAACTCTCAAATCCAACTTTAAAACTCTAAAATAAGGTTGTATTGTTCAGGGTGGAATTTGAGTGTTTGGAGGAATTTGGTTAATGAACAATTGAATAAAGACGGTGTTTGCGCTAATAACTTACTTGAGGGGCATACAAGTGCTATCTGGGGTAAACTATAGGGGGTGTTGCACCTTTAGCCTTAATTGTTATGTACAATGTAAGTTTTTTAACCTTCATAAATAATAATAATAATAATAATTCCTCTTGTTTGTAAATTTAATATATACTTCTATATTTTAATGCAGGGATGCACTGTCTATGCACCAACTGTGAGTGTTTCTTAATCTTTACTCAACATGCACACTGTTATTCATACATATGTTATTGAGGAAGAAGTGTAATGATATTTTAAACAAGCAAATTTCTGCTGTCCGATAACTTCTTATATGTCCAACTTGTCAACTATTATGAGTCATCTGGACAACCTTTTTGGATAGCAAGAAGGTTTCTTCACTACGGTACCATCACTTTGTTACTGGACAATGTTTGAAGAGTTGGATGATAACTATTCAATGAGTTATTTTTCATTGTTTACTTTTCTTTTTGTAGAGATGCTTCTAGCTTGTACGTCTCTAACTTTTAGTTTCTATCTAATAACGCTCTTATATCATAAATGGATAGCTAGTGGTATTCACTCTATCCAGTTTCCTAACGATCTTAACTATTACGAATCATTACATAAAAGATAATTTCCAAGTGATTATATAGCTACTTCTTTGAAATAATATAACCACAGCTATGCATTTTTGGGAATAATGAATAAGCAAAATATTATACACATTACACATTACTTTTATGTATAGGCAATAAAATTTATAGATTGCCATGACCTTCGGGTGACCCATCTGAGCTCAGTAGACAGCGCTCAGACCCACTTCCTCATCATGGGTGGGTCAAGGGTTACTTTTGAAAATATAAAGATCACGGCCCCTGGAGATAGCCCCAACACCGACGGTATCCACATCCAATCTTCAAAACACGTGACCATTCTGGACTCAACCATAGGAACAGGTAAAAAATTCAACCTCAACTTACTTCCTTTTGTTGTATAACTTAAAGGGTAAATTTGCACAAATACCCATGTACTTTACCCTATATATTACTTAGACCCCCTCTGCTCATTTGGCCAAATTCTACTCTAAACAAATCCAATAATGTTCTAATTCAACTCTAGAAGTGTTTATTGTTTAGAGTTAAATTAGGGTGTACGTTCTTGTGGTGAAAGGGGTGTTGCGCAAATAAATCATTTGAAAGTGCTATACCCGATAAAGTACATAGAGCTTTTGTGCAATTAACCCTAAAATAGCAAGATGAAAACATACAAAATTTAGTTAATTGGTAATGCAGGTGATGATTGCATCTCCATTGGGGATTGCACCAGCAATATCACCATTAGTCGGATTTCTTGTGGTCCGGGTCATGGCATAAGGTCTGTTTAGTTGGCTGCAAATTAATTATTAATACATGGTATTTATTTATGTGGTTTGCCAATAAATTATTGGTTATAATTTTGTGTTATTGTTGTTTTACTTTGGTTAGTGTTGGGAGTTTAGGGAAGGGTGGGAAAGCAGCCTCGGTTCAAGATATTAATGTTAGCTATGTAGATTTTCATGAGACGACCAATGGAGCAAGAATCAAGACATGGCAGGTATGTGTGACTGAAAATCATTTAGGAAATGAAAACACACACACACACACACACACACACACACACACACATATTTGTCTTCATTTATAAATCTGTGGGGTACGCTTCTATATATCACATTTCAAATGTAAAAAAAGGGAAGGAAAAAAAGTTTAACAAAATGAGCCACCATCCCATGCTTTCTATTTATTGTCTTGACATCAAACAATCCGAAGGGATGAGAAAGTAATTGTTAACTTATATGCGATGCTCAGCCATAAATTTCCTTTCTTGCTAAATCGATGTGCTGTTCTACACAAGATGATTTTAGAATTAGTGTCTTAGTGCTTAGGCAGTTAGTTTATGCTTCCTTTTTAAAGTGAAATCGTGTTCAAGCATGCTATCTTCTGACCTAGAACAAAATCTTCACAGGGAGGAGAAGGATTTGCGAAAGGTATTTCATTTGAGCATTGCAACTTCACTAATGTCGATAATCCTATTGTCATCGATCAATATTATTGCGCTGTCACCAATAGCTGCCCACCACAGGTGTGTGAAGTTATCTACAATTTTGATTTTAATGTAGTTTTCTTTTGCTGTTGATTTTAATATATAGTTATAAGAAGAAAATTACAAGTATGCAATATCTAGGCTGTTACAAACATTAGCTCAAGAAGTCAGTGTAGGTTAACATGGGAGAAGGCGCTTTAAAGAATCTACCTACCTTCTTGTTAGAGAAGGGTTGGATGATTCACACCTTTTTCATAATTCAAAATTACAAAAGCAAGGTTTAAAATATAATCAACTAATTGAAGGTAGGGTGATCAACTTGAACGGTTCAGATCGTTAAAATATGTCGTGGATCGAGAGTTTCCGTTTTTAAAAAACGTGGACTGGTTTGCAATTGAGCGCTCTTATATATATATATATATATATATATATATATAGAGAGAGAGAGAGAGAGAGAGAGAGAGAGATTTCAAAATTCAAATGGTTGATGACAGGGATTGCCTTAGAATTTTTCATCCTTTTTATAATTTTATACCATAGACGTTCTTCTTAAGTATTTGACCATGTGTTTATTTTATTTTAGTTCTTCTCAAGTATTTGACCTTGTGTTTATTTTATTCTAGTTTAGTGTGGTGAAGTTTATTTATTTCGTTATAGCTTTTGCTGTCCCTTTAATGTGTTGCAGAAAACCGCGGTGCAAATTAGTGATGTTAAGTATGTGGGTTTTCAAGGAACTACGCGAAGTTTAAATGCTGTAAGCCTCAATTGCAGCGATGTCGTCCCTTGCACTTTGATGCATTTCGAGAACGTGAACTTAAGACCAATAGGCCCTGGGATTACACAGGCAACTTGTATCAACGCATTCGGAAGTACCAATGGCCACATCCATCCATCTCTCATGTGTTTACAGAGATAATTGGCCCTTTTTTCTTGGTTTGTAATTTATTTTTTTTCACCTATGAATTTGTCATGCAAAGGAGGATATGACCACCTTGTTCCATTAAATAAAAAACATGAGAATTTATGTTTCCCTAATCTGTGTCTTATTTTAGTTTCCGAGTTTGAACTATTTTATCTTAGTGTGATCCAGTTATTCTGTTTATACATTTCCCAGATTTGTCACTTGATATACAATTTACCGGTACGATTAAAAGAAAATATAATCAAAACACTCATAACATTATACAACAATGAAAAAATTTCGCCAAAAAGGCTTTGGATGGTGATGATGAGTTAGCGTAAGATTAAACCATTAAAATTATTGCAGCCATTTACCTTAAAAAGAAATTTCACTTCACAAAGGCATGTTAAAATTAGTAGGGTAAAAATAAAACACGTTATGGTAATTTTACGAAGAATATACTAATTCATATACTAATTTGTGAAGAATGTTGAAATAAAACGTCTTTGGAGTGGAAAACTGTTTCATCATCATCATCTAAATCATTTTCTACCAATATAGGTCTGTCTTTGTACCATGAACTCAAACTCGACAAAAGCCATCTCCAGCGCACAACGGCGGACCCGGATTTATGATAGGTAGGGCATGACTTTAAAAGCTTATAAAATTTAGAAAAGACTTCCTAATCTAAAACAACTTTCAACCAATGAGCAATAACTTAGTTGGTATGGAGGCTCTCTTTCTTGGGGAGATTGCGAGGTTCGAACCCAGGAACCGTAAGACGGGAAGCGGCCACAGATCAATTCATTTGGGGTAAATTCATGGCTCTCCCTGTGTGTGTGATATGTGCGTGGGTGTGTGTTGTGTGCATCGGGTATACTTACGGGATAGTACCAAAAAAATAACTTTAAATTTTATAGACTAACTTCAACTCTTCTTTTCCTAATTGTTAACTTAGTTTTGATAAAGTTTCTTGCTGTGATACACACACACATACATGAATGTATATCTACTTGCGCGCACGCATACACACACATGCATATATAAATGTATGTACGCGTACATACATGTACGCAGAAATGATATGAGATATGGTGAGATGGATTTTAAGGCGAGAATAAAAATTTAATTGTCATTTGACCGTCAAACTGATGATGGACTTCATACATCTTGTTCTACATGTCAAGCTTTCAGGTTTGGTGTTTACGGTTAGGGTTAGGTTTACAATTAGGGTTAGCTAGCTTATGAGGCTTCTATGTTACTGCCCTTATTTGTACCTTAATCTTCCTATTCCGATTTAATATTCTTCATATGTATTTTATTTTACTTTTATCTTCTCATAGTTTTCCACTTTACTTCAATTTATATTTTAATTTTGATTATTATTTTATTTTTCATTTATCTCCTCGTACGAGCCATAATATCGTCCCTTGCACTTCGATGCACTTTGATACTGTGAACTTAAGACCAAAAGGCGCTGGCGATGTACAGCCCGATTGCACATACGAAGTAGCGCATGCTACATCAACCCATCTCTCTCAAGTTTACGAATTGGCTTTTCTTAATTTTCGTATCATTTTTTTTATTTTGTCATGAAAATGATGGGACATAACCGCTTTGTTCCATCTATATAATTTATATAAAGTTAATTATATAAAGTTATATGAGAGTATATTTCATGCAATCATTCCCTTATTTTGGACTTTAGTGGAAAATTTATCATCCAGTCTCCATATAATTCTTTTACTACATTTGGATGGTGAAATTTTTTTTAGGATTAATTCTGAAAAACTACCAAATGCTTTGCCTCAAGTACAAAAAACTACCAAAAACTCTCATAATCAGAAAAAGCTTGTAGTTTCTTGCAAATACCTTAGTTGTGGTAGTTTTTAATAGTTTTTGAAAGTTTTATAATAGTTTCTTATAATTTGTGGTCTTTCTCATGGTACAAGGGTATTTAATAATTTCTCATAACAGATTTAAAGTTTTTTAATAGGTTTTTGGAATTAAGCCACTTTTTTAATTGGCTCCCTTCTCAATATCTATTACTCTTTTATCGAATACATCTAAACTTATATGGTGGAAAAAATCTGATCGACTTTCTCTTTTAGAATCTCTTCTTTTTCTTGCTAGTAAAGTTTTATCGGCAGAATATTGTGAAAATTCATAATTTTTTGTGTGCTATAGCATACAAAATATTAAAAAATAAAAAAGAAAGTTTCTGAAAGTTCAAATTTTTATCATTTTCATCCGGTATTGCAAAAATTTTTTACAGAAAAACTTAAAAAAAAATTATGACATTTTCCAAAAAAAGCAATTTTCATGAAATATTGATATTTTGAAGAAAAAAATTTAAGATTTTTGTAAACTTCACAAATTTTCGTGTGCATTCACAATATTAAAAAACAAAAGAAAGTAGAAAATTCTATAACATTAAAATATAGAAAAACGGAAGAAAACATAAATTATAGACTTTTAAAAATTTCGTGATTTCTGTTTGAATAATAAACACAATATTGAAATACCGAAAAAACAGAAAATTTTGGGCCTTTGAGGATTTTAAGATTTTTGTATGCTATTATATAGAAAGCTAAATATTGAAAAACCAAACAAAACAGAAAATTCCGAGATCTTTGAAAATTTTGTGATTTTTATGTCCTAATCATGCAAAATATTAAGAAAGTAAAAGAAAATAGAATTTTCTTGAGATTTCTATAAGTTTCGTGATTTCCGTTTGCTGTAGAAGAAAGTAGAAAATTTTGGGATTTTAAAAATATTATAATTAATTTTCATGTTTTATATAGAAAACAAAATAATAAAAAACCAAAAACCTAGAAAAATTTATGATTTTTTAGAATTTCATGACTTCCATGTATTATATATCATACAAAAAATTGTAAACTTGAAGAAAATTAAAGATTTGAGATTTTTTTTAAAATTTAACGATTACCGTGTGCTATAAGAAGTAAAATATTGAAAAATGGAAGATTATAGCGTATTATAAAATTTCTAAAAAGTTCGTGATCTTCATATGTTAGTTGTTCTGAAATATGTTATTTCAAGTTATAAAAAGTAAATTATTGAAAATCCAATAAAATAGATGATATTGAGAGTTTGAAATTTTTGTTATTTTGTGTGCTAACATTAACAATATTGAAAATTTGAAGAAAACAGAATTTTTTTTTTGAATTTTCAAGCAAAATACTGAAAAACCAAAGTGCATGAAAATTTTGATATTGTTGTATGCTATAGCAAGAAAAATATAAAAATATCGAATAAAACAAAAGGTTTGATATTTTTGAAATTTATGTAGCATACAAAATATTATAAATATGAAAAAAAAATTGGGATTTTGTAAATTTTGTGATTGCCGTTTGCTATAGAGATTGTCATTGGTTACAACATGCAAAATATAATAACCGAAGAAAACCGAATTTGATGCATACAATTAAAAAAAGGAAGAATATAGAGAAGTTTGAGATTTTTTAAAAAATTGCTATTTTTGTGTGTAATATCATTGAAAATATTAAAAATCCGAAGAAAACAAAAAATATTTTGTTTTCTAAAATTCCATGATTTTTTTATGCTTAGCCCGCAAAACATTGGAAAATATAAGAAAACAAGGTTTTTAGATTTTTGAAAATTTTGGATAAATTTTCGCTCTCACATGGAGAATACAAAATAAATTTTCTCACAAATATTAGGGCTTCATTGCGGCAACTCTCTCTTGCTCGTACAATCCAAGCTCTAAGCTATTGCTCCATACTTAGAGATAATATTGATTTAATTAGAATTTATCTCTAAATAACTAACTAAATGTTATTTCTAAACAAACAAACAAATATATATTTAAATATAAATATAACATAGGATTCAGGACATCCCTTGCGATATTTTAGTTTACCAGTTTATATATTTATATATATATATATATATTTAATCTTTTTGGGTTTCTTTTATTTGCTGTAACAAACCGCATTCTAGATTAGAAATGTTCCACGGGCATCATACATCTTTAAGGTGAAGTAGCAAAATAACGCAAAATGGAGAAGTGACATAACTGAATACTGGACACGAGATGATCTAAATTAAAAATATGGCTTGTTGAATTACAACTGTATAAAAGTACCAAATTTGCGTTGAAGATGCATTCTCGTCATCCACAATAAAACGTTGAGAAAATGCACGGCCATAAACCAAATCACCAAAATCAAAGCAACGACAAGAAAAAAGAAATGAAAACCTTTTGAGCCAAATAACCATTTTGGGTTCAAAATACAAGCTCAGTTCAGGTATCAACCTATAAATTCTTTTATCATCCATACAAGTTTAGGTATTCATACTGATTGGCTAGCTTCTTGGAGCATACATGTAGGGTGATACCGAGCTGCTTTGTACTGCTTAGTTTCTAATTTAGCAGTCCCTGAAATTAGTACAAACATCAAGACACTAGAAAATAAAATACTGTATCATAAAGAAAATTTCTCTCTCTGTCTGCAGACAACCAAACATTCAAACACTACTTGAAGACTTCTAACCGTTCATTTCAATCCTCAACACCACATAATGTATAGGCTTGTGCAATGCTTGCTGCTACCAAGACGATAATTAATTTATTGTAGAAGCCGATAGTGAAAAACTGATGTTAAACGAAAACATAAAAAATAGAAAACCAATGATATATAAAATGAACTTTCCAAATACAGTAATATTCTTTGGAAGATACGTTTTAAGGCTACAACTTTGCCATGTACATTGCATCAATACACTATTCCTTGTACTTAATTAACTTACCGCTCTTTACAATCGAAGCTCATCCATACACTACACACATAACATAATTTAAATCAAAATACAGGTGGTGTTTCTTCCGCCAGTGTCTTTATGTTACAAAGGTAAAAACACAGAGAAAAATTTAGCTTTGGATAATGTAATCATTGATATCAATAAAACCTAGTGGAATTTCCGGCACAGTTCTATAGACCTCTGACAAGAAATGGTTCCTATATGGGGCAAGATTACCACAGAAAGTCCCTTCAAAGCGACGATAAACAATGAACGATTCCTCCTCTAGGATGCAAGATTTCTAAAAGAAATTTCCTTAAGAGTGCTTAAAGATCTCTGGAACAATTTCAGTGCTTGTCCAATTTTATCCTGAAAGAAAGAAGCAAATGCAATAAAAAGGGAGTATCAGTTTTTTTGGCATTTGAAAAACAAAATGAAGTATTTAGTTAGTAGCATCAAGCATAAAAAAATCCAGTCCACAAATTTATAATAAATTTATAAAATGCTCTCATTATGGTGCTAATAAACTATCTTGTAACAACTGACAATTTGGAATTGTGTCTAATTTTTTCTTTCACATCGAACACAATAATGAACAAGGAGCAAGTTACGTGAATAAAAATTAGTTCAAACCAAAATGTCTCCAATTCTTGGAATTAACAAGTTCTGCTCATACAATTATCAGATGTCGCTCAATTACATTTCATTGGATAAACATAAAACTGATTACAATTTCTGCCTGATGAAAAGAAAATTTGACCTCATATCACTGTGCAATAAAGAAAGCTAAGGTGGGAAAGTTGTTTTCAAGGGAAAAAATAGGCTTAAATGGTTATGACATGGCACAAAGTAAACCATTGCAATTCATAACAATTATTTAGAATAAACAAAAACAATCAGTTCAAAATTACAGCTTTGTCTATGACATATATACCTGCTGATGGGTATAAAGGTGGTTCAAGTGCAAACATGTCAAAACCAGTCCAAAATTACAAAACCAATCAGTTCACCATCACCATCTTAACCCTTCTTATATTTAAATAAGATCGTCCTTAGAGCGCAAACAGAAGATGTGATATCATCATCATCTACACCTTTTCATATCAATATATGACTGTCTTTGCAGCATGAACTTAAACTCGACAAAAGTAATTTCTGAAGGCCTGATATTACGCGAATATACATGGCACAAAACATGTCAAAAGCCTGTGTGTGTGTGTAATAAAATAATATGGAGGACGGTACAAAGCTAAATAACATTTTTACAATAAAGATATCTCAGAATGAAGATAACTCAATCATGTTGATTACACATGCTTCCGTAACAAAGCACCTCAAAGTTGGAGATAGACAATGGTTCCTCAATAAAAGGTTCAACACTATATTTATTATACAGACACTAATGTACTGGAAACCATGTATAATCACCAAGTGGAAGTGGTCTTTTAAGCAATGACCAAAAAAAGGCATGCAACTATGCAAGGAGAATCAACCATTCTAGTCTAGATTTACAGGCATCTATAACAAGTTTCCTACGCTTATAATCTATCTCTAAAATACATAACACAATAAAGCAATAACCAGGTATGCCCACTGGTTAGCTTTTTAGCCCAAAAAAAAAAACTTCTTTACGCAAAGAATATACAGATCAAGTGAAACAATTATGAACTGGTAAAATAAGTGAATCTTGATGCTCTATTGTTTATTAAGGCATTCATGTTAAGATTTCAACAATTATGCTGTTTAAATCTTAGCGGATTACAGTATGTCAGTTTCGCATGGAGACTCGTGCGATTAAAGCGTCTATTAATTATTATATTAAACCATAAGGAGTGTCTTCTTGGTTATTTTCATCCAAATGCATAAACTTACAATCATCATACTACTTATATCAGATGTTACACGATAAAAAATCAGGAGATCTAAAATTCATTATTATAAACAAAGATGATAAGCTCCTAGACGAAGAACAACTGCTGCAATGAGCACATAGGCAGATGTCAATTTTACCAATCAAGATTACTTATAATAATAAATTTGTTACATGAAGCATATTTTATCAAGACTGGTATGATCTATTACGCTCTTGGCTTTATCTAACGCCTTAGGGTAGACCATATTTTCTTTGAGAAAAGATATCTTTTTTCTTTCTCAATACTTCTCCTTTATTCCAGAAGAGTTTAGGGCAGCCCCCCTCTCATCATTCCACTAGAGACTTAGCAGAAATTTAGAGAAAAACTGTCAAATCTTCCATGAAGCTTTGCTTAAAACCCGAACACATTTTTAAGAGAAAGGATCAGATTACGAGGATGTGTTACTGAGCAAAAAAAAAAACAGACTGTGCCTCTATTGTAAAAGTGTATGGGTCAACATGTACCTCGTGTGGCTGATCTGGCGGTGTGGCTAAGCTTCTTTTTAAAAAATAAACATCAATACTAACAGTGATTAAAAAATTAATCTCAAGTTATGAACCCAGATGAAGAAAAAAGATCATGTTGCCATGCTTTTAAAGTACCAGACAACTGAAACTAGGCATTAAATATTACATTATACAGTTTGGTTTGCTTAGGCAAACACATACCTCCCTTAACTGTTCGAGTCTTTCTAACGTTGGATGCAACTTCCCACACAACAAAGGAAGATAGGCTGAATCAGTATTACTGCAATGCAATATTACCATTATCAGTTACAAATAGTTAAGAAATAGATAGAATCATCACATAACGAAAACGATTAAGAATCTGAAAGCAAAGCAAAACAAACCAATCCTTCTCAAACTAGGAAACTGCAGTTTATTTTGTTAGTAAGTTTACACATGGAAACGGTTATTTTCAGTCGACTTAGACTAGTATCCTATCAGTAGGATTTGTTTCTGGAAACAATTCCTACCTGACTTTTTGACCATTTTAGATATGCATTGGGAATTTGGGATGTGTGCTAGCAATTATGTAATGGATGTGTGCTAGCAATTATGAAGAGAATCACATTTTTCTAAATGATTACGTAATTGCTAGGACACATCCCAATGCATATATAAAGGTTAGAAAGTACTACCTATAAGATCCTTATCTAACTCGCTATAAATCACTTTTTGTGGCTACTTAACTTATTAATATGCCACCCTCAAAAAATATAAGAACGGAGCAGCCATACCCATCCTGGAAGTGGATTAGGAGAATGTTAAAAATGCGTTCTGCAAGCTGAAGCAACAGAGTGATGAGCTGATCCCTATTCCCAGCAAGGTGACACATTTCTATCATTGCAATGTATCTCCTGTTAACAAAACAAACCAAGAGATCACCATCAGAGAATGAATTGTCAGAAGGGAGCACACAGCAAGCTGGAAAGTAGCCTAGAGCATTCAAACCACAGAGATGAAGAAACACATCACGAAGATTAACATAGCACTGAGCAGTAAGCTATGCAGAAGCCTAGGAAACAAAGCTTTATAAATGTATGCAAATATTTGAAAGAAAGTAAAGGTAACAATGAATGCAAAAGGCAGTAGTAGATTAAACTGAAGCACTGCCTTGGACCCAGCTTCTGAAAGATGTAGCGGATTGACATATGCCCTTGAAAAGTTAAATTAGAATAATAAAACCATCAATTATAATGGACACAGTTGAATCCAGCTATCTTCACACATGTGCAAATAACAATTATAACACACAGAACATTCCTCGTTCTTTAGTTAACTAAGATAAGATACTTCTTTGTCCAAAATAAGCAGTAAACTAACACTTAATCAGAAAACATGTACTAAAATGATAAATAGCTCATACAATGATAAATCAAAGGGCTGGTGGTGCAGAAAAAGAATCATATGGCCGTTAATAAATGTGTTCAGATGCAAGGTGATAAAGCCAACACATGATTTATGTGAATGCTCAATAGATGCAAGCACACACATAAAATCCGACATTAGATAATTGCACGAATAAAATAATATAAAATTTACAGCCAAATACTCCTAGGTAGACCTCAGCTTAAGAGATCTGAGCTCATGACAATACTAAATCAGAAAGCAAGTACCAATAAATAAACCATACCATAATTTGTTATCACAACTAACAATAGCTGGTGGTGCAGAACAAGAATCATTGGGCTGCTAATAAATTTGTTCAGATGGAAGGAGATAAATCCATCCAACACATGAATCATGCAAATTATCAAAAGATACAAGCACAAACATGAAATCCCGTATTAGATAATTGCGACAATAAAATAATATATAAATTATAGCCAGAAATTCCTAGGTAAAACCTTGGCTTAAGAGACTCAAGCTCATGATGATAATTAAAAATTTGTCTAGTTTAAATTTAATAACTGCTGTAAAGATCAAATATTTCCTTTCAGAGAAATTAGCATCGGCTAACCGATGTAGATAATATGAAATGAGTGCAAATAACTGGTTCACATTACCAACCAGTTGCCAAATAATATTCTTGATTAATAATCAACAAAGCAAATTCTGCCCTTTTGCTCCTTTGATAGCCAAACAATCCACAGGTCACCTGAACCCAAACGGTTTCTCTGGTCTCTCACATTATCTCTTCCTTGCCTTTTGTGTTCTTCATTATATTCAGGCTTCACAAATGTCAGTTAAAGGCAAATTGCATTTTCTCGACAACAAAACAACAGAAAATTGAGGGCTTGCGATGTGGAGAAGGCTATAATAGATGGCAGCGGAGAGATCTTGACAAGAACATCAAAGTAGTGAAAATGTCGGTGTCAATTGACGGCTGGTCAGCTTCAAGATGGTTTTATTTGCATCTGCAGCTAAAGAGAAATATGAAGAATAATGCGACTAGATTGGATAGGGAAAAAAGTGTTGGCTAGTGGCGAGTGAAGAAGTTTTGTAGGCAGGTTCTTTCGAAGGCAATGAGAGGTCGGGAAGGTGGTTTTGATAGGGTGCAGGAGTTAGGGTATGCCGGTTAGAGTTTAGGATTAGGATTAGGGTGGTACAGAATTAAACCACTATTAGAGCTTGATGGCCAGTTAGACATGATATCACACCCTACCAAGAAAGGTCAAACTTCTCAAATGATCAAGCAAAACAACTCTTTTCATTTGATAACTAAAAATCCTAAATTCTCTCCTGTATATTGTGAGAGCCTTTTATAATTTTGCATAAGAATCCAAATTAAAAAATTATAAATAAGTCGAAACTACTAAAACGAAAAGTATAGAAATCTAAGATAATTGATTGAAAAAGAAAACCTAAGATATTATTGTCCCACATCAGCTAGCTATCAGTTTGTTGCTTGAACAATCATTCTATATTTACTTGTTATATTCAAAACATGTTCGAAATTGGTTATTTCTTTTATCCATCATTTTATCAGTGTATTACTTTCCATCACAATATTAGAATAGGTTTTGTGCCATCAAACTATAAAATTAGAAATAATCCTAAAGCTATCGGTTTTAAACAACAATGTGGCTTTTATTGCTACATATTTTAGTGCTACCACTTCCTCCGTTTCACAATACTAGTCTTCTCTTTTCTTTTCTTTTTCTTCCCCCCCCCCCCCCTTCCCCCTACTTTGTTTTTTCCTCAAATTACTCGTCTCTTTAGAACTTAAGGACAAATGTTTTCTCCATGCTTCTAATCCAATACACTTTAAATATGGAGTTTCAAAATGAAGTCATGGATTTTCTTTATTTTTATTCATGTTTCAAGAGAACTAATGAACATTAAATTAGGTAATTCACATTTATGATTTTTTAGATGCAAGAAAAGTTATGCTCCTCTTAATAAGTGTGAAAGAGGCAAAAAATAAAAAGACCAGTATTGTGAAAGAACGGAGTACATTTTTCTGACCAAAAAATATGCTATTTCAAAGAAGCATTAATTCAATAAAACTGTGGTTTACGGAGTGCAACTCATATGCATAATCTTTACAACCTAGTTTACCCAGCGCACGGAAACAGACAAATGGAATAACAACTTGAATTCGTTAAAAGATGATTAGATGAATAAGTAATAGTTGAAAATAATGTGCTGCGTAGCGTAAATAGCGCGCTACATAGCATAGCGGTGAGCATTTTGCTATATGGCGAGTGTGCATAGCAAAAATACACCATGGCATAGGCGATTTTTTAAATAGCATAGGCTACGTAGCCTAGGCTACACAGCTTAAGCTATTTAAGCTACGGAGCATTGGGTCTTTAGCAGGATATCCTATTAAAAACCCGAGCGGAAGCATACTTGTACCAATTAACATCACCCAGATACGCAGAACAACTACGGCATCAGCACGGAAATTTCTCGTCTTCCCCCTTCTTCCCCCCTCAATTCAATCTCCTCATCCAAGGCCATGGCCGGCCATCCAAGGGCTCGTTCATCCATCATCCATCCATCGCCAACCATCTTGTGAACTAATGATGATGAATGAGAAGTGTGAACTCAAAGATTACATTAGAAAAATTGTTAGGATGATATTTACTTTTTTGAATTTTACAAAAATAATCTCTTGATTTTTATTATATTTTTAAATTAAAATATTATTAAAGTATGTAGCTTACGCTTTACATTACACTAATTGCCCTTGTCGCCATTTGGTTGTGAAGCGCTACGCTTTGCAGTATCACTATTTTCAACATTGTAGAACAACTTACAAAACCTATACAGTTCAGATAAAAAAGAAATTGAAAAGTTCAAAGCCAAAATAAGATCCAAAAATGATTTAGAGAGATCATGAGATAAATATATAAATATGGAATATAAGATACACATTTAAAAGTAACCAATTTAAAGGGGGGGGGGAAGTTTATATTGTATTTATTTTTTAAACCTCAAGCATCTCCTTTAGAATTATGGCCAATACTAACATAATCCCTACTAAAATGTTAAATAAAGCAAATAAATGAAGGCCCTTGAAATGAGAAAAAACTAAATAAAACTCATTATGAGCCACACATCATATTACCAAGCCCCTGCTCGCAGAAAGAAAAACCTGAAATTTATCGAGAAAGAAGATTAAATAGGGGCGGAAATAGACTCACTATTTTACCACCACGACTATCTTGCAACAGGTGACTTGTTTCTAGTTCTAGAGAAGTCGCTCATTTAAGTCAGTTTACTCAAATCAACATTCTGATTGTTCAGAAAAAGCAAATATCTTAATTTCTCCATTTATCCCCAGAAGCACCTAACAGTCAAGTTCCTGCTAGCTCGAGGTTGAGGTTAAGAGGATTAAGAGCAAGATGGGAGTGACAAAAAATCGCAGAGTTTCTTGACCAAACATCTACTGCACTATAAATTTATCAAGTCTGCATAAACTGATTAAGAACACTTCCAAAAAGAGAATACATACTAACACAAACTAGTCCAGCATAAATTTAAAACCACAAGTTGAAAGTTTGAGTTAATTGGAGGCTGTGGTAAAAGACATATAAAGCAGGTAGAAATTAATTACAGAGTAAACATTGGTGCCTAAGTTTTCTGCAACTATCTGGAGTTAATTATTATACCAAAAAGTTTAAAGATGATACAAGGAGAGCAGTCAATGAAAAGTAAAGTTAGAAGTACAGTTTCAGGACATTGACACAATAAGAAATGCTAAATTGCTAATATAATATTTGTTACCTTTTCCGGATATTATCATAGGACAGTATGCAGTCTTGTTTCATGCAAACAGCAATAATTTCGTCAACTTCCTGCCTTGATAGTTCATTGATATCTTGGATCTGGAGAAAGAAAAGAAATTGCACATATCATACAAAACATATCCAAGAAGTGTTGTTCCAAATGTTTCATTGGTCTCTAAACCTTCCTAGGAACATTATGTGTGTGTGTGTTGTATACACATATTATATGTCTATATATGTGTGTGTGACATTATATTTGTGTATATCTGTCTGTACGTACGTATGTACATATGAATGTATGTACATTTATATAATGCGTGTATTGTATGTATGTATGTATATTTATACAAAGTGTGTGTTGTGTGCGTGCGTGCATGTGTGGTAGCAAGACCATCAAACGAAAAATAAGCGCCTCGTTGTTATAATAACTTGTAAGAAGGAGAAACCAAATCTCAAACTACAATACCTTGTTAATAAATAAGAATTTTTCTTCACCAGCTCTCTCCAAAGCAGCGGTTATTGAGTTAAGAAGTTGCACAAATGAGAGTAATGTGGGTTGCTTTGCAATAGAGTCACTAAGATCTCCAGGAGCATTCATAACCTGTAATGCAAAAGTTGGTATATAAGAAAAGCCCGATCCATTAAAATACAGGATATCAATGTAAAACAAAGGAACACAGTTTGACAAAGGAGAAACAGCACATAACTGATAAAACAGCAAGAGAATCTGAAATTTAGATAATAGTTCAAAATGGACATAAATGCCCATCTTTAATAATGGTATTTGAAGAATATCAAATTTGCATTTCATCACATGTAACATCCAGTGATCAAGCAGACTGTACTGCTCTAGCATAGATCTAGTTTCAGCTAACCAATGTTAACACTAACATTAAAAATTTAAAACACAGGAGATCAATTTTAATCAAAGGAACATGGTTTGGCAAAGTATAAACAGCACATTATACAGCAAAAGAATACGAAATTGAGAAAATAGTTCAAATTAGACAAAAATGCCTAATATAACTTATTGTATTTGAAGAATATCAAAATTGCATCTCAACATATGTAGCAACCAGTGTCCGGTGATCAAGAAAACTATACTGCTCTAGTGTAGAATCTAGTTTCAGCTAACCGATGTTAACACATACATTAAAGCTGGCACTTACATTGCATCACAGTCCATATCGGAGTCATACACAAATAAGAACAAAGAGCATTACGAATTTCTATAGCTCGGAGAACAAAGAAAATGCTATAACTGAAATGTCCCAATCAGTCCAGAAAACTTTGAATAACAAGGATAGTCCGGTATTGAAGAACTTGCTGAAAGCTGTAATCAACAGAGAGATTTTTTGAACAAGTAATAACCACGCAGATTCATAATGGAAACTAGCCCTATGCTCTTGTATCTAAAAATCAAATCATGGAAAAGGGCAAAAATTCCATAATCATTTAATAGCATGCACATGTATGCAAGCAATACAGTCATATAATGAAACAAACAAACAAAACAACAAAAAGAACGGATGTCAAATTTGTAGTTTTGTATTATGAAACTTTACTGACCTGCAATCTCAATTGCTTCTTTGTGACCAGAAAATACAGATAGGAACTCAGGCTAAAGCATAGCCGGAACATGATCAACTCTAGCTTCTTCTGATCCTGTTCATTTTCCATCACATTCTGCCCATTAGTACATCATTTATACATGCATCACAAATACTTTTGAATTAAATAAATTAGATGCAAGGAAAATATATACCTCAACTGAATTGGATGATTGAGTGAAGCCATTAGACCCAATATTAAGTTGGAAAAGAATGCCCATCATGCTAAACAGCTCTTGAACAAAACCATATTCATCGTTCTCCTCATATGGCCATACCTGTATAACAATACAGCCAAGAACTCTGAGGGAGCAAGGGAGGGAGAAGAAAATACCTACAAAAATATAACAAAACAAGACGAGCATGGCGAAATTTTCTACAGGAGATAGTGTATGGCATACCTTGCTGAGTATAGAAACAACAAGTTGTATTCGGTCTAGGACAAATTCATTAGCTCCTGAAACATCCTCCTTCAAAATTTGGTAAAAAGTTGATTGGTGGTCCTTAACAAAACCCGTAACCTCCCGTACAATTTTGTTCTTTGCCTGGGAACGTTAAAAATTCTAAGCCATAGAAAAGAATAAAAGGAAAATCACCATTAACACAATAATGGGTTGAGATGGGAAAAGAGAAAATGTAATATGATACCATATAGCCTTCTATGACTGTTCTAGATTGGCCTTATTAATTTGCTCTAGCCAATTATTCACAACATAAATGGAAGAAGATAAAGTTCAGAAAGATACGACTTGATCCTATGTTTAAAAATGCAAGGAAATAAATGGAAATATACAAAGCTTATCATTACTGCTTCCATCTTATGTATAAACTATTCATTTGAGTATAGACAAACACAGAAAATTGCAATTACTTCAATTACAGGGAGAAAAAGAATGCTTATGAATGCTACAATGGTTATGACCTTTAAGAGTTTGACGTCTATATTAAAATCACGTCAGTGAGTAATAAAAGCAAACATAAGTAAAAATGGGAAAGATAGCAACAATGAGAGACAAGCTTTAATGTGATTAACGAAATTAGGTGACACCAAAAAATAGCTGAATACCCAAATTGAATTTAAGTATGAGTCCCTCAGGGTTGATGTCAGGTTGACAGCCATTGACAAGTACTTGATCGGTTCTTTTGCAAACCTTCAACAGCTTAGATGATATACTGCTAAGGATTAATAACAGTAACCTACAAAATATTAAAATACTGGATCCATTTCAGCTACACACGTCCTTCTCCACACAGCATTTCAAAGTCACTACCAACTCAGATAAGCACAGGTTCCTCTTCAAGAAAAGTATTCATAACAATGGTTTCAGTGGCCAGGCTAGAAGTTAGGAATATGATCTAAGTTCACTGTTCATGCCTCAGTATTAGCTTGGACTACAAGAATCCACCTCATGATGCTGCTATCCTAGAATAGCACCAGAGGAGGGGGGGGGGGACACTTGAGGCAAACATATGCCAGGACCACCAGGTCTAACAACTTCCTTCAAATCTCTCTACTAGTGTAGAGTCATCCGTCAGCTGTCAGAAGTTTTAGTCATTTAACTGCATATCTTTCTTATCCACCTACCTACCTTCTTTCTGCTCCCAGTAATTCAATCAATCTGTCTCTCTGTTCTCCTTTCTAGATTCAAGCTGGTTATCCATCAACTAAAAAAACACAACTCGTCTTCTTACTAATCACTTCAAACTGTCAGAGTTTATAATGAACTCACTGCATTTGCAGAAAAAAAGCTTCACAGACCTTTTCGTTATAAGAATTGCATCCTTATCCGCTTGATCATTTGAAGTGGTGAACGAAATCAGAATGATCTTAACATCAAAAAATGGTATTTTCCCAAAATTTTCTTAATTCAAAAAATACTAAACCAATGAAAGGCATAGTTAATAGAGACAGAATGATAAAGATTTTAGTAGCCGAAAGATAAATAATGAAACAATTAAACAAAGTAGACAGGTCACCAAAATCTCATGAAACACAAAAATTAAAGAGACCCAACTAGTGATATGTTGCTCTAGAAATTTGGCACACCAACAAAGGGACCAAGTAATATCCATTTCATAAGATGTTAAACGCACTCAATAGAGAAATAATAATGTAAAAAAATAGCATGGGGAAAAATAAGAGACAACAAAGTATTACGTAAAGTGCATGATAACCTCTAGGAAGTCTGATGTGTCAACCAGTGATGTTAGGCTTGAAACCAATCTCAATATTGGGATTACAAGCAAACTCTGTTTATCAACCTCTCCAGCAAGTTCTCGGGCAACAATAGTCCCGCCACGTCTAGAAATTCCCTAAGAACATCATTGTACAAGTTATATATGTAATATGGGAAGATTAAAGCACAAAATAATTAATACCACCTTTGATTGCAAACCAAAAGCTTTGCATGAGCCAATATGTCCTAAAGCATTCATAGATAGCAGAATCTGAGCACCATGCTTATTGTATCGGTGGCTGATTCTCAACAGCAGCAAAAGTTGAGCTTCAAGGGTACAAAACCGCTGCAAAGATTCCAATGAATACCGACCATCCTAAAAAAAACAAATATTGTTAAGAGAACAAGCCCATGTTGAAAATGAGCAATAAAGACAGTCAGGGTCAGAAAAGAAGTCAGAAGGATAACAATGGTTATTAATGAAAATGCAAGTGACGAAATATGGCCTACAGATAAAGGCTGAATACAACCTTTTGGTAGACATCCATATCCAACGGAAAGAAATGGAATTAATATTTAGATAACAGTGTAAAACAAATATATTTAATTTCCTGATACTTCTATAGTTATCTTCGACAAAACATAAATTTCCAAGAGGATTACGCATCAAAGGTTACTCTGGTGATTTCTGGCTTGTTTTTTTAATTATATAGAAGATAAAACTGACAGTTGCTAGTTCATTGTTTGCAAGAACAGCGCTAGTTTGTAGAATACAAATGTGCAGCTTACTAGGTCATATCATGCTATAGGGCCACTTATTAGTCTTTCTTGCATTTCAGTAAATCTTTTTATCATTTATATTTAGAAAAATATATTTAAATATAATAGTATCTGAATGTTAACTATATATATATAATGTACCCATGTCCTGTCATACTCAAGATTGTTGGGGGTTTTGTATAGCTGTGAGTATACATGCACTTGGATAAGAAAAAAACATCATTAAAAATATAAATTAATGACCATCTATGATTTATGGACATTTCCGATAGTGCCACATTTTGATTAAAAACACAATAATTCTAGAAATTCTGCAGAAATAGACAAGACAATATTGTAAATATAAATATGGTTTATGGTACAAATATGTTTGATATTGTACTTGCATATAGGAACATGGATAACAAACCAAGCATTCATCATATAGTTAATGAAGAGAGAACTCACAGTAGTGGCATTATGTGTGGCATCTAATAAAAACTAGGGGTAAACCCCAAGCGTTGTGTGGGATGTATAGATGGCCTATATTAACACTATAGAGAATGCTTTGAAATCGAGAAAAAATGAAGGCCTTGTTTGGGTATGGAGTTAGGATAACTGCAGTTTATTTTTAAGTGGAGATAGAGGGGATGCAAACTATGGTTTGCAAACCCTAAATTCCGTTTGAAAATAAACTCTAGTTTTGTTATGCGAGATGTGTTTG
The DNA here is from genome assembly GCA_030015575.1 of Agapanthus africanus. Classification (NCBI taxonomy): domain Eukaryota; kingdom Viridiplantae; phylum Streptophyta; class Magnoliopsida; order Asparagales; family Amaryllidaceae; genus Agapanthus; species Agapanthus africanus. The sequence goes on from CM057343.1 coordinate 529,682,462, forward strand.
GGAAAATGGAGTTTAGATAGCTTAGATCAAATTGGAGTTGATCTAACTTTATGGAGTTAAGTTGTGCCAACTCTATGGAAACTCCAGTTTAGAAAACTTAACTCCATTCCCAAACAGAGTCTAATTGGTTTGAAAATTTTCTTCACAAGAAATGCAAATGTTTACACTCTAAGTGATTAAGAATATTGTAATAAGTTATGGCAAAAGTGATAATTTAGGAAGTATATTTTGATTAGTGATGAGTTTTGAAGTATATTTAGATAAAGTAAGGTAACCCAAGATAACCCTATAGTATATTGAAGCAGTTATTATTAACACTAAGGATTAGAGTTGTAATTAGATTGTTCATTACTTCATTTGTTTCTTTGCATTATTAATTAATTAGAATAAAGCATATCAATTTTGCAATCTTTATTAGTAACCTTTCTCTTTTGAAAACATGCAACACCTATATCTTGAGCCACTAGTATTTTATTCTGCAATATGCTGCCTACTAATTACACCCAGAACTTTTTTTGGGGACCGAAAATTAAACTCAGAACTTGAAACCTCATGAAGGCCGAAAATTAAACTCAGAACTTGAAACCCCATCAAAACACTTAAACACAAACATGGGCCCATATAATACACTTGCACCCTTTCTAGGCTAGTTTGAAAAGTCCCCGCCACCACTCCTTTTAAAGTACATGCTATACTTATATTACACCCAATCGTCCACCTAAGCAAGCTTTGGTGGCCCTACATTGTTTTCTCTCAAAAAGGGTACATATTCTGGACTTCAGTGGGCGCCTATCAGAAAAAGACAGCAGATTTTCCTCCGAGTTTCCTATAATACCCTATCTAGAAAACCCAATCTACAAAAATGCCCAACTTTTTACATAGAAATCTAAAAGATTATCTAGGCATGGAGGGTATTTTAGGCAGAATTTGAAATCTCCACATTTCACTCCACTGGCAGCTATCGTATAAGAATACGGGCAGTTTTTTTGTAGGTATTTTCCACATTTTCCCTTATCACTTAATCATATTCTCCACTAAACCAACATGCTATAACTCCAAAAAAATCACTTTATTTTACACCTAAGGGTAAAAGATGGAATTTTGAATTGTTCACCTTTCACCTAGCTTTCTATTATTACAAAGAAAAGAAAGATTGGTGTGAGTAATTGTAGAAGGCACGTTTCTCACAGCCTTTAGTGGAGGTGTTCGACAATCTTATAAGAGCCCATACATATTTCCGTAAGAGTAATCCTCCCTAGATCTTTGTAAGGAGCAATAGACAGGTCAAAATCTCATACCACTGCATCAGCACACAAGTGCCCAAAAATTATAAGATAGTGCAAATTTTTATGTATCATGTGTGCGCGCATATGAGTGTGCGTGTGCACATGTAGGTAGAGAGAGAGAGGAGTGTTTACAAGGCGGCGGCTGTTTGTAAAAAATAAGGTTTCACAATAATAATTATTTATTCACAACTTTTTGGATGATTAACACCGTCCATCTTAAGCTCTATGGTCTTAAAACATGGGAACACCAATTCTCATGCAATTTAAGTAGTGTCTGCCATTGATATAGCTTAGAGCTATATTGTCAGGGAAAACCATTGATTGTGCAACCATCTGATTCAAATCAAAATTATATGAATTTTGTATACCTATGTTTTAGGATTGGATATCAAGATGGACGGTATCGATCATTGGAAATAATGATGGAAATTTCGTTTTTAAGAAATACTTTCATTTCCTCGAATATGCCTCTCTGTGCGCTTGTGTGGGTGGGTGGTGTTTGTTTTTTCCTTTTTTTCTTTTTGAGGGAGGGGGGTTTAATGCACAAGAACCTAAATTTTCAGGTATACATCCCACCTCTCTCTATTCTTCTTGGCATAGCTCAGCTATCATTATTTATCAAGCAAAACGAGCAAAAAGATCCAAAACGGAACAACAGAGTTTGTAAAGGTTGTTTGGTATAAGAACAATATTTACAAACTCTTACATAATTTAATCTCTTTAACAGTATTTGGATCTCTCTTCTCAATATTTTATTCTCATATTTTATAACTTTATATATATTCATTATCATCATCTCTCTCTCTTCATATAAATCAACCTTTTCTCTTTCCCATCACAGTATTTTCTTTTTCAAAATGAGCCGAGCCATCAAAGTTTGGAGATTTGCTTCGTGTCGTCGTGTTTTTCGTCTCTGAGGCAAGTACTTTTGCTCTCTATTTTAGTCGATGCAATATCGGCAATTCTTTAAATAAATTAACTTGCAATGTTTAAATAAAATTGTGATATTATGCAGCTTCATTAATATATCATATAATACCTGCACACATGATGAAAACCCTAGGATCTAGAGCACCCATTAATCCATTCATCACGTGAACCGTAAAAGTGCAAGCGTAATAAAATAATTATTAATATGTAGACGTGATTTAATATATAAAAAGCTTTATAAGTAATTATATATTTATGTTACAACCACATTGGTATACACCAATATGCAAAATGTCAACACTTATATGCTAATCTAAAACATAAAAATATACAATTATTACTGTTAATTAATAAATCCTCTGGACTTAATATTTAATAAATAAAAATTGAACTTTCTACACTACCACTCCTTGTAACATCACCGCACTATGTGCCCTAGTCATATAAATTATATTGACACAATAATTTGTATTAATATTTTCTGTTATCATATGATTATAAAACTTATTACTAGTACTTACATGATAACTAGTCAATTTGTCACTTATTTTATCTTACTACTATCTCGTAATTATACTATTACCACTATCCGCTTTATGAATCTGTAATTTATCATTCCTATTTAACTATGATTAACCCTTTAAATTATGTTCTAGATTATATCCAATGCAATAAATAAACCCAAATATTAAATACAGATGCTTGCATATTTATGTAGAGTCTTGTTTACATTTTTGACTTTATCATATCATATCGCCTATATTTAACATTTTACTTGAGACTATTATTGTCGACGTGCTTGAGAAACCCTAACATGATGTTCTTGTTTATTGACACTATCATATTATTACTATACCTGATATGCCATGACTACTCATTGTTCCAGTCTACTCATATAAAAACGAGATCTCTAATTAGAATGCAAAATTACATGCCAGGAGACAATCTATACTGTTACAAGTTCCATTTCCGTACAATTAACATGATATTACAAGTGTCGGTCCAGTCAACATTCCTAATTAGTCAGTCAGTTTACTGCCATGTTAGTTATAAATATATGGGGTGTTGGGTTAGTTTGAGTGTGCGTCCGTTCAACAGGATCTCAAGAGTCCCATTACCGGCAGCTCGTACCGGACTATATTGGTCACTTGTTCATACGGCTCGTACCGGGCTATATCGGTCATTGGAGCTCGTACCGGACTATATCGGTCACATGTTCATTAGCTGGTACCGGGTTTTAAACGGTCATATGTTACTATTGCCGGTACCGGGCTTTATACAGTCATTTGTTCATTCCACAGTTGGGCACGTGTTTCCTTGTCCCTGGGATCCTACTTTTGGGTTGGGAATACTCCTGCAGAGATTGACGTACACACTCGAACTTACCATAGGATAGATTGCCATTTTAGTGACCAATTAGGATATAACATGACCGACTTGACCTGTTTACATGCTTGGTTCATATTACTGCCATATCTATATCTATATGTGTGCGCGGGCTTCACTACACTCACATATCCATACTATCACACACATACACACTATATCGATTGAGTACTTGTTGGGATATTTTGACATCTCTGGGACTTGTCATCTTAGGTTTAGAGACGATTCACAAGCAGAGCAAGATTAGAGTGACTATCAGAAATTTGACGAAAATCGGTAGTATTTGTAGTTTTATTTCTATTTTATTTCAGTGGCTATTAGAATGTGCGCCCCTCGCAGGACGTTAGGAATAATGTATCTTTCTTTTTGGATTTTGGATTTTGTTTATTCGGAACCCTTTATTATTTGGATTTTTTATTTACTCTATCTTTATCTTGTGAATTCATCAGTATTATTTGTTATTTATACAACATGATCTTAGTATTATATCTTGGGTATTATCTTACGGGTTTAGCTAGAACCTTAGGTGTGATTATGGTAAGGCGATTTCCACTTGTCTAGGAGTACTGCCGGTTTCGGTTCATATTTCCGTATTCCGGGAATTGGGACGTTACAATAATGCTCTATGATTAATTTGACTCCCCTCAGAGTTCAAAAATAGATAAAACCTTACAAAACACTTGTTTGCTATAGATGAAGTAGAAAGTTGTTGAAAGAATTGTCAAACACCATTAAGGGGTAATTTGGTACATATAATTAAGTGGATGCAATTGAGCAACAAATTATGACAGAGTCAATCAGATGTGCGGAGAAAATGTAGGAGGGATAAGCATATCAAGCTTCCCAAAAGTGTAAACAGAAAGTAGTTCAAGCATTAAAGCATGATAAAGTTCAATAAAAGGAGAAGGCATATGCACCAGTAGGTAAAATAATAAAAGCAACGTCAAAATATTACTAATAATTAATTCACAAGTTTCTCAAAAGAATACGTACCTTATTTGGAACATTACTAATATCTGTCAGGCAAGATCGTAGAATTCCTCTACTTTGCAGTTGGTTCAAAAAGAACTTTTCTTGATCAATGCTAATAAATGCATCCAAAACATACAGTGACATTGTCTTTCCAGCCTCACTGCCTTGGGTGGCATCTCTAGTCACCTAAAGCATTAAAGGGAGGAAGATAAATGAAAGAAACGGTGGTCCATATTTCTTACTTGGGATCAGCATGGCATCATTATACGGGACAACCGTAATAGGTGACCAATTACAGAAATTTGCCAAATAGGTTGCTTAAACAAGAATCAATAATCGAAGCTACTTGCACAAAGAATTATAACACAAATACGAGGATTAAATGATGCTCCGCCATGCTCATACTTGTCAAAGACCACAGATAAGTAATGAAGACATAAGTGAAAGATAACATCTCCGAATAAGGGGAGCTACTTATCACTGTCTAAGAAACATATATTAATATGTTAACAGTAATTACTTTTTTCTATCTTATGAGATCTCAAAACCAGAAAAATGATGAGCCTAGATTTTTGGGGAAACACATAAATAAATGTCTTGCACAAATGAATGATATGAAATTGAATTTAAGAGCCAAACTTTGGAGGTTTCGGGGGGGAGGGGGGTAAAATATGATTTCAATTATGGATAGATTAGAAAATCTGTTATATGAGGTCAAAAAGCAAGGCGACCTGATTTCTGAGGCAATAAATGAGTTAGGTCTGCAGAAATCCAATTGATATAGTTCCAACCTTTAAGTTATTTATCTTTATAATTTTCTTTAGAACCTAAGAAGCCTAAAAGAGAACTTGCTCCGTAATTTCAGAGGTATTGTTTCAAATGTCAGGCTCATTGAACAATTTTCAGACATTGGTATGTAAGCAAATGACCAAACTTGTCGGTATCATATACTGTAGCACAAGATCATATTGGAATTCACAAGGCATGATTCTAATCATTAGATAATTATAATATGGTCATCTAGATGATAAACTCTAAACATGATTAGAATTTCCCTATATTGTCCCTTTTGTACAACTGTTTTAACAAAACTACACAAGGATTCATGAGAAAAATAGAAAAATATGGTTGCACCTTAACATCATATTGGCAACCCAATCGAAAATACAACAAAAACAACCACCGAGCCTTTTATCCCAAGCATATGGGGTAGGCTACATGAACTAACATAAGAATCATGCTGGGTCAAGCGCATGAATCCTCCTCCGCCTCCACTCACTCCTATCGAACAATATACTTTCATCGAGACCTTTGGCAACCATATCTTTTCGTATCACCTCCATCCATATTTTCTTCGGTCTCCCTTTCGCCCTTTTGACATTGCCTATATCGAGAGTATCCATTCGTCGAACCGGTGCTTCCATAGGTCTGGGTCGCACATGACCAAACCATTTTAGCCGGTTTTCCCGTATCTTTCCCTTCACGGGTGCTACACCAACTTTTGTACGAATATGCTCATTTCGCACCTTATCTTTTCTAGTGTTACAACACATCGAACAAAGCATGCGTATCTCTGCTACGTGCATCTTCTGTGTATGATGTTTCTTAGAAACCCAGTATTCTGTACCATATAATAAGACACACCAAATAGCGCTCCGATAAAACTCCCCTTTCAACTTTAACGGAAAGTTACGATCACACAAAATCCATGTTGCACTCCATTTCAACCAACCAGCTTGAAACCTTTGATTAACATCGCTATCGATCTCTTCATCCTTTTGGATGATGGAACCTAGATACCTAAACCGATCACTCTATGATATCTCTTGCCCTTCCAATGTTATACCAATATGGTTTTGACTTCTCTGTTTGCTAAATTTGCAATGCGTATATGCTGTTTTCGACCTGCTCAATCTGAACCCTCGAGAATCCAACGTTTGTCTCCATAACTTCAATTTGGTATTAACCCCAGCTTTCATCTTATTTAGTAGAACAATATCATCAGCGAATAGCATACAACGAGATACCCCATCTTGAATAGTTCTAGTAAGCTCATCCATCACATGGTAAACAGGAATGGACTTAATGCGGATCCTTGATGTAAACCAATTGTAATCGAAAAATCACTCGTTAGGACGCCGCAAGTTCTGAAATTTGCCACTACTCCATTGTACAAGTCCTTGATTATGTTAACGTACTTGACGGGAACCCCCTTCTTCATCATTGTCCCCCATAATGTCTCCCTAGGTGCCTTGTCGTACGCTTTCTCTAAATCAATAAATATCATATACAAATCTCTTCTCTCTCGAAAACACTCGACAAGTTGACGAAGCAAATGAATAGCCTCTGTTGCCGATCGTCCAGGCATGAACCCAAACTGGTTCTCTGTTATCTTAACATTCTTTCTTAACATTGGTTCAATCCCTCTCCCAAAGTTTCATGGTGTGATACATAAGTTTTATTTCACGGTAGTTTGAGCAATTTTGAATGTCATCCTTGTTCTTATAGATAGGTATAATGGTACTTTTCCTCCATTCATTTGGCATCTTTTTTGTCTGCCAAATCTTATCAAACAGATCTGTCAGTCATTTAGCGCTTATTTCTCCTAAGCATCTCCAAAACTCGATAGGAAACATGTCTGAACCAACCGCTTTTCTTGATCTCATTCTCTTCAAAACTTCTTTAATCTCAGGTAGTCTTATTTTATGTATGAAATCACGGTTTATATCTTGAGATTGAATGACAAGTCCAACCAAATTCTTAGTAAAACTCTTATTGAACACTTTGTCAAAATAATCTCTCCGCATTTTCTTGATATTCTCATCTCGAACTAAAACCTTCTGATTTTCATCTTTGATCCATTTCACCGCACATAAGTCTCTGGTGTTTCCTTTCCCGCATCCGAGCAATCCAGTATTTATCATTTTCTGTCTCTTTAGTGTCTGACTTCTCATATACCTCCTTATAGACCTTAGTTTTAGCTTCCAGAACTGCTTTCTTAACTTCATTTTTTCCCATTTTATACTTCTCAAATCTCTCTGCATCTCTGTTTTTCTTTAAATCTTTATAAGAATCCCTCTTAATTTTAATAGCAGCCTTTATTTCTTCATTCCACCATGATATGTCCTTAGATGGTGGAGCACCATCTCTTGACTCACCAAGTAGATCTCTAACTACCCTCTTGATACAACTAGACAATTGTTCCATGTTCTGTCTAAATTATCTTCAGACTGCCAATCTGTCTCTTGAACTACACGATCTATAAAAACTTTTTGGTTACTTTTTTTTAATCGCCATCATTTAATTCTAGGCTCTACCTTACGTCTGATCTTTCTAAGTCCTCTCCTAAATCGAAAATCTAGAACTAAAGTCTATATTGAATGGTTATACTATCACCTGGCACTACCTTATAGACGATACAACAAGCTCTATCCTTCTCGTCGGAAAAAAGTTTATTTAACTTGCACTTGATCCGCTCCTAAAAGTAATAAGGTGGGACTTCTTTTTCCTAAACCAAGTGTTTACTAAGATCAAGTCATAAGACAAGACAAAATCTAGAATCGAGCTATCTGCTTTATTCTTTGTCCAAAACCAAAACCTCCATGGATAGTATCAAACCGACTATGACTAGTACCTACATGTCCATTGAGATCACCATCAATAAATAACTTCTCTCCATTAGGTATATTTTGCATCATCTCGTCTAAATCCTTTCAGAATAGACGCTCACTAGAGTCATTAAGACCTATCTGTGGTACATACGCACTAATAATATTAAGGATATTCCTATCTAGAATAAGCTTAACCAGTAAAATTCTATCTTTTCTCCTAATTTCAACTACATCCTCAAGCAATTGTCTATCTATGATTACGCCTATCCCATTATGAATTTTATCTCTACCCGTATACCAAAACTTATAACCCCAAGACGCTATGCCTCTACCCCTTTCACCTACCCACTTAGTTTCTTGCAAACGCATAATACTAACTCTCCTCCTAACCATCACTTCTACTAATTCTGTTAGTCTACCCGTAAAGGAACCTATGTTCCAAGAAACTAGACGGATCTTATGAAACCCTTGCTTATTTATCACTACACCCGGGGTCCTATGTAGCACGCCCTTTCCAGATGACGACCTAAAAGCTCTTGCATACTTAACACTATACCCGAGATCCGATGTAGCGCGTCGCTGAGTAGGGGACGCCTCAACGATATTCTTATTATGGTTCATGTCATAGAATGTGACAAAGTTTTACATTGGTTGTCACAAACCTACCATAACCCTCACCCTTTCTCATCCGGACTTGGGATCAGCAACGGTGGGTTTCCCATCAAAAATTGAGGATAAAAATTTTAATGGCTATTTTGTTTTTGTTTCTTTTTTTTTTGGGTTTTCATACGACCATTCTACGGGCATATTACATACTGAAAATTTAAATTTTTGCCACGTTAATTTTTTTTCACTAGTTTTGATAACCATCACTGATATTTACTGGTTAGTACTGCATTTCTATTTTTGTCTATTTTGGTAGTTAAAATAATTTGGCAACATATCAGCGTTAGATACTCAAACGTTTTATATAATTTTGTTTTCCACTTGATAAGTCAGTTTGTGACTCAGCAGGTGATTTATGTCTGGTTGTTGCACGTTCATACTGTTATATGCATACTTTATGTTGCTTTGTCATCATCTATTGAAATGAGTTGGTTTATACATATTGTAGTTAATTCCACATCATTTATACTTTACGCATGTTTGAATGTTTGAATCGCTTTGGATATTCATCAGCTTGTATTTCTCAGGCGGCCACTATTTTGCCAGCTAAGGAAAAAGTTTAAGAAACTGAAAGACACAAATCTAATTTAGTCATGGAGTGAAGGATCCAAAAGGACACAAGACCTACCACATCAATGATTGGTTGGGCCTCTTTCCTCAATATGGCAAAATTGGCCCTTGCTAGTTCAGCTTGTTCCCTGTCAATCTTTAGAAAGTATAAGAAAAGAATGAGACATTTTTAAATTCAAAACAATTACAAATAATATTCATTAAAAATCAGGAACCTTCTGAAGATTCAGGTCGTCATCTCCATCCTGTTCTTCATGAAGTAATAAAAGTAAAACCGCCTTCGGTATATCTGGGTCAAGAATACTCTGGCAGTACTGGAAGTAGCTAAGAAGTAATGCATATTGGCTGTAATACAATAACCTCAACAGAATTAGCAAGTTACAGAGAAAAATTAATTAGCTTTGTGTGAGTACGTGTGTCTGTGAGAACACCTCAACGAGTTTTCAAATACACTACCGTCTTCTCAATGTTTCTGATGATTCATTTCTGAGAATAGCCATCATAAGTTTAAACAATATAGACTGGCAGGCTCCGTTAGAGAGCTGTTTCACGGATATGATATCAAGGCATGTAAGATTCTCTGAATCCACACCTCCAGGGCATAAGAACCTTTCATCGCGCAGCTTAGCCATGCAGGTGAGTGCAACCTATTTAGTTAATATAGAAAATAAAATAACAGTTAATGCAAGAAATTAATAATATGCAGCATCCAATTTAATTCGAAAAGTCAAAATACACTCACATTGCTTAGTATCACTGCCATCTTTAAGGAACAATCTTGAGAAGCGGAAGCACTCAGCGAAGAATTGAGCACCCTGCCAGTGTACTTTGTATTAACTTTATAATCCTTTTAGAACGGGAGGAAACATATTGTAATTAAGCACAATGTCTTACTCAAATAATACTTGAGAACGATCAATGAGAAATGACATTCTTCTTGATACCGCAATCTGACAGAATTCAGACAGATTTCAATTAATATAATAATAAGGATAGTAATTTTTAAATTAAAAAAAAGCGCTAGTGGATGCAGTAAACAACAATTAATATCCTAATGACCTAAGTGCCATAGGAAAACAATATATATTCAACGAGAAGAAGATGAAGCAACACTAACTTGTACAACATGAGACCACCCAGTCAACATATGAAGCTGAGCTGCTTGTTCTTCAAGATTCTTGTTGTGTCTCCAACACCATCTCAACAATTGCTGGATAGATTCTCTTGCTTCACCATTCTCAGCATCATTAAGATGGGAGCTTGCTTGAGGACTATAAAGTCTATGTATCTGATAACCAAGGTGAAAAAAGGAAAAGAAAGATGTGTCATACTCAAGTGTGATCTTCATAAATTGTGAATGTGTTCATATCTAGACTTCTTCTGATGAAGAACATGATCATTAACTATACAGTTGTAAACTAAAATTGTGCCCGTGCAAGAGACGAAAAGAACCTCCAACAGTTTGTCATGGAATGCATCAAGGTCAATTAGTCGATCCCCTCGTTCTGAATGGTAGTATACACCACCCATTTCAGTGGTCGCAGGAGTCCTCAGAATCTCTTCCACCTAAAAGGAAGACGTAAAATTTTCGCAAATAACCAACCAGGGAAACTAGAAGAGTAATTTGAAGAGAGATCAATTTTACCTGCATGTCATATTTCAAGTTTGAAATGTACTGAGGGTACTTCACAATATCAGGAGATCTAAACTGGATGACTTCCAGCAACTCTAAGACCTGCAAGCATGGAGTTGGACCTTAAAAAACCACCCTAAATGTTATAATGAAAATCAATAAACTAAAATGGAACCACAGTCACAAATTAACAGATGAATAAGGAATACAAATAGAATTTGACAACTTTAATTCTTACCAGATTGATAGTGAAGGTACAAGGAGGTGCTGAAGCATAAGAAGAAATTTAAGTGTCTCGCAATATTGAGAATGTAGCAACTGAACTTCCTTGAGAAGAAAATGTATAGATGAAACCTGCATATCCTCTTTCCTACATATAAGTGTTGCATGATTCCCAATGTACTGCAGGATGTCATTAAGCCTGGTTCTGTTTGCCCTTTCTTCTGTTTACTTTTCATCCTCTTTTAATCGTTACTGTCTAGTATAATGAAGGGTGAAAAATATAAAGAGAATATACTACTCGCCCTCGATCCTTTATACATGCAAGTAGGTATGCATCACAGGGAAAGTGTTATCTTCCACTATTAACTCTTTGTTGTGTCAATCATTACATTCTAGAGGTTATTTCTAATACCTTCCAACCATCTTTTTTCCACGATATATACCCTTATTATTAATGGCGCACATTCTCAAATTCTCACATAAATAAAAAAGAATAGATATGTTGTTTGTTTGACACTTGAATTGAACCATAAGTTTTCTACCTAGGAATTTGATTTATGAAGCTCTTATTGTTTACCCCAACAACCTTTAGCGAGCAAACGTTTAAAATACGTAGGGATGAAACAAAACAAAGTTTTGAAGTTTTGAAAATTGACCACAAGGTCTTGGGGTTCGAGACTTTCGATAAGCGCAAGCACTTACCGTTAATTACACCCTATTGTCTTAAGTTAAGCCTAAATAGGATACCTTGTTGAGGTGGTCTGAATCACATCACATAGATAGAGAGAAATGTCATAAAATGTACTTGTAAAAAGATATAGAACGTGAAAATTCTGTCTTTTATTAAGAACCATCAGGTTACATTGTTTTCTGATACAATTTTTTATTACAATTCAACAATCTGAAATTGTAGAGGGGGTGAGATTAGATACGCATAAATTCTGATTATTGAGTAATAATCAGACTATGAGGGGGTTTAGTGTCAACTTCGACATCGATTTAGAGCATAGGTGGATACTTCCCATTTAGGGACCCAAGCATAGCACTATTTTGGGTATGGGCAGATACCTCCAAGTGGGACCCAGTCTCATGCTGTTGAGAACATGGGTGGGTACTTCCAAGTGGGATGCAGCCACATTACCTTGATTGATGGATAGCTCCTTTGAGGCATCCGACTTAGGCTTGCAAGGCAGGAACTTCTCTTGGGGTTTCAGTGTGGGCCAAGTAGAAGCAGATGCCTCTTCTAAGGGATCCGAAATAGGGGGATACCTCATTTGAGGTATCCGAAGTAGGAGGCGGATACCTCTTTTGAGGTATCCGAAATTGACCCATTTGGTGGAAAATGACACATGTTTGTTTGTGTTGTTTTTAAAGAAGTTGTGAAACACGTGTATTATTATATTAAGTTCACAGATTTGTTGAAAATAGGGTTGGTTCTTATTCTCAAGTTTTATATACGAAGAATAGAGTTTTCTTTATTCTCAGATTTTGTCCATGAAAAATAGGGTTTTGGGACACAAAATTTCCTCAGAGTCCACAAAACTTAGTCTTTTGGGAAATAGGTTTTTCGGCCTATTTTCAGTCTGAAATAAGTGAGATTTCCCACTTCTCGAATATAGGACACAAAGTTTCCTCTGTGTCCACAAGTCTTGGTCTTTTGGGAAATAGGTTTTTCGGCCTATTTTCAATATGAGATAAGTGAGATTTCCCACTTCTCGGGTATGGGACACAGTTTTCTCTATGTCCACTTCCCTATGTTCAAATCTCTCTGTTCTTTGGAACCTAAAGAGGGCCACAAGGAACACACATACAGCAAGAACTTGTTAAAGTTCAAGTGGTCCATCTCGGGCCATAGGGTAAGGAGGAGGAGAAGAGCTTGGCTTCAAGTTCTTACATTGTTTCTCTTTTCTTTGTTGGAGATATGTGTATGAACATTATACATCATCCCCCCCCCAAATGATTTTATAGGGGGTGGGAACAGTGATAACATTGTCCACATTTTAGGGGGATGGGGGGAGGCATGCCCGCCACCCCCCCCCCCCGCAAAAAAATTTATTCCCAAAAAGTTGGTTGTACACCTACTTCAGATACTTCATTTGATATATTCGCCGCCACTTCATGTTTGGAAGCGGATACCCATTTTTGGGGTATCCGCCAAAGGGGATCCGGTTTGGGGTATCCGCTTGGGACTACCCGCCTAGAGGTATCCGCCCAGGGTACCCCCGATGCGAGGCCCCGCAAAATCCGAAGCAGATTATTTTGGAGACTGTTTAGTTTCATAGGGGATTTTCTTCAAGCGTCAATTTTTGACATCAACACTTGCATATTTCTAGAGAAAAGATAATGCACAATACAGCCGGCATGATAAACCTAGAAAATTACCTATACGGTCCTAGCAGAACGACTATGGCATAAAATAGTTATCTCTTGAATACCAAGAGGACTGATCTACTTATTCACATTGTATATCAAAATAATAACTGGGTGCTTTGTTTGAGAAACTACTATCCAGTAGCCACTTAGCACAACTCGAATACGGATCTACTTTAACAAATATGTTCGAACAAGAGGAACTACTTATCTTAACCACACAGGTATTATGTGAAGGCATACATGCCAGTGCTAGAACAAGACAAAGAAGTTACTATGGTATAATTTGATAATGTATAGGAATGCAAATAAAATTGTTGATGATTACTTTCAAGTTTCAACAGTCTAATTGATCAAGTCTCTTGAAAGAATACCTTATTATTAGTGATCGCTCTATTTCCAGTACGCCCTGCATCTATCTCAATGATCTCTGATGCATTTGCCCCATTGCAGTTCTCATCCTTGCACCGGACAAAAATCTGAGAAAGAATCGCTAGACAAGTTTCTTTATGCGCCAATGAAGTCATATCAGCTAAATGTAATTCCAGCGCTAGAAGTTTCAACAGCCATGCCCTCTGAATGCAAATCGATGAACAGATTATGGTCATCAATAAAGTAACTATTAAATATTCATAATAAACAGAAAGTGATGTCAAATATTATTCCTTTTGCCAGAAATACTTTAGTTTGCACTGCCCGGTCAGTTTTTTTATAATAGAAGAGATCAATAAAATCCCAGAATCAGATATTGCAAAAGTATATAAAGAAGGGCGTGGTGGGGTTACTTTCCTTTGTTCTTCTTTCACTTTTCTCCTTCTTTTATTACTTCTCATGTTCCCATTCTTCAGAGGTGGAAAGTATGGGGCTGCATTACTTGGATTTTTCTTATATTAATGAAAAGTTTTGCTTGCAATAAAATAGACTAATATACTTCACAGTAATGTAGTTAATTTCTTATACATAAAAAATTTGAAGATTGAGAAAAGCAAATAAAGAAATTTAAAAACTCAAAACTTCTTCCAGACCGAAAGATTGTATAAGACACTTTAGAAGGGAAGAAATAGGTGATTCAACTGGCCAAGTGCCAATGGTCGGCCAGCTTAATAAGCTTTCCAGAGTCAACCAGGTTTAGGAGGTGATATTCAGCCTAAACAGTAGCCTATGAGACAGACAATTTATGGAGATTGTTTTTAGCAGAACATTTAGCTAACTGACAAGCATAGCATGCAGACCTTTTTTTAAATCTTTCATTGAGAAAAGAAGAGAAAACGCTTTTCTTGCCGATAAAAATAAATCTAATAGTAATCTTCAAAGAAGTGGAGCGCTAGCATAAAATCAGCTTTGTTGACGTCCAAATCAAAGCTCTTGTGATTACAAAGGATATTGTCACTATTAATGGAAGATAAATGATTAGATTCAACTGTACAAAGTTTAGAACAAGGTATACCTGATGGAGTGTACTGATGCGAAGAGCCTGATTGTTACTCCTTTTAGGAAGTGGAGCAATGACAAAACCTTCCAAATGCTGAAAATACATATACAGTTTAGAAGATCAAAATGGAAAATTGAACACCAAAGTGATAGGAATAAATAGGTGGAAACATAATAAAGATAAACCTTTGCAAAGAACTGATATTTTTTAGTACATAGCAAATCCATTGTAGGACCAGTAGTCAATGAATCCATGCACAATTCATACAGGAGCTGCACGTAGAAGAAAAACATTATTCTAACCATATATACAACCTGTACAGAAAATATTAAGTTTTGGTTTGAACTAACTACAAAATTCATCTAACCTGAAATCCAAACTCGTAGAGTAAAGCATTTATTTCAGGCTTTGAAACCTTTTCCAAATTATCAAGAATAACCTTCAAGCAACTGCAAAGATTATCTGACATTAGTGCCTTATCCATTAGCCCAGGTTTGACAGGAAAATAAAGTTAGCAGAACCTGAAATGGAATTTTGGCTGGAGAATTGATCTTTCTACAGGGTCATCCACGTCAAATTTGAGAAGTAAATGTGTGATGTTGGGTGGTGGGCGACTAATATTATCAAGAAGAAGCTGACAAATACATAAACAAAGAAGGACATTTAAAACATTATTAAGTTGCAGATACACTGGCAAGCAGAAAAACAAGAAGGTATCTTGAACAACCTGCAATATAAGAATGCCGGCATCATCCTTTGAGTTCTCTATGATATGACACTCATCAAAACGTGACTCAAGCAAAGTAGCATAATCCTCTATAAGACTTTTGGTTGCATTCAACATCAATAGAAGCGGTACCAGTCCAACCATTCTAGAACTGTCAAGAGGCAACTTTCCAAGATCAATCTTTAAATAACCAGAATAATATGCCCAATGCTAGTCTCTTGAGAGAAAAAAAATCATTCTTGCTTCAAGCACCAATATATGTTTACAACAAAAGGACAAAGGAGAACAAAAATGCATAACAATACCTCAAAATACTCATTATTTTGATTGAACAGAGCTGAATTTGAGGTTGAAAATCGTATCTAATGTACTCCAGCAAAGCAACTATTTGGTTATGGTCTTGAGATAATATAATATCCAGGGGCTGCAATGATAATACAGTGAGACAAGTTGCTAAAACTTTTTAAAACAACATATCGGCAAAATACCAAATAGACCAAATGAAACCTGATATAAAGGGCGCCAGAATTCAGCAAGAAGCATGTCCTTTTCGAAAACTAGAATTATGATTTCTAATGCGAGATGCACGGCTTTCTCTAAAAGTTGCCCATATATTTGGCTACTCCGATCATTGATGACTGTGTTCACTCCCAGTAAAATAATACTCATAATATTACGGAAAGCTACTTTACCGCTCATGAAATCCTGCAACAACAAATTGAAGAATATGTCAACAGGAGTAATGTCGCAAGAAATATTAATTAAATTCAATAAATTCTTGATGCAATTAAAAGAAAAGGAGCATCAACCACAAGTAACACTTGTATACAAGGATAGTCTTTACTTCATTCAGGAAATATACTTGTGTAATTAACACTTATGGAGTAAATTAACCAGCGAGCGAACAGAAATGTTCTAGAATATACCACAGTACAACGAAATGCCAAGAACCACCACCAGGCAGCAGTAATTTATCCTCAATCATTGTTACAAAAAGACCCATTGTTGAGATATGTGGATAACATAGTCTCACGTTAGAAAAACTATGAGTAGTACATGGGTATAAGATATAACATGGGACAAACTTCCATAAGGCTTGAGTCTTTTGGATGGAGCCCCACTATATTAAAATCCTATGTGCATCCATGGGTGGGCCCATGTGTTGTGTGCCCAAACCGAGTTTCACACCCATAAAGCCCCACTTTAGCGGAAAGCGGTCCCGAAGTATTTCGCTTTTGCAAAAGCAGTAGGACAAATCCCTTGGGCAGCTTCAGAGGCTAAGCCCTGCTTAATGTTTGACACTCAGCTTAAACTCGCTTTTTATTGGATCAAAATGGGATAAAACCCTTAATTTTTCTTTTAAATTGCAAATTATCATATTAAACGATAGAAAGATTAAATCTCATTGTTGTCTCTAGTCTAAAACTTAATCAGTTTAGACCTTATATTATGAGTGCCCCCTATATTTATGAAGAAAATTTATCGTATTAATTATTAAACGCTTTTGCCGCTAAAATCTAAGCTTTCAGCTTTCCACAACATGGTGCTCAATAATATCAACAAACCACAACAAAAAAAATGCTAGGACCCACCACCAGGCAGCAGTGACATATCTTCAACAATTTCTACAAATAACTAAAATTTTGTACAATATAAATGTGATCACAATTAAGTACCAACTAATAATCTTAACGACACTGACTATATTGTTGAAACTTCAGATTGTCAGCATGATCTCCAAATTTTGCATTTGCCCCATACAAGTTAAAGTAATATGAAATGCCATCAGTGGTCACTAATACCTCCAAAGATCTCTTTTAAGTTCAGATATTAAAGTTCTTGTGAAATTATAGCTCAATCGCCTAGGTAGAAGTTCAAAGGATTAATTTAGCCCTTATTGTGACATGCTACCTGTGTCCATTAATATATCAGTGAATCCAGGCCATTCTCTTTAGGGTGAAACGAAGAAGAAAAAAAGCGCGCCGCGCGGGGGGGGGGGGGGGGGGGGGAAGAGGGCCAATGAAGTAGCATTCTAGCGCAATCATAAATGTATTCAGACACTACTGTTTTATGCTAAAAACTAATGGCATCCACGAAAATTCAGACATTTAGAAATGGGGTTTTAAGGGAGATTAAAATGTTGGTTTCCATAATTGACAGCACCTTATCCAGTGACTTTTGTTGCTTCATTTTAATGGATGTTCAGTGAGTTTAACCGATTGTTATAAAAAATTATTAAAAAAAAAAAAACTAATCCATAATAATGGTAGATATAATAGCAGAAAAAGAAATGTATACCTTCAGCAGTTCAATTGTGGGAAGTTGTGTTTCAAGTGGAGTGTGAGACGTCGTAGTCGACTGCGACAGATCAACAGCACTAGCAATTTCCTCATCCTTTACACTGTACATGCTCAAGATCCTGCATATAAAGCACAAATAAATATCCTAAGGCCATCCATAACATCATAAATACGCAAAAATCATATAATACTGGTGTAGCTAAAAGTCAGAAGCAAACTCTACTTAAATATAAAACAAAAACATTGCAGGACAAGTGCCTTCCGGAAAGACCAATAAAGAATTGTTTGTGTCTAAGAGGAACCTAGTCAAGACTTTCAAATAATTTGAGTACCCACATATGGAAGTGCTGAAGACAAGCAATAACCAACTGCCACTTCTCGCTTGGATCGGCATAGGCTCTCTGAGGAAAAGGCCCAAAGGCATGATCATATACAAATCTAAAGATCCCTACAAACCTGGTTATAAAAAAAAAAGAGGCTCATATCATTCCTTTTCTTGTATCTAGCTGATAATATACAGTCACGTAATGTAGGAAACTAATCTGAGATGATATCACGAGTCAGTACCTTCGACCTCTATCAGTGATATCTCTTTCTTCTGCAATCAGGGCATTTAACAAGTTTAGAAAGGATATGGTTGATGGATATCTTTCGCTCCTTGCTTCGACTTCATTCAGCTCAAACCGCATGTCATAAACCTGTGAGAGATATTACTTGATCAATGAAACATAAGCAAATAGGGGTTGCACTAGCATAATATTATGCAGGCACAGGCACAAGTTAAAGGGACTTAGCGCACCCATAGCCGATTCATTTATAACCTTTACTGCGGAGATACTGTAAAGGTTAATATTGTTTATTATGTCTTCCACTTAAATAATAAAGACTTTCATTTTGGGGGTTGGCACTGGATGATAGCACCTCCCTGTAAACATTCAAAGAGAAGGTGCTATTGGACATGGACTGAAAAAACAAAAAGATAGAATCCTACTGAATGCTCCCTCGTATACCCCCCTACAAAATTACCATTTTCATGTATTTTATTTATTAAATATGAGCAGTAATTGTGTAGATGCCTTCTATTTTTAGGATCTAACTAGCCATTAAGGCACAAATGATTCAATACAAATCAGATTTACTTTTTCGTCTTAGATAAATAAGAATATCAAACGTTTGTCCATAAAGACTATGGATGCAGATGTTGACAATATCAGAATAAGTTTTCCCAAAATATTAGAACATGTCTTGGTACAATTATTATAAACTCCAATATCCGCTCGTTTTATAGCTCGTTTTATATATTTAACTTTCACTTCTCTAATGCAAGGGATCATAAAATTCGAACTAATTGTTTCTGGAAGTTGTTTCTTATTCAGTAATTCTCCTCCAATAGCCATATACGATTCCTTATCGGGTTGGCCAAATATGGTATTGAGTGCAATATCAGACCAATATCCGCATTCATATCTGAAAAGTAAAAGAAATATAGTAGTTCTATTTTCTTCAAACTCTGTCTATTCATCTACTTCAGGGATGCCAGAATGAATCATCATGACAACTTAATTAACTGTCCAGATTGTATTTTCCTGTTTTATGGGTCAGAAATACTAGCTGAGGTATGCAGTAGAGGACTGAGCATGCTACAGTATGCGCAAAGGAAGAATAATGCATCGTTCAGTAGGGATAAGAAAGATAAGACTTAAGCCGTTATCCTGACGAAGCCATTATATATATGACTGGTGAAGGAGGATTCTCAAGATTGCTGAGCAGTCAAAAAAAGTTCTGGGTAGACTTTTGATATAATCAAGAATATATTCAAAAGAGCAATTTCTACGCCAGACGTAAGAAAACTGTTAAACTCTAAAATATCACAAGGAAACAGCGAGAACTTGATTTATCATTGCAACTTGTTGTCACATAAAGCTTAGCATATAGAATATCTATTAAAGGAATAAGTGGTTGTATATATTCAATTATGACAGAAACATGCTAATCCAATTCCCAAATGCTGCAAACAGGTCAGCCGTCAGCGGCTTTCCCTCTTTTCATTTCCTTTAGGGAAAAAGCCAAAGAAAATACAAGCCAGGATTTCAGTTCCCAATTGCATGGACGCTGAGAATTTACTACTGGAGTAAGCAGACACTCGGGTCATGAACAATTCTCCTCAATCACAATGAACAAGCAATCATTTGCATGTCCTTCTGTGGACATCAGAAAAAAAATGACACTCGAAGTTAATTAATCCATCATCAAGGAAAATGATTTTCACATCAATTGCAAGTTTGCAAAAGAACTGGGAAGGGTGTCAGCAACAGCACGTGTCAATTTTTTATGAACGTCTTCCTTAGACATAGTGAATAAGCAAAACGCCGACCTTGTGCCTAGGTATATTCAGATGTCAGATGGAAAACTAGCATTCAACTTAAAGCAGCTGTGATCAGTGGACCTTATTTAAAACATAATTCCAATCAATAATAAATTCAGTAAAGAACTGATAAGTTTTGTAGACACAGAAATTAGTTAGTTAAGAGAAAGATAAAACTCAGATGGCAAGCAAAACTCGCATCACCAGATGTCAATAAACCATAGCCACCAGAAGCAATCATATTTGAAGTTAAAAAAAAGGTGAAGATGGAAGGGCATACTGCCAACTAGTTCAGCAGAATAGTGCGGGGCACATAGCCTAGCGGTGGGCAATAGGAGTTTGTGGAGGGAGACCCGGAATCGAACTCGGGATCTCCCATTTAATGCTTCGACGAGGGGCACGCGGGGCCGGTGGGCTTCGTTGCGGTAAAAAAAAACTAGTTCAGCAGAATAAAGAAACCTAATTCAGAAACATCTTCACAACAACAAGACCTACACACACACACACACACACACATATATCAAACCGGTCAGCGTTTTTTAAAAAAAAGGGAACTCTCCGTCTACGGCATATTTTAACGATCCGATCCGTTCAATTGATCACCCAATCCTCAAATATGTGTATGAAATATATTTGCAATAGACCACTCCCTATATATATATATATATATATATAAAGAGAGAGAGTGAGAGAGAGAGAGATTGACTATGATCCTATCGAAAGGATTTGAAACAAATTCTTCCCACTTTTTCACCATTAGATTAACTTTAGAATGTGTGCTAACAATTATGAATAAAAGCTTTCATTTATTACCAAACACAACATAATTGTCAGCATACATCCCAAAATTAATCTAATGGTGAAAAAGTTTTTCAAATCCTTCCGATAGGATCCTAGTTGAACTATATATATATATATATATATATATATATATATATATATATATATATATGAGAATAATGGGGGAAAGAGGCCATAAGAAGGAAATTCCTCCTATGTCATCGGAATAATACTCCCTTCATTTTTCCCGACAATAGGCATCCGTCATCTTTGATGTGGATACGCCAAATTTCATTTGATTCCAACACTTTTTCACCGTTGATTTAGTGGGTGCAAATTTAACGGCTTACCGACAATAAACTTTTTACATTACTAATTCAAAGATGAAAAAATGGTAGAATCACATGAAATTTGGTGTATCCATGATAGGTGACGATCATTGAATAAAATGTTGTATGATTGATTTTTATTTACGCCATAGGAGGAACTTCCCTTCTACGGCCTCCCCCCCCCTCTCTCTCTCTCTCTCTCTCTCTCTCTATATATATATATATATATATATATATATATATATATATATATATGAGGTGGCGGCCCCTTTTTAAAAAAGAAACCCCGCCTTAAAACACACATACCCCCATATATTTCACCAATCCAAACCGGTCATGTTGATCTATACATAATATGAAACCCTTATGTATAAAAATCTCGAGATTTAAAGACCTCTAACAAGTCCATCAAGTGATCGTGTTTTTCCTATATTGATAAGCCGTTAATTTTTCTATCCGCTTGATGAACACGATGTAGGTCTTTACATCACGAAATATTTTGTGCATAGGGGTTTTATAATAAGTAGATCAAAATGACCGGTTTGGATCAGTGAAAAACATGGGGGTAACATGTGTTTGAGGGGGGCCCTTTTTAAAAAAGAGGTCGCCGCCTCATATTACTTCTCACACACACACAGACACGCGCGACACGATTATTGTTAACTATACCTGTGAAGACATATGTTGTCCACTACGTCCAGCAGGATCAACTACTACGGGAAGATCATATTGCTCAAGGTAACTCCAGATAGTATCTTTTAGTTCAGGAGAGACTTTAATGAAAGCAGCAATAGCATTCCGCAGTGCACCCTGTACACGAATATTAAAAATCATTAATCAATTACCCCAACAGACTGTTCTGAAGTTCAAAAGTGGACTCAAACCTTTAAATATGGAGGTACATTCTCATAGCTTAGGAGCTTAAACAAGGGTTCAATATCTGGAAACCATTTCTTCCTTTCAATACGATTTCCATTTTCCACCACCTGCGTTTTGATAATCTTTCCTCGTTATCAGAAGTAAGAAAACTCACCAAGCTGTATCAAACAGTGAAGACAAAAAACAAATAATGTGCCATATAAACCTTTGCAATTCATGACTACTATATGGACTGTAAAGGATACTACAGATCTCTTGTACAACTATCAATGAGGGCTACAAGTTGATTGAGGATCGTATCTGTAGTCTTAGAAGTAACGATCTAATTATGTGCTCATCTCTGAAATGTTTTCAGGACCTTAGTTTAAATTATTGACCCCAAAGGACAATGTTTCTTACACTTGATAGTACCATAATGGATAACTGAATCCAAGTCCAAAGTTGCTGATTTGTACATTTTTTAACTTTTATTGTATTTTCATGAAGATCCAAAGTAAAGAAACACATTGATCTCACTAGCATGATGAAGGCTTGAAAGTGGTTGGGAAGGGTTCCACAGGGGACAGATCAGTCGTCCAAAGGAATTAGAGTAAATTAGCAGCTCTATGGCTACTAGGATGCACAAGTTCAAATGAATGTGAAGGAATTCATGCTTAAAGGGAATTGGAAATGCCATCAATAAAAACATTAGCATAAGAAGACCTTTTCCCATCTCATAGCAAATCATTAAATTTCTAATTGATGCTGAATAGTTTCTTCCAAAAAGATAAAACATAAGAAATAAAACTAAAAAATTGACTATGATGGCAATCAGTGAGCATATCACTTTGCTGGTCACATATAATCCTATAAACTTCAATCAGATATTCGCATAAAACCTTTTGTTAAAGAAAAGATATACCTCACAGATCAATATCACACAACAATAGAAGATGCGGACAGGAAAAATTACAAAAAATAACAAAATGAGTGAGAGAACTCAGAAGTCAGAACTACTTTTTATGTAGTCATCCATCACCTTCCACACAAAAAATGATATGACTATCAGTAACTCAAAACAGGAATATCAAACCTTCTGAAGAACATTCAAATATGCAACAAGAGCCTGTGCATCCCCGTCCTGAAATTCAGGCAACATGCTTCCAGAACTTTGAAGGGTTTGTTTGAACTTCTCCTCGTAAATAGATATGCAATCAAACAAGGTACTCCACCCAATAGACCGAAACATTTTACCTTGAAGCAACTCAAAAACCTTTGAAGCACCCTCCTCATTAGAAGCCTAAGATGTTTAAACGATTAATAATAATTTAAACACTCTGAAAATCATATACAACCACAGCTTATACTTGAGGCATACCAGAGTTTTGAGCACTCTAAGGAAAGCAACAAGAGTGTGTATATTAGTATGATCCTCTCCAGCAAAGTTAATAAATGCCCACAGATCTTCGTTTCCATACAGTAGCTCCGGTTCTTTCTAATGTGTTGCAACAGAAATTTGCCAGCACAATTAGATATAGAAGTAAATCAATAAAGCAAAAATCAGATCAGAAAATTCAATGTACTATAACTGCACCACGGCAGTAAACCAACCATGAACATATAACAAACAATACCATAGTATAATGCCAGCCAACAATCAAGCACATGAAACCTATTTGAGCATAAGAATAGGTCCACTCGATTGCAAAGCCTGCCTGAGGTGTTTCCATAGAAAGCACATGAAAATGAGTAGAAAATGACATCTGTTTCACTATACTTGCTGAGCCCAAATGAGGATACCATGTACTGAAGAAGTTTTATATTCTGGAGCTATATGTCTGCCTGTTCTGTGTATTTCAATTCTTCAAATACAATAGAGAAAAGGAAAAGATGCATCTAACTCAAGCTATAAGAGATTCACCTATATCCTCGCCATAAGAAGAACAATATGTATACGGCCTCATTATTTTTTAGAGTTCACAACTCTTTATAGCAAACGAGACCATGCAAGTCATTCAATTTTTAAACGACGATCTACAAATTGAATCACTTGCATGTTTTATAATGAGAAAACACACATTGACTTGAAGTTTTATTGTATTGCAGTTTTATAATGGATCCAGCATGCGTGCATGTACTGATTAAGCCAAGCGTCCAAGGTTATTAGAGTGCCTGAAGACAGCTTAGCGATTGTGTTGCAGACTATGAAGCCCAAATACTTGTAAATGCCTAAGGAATCATCCCCGATCGCGAATCAGAGTCGTAAAACTCTCATATTCGCACGGATTCGCTACCGGGATTCGCAAACCCGAAATTTTGGATTTAAATAAATAGGAAAACCACCTAAATACTCACCGAGTAGTCCCGGTTCGCGACTCGGGTCCAGTGATGTAAGTTGTTTAGTTGATGTAGTTTTGATGTAGTTAAGAGCAGATTGATATTCGAAATCCACCCACTAACCTAAATACCTAACTGATTCATCCAATCTACTGTACGTAAACATCAACAGATCCAGGGTTCTTCCTCCCAATGCTGCCTTGCCTCCCCTCTTTCGTCACCTAGCTCGTCGAAGCCGCCACCTCATCGAAACCTCCTAATCAGCGACTCTCTCTCTCTCTAAAATGGACCCCAACCTCTCCTGAATCGACACCTCTTCTCTTTCTCCCCCACCCGAAATTAAGGCATTCGAATACTTTTCCTTCTTTCTCTTTCATACATACAGACCCACCCACCCTCCCTCCCTCACAAGGAAATCATAACTACACTATGACCTCTCCAATCATTTTTTTTACAACACACCTATTTATGAATTTGCTTCTTTCATGTGTACTGTCTATTGTTGGTTACTAATCATAGTCTTTTGTTATGCCATTTACATTTGTTCACTAGTGATCGATAGCCTAATAATGTGTTTATATCTATGTCAACTATTCAATTTACATTGTTGATTTGAAAGTGCACTGTATATCTAACATAACACCCTTATTTAATCATATTATTATATATAATTATCCTTATTATGTATACCTATGTCAACTATTCAATTTACAGTTGTTGTTTGTTTGATTATATATAATTATTATTATATGTATATTTTAATATATATTTATATGTATTAGTTTAAAAATCGATATAAAAACAAATCCTGTATCCTAGGTTTTTGGAAAATTGTGAATTTGTGAATCCGTATCGTATTGCATCATATCTGTATCCGGCCCATGCTACATAGGTCGCACAATATGTACTCAACCCATCTATTCACGGCATTGGCTCAGAGACCAGAAGAAAAATTGAGCCTTGAATCTTGATTAACAAGGTAAAAGCCATCCACCTCCAGAATTAAACACGCTGATAAATTCCTGTGAAATTTGCATACCAAAAGGCAGCAAAGCTTAAAGTCCAAGGGCACGAAAGATTTTGTTCATTTTGCGAGGATATTTCTGAACAAGTTCCAGTTAATAGCTTGGTGTTTGTATCATAGATTGAAAAATAGATGGCTAGATAACCAACAACAGGTCAGAATGATGCGGTTAAAGGGGGAAATACCCAGAAATTGAATGCAGATGAAAGAGAACGTTGAGATGGATGAGTGGTAATACCTAAAGAGAGGATTAGAAAGTGAGCATCCGAAAGAAGTTCAAGGCAGCTGTAAAGCCTGCAATAGAAGAAAAATGAGCAGCTTCCATTGAGATGGTTTGGGCATGTGCGGCGGAGACCAAGAAGTGTGCAAGTTAGGAGGAAAAGTAGAATACGAGGGTAGGACCGTGGGTGGATGCTAGTGTAAACAGATTATGTGACTCAGACAAACCTTGTTAGGGAGCCAAACTCTTCAACCATACCAGAGTTATCTGTATTATTTGGAGTTCCTTCATCATCAAAATGCTAATTAGGTGTTGTACCATTCAGACATTGATTCCGCTGCCAAACTACGCAGCACAACAGCATGTTCTTAACATTTTAGCAAGATACATACTTGCTTCAATTTATCTTATAACCCCACGGATGGGTTAACTGTGAATAGGGCGCATACTCACTCCCTACACAATTATGCTTGTGTATCCCTGTTTTTTCTACCTTGTTCTAGAAACCTAATCCACTTTACCCAGCAGCCTGCCATAAATGTAATCTATGCTCGCTTATCTCTAAGCTCACCCTCTCATGCTTCCTTCTCTGGCGACAAGATGGCAGAGTGTCCGCAATCAAAATGGCAGTGATGAGGTGATAGTGAGGCAAGATGAAGCACATGAGACAATGTGTTTGCTTCTTTTTTTATTCCTCCTTAATTTGCCTTGTTCCTCTATTTTGCAAATCTGGTACTGCCAGTGCCACTGCTTTTTGCTAGTATTTTTCTCTTCTATCTTATTCGCAACTTCTACGGCAGTTTTCCTAGTCCTTTTCCCGTCTTTCACTTCCTATTTTAATGTTGCTCTTGCTTCTCTTTTTTCGATCTTTTCCATTTTTCCCTTTAAAATCATGCTTTTCTGTAACAGTTGCGCACATCTATGACCAAATTCAGTGTGTATGTGTACTCTCAACCAGCATTAGTAGCACCAAGTATTTTAGCGCTCTAAGGCACTGTGAGTGCTTCTATTTGCTTTCTGCTTGACTTCTGAAACACTGTCACAACCTAAAAAATCTCAATGGGTTCCACAACTTAGATAAGAATAATGTGTATGCATAACATAATTAATGAATGAAAATAAGTATCCCATTAACGATTATTACTAAAAGCAGATTAAACTGTAAAGGTAGAGTCGAAAAAGGAAAGGAGAATAATTGCATATGGTCGTTTATTTAATAGATTGCAAGAAGATAACAAGTTTCAAAAGTTAATCTAGGAAGAAAAGGACCGTAATTATACCTGATAAATTTCACCAACCAACTCCAAAATAGATATAAATGGCTGGCAACTCATGTGGGCTTGCTGTTGTGAATTTAAGGCATTGTCATCTCTATATTCATCAGAACCCGCCATACTATATGGACTAAGGGCAGTCATAGCCTTCTCCTTCATTTCTTTCACCTGTTGAACAATGTGCAACAATAAAAACAAAAGCAAATCGAAGAAACACTAAACCGGCTGAAATAAATAAAATTGCAGGAATATACATGTTTATCATAAATCCACAATATCCTGTAACATCAACAAAGAGATTCTATACCGATAAGACAATTATTATTCGAACACGAATTTATTGGTGGTAAGATGTACCAGTGATGGCCCCTGTATTTGTACCAATATGAAATGTGATACCAGTCAATACACCCAAAATATAATTAGCAAGGCCATACTCCAGGATCCATGCACATAAAATTAAGGAAAATGTCAATTCAAACAAAATGATATAGAACAAGCACCAGACGAGTCTTTGACCTCGCTTTGCCCAAAGATACGAGTTATTTTCGAAACCAGAATGCATCGAAATAAGAACTGCTACAACCATTGTTCATTTAAGAAAAAACAGCTTATGGAGGGGATAGCAAAATGTTCTCTAAAATATTTTGATTGATAGTTATAGATAAGGAATATTTGTAATGCCTTGCCCCCAACCCCCAACCCCACCCTCAAAACCCCTGCAAAATAAATAAATAAAATTTAAGTCATGAATCCACCACTGTGATAAAAGGCTTAAAGCTTATTCCCTTGTTGAAATTGTTGAATACTGTTGTCTTTCTAAAACAGTTGAGAGACGGTTTCTCATAACTTTATAACATCAAAGCAAGCAGCTTCTACTTCGGAGAATAAGATTCGTGCTCAGAACTTGCTAGAAGAATTGGTTTAGCCTCGAAATCTGATATCGCGTCAATGAGCAGCGGGAGGGCTTCCTCCCACAAATAGGCAGGAATAAAAATATAATTTAAGAAAAAGTGCCAACTCATCAATTCAAGAATTATAGTAAGAGCAATACTTTATCTACCACTTTGACTTCCTACCCTCTTATACTAAAGAGGTAAAAGGATGGGTCCCACGTCATAATCTCATGCATGGACCCATGATGTTTATGTCTTGGATACAAGATGGCAGGGATTGAGGAGGATAGGTAAAGCAGTAGTGTTATAGTAAAGGCTGTTAAGGATGCATAGATTAGCCTGTAGTCAGAATTACTTTAAAGGTTTATTTCATAGCATACTAAAAAATTAAAATAGTAATCAAGTACTCTAATTAATCATCATTCTTGGTTATGATATGGTATATCTTTATAATATAGATTGGAAGCAGTAGTTAGAAGCCTGGTTTGGACTAAAAAACTACACTTTCTAGTGCTAATAAAGGACTATGCTTAATATTGTGGGAAAGGAACTCTTCTACAAATTGCTTGGAGCCTTGAGCACAACAACTATTCTCAAATCTACCTTACAAAGAAGGGCAAAGCACAAGAAGAATGATGCACAAACCTTGTCTCGGGTAAGAGGGTGAGAAAGAAAGAACATCATCAGCTTGTGCATGTATCCATTATACATATAAACCATATCTTCATCATCATTCTGCAAACATAACATGTGAGAGGGGTCAGCCATCCGAAAAGTCAACCTTCACAAGAATTCTGGATATCCCGACGAACCTGTAAGAACTAATTCGTTACGCCCCACTAATAATCACCATCAAACATCTAGGTATCAATAATGGTAATTTGTATTAAAGTTTTCAGATCGTAAAATCTACATGGGCCCATTACATACATACTTGATGAAACCAGTAACTACAGTACAGCTATTCACTTATCTAAGGTACACAACAAGAGTACCTATACCTTAGCAACAAATCCATGAACCACGCAGTGAGATTTGATAAGCAAGAATTATACAGATAAATGCAAAAAAATCGATCTAATTAGAAAGACATGTCCACCAACTTCATAACATAAATTTACATGCAGAGGTGGGATCGTAAGTTCTTAGACAACAGACTGCAGAGACAAGGCATCAATATTATGATTGGGAAAACATATGGTCCTTCTCACAGATTCTCTCTTTGCCCGCCTTGACCCTCTTAGAAAGGTAATCAAGGCAACGTTTGATGCAACCTAGTTCTCTCTTTCACAAGAATTGCAGGGAAGGTGAGTTGCACAGCTGCAGGATAACAATCAGCAAACATTATGCCAAAAATATTCAATAACAGCTTCTATGCACTGTTGTTTTGGAATTATCATTTCTGCAGAAGCTCTAGGAAACTCAATAATAATGACCAAATAGACAATTTATGTTTAAGATACTGAGAATTAAAATTTAAGGAACATGAAAGGCAGATGGGTATGCTTACATATATGAACCTTTAAACCTCTGATATAATATAAAATGATTGACTAAAGCAGCATTTTCCATGAAAATTTAAGATATGGTAAGACAAGAATAAGGATGTTGTATGATTCTCTCTATAGAAATAACATAGACAAAAAAAATTATCAAATAGATGTATATACAGCACCATCTAAACCAACTACAAAGGTACTAGCACATCAAATGTAGGTGCAGCTTAAAAACATGTAACCTGGTAGGCGGCACTTCGGAGTACTCTGCTGAGCAAAAATTGAAAAACATTGTTTGCACAAACAGTTAGCAAACATGAGTATATATTGGACACATCCTGCGATGAACCACCAGCGGCAATTTCCCTTGCACTTCGATCTTGAGAGATAATCATGTGTACAGCCCATGCTAGTCTAATAACATCAATGAATCCTTCAACATTTGGATTGTTCCCAGTAACCATCAGCTGAAGTCAGCAAATATCATAGAATATCACAATCAGCATATAATGATAAAGGCTAGAAAGAAAATATATAGGCGAGCTTACTAGTTCATGAAACTCAATTCTGAAGGAGGCGTCATGAAATGGTGTCGATGATCCATGGGAAGCTATGCTTAGAGCATCAGATATGAAAGCAATCACAAGAGTGAACATAAGGCTGAACGTAATCTGCAATAGGTGAAACAGATATGAGACAATGATAACATTGTAATGGAGGGGGGGGATAAGCACCTACAGAAGAAAAAAAACTCAGAAAATAATCACGGTGGAATATTGCTGAAAACTTGGATTCAGGACCTGAGTAATATGGATATATAAAACCGTGAAAAACAGGTCCAAGCAACTATATATATGGTCAAAAACAGATAGTGGATCTTGCAATGTAATGTAAACTGCTGTTTCATGCATGACATGTATGCTGCCCCACTTCTCGTCTCTGGAAAAATATTTCCAATCATTTTAAGTTGCTAAGAATTTTATTTCAAATCACGTATGGTTTATTTGAGCTTTCTAAGATACTGAAATTTTTTTAATAAAAAAAAACAAGACATCAGCAATTTGAAATAAAATGGCTTGTCAAATAACTCATTCTCTTGTTAATTTCCTGAAACTATTGTTACCAAAAACTAAATATTTTTTCAAGGAAAAAACCAAGTAAAAATTAAAGGTTTTGATTTATTTCGGCAAGGGTGTATTGCAAGAAAAAAATTAACAAATCTCTGTGATAAACAAGTCATGGGCTCTGTATACGAGGAAAACAATATTTATAATGCCTGATGACTTTTTCCTCTAAATCCACTCTGTAAGTACATGACAGGTGTCTTTAATAGTTTACATTTTCATCTAGACTCATATCTGACCTAGGGAAACTTCCCTTGACGCAGGATGGATCCCTCATCAATCTTCCTACTCGGATATATGAGCTTAGGTAGCAAAATGGAATGAGATAGGTCACCCTACCAGCCAGCTAACTATATGGTACTATAAATGACTCTGTATCGTTCACAATTACCAGGTATAAGAATTTTGGCCAAATTACAGAAAGTTGATGACGTCAGATTACAGCCAATCATAACTTGGCTATATGGTCTTAAAAGTGTGCTCCATGGAGGCTGCATATTGACAAAAGGCTTAAGCTGATGATATTCATCATTAATATATTTTACCCCTTATCACTTTTTTCAAATTAGGAGAAATCAAAATAGACCTAAACACCCCCCAAGAAACCAACTCATCAGATCTGATGTGGTGGTTTATGATATAATTCAAATCTTCATGGTATTAAGTTTTGCTACAAGATTCTGGAAGGGAGACACGACTTTATTTCTTGAGGAAGCAATGCTTAGATTACCAACTGAATTTCAAAGTTAACCGAGATTATATAATAATGTTGACACCTGGAGTTGTACAGTAGAGTCGCTAGTATTAACTTCAGCTGCACAATCTTTTAAGGTTAGAAACACATCCTTCACATCTTTTGGACCTGTGGAAAATGTAATGAGTAAATATTCATATATATCGGCAAAAACTTTGTGATCTATATAACACATTTTAGAAGCTTTTGAAGCAATTGACAAGAACAAGTAAAATCTTTAAAAAAAATAAACCTTATAATATCAAGTTCCAAACATGATCTAGCACTTATCATCATCATCATCGTATTTTCCATCAACATGGAGTTGGTTATAAAGCAATCTCCATGAAGCAACCTTCGCCACTTCCATCTCCCTCACCATCTCCCTCACACATTCCTCAACCTAAACCTACCTGCGATTACCTAAGGCCATTATCTAGCACCCAAACCGAATCCGATTCTAAAATAGGAAGATGAATTGAGAAAGAGAACATGCAATCGTAGTTTGGATTATAGTTATCTTTGTCATATCTCACCAAAATGCACTCTACCTAGATTTTTTTTAATTACCATTTTGTTAGGCTCAAAAGGCAAGAGAAGGATTTGAAAGCTTAGGTTTTGAATACATGGGAGAAAGTCAAGGGACGAGGACTAAACCTTTTCCACACAATGGTTAACCATTGACTACCCTCAACTTAAAATCTTAAGAGAAATTGGGAATGTCCTAATGTGTGATAAAACTTGAAAAATTCAAGAAGTTTAATAGTTCAAGGATTAATATTGAAATATGAGTAAATTTAGGAATTAAATCAAAAACACCCTTCAAATTTTGACATAGACGCACAAGAGCAAAACGGGCAAAACATTGGAAACTACAAAAGTTGAAGCTCTGGACATGAGGAGAAGTTGAAATCAAAATTGAACTGAATGTTTGGACCATGGTTTGAAATCTTGGC
The DNA here is from genome assembly GCA_030015575.1 of Agapanthus africanus. Classification (NCBI taxonomy): domain Eukaryota; kingdom Viridiplantae; phylum Streptophyta; class Magnoliopsida; order Asparagales; family Amaryllidaceae; genus Agapanthus; species Agapanthus africanus. The sequence continues at coordinate 529,714,959 of CM057343.1, forward strand.
CGATCCCAGTCCGAGATGGCCAATTTCGATCCCAAAAATGACAATCTAAGTACAAAATGTAGTTCTCGAGGTTTTGAAAGATTTTAGAAACTTCCGAAATATTCTAGAAAATTGTAGAAAACTTTGGAAGAGCTTAGAAGCTTCCGAAATATTCTAGAAACTTATAGAAAACTTTGGAAGAACTTAAAAGCTTATAGAACCATGAGAGATGACGAAGACTCTAAGAAGCTTCCATGAAAACATCTAAAGTAAAATATCATGTGTGGATATTTCTTATGAAAATATCTAGAATAAAATATCTAATATAAATAGAAATATCTAGTGTGTGGAAGTTTCCTTAAAATTCCTATAAATAGACACCTAACTCTCATTTGTAAACATGAAGTGGTCCTAAAAGTTTAAAATAAAATTGTTCCCTTTATCTTTTATTCTCTTTCTATTTTCTTTAGCTCACATACTTCTCTCTCTACTTCTCTAATTCTAATAATCATCTTCAACACTCTTTCTTCGACTACAACAACTATTCTACTCTCAAATACTAATAAGTGTTTAGAAGCGGGTGTTAATATTTGGCAAGGACTTGAAGGATAAGCTACATTTTCTTTGGATCTAAAACACAAGGCAAATCTCAAGTTAACATAATCATATATACTCAAATACCCACATTCAAGTACGTTCTACACTTTCACACTTTCTTCCACCACCTTGTGTAAGTTCATAGTGCTAGTGCCGTGTTAACTATGGCGTTTGCGGAATCAAAATCTTTAATTTTACTTAAGCACCATACACTATAACCCTAGAAATTGAATTCAAACACTAAATTAACTAAAACAAAAGGAACTTATCTACTAGGTTGAGGACTAAAATCTATGAAGACGTGTCCTTCGGCTCTTTTGTGGTCCACTTCTTAAGCTCCTAGAGCTGTTGGATCGAACTTGTAAGGAAATCTCCCTACGTCAAAGACGATCCACCCGAGAATACCGGTTCAAGCTCTAGCCTCTAGTAATAAGCAAAGAAGCAACTAAAGATCAGGATTTGCAAAGTCTTAATACTTAGTGTCACGTCCCGCTTCCCAAAATACATAAATACGGGCATATAGTTAAAAGGATCACGAATTACAATGGAATTATATTGAAACTATCACAAACTAGCATGCAATCAGATAAACTTATTATTGGTAAAAATACAGATTAATGCTATAATATTGAAAAATGATATTACTTGCTAAACAATATAAATTGTATAAAAATTGGTGTAGGTAAAATAGCATGTTGCAAATTTGGGAACTTGACTCGATGATATACTCACTACGAAATACAGATTTTTCGAACGACGGTGACGTTCGAAATCACGACGTATACACGACCTTGGCCACAAACGACTGTGTAATACTCTGGGGTAACTGCTGGTGTTCTGTGGAATTCTCAGAGGCTGATGTTTAGGATCGAAGGCGACGGCGACGAGTCGAGGTTCACCGGCGACGAAACGAAGTCGGAAAAACAACTTGAGAAAGAAAAAAGAAAGAAGAGATGAAGGGGGCCTGGGTTTGAAGCGAGGATAACTAGAGATGAGGTATGGGTCGTGTTCGTCGGCAAGGAACTAGGATGGCGACGACGGTTGGCTCTGACAAAGCAACGACAGAGCACAAAAGGTGTCGGCGATGGTTGTTGGGTTCTAGGTTCAAAGGAAGGCAAGGAGAGGAAGTGGTAGGGTTGTCGACGAGGAGATGGGTCGATTTCGACGGCGATGACGAGATCGGGAAAACGAGACAATAAGATGATCGGCGAAGAAAAAAGAAATGAAGATGATGATGATGTCGGCGGTGATAGTGATGGTGGTGCTCTGGTGCTGGCGTGAAGGAGAAGATGACGAGGATGGTGATGGTGGTAGTGTAGGGTTCAGGCGGCAGAAAAGGAGAACAGAGGGAGAAAGGGATGGGTGTTCGGTTGTGGGGTCAGAACTCCGGTGAAGTCACGAGGAAGGAGGCGGCGATGATGAAGAAGAGGAGGTGACGATGAAGAGGGTAACGATGACGACGAGGTGGGGACAGTGGCGAGGGCATGGGTTAGAGCTCGGGCGATAAGTGAGAGAGAGAACGACGGCGAGAGAGAGACAGAGATTTTATTAATAAAATATGAAAGCACATGTTATTATATATATAGTATATGTATTATAGATTTATATATATATATATAATGATTTGTAGATAATATCAATTGTTACCAAACTTTCACCCGGAAATCTTTTAAAATATATTTTCGAAAGATATACCCATACGTAAGATCTTAAACCATAAATATTCCTATAATAAATACATATGCCCCCAAAGTAAGATTTAAAAAACATATATAAATCTTTAATTAAAAATATAAAGATTATTAAATATTTTGTTAACTTATATTTTGGGATTTGCACATAAAAGATAAGAGTAAAACGAGATATGAGGTGATATACCATGCAATGTCAGGCAGCAACAAAATTATTTTATTCATAACTTTTGATATATAAATATATATAAACATCTAAATATATATAATGTGGGTATTATTCTAGATTCACATAAAACACTTCACTGGCAAATCTCAGATACAATCTTACATCATATTGGTATCTAAACATGCGGGTTGGGTCGGAGAACGTCTACTACTATTCGAATCATTCGCAGCCCAAAAGATAAAATAAAAGAATTATAAAAGCAAGACTTAAAACCAAGTTATATTGTATAAACATATTAGGGTGTTACATTATACCCAACTACAAAGAATTTCGTTCTCGAAATTCATGAAATAGGAAAAGATAAGAAGATTGGGATCTAATGAAAAAGATGTGGAAATTTTTGTCGAATCTCGTCTTCACGTTCGAAATCACGACTTATACACGACCTTAACCACAAACGATGGTGTAATGCTCTGGGGTAACCGTTGGTGCTATGTGGAATTTCCAGAGGCTGGTGTTTAGGATCGAAGGTGACTGCGACGAGTCGGGGTTCGCCGGCGACGAAACGAAGTCGGAAAAACAACTTGAGAAAGAAAGAGAGAAAAGAGATGAAGGGGGTATGGGCAGGTAGCAACAGAATTATTTTATTCATAACTTTTGATATATAAATATATATAAAGATCTAAATATATATAATGTGGGTATTATTCTAGATTCATATAGATACTCTTCACTGGTAAATCTCAGATACAATTTTGCACCATATTGGGTTCTAAACATGCGGGTCTGGTCGGAGAACGACTACTACTATTCGAATCAATCGCAGCCCAAAAGATAAAATAAAAGAATTATAAAGCAAGACTTAAAATACCAAGTAATATTATATAAACGAACTAGGGTGTTACACTCAGTAAAGTATTTGTGTAAAGATGCTCTTTATTTTTCTCAAAACTCTAAAGAGAAATGAGAAAGATCAACTCAAGAAATGGCTATAAAGAGATGATATAATAATTATCTCACTTTCCTTCTCATCTCTTCATCTAATAAAATATAATACAAAGTGGATGGGTTTGAGACTCACTAGTGTGAGTCACAAGCCTACACACAACTAAAAGAGATGAGATAAAGAAAGAAGCCACCTCACAAGTGTATACATATACATACATATATAAATATATATACATATATATACACAACCATGTATACCCGTATCTATAAAAAATATGTATACCCGTATTTCTACCAAAATACAAATAGCGTATTTGTATCGTATTAAGAAAGAAATATATGTATTTGTATCGAGAAAAAAATACATGCATTCATACAAATACACTTATTTGTATAAATACCGTATTCGTGTTAAAATACAAAACCCAAATGAGAGCAATATAATACTAGTTCCATATCTTGCTATCTTTCAAATCTACTAGTATTACCAAAATGTCTGATTAAAGCACGTGTATAAAATACGCGTTTTATCGAACACCTGAGCGTATCAAAATACGCATACTACACTGTTTCGCCTGAACCGGAAAACCCACTGTGTGGGCTCTAAAGAATCAACAATATGCCGGCAGTGGGTTTAACCACAAGCACGTCAGTAGCACTAACTGTACGAAACGGCTACCCGGGTATCTGTTGAAAAGAAGGCTGGCAAGCAAACTCGTCTGTATCCCTACTGAGCCTATCTGTGACAATCTCCATACAGTCTAGTATGTTCGTCTGAGAGTATCGCATATCAAGTCTAGAGGATGGAAAACGTCAAACCCCTAATAACCTGATAAATTGTGTCAATGTGGGCTCAAGACCATCCAAGAAATTACTGACCACACTATCAGTAAATCTCAACTGCCCTGGCCAGGGCCTTAAGGTTTCAGTCAACCGTACACATCGCGACATCGACTCCCTATACCGGGAGAGACGAATCACCGACAATCGCTCACAGCCTCCATATGGCTCGGAACTGTAGCCAACCAAAACCTGTTTGCACGACTCAGTAGAGTCGTGGTAGGGTGGTAATCAAAGCACAGTGGGAACTCATACAAAACAAATGACGATCTCAGGTCGACAGACTAACATGTACTTATGTCACATGAGAGATACTATCCGACGTTAGGTATAATACCATCCAGCAACTCCCGACGAGTCCGTTCAGGGTAACTCATAACCTAATAAGCCCCTGTATACTATCTTTGGTGTCATACACCAATGGCTGTGGACCGGCCATCTCCCCTGACTGGAATAAGAAACGTATACACAAGTCTACTCTGGAATATCAATGCCTAGTCTCGAAAATCCAACGACTGGGGACAATTTTAAGGATGTGCTTAAAGACTACCCAGCCCCCATTAATATGATTGTCATCACAACGCTGGTAGTCAACCAAGAATCCTACGGGCTTTATCAATATCTATTAGCGATATGAAATAACAAGTATAACATATACACATGTAAGATAAAGACAAACCAAATAGTATACTATCATATCGAGCAAGATTGTCCCGTACATATATATCCCCAACATCCTGTACAATAAAAGCCTCTAGGGCATATATATCCTAACAATCTCCTATTGGCACTTAGGCCTTTTATTGGCGTATCGACTACCCAATGTCTGCGCTAAAGCCAGTTGTCACGTCCCGCTTCCCAAAATACGGAAATATGGAGAGTAAAGAAGACCAGCCGTGCTACCTACGGTAAGAAAAGATCCTTCCATAGTCGCATAAAGACTGTTTAGCTAAACCTGTCAAGATAATGTCCAAAAAAGAATAATATTGATAAACATGCTGCAACGAAATAACAAGGAATACTAAAAATAGGTCCACTAAATAATGGATGCAAATAAAGATCCAATACAATAGGTTCAAAATAAAAACAAGATCCGAAAAGAGACACATAAGTCCTAATGCCCCGCATGGACGCACGTGCTAAATACTAACTGAAAAGAAATAAACCTACAGGCTACTGATCTTCGGCAATGTCCTGATAGCCTCTCCGATCCTGCTCAGCCTGAAAATCCGTCTCTAACCTGAAATGGCAAATCTTAAGGACGTCGGAACATCCCAACAAGTACTCAACGTATAAAATGTGTATGTTGTGTGATAACGTGAATATATGAGTGTTGTGAAGCCCGTGTGCGCATATAGATATAGATATATGAATATAGTAATAATATGAGACAGACATGTACATGAGTCAAGTCATATCCTAACTGGTCACTAAAAGGTAATCTATCCTATCGGGAGTTCGAGTGTATGCGTCAACCTCTGCAGAAATATTCCTAACCCAAGGATAGGGCCTCAGGGCAAAGAAACACGGGCCCCACTATGAAATGAACAAGCGACCGATATGTTGGGGTAAAAATTTACACCCCGGTTGACCAAGTCAAAATCAAAGTCAACCCCAAGCCAGGTGGGCCCAAGCCCAGGCCAAGTGGGCCAATGCCTGGGTCGAGCCCAAACATGAAGCGGACGGCCTACCCCCATGCCAAAATAAAAATTTTGTTGTATTTCTTTTATTTTATTTTATGAATAAATATAACAAAATGGGCATAAAACCAAATTTTTGTAAAGCCAATGGCTTATGTGCTAAAAGAAATGCCACATGAGCCATGGGATGTAAAGTGTATAGCCCAAGGGGCTATATGTAAAGTGTATAGCCTATAAAGGTAAGGATAATTAAAATATCCCAACAACTTTTTTCTCTCTCCAAAAGAATCAAGATCTATGACCTTCTCCTTTCTCAAGATTCTAAAACCTTCTTCTTTCTTTTGAATTAAATCAAGAGTTTTACTCTTCTTTTTATAAAACTAAATAGTTTTTCACCACAAAACCCACAAAGGGGAACTCAGATCTTCCATCAGATCTCAGAAAGGAGAGATTTTTAAAATCTCATACTTCTTGATCTTCAAGATCCGGCCAACAAAGGAAGAAGGAAACCCATCTCTAGAAACCCCACTTTGGGGAAGATCCAGGGCTCAAGGAGAGAAGCCCCCTTCATCAGCTTCAAAATACCTTAGGAGTTTAACTTCTCATGTATATACATATATACAAAATAATAAGTGCTCCTTTCTGGGAGTACAACTCCCATTGCAGAGACCAAGTCTCTCTTGCCTCCCAAGCGCCCAAAGCGCTAGCGTCCTTGCGCTCAAAGCGCTATCGCCCAAAGCGCGAGCGCCCACGTGCCCGGCACGTGGGGCGCTTGCGCTCAGAGGGCGAGCGCCCACGTGCCCGGCACGTGGGGCGCTAGCGCTAGCGCTCTTGCGTTCAGAGCGCTAGCGCTCTGGCGCTCAAAACGCTAGTGCCCAAAGCGCTAACGTCCGAGCGTCCACATGCCTGGCACGTGAGGGGGGCTAGCTCCCTTGCGCTCAAAGCGCTAGCACCCAAAGCGCTGGCGCTTTTTCCCACGCATCCTCTGGATGCCCTTTCCCTTTTTTTATATATGTATATATACATACACACATACTCCACGACACTGTCCATGTTAGAAAAAAAAATTCTAACGAGACGCTGCCCCGAACCCCGCAAGGGGGCTGCTAGCCTTCTTGACCCCAGCCCGCTATCCGAGTAGCGGGACCCCCGTAAAAACTCTGCGGGGCCCCCGATATATCCAAAAACCCCTTTCAAAACACGACACACATACACTGCACATTGAGTTCGCATGACCTGTTTGACCCGTTAATCGGAGGTTCCCTCGCTCCAAAGGCGAGGGGTAATTAACGGCAGCTTAGTCCGCAGCTGCCGGAGATTTGGATTCCCGCAATCAATAAACCCCAGCCTACCCTAGGTAGGGGGAGTCTGTAATGCGCCTGACAAGCGCATGCGCATTCCCATCTCAATGGAGTGACGAAAAACACCCTACACGATATAGCCCGGTACGAGCTATAATAACATGCGACCGATATAGCCCGGTACGAGCTGCCGGCATGGGACTCATGAAATCCTGTTGTACGATCGCACACTCAAACTATCCCAACACCCAGCGTATTTATATCTAACATGGTAATAAACTGAATCGCTAATTAAGAATGCTGAGTGGACTGGAACTTATAATATCATGTTAATTGTATGGAAATGAAACTAGTAAACAGTATAGATGGCGTCATGGCATGTAATTCAGCATTCTAATTAAAGATCTCGTTTGTATATAAGTGTACTGGAGTAATGAGTCATCATAGTATGTCAAGTACGGTCGTTATCATGAAATAATGTCCATGAACAGTAATAACATGTAAGGGTTATTCGAGCATATCAATAGCACTAGTCTCAAGTAGCATGTTAAATACAATAAAGTGCTGAAAAATAACATGCCATCTATACTATTATGTTAAGTATATTATAGATATACTAATTATATTTTCCTAATCGCTGAATAGTTAGTATACATATATATTAAAGATAGATCAACAACTTTCAAAATTTATTTGTATTTAATTATATTTCCGATGTAGATCCATGTTTAATCTATTTCTGTCAACTTTACTTTTTAAATATGTTAACTTACTAATGCATTATTAACTTGTATACAAGAAACATATGATTTTGTATTATTAAGGTATATGAAGTTGCGTTTTAACACAGTTTTATTCGAACAATATAGATTAAAGATACATATGGAGTACCGCCGATGTTGCATCGACCAAAATTAAAGAGCAAGAATACTTGCCTGGAGACGGATAAGGCACAATGATACTAAGCAAAATTCTAAGCTTGGTGCTCGGCAAGGCTCGATTGGGTGTTGAAGATGGTGAAAAAGGATATGATGGCTTGGTGTTAAGGGTTAATCCGCCCATAAGCATGATAAATCATGTGTCTATGTTTCTGCGCTTGGTTCATTTGGATGTAAGATACATAAATTGCATTAATCTCTAAGCCCTTAACATCTGCATTGCTTCCAGCATTCTTAAACAAATCCAAGATGAACTTGATTGATCTCATAGGCCAGTGTCCCTGACCATTAGAGCGACGATTCTTAGCTTGAGCGGTTCGGCCAACACTTCGACAAAACTACGGAAAGGGAATAGCCTGCTTAGGAGCAATGACATCCTCGAGGTATCTCTTGGCCTTCCCAATGGCAGCTGCAATGGTGCGAGGAAGATGATGTAGCTGACGATGGTGGCTGTGGCGTCGTTGCCTGCGATGGAGACGAGGGTGTAGGTTTTGCGATGGGTTCTCAGTTAAAGATGGAGAAGGAGGTGGTCGGGGTTAGGGTTTCGGCCTAAGAGTTGATGGGTTCGGCGACGGAGATCATGAGCTAGTGTTGCGGTGTTGGTGAGAGAGGAGTTGGGTTGGTGCCGACGAGGGTTGATGGCTAGGCTATGGTGGTCCCAAGAAGAAAGAAGGGGTCGCCGGCGATTGATGGACGAAAGCACCGGTGAGGGGTTCGAAAGTGAGAACGATGGTCGGGGTCAATGGGTGCGGGCTGGAGATAGGTCGATGAGAATTGAGACGAGGATGATGATGATGGCGGTAGGTCAGGTAGGGGTCTCGGTGAAGGCTTTGGTTTTTTTCTGAAGGAGAAGAGATGATTATTAGGTTGTTTTTTTATGGAAAAGAGAGAGATGTTAAAAATTGGAGAGAGATTATTATAATTGGAGAGAGAAAGAACTACTATGATGATATGAGATTTGGGTTTGATTTTGAGAGAGTAAAATATATAAATATAAAAGAGAGATGATGAATTGTTATATAATTCTATAAGATATTAGAAAAGTTATATATATACATATTAATTTGTATATAGTTAGGATAATAGAAAAGTATATGTATATACATATATTAGTATATAGTAAAAATATATATAGATATGTATATGGTTATGGGTTCGTTAAAATATATATAATTAGTTGTTATATGTGTGTGTATAGGATTTTAAGATATCAAACAACTAAAATATACCTTCAGTTAAACTATCATAACAAAATATCTTCAATTATATATATGTGTGTGTGTGTTTGTAGAAAAAAATTAAAGAGAGAATCTGCTGACAGAGATTAGATTGGAGAAAGAGATTTTGTTAGGGAATATATATAGAGAGGAGGGTTTGGTGAAATATAGTTAGTGATATAGAAAAATATATGTAAGCCCGCGGGGGCGCCCCGGCCGTCGATCCGACGCCGGAAACGCGGAAAACAAAAACTTTGCGAACTTTGCAAAACGGCACCGCCGCGGACTTTTTACCCGGATCGGGCCATTAACCTAGCTAGCTAGCAAAAAGAAAAGAGTAGAGATGCTATACCAAACGATCCGTGTCCTTCGGTCTTCGTCTCCACTCCGATCTCCCGCGGAATCTCCGTCACCTCCTCGCTCGTCGGAAAGGGCACCACGTAGCCGGAATCTTTTACGGGCTCCCGCCTCTTGACCGAGGCAACTCGGGCGCGAAGTTGGCTAGCCGACGCGTCCAAGACTTGCTATAGAATGGTGTAGAAAACATGTCTCTTGGGGTTCTTGAAGTTGCCATGGAGGATGGAGGTGAGAAAAAGATGAGCTTTGGAAAAATGGAACTTTTATTTTTGGATGAATGGAATAATGAGATTAAGATATTTGCCACCAACAAAAATAATCCCTCTCCCTCACCATGAAGTGGCCGGCCCCCTTATCTCTAGAATGAGATTGGAGAGAGAAAAAAGAATGCAAGAAAGAATATATCAACCATAGAAAATGGTCACTCTCATTTCATTAATCAATCTCCCTTTTTAAAACCATCACAAGAAAAGCAAAGATGAGACCAAAATAGAATATCATCATGAAGCAAGTCTCATCAAATAGCCACATAAGCAAGAAAGCCCTCCACTTAATGTTAATTGCAAACTTGCAATTAACACCTTCCAACAAGAAAGTCCGACCGAGAAGGAATGAAGGAAAACCGGCCGGAACGGAATGCAAACTGGCAACTTCAGAAAACCGATCCCGTAATAAATTACAGGAAAACCCCGCTACTGCAAATACATGCCCGCATTTGTATTCCCGCTGAACACAAATGCAAAGAGACAAAACTACACTATGTAATACTAGTATCCGGCTTAAGCCAAAGCCGGCTAGTAAAAACCGTCCGATCACGATCCGTGCAATACCGCACGTATCTGATCGAACCCTGCCATATCTCCATACGGCCTCTACAGCGTTTCGCCCGAAACTTGAGTAACTGTCTGTGTGGTGGACTCTAAAGACTCGTCAATACTGTGGCTGTGGATTTAACCACTAGCACGTCAGAGGTATAAGCCAATACGTGACGGGCCACCAGGTATTGACCAAAAGGGACGTCGATGAGCGAACTCATCCTGACACCCTACTGAGCCTGTCAGTGACAATATCCGTACAGTCCGGTCCGTTCGTCTATGAGCATCGCATGGCGGGCCTAGGGGGTTGGTAAAAGTCAGACCCCCAAAAGCGGTACAAGTCGTGTCGGAGTGCAGCCCAGAACACCCTGAGATACTACTGGAATACCTACCAGCAAATCTCCTGCCTTGGCCAAGGACTTTTCATGTTCTGGCTCTCCTAGACACAGCACGACCTCACCCCCAATACCGGGAGAGACGAACCCCTGCAGATCCGCTCACTGCCTCCATGTGGCTCGGGACTGTACCCAACTAAAACCTGTTTGCACGACTCCTTTGAGCCGTGGTAGGGTAGTAATCAAAGTACAGTGGGAACTCACACGAGACAAATGACGATCCCAGGTCGATGAACTAACCTGTACACATGTCACCTGGGAACTGCTATCTGACGTCTGGTATATCCCAACTAGCAGGTTCCCGGCGAGTCCTGTCCGGTGTACTCATAACCCAATGAGCACCTGTATACATCTTAGGTGAACCAACTGACACCAGTGGCTTGTGAGACCGGCCACCGCCCCTCGTCGGGGTCTCGACTGTATACACTAGTCTACTGTGGAGAATCGATGCCCTGTCTCGAAACTCCCTCGACTAGGGACCATTTAAGGATGTGCTTATAGACCCCAGCTCCCACTTATATGATCGCCCTCATACTGCTGGAAGTCAAGCAAGAATCCTAGGGGCTTTATCAACGTGTAATAGCGACTCGTAAGGTCACCTAAAGCAGTACACGATGATAAAGATAAACCAGATAGCATACTATCATCTCGAGTAAGACTGTCCTACCGGGATAGGTCCTCCCCTCAATCATTGCAATCACGTGCCTGTGACCCAATAATTGACTCTGAGGGCACTATCTCCAACAATCTCCCACTTGCACTCGAGGCTAATTATTGCGATGTCGCATACTCACAGCCCGTGTGATACCGAACACCCAACTCCTCTACTAGTCTGTCTCACAAAGCTCGTTTGCGAGACTATTGCGTTCGAGGAATAGCCTCCGTGAGTGGATCCGCTTTGATGTTTCTTTCTATGTCTCTCTATATCTCATGTTCGCAGAGAAAACTATCTCCCGAAAACGAGCAATACCTGTCCTAGAATGTCTGGATGTCTGATGGGACCTAGTTCAGAAATGAACTCCAAATCCAAACTTCTTAGACTGTATCGTCAACTGAACTTAATCAGTATCCTGCGCCATGCCTTCCCTCAGTATCCTCCTGGACCACCTGTCCAAAATACTGCCCCTCGTTAGAGGAAAAACTATAACTCTGACAGCCACTCTGCCGTCCAAGTCACCTTCGAAGCCTGGAATGATAACTGTCTCCTAAAGGAGGCTGCCGTTATCAAATCCCTAGAACATTCACTTATGTTCTAAAACTGCTTCCGACTGTTTCTCCAGGATTGGATCAATATCAACTTATTGCACCTACTGCAAGAACAACATCTGGTGTGGTACTTGACATCTCATGATTGACTCAATTGCCTAAGCAAGTGATCTGTCAATCATGCGTATCCCTCTCCCCTTTAGTCTGTAAGACACCTTTAGAGAGGGTGACTCCATTACCTGCAGGTACACTACCGTGCCAGGAGTCGTCCATTCTAAATACTCATAGAATGCGGTCAAAGTACCCAGATTGGGAAACCACCCAAATCTAGATCTAAATCTATAGATCTAGTAACCAGAATGTCTGATATAATATCCAAGTCCTATGTGGAGAAACCACTGTGTGACGACCAAAGTATAACCGATCGTAGTATAGGAATATCACTTCCTACTCTGTGTATGTCATCAAACACCAGGACATCACACTCTACAACCTTCTTAACAGATCCATCCCCTATTCTGATGAAGTCAAACCTATGACTGTCACATCAGAAATAGATGATCTATCTCCGAAATATCTGCTATAGTCTATAAATAGACATAAGCTTGATGTCCACCAATGCTTCCGCTGCTCCCACTGACTACGACAACCCTCTGGCAGAGTCATATACACGTACGCTTCTAAAGCAAGTTTAGAACGACGCTATACTCATCCTTCCGCCGGGTCTCGCAGCCTGGAACAACAGCAATGGCAAGTGTGGGTAAACAAGAACCTCTCTGCCACCGTCCTTGAGCATACCGAAGTACCTCTCGAGTGCCTGAGGTTACCCACCATATCTGCGGAGTGGCCAATGGAATGTCAAACCAGATTGAATCTTTAGGATCTTATGAAATCTTCAGTAATCGTTTGTGGTTCTGGAATCACTTCCAGTTCTACCATACTCCCACTCCTGTTTTTCTGAAAAAATCCATTTTTGATAAAACTGTGGCGAGTCAAGAACAATATCACTATCGATCTTCCAGATGGTAGAAAGTCAACCCTCGTCATAGCCCGGGTCAACCCACAAACAGCCACTACTGAAACGTGCCTTGAGTTGTCCAGTGTCTGGTTTTAATCATAAGCCGGACAACTCCCCGTATCTTAACAATGTCAAGATATGAACTGTTCTATATCCAAGAAACAGAGGCACTGATTTAATTGAACCAGATTCAAATCATGCAGCTGTCTCCAGTGCATGTCAAGTAAATGGAAGAGAGGCCGATCAGCGTTACTCAACTTAGGAGTACTTCCAATTATGAGTAACCTGAAAGAGAAGCTAGTTCTCTTAATCATTACTATCAACTGAATACCATTCACAAGTATCTACATCTTCGATCAGCTTGAAGAATCCCGATACTTGCAACACTTGGTTCTCTACTTTACTCTTATACCTATAACTCCTCAAAACTTAGACCCTGTGTTTCTACGAAACACATGTCTAAGAACTAGAGAAGTTAAAAGTAAACAGAATATAGTACGAGGACCAACCCCTCTGTCCTAATGGACACTGGACAATATACAATACTCTGTATAAGTCCCCTGAGTCTAGCGACTCATTCACTGTGTGTCGTAGGTTGAAAACTGTACTTTTGGTTAAGAAGAATTACACCGTTGTTCAATGCTCCTTACCTAACCATCCACTGGTATAGGTAAATGTCATAGACATAATTTCAAAAAAATATGTCTCACTCTATAAAAATAGACGTACAGATATATCAATTTGAAATTGGTGCACAACAACGGATATTCAAAACCAAATATTTGCCGACCGGCAAACAACCCAGGTGACTTCCTCAAATATCACCGATTACAATGAATCCCGATATAATGAGGATGGTCACCTAATTCCCAATAACTTACTCCCACTCATCGTCTGTAAAACCATACAGATGTGAGAATCCAACCTGGTAAATACATACCCTGGAGTAAGTGTCTAATCGGGAAATCAGTTTTCTTTTAACAGTACACAGTGAAACTGAAACATTGAAATGTTTCGATGGGGTATGCTGGTATTCCTAGTAATGCCTCTTCCATTATCCAGATTCACAACTATAACTGTATAATTCTTTGCCACCTCTCCAAATCCCTTTACATGTCTTTAGTCATTACCTTCTGTACACCCCTTTAGGCCAAATGGTTTTCTTCCTTCCCTACCGTTCGGCACCAGCCTATGGTTTGGAAGAAGACTATCCAAAAGGCATAAAGGGTGTACTGTCCTAGTCCTAGGAGCACTCGCAATGCCAGAGAAGGTGAGGATAAAAGACAACCGAATGAACTTAATTCATAGGTGATTTAGGATTGACAAAGAAGTACATGGTTTGGTCGTGAATAGCAGTCGCAATTTACTTTGCCCTCTTACTAATCCCTTGCTTTGTCTGAACTTAATACCTTCTGTACACCGTTTAGGCTAATTGGCTTTCTTCATTCCCCACCGTTCGGCACCAGCCTAAGGTTTGGAAGAAGACTATCCAATTTGCGTAATATGTGTACTATCTCCTAAACCAAGGAGTACTCGCAACCTGAGAGAAGGTAAAAGGTAAAGACAACTGAATAGTCCTATTCGTTTTCTCCAGAACCGGAAACCATCCTCGAAGTCATTCGAGTTCGTATATAACCATACGATGGTTTTGTCCAATGGAAGTGGACGTTCGTAGTAATACGGGGTGTCCCGGAGAAAAGGGTAAAAGTAGGAGTGGCAAAGAGGTCTGCAACTCTGACAATCCAAAAGCCAGTGTTAAGTAGGTTCGGTCAACTTGGTCACTGAGTCATAGTCTAGGGTCGGGTCAATGGTCGCTGCCAGAGAGAGAGAAAAGAAACACTCAGCGTGCACTCTAACCTAGATCAGAATGGTTACCAATTTATCTAATCTGGAAACCTCCCACTGTAACGTCAAATTCTTCCCCAAACCTGAAAGAAGAATTAGCCGGAAATGCCCGAGGAGTAAACCAACTCATCAGTGGGAATCGGGATCCAACTATCATCGCATGATAACGTGACGGAATCCGCTCACGCTGTCACACTCCAGAAGGTATGCGCATATCTGGCAAGTTTCAGTTCTTTTGAAACTCCCGATGTGGATTTTTGCCCCATGCTCTTATGACCTTGACTAAGGCCAACAAATCATAAGTCACATGTCAAGTTCTACCCGTCATTGTCCAGGTTGATTTGAACCCACCCGTACAAGCCCTTGACTAAGGCCAACAAGGCTATACGACTGTCCCAAACCAACGCATCTATCTATGCAGCATATGAATACCCAATAGCTACCAAACACTGTGCCTTGACTAAGGCCAACAAACACAGCTTGAATACTATTGACTACCCATATGAAACGACGGAGGGCTACGAATGGTTTTTGGCGAAAACCTTTAACGTAATGAACTTGATATCGTTGAAGGAACTGATAGCTTTATAAAAATATCGTGACGACAACCTTTGCTAAAGAGGTCACTCCCGGTGAAGGGATCTCGGCTCTTTCCCCGTAGAATGAGGTGCAGGATATTCTAACTGAATACCACGGTGCAAAGCAAAAGTAATCGGCTATAGTGAAGTTAACGCCCTGACGCAAACTTTTGTCCAAGGGGTCACTCCCGGTGAAGGGATCTCGGCCCTTGCCTCGTCGACTGAGGAGCAGGATATTCCAACTGAATACCACTGTGCAAAACAAAAGTGAACGTCCTTGCAATAACAGCTTTTTGAAAAAGTGTTCCAACAACATCAGATTAGGTTTGTTTAACTTGCATTGATCCGAATCAATGCAGTCCCATCAATTGATCACACTATAAAGAACGAAAATATACTGACGTACGTATATGCCATCCGCATTCGCCACTGGGTCCCGTCATCACCCGTTAGGTTAGCTAACTAACGACAGAGCGGGGACTGGACTAGCGCGGATGAAAAACATATACAACATCTACTAATATATATACCAATATATAGTATTCGCTCAAGGCGTGATAAAAGCAACACAGAAATGTATAGCAACACAGATCAATACAGATATCTGGGATCCCCGGGTTTCACAGAGCCGCTGAAACCCAACGTTCCCCTGGTCGTGTGGATAGCCTGTGCAATGAAAATCCTAGACCCCTACGGGCGCGGCAAGTTACCCGCCAAAACCTGAAGCGAGGCAGCCCCCTTCAGCAACGTGAATGGACCACCCAGCACTTCACGGAATCCGGTAACTTGGGCACCCCTCCTGGGTCAACCCTATACCCCCTACGAGTGCGGCGAATAGCCCGCCAATCCTAGAGTGAAGCCCCCTCCGTCTCAATGCCATGAGATGCGGGCTTGTTGCCCTCCAGAACCCGGCTACCCGTGCACCCCTCCGCGGGGTAATCCTAGTACAGAAAGTAAAATATACATACAACGGGTACATCGACCGCAACCAGGTCGTGCCCCAAAATAATAATACAACAGGCAGTGACGGCAGTCCACATGTCGGACGCTCGCCCCGCAATAACAAATGTACATATAAAACAGAACTGTACTACCACTGCAACCAGGCTATCCCCACGACCGATCCGCAACAACACAGTACAATCACAGAACATCAACGTGAAAGTCACGTTCGCAAATCCGTCTAACCGGGCTATAGCAGTTAGACCGGATTTACCGATCGAGTGACATTCACGGTCGCAGATATAATGTAAAAACTGTGAACTGGCATGTTTAAAATATCCGACCGAACAAATTTATCAAAGTGGGCCCCAAATACTACTGTAGCACTTACAGAAAAACTGGGCCCAAATAAAATATCCCAAAAGCCCTATTTCCAATTGATAAGCTTACTGGGAAAATATGGTGCCACAATTCCCTATTTCCGCCGCGCAAGCGCGGCCAAACCAGGGTTTTGGCCGCGCTTCCGCGGTGGAACTGAGGAATTGGTGGATCGTATTTTCCCAGATTTCTTAAAATTGGTTGTACATGTCTCTGCAATCACCAGAAAAATTTTAGGAGCTCAAAAAATTTTAACAGAGAACACATGTGCACAAAATACGGTTTTTGGGGATTTTCGTTCGATCGAGCACTAAACATACTAGAGCAAGCTAGGTAGGTTAACGGCGTGGCTCTGATACCATTGTAAGCCCGCGGGGGCGCCCCGGCCGTCGATCCGACGCCGGAAACGCGGAAAACAAAAACTTTGCGAACTTTGCAAAACGGCACCGCCGCGGACTTTTTACCCGGATCGGGCCATTAACCTAGCTAGCTAGCAAAAAGAAAAGAGTAGAGATGCTATACCAAACGATCCGTGTCCTTCGGTCTTCGTCTCCACTCCGATCTCCCGCGGAATCTCCGTCACCTCCTCGCTCGTCGGAAAGGGCACCACGTAGCCGGAATCTTTTACGGGCTCCCGCCTCTTGACCGAGGCAACTCGGGCGCGAAGTTGGCTAGCCGACGCGTCCAAGACTTGCTATAGAATGGTGTAGAAAACATGTCTCTTGGGGTTCTTGAAGTTGCCATGGAGGATGGAGGTGAGAAAAAGATGAGCTTTGGAAAAATGGAACTTTTATTTTTGGATGAATGGAATAATGAGATTAAGATATTTGCCACCAACAAAAATAATCCCTCTCCCTCACCATGAAGTGGCCGGCCCCCTTATCTCTAGAATGAGATTGGAGAGAGAAAAAAGAATGCAAGAAAGAATATATCAACCATAGAAAATGGTCACTCTCATTTCATTAATCAATCTCCCCTTTTAAAACCATCACAAGAAAAGCAAAGATGAGACCAAAATAGAATATCATCATGAAGCAAGTCTCATCAAATAGCCACATAAGCAAGAAAGCCCTCCACTTAATGTTAATTGCAAACTTGCAATTAACACCTTCCAACAAGAAAGTCCGACCGAGAAGGAATGAAGGAAAACCGGCCGGAACGGAATGCAAACTGGCAACTTCAGAAAACCGATCCCGTAATAAATTACAGGAAAACCCCGCTACTGCAAATACATGCCCGCATTTGTATTCCCGCTGAACACAAATGCAAAGAGACAAAACTACACTATGTAATACTAGTATCCGGCTTAAGCCAAAGCCGGCTAGTAAAAACCGTCCGATCACGATCCGTGCAATACCGCACGTATCTGATCGAACCCTGCCATATCTCCATACGGCCTCTACAGCGTTTCGCCCGAAACTTGAGTAACTGTCTGTGTGGTGGACTCTAAAGACTCGTCAATACTGTGGCTGTGGATTTAACCACTAGCACGTCAGAGGTATAAGCCAATACGTGACGGGCCACCAGGTATTGACCAAAAGGGACGTCGATGAGCGAACTCATCCTGACACCCTACTGAGCCTGTCAGTGACAATATCCGTACAGTCCGGTCCGTTCGTCTATGAGCATCGCATGGCGGGCCTAGGGGGTTGGTAAAAGTCAGACCCCCAAAAGCGGTACAAGTCGTGTCGGAGTGCAGCCCAGAACACCCTGAGATACTACTGGAATACCTACCAGCAAATCTCCTGCCTTGGCCAAGGACTTTTCATGTTCTGGCTCTCCTAGACACAGCACGACCTCACCCCCAATACCGGGAGAGACGAACCCCTGCAGATCCGCTCACTGCCTCCATGTGGCTCGGGACTGTACCCAACTAAAACCTGTTTGCACGACTCCTTTGAGCCGTGGTAGGGTAGTAATCAAAGTACAGTGGGAACTCACACGAGACAAATGACGATCCCAGGTCGATGAACTAACCTGTACACATGTCACCTGGGAACTGCTATCTGACGTCTGGTATATCCCAACTAGCAGGTTCCCGGCGAGTCCTGTCCGGTGTACTCATAACCCAATGAGCACCTGTATACATCTTAGGTGAACCAACTGACACCAGTGGCTTGTGAGACCGGCCACCGCCCCTCGTCGGGGTCTCGACTGTATACACTAGTCTACTGTGGAGAATCGATGCCCTGTCTCGAAACTCCCTCGACTAGGGACCATTTAAGGATGTGCTTATAGACCCCAGCTCCCACTTATATGATCGCCCTCATACTGCTGGAAGTCAAGCAAGAATCCTAGGGGCTTTATCAACGTGTAATAGCGACTCGTAAGGTCACCTAAAGCAGTACACGATGATAAAGATAAACCAGATAGCATACTATCATCTCGAGTAAGACTGTCCTACCGGGATAGGTCCTCCCCTCAATCATTGCAATCACGTGCCTGTGACCCAATAATTGACTCTGAGGGCACTATCTCCAACAATATATGTACATAGAATAGAATATGCAGAGAGAGAAATCTATTGGAAAAGATATTTGTTTAAAGAAAGATAATTGATTGGAGAGAAAAAAAATAGTATTTGTTTTAAAATGAGAGAGTTGTTAGGTGAGAAAGATAAGGTCAGGAGGAAAGATATATGGTGACTGGAGAGAGAAAATTGAGTAATTAGTTTAGGAAAAATATTTATATGGTTAAAAGATTTAACATGGACTCTCATGACTTGTCAAAACTAAATATTTTAACTAAATAAATATCGTTAGACAAAATATCTTATAAATAAGATTTAAAAAGGGGTAAAATCTTGTGTGTATATATTGTTTAAAGAAATACCAAACAAAATATCTTTTGTTTAAATAATAATACTAAAATATAAATATGGTTACAAAATAGTGTTAAATAAATAAATATTTAAATACTAATAATATGCCTATTTAACAAACTTATTAAACCATAATTATATGTGTATATCTTGATTAAAAGTATTAAACTCCAAGTTATAATAATAATAATAAAACAAAACCTAAAATATCAACAAAATAAAGGAAAAAAGTGCATGATCGGACTAAGGTGTTACACCAGTCGTTGGCGTATCGAATACTAAACATCTCGAACAACCTCACGAACTGTGTCTCTGAGAGGTGGCCTTGGTGAATGGATTTGCAATGTTGTTCTCCGTATCTACTCTACGCACCTCGATCTCCTGATGATCCACGATGATCATTATCGGGTGATACCGCCTTAAGATGTGTCTAGATTTCTGATGGGACCATGGTTCCTTCTCTAAAGCAATAGCCCCTTTGTCACAATACAAAAGTATTGGACCAACAATAGATGGAACCACCTAAATTTCAGAAATAAACTTCCTCATCCAGACCACCTCTTTTGTGGCATCATTAGCAACGATGTACTCGGCCTCCATCGTCGAGTCTGCTACGGTGTTCTATTTGAAACTCTTCCGACAGACAGCCCCTCCGTTGAGGGTAAACACATAACCCGATATGGATTTAAAGTCATCCTTGTCACTCTGAAAGCTTGAGTCTGTGAAGGCCTCAATCTGAAGGTCTTCATTGCCGTATACTAAGAACAATTCTTTAGTCTTTCTCGGGCACATGAGAATGTTTTTTACGGCTATCCAGTGCTTCTCCCCTGGGTTTGACTGATACCGGCTTACCACGCTGAGTGCGTAAGCTGCATCTAGTCTGGTATATAACATCGCATACATTATAAATCCTACCACCGAAGCGTAAGGTATAATGTCCATGCGAGCCCTCTCCTCATCAGTCATAGGAGACATCTCTTTAGAGAGGGTGATCCCGTGACAAGCGGGTAAATTACCATTAGGAATATTTCATACAAATTTCTTTAGTATGGTGTCAATGTACCTGAACCGTGAAAGTCCCAATATTCTTTTAGATCTATCACGATAGATCTTATTCCCCAGAATGTACGAGGCATCACCCAGGTCTTCTATGGAGAACTTCTGTGACAAGAAGCTTTTGACCGATTGTAGCAAAAGAATGTCATTTCCTATCAAGAGAATATCATCCACGTACAAAATGAGGAATATTATAGTTCTCGCTACAATTTTTTTATAAATGTATAGTTCATCTACATTTTTGATAAAGTCAAATTTCTTGACCGTCTCATCAAGGTAGATGTTCCAACTCCACGATACCTGCTTTAATGCATAAATGAATTTAAGCAACTTGCACACCCTTCCGATGCTCCATCTCTGTGAAACCCTACAGCTGGTCCATATAAACACCCTTCCAAACATCCATTTAGAAAAGCGGTTCTTATGTCCATTTGCCAGATCTCATAGTCATGGAAGGCAACAATGGCAGGTAGGATCCGAATGGATTTAAGCATAACCGCTGGAAAAAATCGTCATAGTCCAAACCCAGGCTTTGACGAAAACCTTTTGCTCCAAGTCTTGTTTTATAGGTTTCAACATTTCCATCTACATCAATCTTCCTTTTGAAAATTCATTTACAGCCTACGGGTTTTACCTCTATAGGTGCAACGTCCAAAGTCCAAACTTTGTTGCTGAACATGGATCCCATCTCGGATCCCATAGCATACAGCCACTTCACCGAGTCTCTGCTCGTGATGGCATGCTGAAAACTAGTAGCTCAACATCATCGATGATGCAATCCTCTCGATCCCCTCTACGAGAAAACCGTAATATCTCTCGGACGGATGAGACTGCCTACTAGATCTGCGGAATGGCGTAGATACGTCCAGTTCTATGAAGTCTCGGGTTCCACTAAGTTTTCGGCAATAGTTTGTGGTTCTGAAATTTCTTCTAGTTCTATCGCGCTTCCACTAATTTCTTTTTCAACAAATAGAGTTTCTATAAAGCGGGCATGTTAAGAAACAAAAATCTTTTGTTACTCAGCGTAATAGAAAAAATACCCCATATAATTCTTTGGGTATCCCACAAACTTACATAATACTAAACGTGCCTCGAGCTTGTCCGGATGATTCTTTTTGACAAAAGCTGGACGCCCCATATCTTAAGATACTTGATAGGGTTTCATCCCACTCCACATTTCATATGGAGTATGAAGTGGTAGGCACAGACTTAGTTGGAACTTTGTTCAATAGGTATGCAGCAAATTCTAATGCAAAACCCCATAAGGGTTGCAGCGACTCAGCATTGCTCATCATGGAACGCACCATATCAAGCAAGGTGCGATTCCATCTTTTTGATACACCGTGTTGTGTGTATGAAGGAAAAAGCTGAGAGAATTCCATTCTCTTTTAAATATTCCAGGAACTCGGTACTTATTCTCCACCCTGACCAGATCGAAGCATCTTGATACTTTTTCCTGTTTGTTTTTCTACTTCATTCTTATATTCCTTGAATTTCTCAAAGGCCTCGGATTTATATTTCACCAAGAATACATGTTCATACCTTGAGAAATTATCGGTAAAAGTAATGAAGTAGGAATAACCACTTATTGCGTGTATAGACATCGGACCACACGTCGCTTTATATGAGTCCCAGGAGCTCAGTGGCTCATTTTCCGTGTCCAGTGAACAGAGTTTTGGTCATCTTTCCTCTGATACATGATTGACAAGTTGCATAGAATAGATATTCAAATGGATCTAAATATTCATCTTTATGTAACTTAGTTAATCGTATTTCATTGACATGACCTGGTCTACAATATCATAAGAAAGCTTGATTTGATTCTGGAGTCTTTTTTTTAGTGTGTTTTAGACGTTGAAAACTTGATACTGATTGAGTATGTATATTCTGTTATCTAGTGTACCCGACCCAATCATTTAATGATTTAGGTAAATATTTATAACATTGCTTTCAAGTGCAAAAGTATATCCTTCATTAGATAACAAAGATACAGATATAATATTACACATCATGCTGAGTACACAAAAGTAGTTATGCAAAACCAAAATATGTCCACTTATCACCCCGAGGTGATATTCTCCCACTGCAACAGCATCCACACTTGTTCTGTTGCTAACTCGTAGGGTCATATCACCTTTCCCAAAAACTCTACGGCTTCTCAACGCCTGCAAAGAATTACAAATGTGAGATCCTGACCCGGTATCCAATACTCAGGAAGTAGAGTTAATAGAGACAGTATTCAATTACAAACACACCTAAAGCCGAAACCACAACTTGCTTCAAGTCCTGATTTTTGGCTTTCAAAACCCGACAGCCCTTCCAGTGTCCCTTATTGTGACGGTAGAAATATTCCTCCTTTGTTGCTTGTGTTCCCCCAGTCCTTTCCTTTCCCTTCCTCTGTATCTTACTGACACTACCTTTCAGTTTGATGCGGCCTTCTTCTTCCCCTTAGCTTAGCCTTAGATTTAGAGGAAAAAAGTTCCCCAACAAGTAGAACGGGTGTTTCCATTGATTTCTTCAAGGTGCCCTCTGCAATCAACATGTTGAAATCTGGAAGTGTAACTTCCGTCCGTTGCATATTGAAATTCAATATGAACCGGGCACAAGTGGAGAGCCAGGGATTGTAGAACTAAGTCAGTATATAAATCGTTCTAAGGTCTATGAGCTCCTAGATGAAACTGATCATCTTCAGGACGTGATCCCCGACAGATGAACTGATAGCCAACCTCGCTTGAAATAATTTTTTCGAAGTCTCGTATCGATTGCTCTCCATATAAATCCTTGGTATGAAGGAAGATGGAAGCTAGGTCCATCTTCTCGTATCGCCTAATGTTCCTTATCTATGGAGGCTAACACGAGACACTTGGATTTTGCGCAATCAAGATCCCAAGTTTTACGGACCTCAATGTCCACGACAGTGGAATCAGGACCTGGGCCAGCGAGGGCTTTAGCCGTAAAGACATGCCACTTTTTCATAAGGGCTGTTTGGACATTCCATAGCCAATCTTTTTAATTCGGCCATGTCGGTATGTTTTTATCTAGTGGCAACTTAAGTCCAATCAAGATGGTCACTGTAATTAAGAGAGAGAAGAAGCGTTCAACATATGCTCTTGTAAGTTTAAATTGATTATTAGTTTATCTAAACAGGATGGCTCTCACTATTTCCATGAATTCTCCTTCAAACCCTAAAAGAAGAATTAGTCGGGACTAATCGCATCCTATAAGTTCGGTTATCCTTCAGCCAGGCCGGTGTTGATACCTCGGAGGGAAGTCCCCCGTGCTTTCACACGGACCCAATTAGATAACCCTGTTTTTCCAGAGGCATAACCCCGTAAACACCTTTCTAGACACCTACTTGATAAGCTAATTGTAAAGTGAAAAACTTTCCCGAAGAGTGGCTGATACTCACAGTAGGATCAGGATCCAACTATCGTGTGATAATTTTGAAAGAAGAAAACCAAAACCACCACACTACAGAAGGTATGCAATACTAGCAAGTTTCCCGTATGTTAGAAACCCCCGATGTGGTTTTTGCCCCAAGCGCTTATGATCTTGACGAATATCAAAACATTATAAGTTACAGGTCAAGTTCAACTCATCATTGTCCTGATTAATCTAGACTCGTTCGTCCAAGCCCTTCGCGAAAATCAAACCAGCTGTACGCATGTCCTAGATTAATGCATCTATATATGCTACAGATAAGTACCCACTAGCTACCAAACACTATGTATTGGCAAAGGTCAAAACACATAGCATGAATACTAGTGAATACCTATCTGAAAGGACGGGGGGCTACGGCTGATTTTAGCGAAAACCTTGAACGTAATGAACTTGATATCATCGAAAGAACCGAATAGTTTTTAAAAGGAGTAGTTTAAGCTCCGCGTTTAAAAGTTGTTTTTAAAGAAAACCGAGTGGTTTTATAATTGTTCCAATGATGTCAAAAATTAGGTTTGTTTTTTGCATTAATTAGGATTAATGCGGCCGCATCAATTAACCTTATCATTGCAGAAGAAACAAAAATAGAACGTACGCTTACGCAATTCGCATTCGCCACAGGGTCCCGGGTCTTCACCGTAAGATAACTTAAGGCAGGGCGGGAACAGGACTAGCGTGAATGCAAAACATAAGTAACGTTTATTTATATATATAATATATATCACATTCGTCTCATGCAATAATATCCATCACAGATCACAACAGAAACAACACAAATGAAAATAGAAGATATACTAGGATTTTCGTGTTTCCGTTTAAGCCATTTACGAAAACGTGGATTCCACGGTCGTGATGAATAGCCAAAACCCAATCCCTTAAACCCCTATGAGTGCGGCAAGCAACCCTACCAATCCTAAAATTAGGTGACCCGTTCCCACCGCCCGAGATGGTCACCCTTTGGACTCTAAAACCCGGTTACTTGAGCACTCCGCCTTAGATCTATCATAGGTATAAAAAGTAAATAATACAACGGTGGCTTCAACCTCAACACGAAAGTGCCCCGCAAAAGAATATTACAACACTTTGAATAATACATGAATGAAAAAGAAAACACTCTCTCACATGTAAAAAACCCTGGCTATTCCATCACGACGATCACATCTATTTCCATATCATAACCACAACACAAACAAGATATGTGCAACCCCTACTAATCGAAGTATAGCAATTAGTCGACATTTAGAAACATATATACAAACGAAAAGAAAAGCAACAATGTTAAAATATCAATTTAGAAGCACTCTGTAATGCCCATACACACAGATAACACTATGAAATCTGGGCATAATCAAATAATACCAGAAACTCTAAATCCAAGTGCACAAGACACCACGAGAAGCATGAGATCTAACTAATCAAGAAACCAGCCCACAACGGGGATAATGAGAAAACCAGCGGTTGAATTTTAGAATTATGATCTCGTTTTTCTCTGGTTTCATCTAACATTATAAAGATCGCTCTGCAATTGTTTAAAAAAATTTAGAGGCTCGAAAATTTTCAACAGAAACTAGGATTTAGGATTTATCAAATACGGAGTTATTTCAGTTTCGATACTCTGACATCGTCTAAAATTAGTTTTAGTGTTTGGGTTGGCTCTAATATCAGTGTAAGTTCATAATGCTAGTGCCGTGTCAACTACGACGTTTGCGGAATAAAAAACTTCAATTTTACTTGAGCACTCTAAACTATATCCCTAGAAATCGAATCTGAACACTAAACTAACTAAAACAAAAAGAAGTTATCTACTAGATTGAGAACTACACCCTTTGAAGGCGTGTCCTTCGGGTCTTTTATGGTTCTCTTCTTAAGCTTCTAGGGTTGTTCAATCGAGCTTGCAAGATAGTCTCCCTACAATAAAGATGATCCATCCGAGAATACCGATTCAAGCTCTAACTTCTAGTAATAAGCAAAGAAGCAACTAAAAATCAAGATTTGCTAAGTCTTGATGCTTAGTGATGTAATATTTGTGTAAAAATGCTCTATTTCTTTTTCTCAAAACTCTAGAAAGAAAAATGGCGAAGATCAACTCAAGAAATGGCTACAAAGAGATGATATAATAATTATCTCACACTCTCCTTATCTCTTCAGCTAATAAAATATAATACAAAGTGGGTGGGTTTGTGACTCACTAGTGTGAGTCACAAGCCCACACAACTAAATGAGATGAGAAAGAAAGAAGCCACCTCACAAGTGTACAAATATACATACATATATAAATATATATATATATATAAATACACAACCATGTATACCCGTATTTATAATAAATACGTATACTCGTATTTCTACCAAAATGCAAGTACCGTATTTGTATCGAAAATACAAAATACGCGTATTCATATTAAGAAAGAAATACATGTATTTGTATCAAGACACAAAAACCCGTATTCATACAAATACACGTATTCGTATAAATACTGTATTCATGTTAAAATACAAATACCCAAAAAAGAGCAATATAATATTAGTTCCATATCTGGCTATCTTTTAAACTTACTAGTATTACCAAAATGTCTGATTAAAGCACGTGAATAAAATACACGTGTTTTATCGAACACCCGAGCGTATCAAAATACGCATGCTACACCATTTCGTCTGAACCGAGAAACCTTCTATATGGGACTCTAAAGACTCGATAATACGCTGGCAGTGGGTTTAACCACAAGCACATCAGTGACACTAGCTGTACATAACGGCTACCCAGGTATTTGTCGAAAGGAAGGCTGACAAGCAAACTCGTCTGTATCACTACTGAGCCTATCTGTGACAATCTCCATTCAGTCTGGTCTGTTCATCTGAGAATATCGCATATCAAGTTTAGGGGATGGAAAAAGTCAGACCCCTAATAACCAGATAAGTCGTGTCGATATGGTTTAAGACCATCCGAGAAACTACTGATCAAACTATCAGTAAATCTCAACTGCACTGGTCAGGGTCTTATGGTTTCAACCAACCGTACACATCGCGACATCGACTCTCTATATCGGGAGAGACAAATCCCTGACAATCGCTCCCTGCCTCCATGTGGCTCGGGACTGTATCCAACTAAAAGCTATTTGCACAACTCAGTAAAGCAATGGTAGGGTAGTAATCAAAGCACGGTGGGAACTCATACAAGACAAATGACGATCTCAGGTCGACAGACTAACATGTACTTATGTCACCTGAGAACTGCCATTTAACGTTAGGTATAATACCATCCAGCAACTTCTGACGAGTCTGTCTAGTGTAACTCATAACCTAATGAACACCTGTATACTATCTTTGGTGCCGTACACCAATAGCTGTGGGACCGATCATCTCTCCTGACGGGAATAAAAAACGTATACACTAGTCTACTCTGGAGTATCGATGCTCAGTCTTGATAATCCAACGACTATGGACAATTTTAAGGATGTGCTTATAGACTTCTCAGCCCCCACTATTATGATTGCCATCACAACGCTGGTAAATTTAGCAAGAATTCTACATGCTTTATCGACATGTATTAGCGATATGAAATAATAAGTATAACATATACACATGTTAAGATAAAAACAAATTAGATAGCATACTTTCATATAGAGCAAGATTGTCCAGTATATATATCCCAGCATCCTGTATAATAAAGGCCTCAAGAGCATATATATCCTAACACCTTAATTACTCTATTTTCTTTTGTTGGTTAGTTTATTAGCTTAGTTATTTACCAAATTGCTTGAAAGAATTAATCTTTTGTTTAGGCTTGGTTAATCATCAAGTTTACTTACCTAACTTGGATTGAACACTTTATTTGCCACATTTCATTTGTAAGTGATATTATTTGCTATTTTGTAATTCAAGTTCCCTTAAATATAGACTATATTTGCATTTTCATTTAGTTTTTGCATCTAATTCATAATAGTTGCATCAGTACAACTACTACTGTATTTACCAATCCATAATGTGGTTTTTGTATTAAGTTTATTAATGATTAATGGGTTTGCTAAAAGGTTAATGAGTTTATTATAGGTTATTGGATTACTGTGGTTAATTTTAAATTAATAATACGACTTTAAACATCATTTGTTACAAAAGAATTTGACAAATTATTTACATTTACTTTACATGTTTCCTAAATTTTGAAAATTTTCTCAAATGATAGAAAATCCAATATTTCGATCTAATACAGCCAAAATTGCTGAGTATAAACCCAAAAATGAATGTCTAATACCAAACTTGGTACTGATATTTGAAACCTTGGGTCGAACTTCCAGAGCAGGTAAGAGTGGTCAGGTAAATGGACAATTGAGCATGCAACACAAGATGCATAGACAACGAAAGTAACCTGCCTTCCGCAGGGTTATAGCTTGGTGCATAGTGGAGTGTGCGAGAAATATACGTCCACAGGGGCGCACAATATGATTCAATAACTCATTCTTATATATTAGTTTTAATTTTTTAGCATGTGAAACTTTTTAAACTACTAAAAACCAATATCCCAATTGAAACTGCAAATCATCAAATCTATAAAAAGAGAAATTCAACACTATAAAAGTGCTTGAAGTCAAAAACTAAACAATCTTTAGACCTAATATGGTCTTGCAACATCGACTCATCTAATTTATAAACACACAACAAAATGCCAGTTAAAGCCCTTGTGTCCTAAATTATAAAATAAATAATAAGATAGCCAATTATTTTGATCAAGCGTCGGTTAGAATAACCAAATTACCATTGACAACGGCTTAAGCTAGGTATCAATTCTCTCTTTTTCAATATTGTTTCCTTGTCTACTACTTTTAGGTCCTTATGAGATCTCCTTTATGTCTCATATTAGTTGATAGCAAGGTTGTGATGCATGATATATATTGTCGCATGTAAGTGGTAGTTAAGCACATAAAAAAAGGCTATATGGCCCATTATGTAGTAGAGAAGGCAATGTGGGCATAAAGTTGTTTATGAGCTTGCATATTCAATTATATCCGCCATATATGGTGCATAATCAGAAATGGGTAGTCATTCGGCCCAATTCTGAACCCAATACCATACCTATTTAACTTAAGATACACCTCTGTTATGTAGGCATTTCTTTCATCCCATTTCCTCTTTTTTATAAACTTATTATCCTATTCAATTTTCAATAAAAAATTCCATCAGTTTTTCCTTCGCTTCTTCGATAACAATTTAACATAATGCATCCTACATCAAATGAAAGTTGCGGTGTACATTGCTTACAAACTTAGTTATTTAATTATTTATGTATCTAAGCTTCTTGATTAACTAGTCTTGATAGTAGACATGTGATCATCCAATTTACTTGCTACTGTATTATTCGTTATATAGTATTATTAACACAACATATTTTTCACTAATTAGTCATAGCCCTCATCTACTAAAACTGTCAATTAGTAATTACTCCACTTGTGTATATGCATTAGTATGATATTCAAATATTCTATCTTTCCAAAACTTTATATATTTTCATGGATTTCTAATTTCGGTTTTTCAACCTCTGTAAACAGCCAAATCGCATATGCACCCACATATGCAGTTTTCTAGTATGTGCCAGTACACCAGTACATGCATACCTTCATTTTGTAATATTGGGTTTTAGTATTTAATATTTTAATGTTACAGCTTACCTGCATATTTATGCAAATAGTTAGAACAAAAACATTATTCCTTCATCAACTACACACTATGTTGAAAACAGCAAAACCGTAAAGTGTAGTGGTTCGCCTCTAAAACACGACAAGTGCGAACAGTGTTGCGTAGTGTTGCGTAAAGCGTAAGCTACAAAGAATTATTAATTTACTAATTCTAACGACTAAATTTATTCACGAAAATCACAATAACAGGGAAATCAGCATACCTAATAGAAAAATTATAATTTTAAAAAAATACTAATACAAGTGCTAACAATTAACATGCATATTCCTAATTTTCAATCTACACTAGTTCACATAATTTTCAATCTACACAAGTTCACATCTGTACTTCACAACAATTGTGTATTCATCAAATAGTCAAATTGGCCCTTGTACTTCATAATAGCATTATACTCATTCAAAAATAACAAAATAGTCAAGTTGCTAATACAAAACATAGTTTCATTTTTAGGTATGGAGTCAACAGAAAAAAGGAATCAAAATTGACGGGATATGGTGATTAGGGATGAGCTGATGCAACTTAGGAAATAGGGATTTAAAGCCGAAGGGGAATTAAATTTTCTTGCCACATATCATCTGCGCTCAATATGCGGGATTCCTGTTGGATCAGATCTTTCGCTTTGACGAATTTGGACCTAGCGAAAAGGACTCTGACGCCTTCGCGCAAGCAAGCGCGAGAGAAGGTTACGAAGGATTAGAAGTTTGGAGGACATTTCTTCTTAACATATCGGATTTACTAAACCTATCAGGTTTTAAATCCATTCCGATTAAATCCTATTCACCTTATTTAAAAATAGCATAGACTACGCTACTCCTACATAAGCTCCTACATAAGCGTAGAGTAGCACAAGCTATTTGTAGAAAAGCAAAAGCTACCTTACATTTCAGCTTATTTTGTTAACAGAAAAGAAATGGTTGAGCTACGCTACAAGCAATATAGCAAGCTACATAGTATGCTATTTACAACGTTGACTACACGTTGAAAGCCCTGGATATACATGTGCATATCTATAATTTACAACTGTTAATTTCGGTACAAAATCATTTACCATGCACAAAAATCTATGCAGTCCTAACTTTGCCTTTGGAACCGTTTGTTGTAAATTATCTGCACTAACATTGAATTGCAGTTTAAATGCAACACGAAAAGACCGCTGACATCGGTCAAAATAACTAAGACGTAAAAATATTTTTAGTTAAAGCCTTATTCATTGTCTACTGGAAGAATGCCACATCTCTTACATTGCTTTGAAAGATATAATATTATGGTCTGCATTTAAACTCGCATGAAAAGGTTCTTGCATATTCCATTTGCCCAGCCAATCACATCCACAAATCTAAGCACTGAAGCGTGCTTTCTAGATAAATTACACACATCATTTTTCTCTCCTTAAATCTAATAGAGGACAATTAAATCGACGACTGAATCCGATGAAAAAGTAATAGATAGAGAACTAATAGATATTTTGAATAAAAGATGTATACAACTTACAGATCCATGTTATAAGCACAGATAAGACAAGGCAATGGCTGAGGCTCAATCTTTCTCTGAACACAACAGCTTGTCGTGGGACAATAGCACCTCTAAAGTCAAGGACGTAGTGTTCTGCATTTGGGCTACCATAACCACTTGGTTCTTCCCGATTGAGTTCCTAATAATGGAAAATGAGCAAATCAGTAATCCAGCTTCAGGGTTGCTTCAACATTTGAAATATAAGGTGAGGTTTTATCGCTCCCTTTTTTGGTTTTTTCTTTTTATTTTGGGAGAGGTACGTAGAAAGCATGACTTAATTGTATGATAAACATTTAATATGTATGGAATTCAGCTGCAAGCCTGCAACGTTAAGTATGACACTATAAATTGTAAGAATTTTTTTTAAATGTGAACCATCGAAAGTTCAATGGCACAACTTAAAAAGAGTTATTTATGGGCCGTGCATAAGTATGACCTTGATGAGTGCTATTAATCGCTGCCTCAATCCAGATTCGAAAAGATCTTCCAAATACTTTTGAATGACTGACACTATATCAGCCTCTAGGCCCTGGTCAAGTACAACAGCCTGCATTTTAAAAGACGGTAGATGTTACCATCCATCAGTTAGAAGTGAAGGAAAAGACGGATCCAAAGAAAGGGAAGAATAAAAAAATTCCAAATGGCATTGTAAGTCAAGATAAAATTACACATCCATGTATACTTTACCCGCATAAGGGTGTACAATGAGGTTATAAGATCTCGCCTCTCTGCATACCAAAGACCTGCTGCAAGACGAAAAATCTCTAATGGTTCTCGTCCAAATAGACCCCACTAGAGGAACATATAATTAGGAGGACGATGAAACCCATGTACGAAAATAAATATTAGAGATGGCAGCAAAGGATGTTTTGTGTGTGTGTGTGTGGAGAGAGAGAGAGAGAGAGAGAGAGAGAGACATACCTCCCTATTGGCAGAAACAAGGAGCCTAATGCACTCAATTTCATTAAGATTTAGTTCATCGCTCAATTTTAGAGCCTGAAAGTTCAATAGATGCATCAGAAATAATATTAAAAGTAGTAAAGTACAACTCTGTTCTACGCATATATGAAGACACAAGGAAAAAAAAAGTAAAGTGAAAGGGTGATGAATCTTTTTAATAACTCCAGGCATGAACATGACTAACGAGGAATGAACAAATCAGTGAGAAAACACTGTCTTTCTTGTGCATCTGACATAACAGAAGATTGTGATGGATAGTTTCGAACGGTCGTCGATGCGATAAAAGATTGCTCGAATCCAAGAACAACTCGAAGCCACAAGCCTTTCTCAAATCCTTCTACGAAAGATAATTGAAATCCACCGAGTTGAAGAGAACTTCAATTTTATTAATAATGAAAAGCTTGAAAGAAAAATAAACCGACCCCCTCCCTCCTCGAACAAGGTTACAAAAAACTGATTCTTGTAAAGAAAAACAATGGAAAGACCTACTCTTTTAAAATAGGAAAAATAATATTAAATATCTAATATTTTTAATCTCTTAAAACGAAACAAGATATATTCTAACTTTTCACCAAATCTTTCTTTCTTTTGTGGCCTTGATCCGTCCTACATCAGCATCAACAGCTTGTTTCCTCGCATAGTGAAACCAATGCCAAGTGCAAACAATCATTTTTTTTTAACAATGACCATATATTTATCATATCAAATAATAGTTAGGTAGATTGCACGCAAATTTTGGCATAGGTAACACACTGGATTAAGAAGGCTTTCACCAAGGTTTCAAATCTCAGTATCAAGGTCCGTATCAGACGGTCACTTAGGGTATAATTATAAGCAACTCGGCCGTATCAGCAACATCAGATTGGAATATCGGATTTTATATCGTTTGAGAAAAAAATCAAAAATTAGGAAACAAATTAAAGTATAAACAATCTTTTGTAATAAATGATTTCCAAAGTCATATTAATAATGTAAAAACTGATCATAATAACCCAATAACCTATAACAAATTCTTTACATCATTAATGAACCCATTAGTAAACTCACTAAACCATTATAAACCGAGTAACCATTAATAAGTTGAATACAAGAACCCCCGTTATAAATTGGTAAACATGATATTACTTGGTTATAATATGGTATCGGTCTTGGAACTCGGAATATCATTTTTGGGATTGGAATCATCCATCTCGGATCAGGATCGACCTAAATTTCAAAATATGGGTTTGACATTGATTTCAGTTATATTCTAAATGCTATCAACATGATAGCTTCATTGCAAGTATGGACCAATTCAACACTTCATACATTTCACATATTTCAGCTTCAACTTTTCCAGATTTGTTTGAAAATCTTTTGAGACTACCTACATGAAATTAGGCTCGCCAAAGAAACTTATGGCCTGTAAGATTACGTAGAAACTAATCCAGGAAGATGTTTAACAATTACAACTAATATTTGCATTAAACATAAATTTATCGACGTATATGTGCATGTGTAACGGTGGAAAGTAAGTTCCAATAGGACGTTGTTGAAGAGTGATAGACAATTGTTATAGGAAATCATGTTCAACCAAATCTATGAGAACCAAATGTCATCCCCAAGTTATATATTTCAAAAGCTCCGAGCATCTAACATCTGTTTACCCTCAAATATACTATACCAAGATGGTACAATTCATGATAGTCATATGTTTTACTGTTTGGCAATCTAAAGCAATACATCGTTGTTTAATATAAAGTCTAAGTTTCACTAAAATGCCGTGAGCTTTCAGCATTAACTTAATACCACGTTCTTTCAGCACTTGATGAAGAGGTGTACACAGGTAAAAGGCTCTCGCAGGAAACATCATATGGCATTAAAAATTGCAAACAGTGAAAGCTCATGCTCTAAAGTTTGCTGAAATATCCTTAAAGTTCATGGTATTTTGGTGAAATTAGGGAATGCGGCGGTGACTTACAATTTGCACGTCCATGTCGTCAAGCGAGATTGGGGGCGAATTTGGAAGCCTTGCTTCCTTCGATTGGACTTGAGCTCGATCCGATGCCTTTGGTCCCTGAACGAGATCAACAAATTCAACAATCAGAACTTGAAGAAGAAGAAGAAGAAGAAGAAGAAAATAGAACTGAGAGCTGATGAAGTGAGCTTACAGGATAAGAGAGGAGAGATTTGAGCGATGGGAGAGAAGAGCGAATGGCGTGCATGAGCTCGATCCGCTGGCTCGGAGTCGGCGGCGACGGCCCCAGCAGCGCGAACTCGATGATCGAGAGAAGCTCGTGAGGAGAAACCATGGCTTCCTTCTTCTTCTTCGATTGCGAAACCCTAACGAGGATGATGAAGAAAAAGAAGAAAAAATAGGGGGAAAGCAAAACCTTAGATTTTAAAACCCTAAATCAAGAAACGGGCTTTTTGGCTTGGACAGTGGACTGAGGAGAGGGGAATATAGGTGAGATCGGGTCGGGTTCGTTTGGGTAATGGGTTTTAACCCCTCTCTAACAATGGGGTTGGTGCTTGAAGAAATCACTCTAAAAATGTTCGACATATGATCCAACATAAATTGAGGATGTGAACAATGTGGATACTTCTAATTAACTAGGAAAGATAATTGGAGCTTTAAGAATATTTGCAATTTTTATGTATAGATTTAGTTTTTTCTTTCAGATGTTTTTTTATTTGTTTTTTTGGCTTTATACTGAATTATAAATTTTCTAGTTTAACGCATGACGTTGGTTCTGCCCGATTAAAGATAAACAAAATAGACCTTATATTTTGATAATAAAAAGGTTGGAAGCTTAATTTATTAATCTTAGAGAAGTTATTTTCTAGGCCATGAATAAAAAGTAATCTATTTTCTAACCAAATTTGAAAAGGATGAATTGCAGGCAAATTTGTCTCGCTTTTTCCCCAAAAACAAAACACCACTTACTGAAGTGCAGCTGCTATGCTTCCTTGTCAGCCGTGGGTTGCAATCCTGTCCGAAATAGATCATGTGTTTGCACGCGAATTCAATTTGGACCAATATAACCCTGGACTAAAAGAAAAGAGAAAAGAAAAACTCATCTTTCTCCCACATCTCCGGCGACCCAGAACAACCTCAATTCCACCCCCTCTACCAAGGTTTGCCACAGCTCTCTTCTCTAAAAAGTTATGATTTTCTGATTTAAGGTTTCAATTAAGGGTTTGATGAGGGATTTTAAGTATGGTTTTGATGGGAAGCTTCAATTGGAGATTAGATTAGCCATTTGAGGTTGTGGCTTTGGAGTTAGGGTTCTTCTCAAAACCATCTTGTTATTGCGTCATTTTGAGGTTTGTGTTTAAATTAGTGTGGGTCTTCGTCTAGGATAGAAAAGCTATCTTGTGGATAAGCTATCTTGTGGATATCATAAAGCCTAAACGGAAAAATTTAAAAGCATTTAGAAGAGGGGGCCTAGGTGTGGGTCTTTAAAAGTTTGTGGTGTCCTATGTTTTGATCAAAAGTGATGGAGATTATCTGGAATTTAGCTAACAAAAAACATTGCGAAGGACCAAATACATCGTGCACGCATCAAACTTTTGTATATGTATGATGTATACGAATATGTTTCTTTTGGATTTCATAGTTTATTTTATAATGGGAATTGATTTCCTTTTCGAAAATTTAAAACCTGTTTTATTACCGGCAATGAACATTAAACACTATTTGAAAACAGCCTTAGAGAGGGGTGAATAAGGTTTTATGGAAAACTCGGCGCGTTTGTGCAGATTTAAGAAATTTTGCAGTGGAATATAAATTAGAGTCTAACAGTAATAAAATTTTCACAACACAGAAAGTAAATGACACAGATAATTTGTTCACCAGGGTTCACCAACTATGCGGCTAATCCTCGCTTGAGTCGCCAGCTCAAGAATTCACAATCTCTCTATGGTGAAATGAGAACACCAACCTTCTCCACTAGGTTTACGACATGGGACACAAACCTTCCCACAAGCTTATCAACACAACCTTCTCATAGGGTTAAACTAGCAAAGATCACAGACCTTCTTCACTACGTCATACAGAACAGATTTTGATAAATTTTTACAAATACCAACTTTACAACCCTATTACTCTCAATAGATAAATCAAGTTTTAAATCAAGAAGATATTAGATTGTGTTTTGGAGATAATATAACGTTTAAGAATGATTCAAAGAAGTTTTCAAAAAGGATAAAAAAAAAATTAAGTCAAAAGAAACTTCTTCGAAAACTAAAGATCTTTCTTAACTACTGACTAGAAAAATTATAAGGCTCTGAAACATCTCTTCTCTCAATAGTGCACTAAAACTTTAAGAACGAAGAGCAAAAAAGTTTTCGCACGAAGATTAACGAATGTTGAAAACGTGAAAAGTTTGAAACGTGAAAGAGATAAGTGTTGAAAACTCAATGTATAAGGTTCTTTATATAGAATATGGATGTGGGCAATTAGAATAACCGTTCCTACACTTTTGGACCGTTGAATGCAGTTAATAGCCCTTGCGATTTGAAATTCAAGTCGAATGGATTCAAAATTAGAAAAGGGCTCAAAACTGTTATAGACGTCGTTTCTAGGGACGTCTATAAGTCTATAGATATCTCTAGGGACGTCTGTAGTCTGATATATCAGACATAGAAGTCTATACCGATATTTCTGATATTTGACTAAAGGAAAGATATTTGAAACTCAAATCGATAATTTAGATATCTTGTCACGCACCGCTTCCCAAAAGATGGTAACGGCACGTGTTGAGGCTTGCGGCGTATTTATTCCAAGAAAGTCCTTTCACAAAACAAATACGCTAAGCGTATATAAGCAACATAAAATGACAAGAATGAACAAGTAAAATCCAATATCAATATATTTACATTCAAATAGTTTACAACCGATTGCAAGATACCAAGTACAATAACAAAGAGCCTTAAAAATGAGGCGTACTAGAAGTAAAGCGCGGAAAGAAAACTAATAGTCGTTCTGTGTTGCAAGCAGATCGAAATCTTCCCGGTTCGGCTCGATCTCCTCGGTCCCTAAATCACCTAATGAACACTCTAAGAAAACAAAAGGATGGATGGAATAGCCGTCAGCGAATTTGCGCTCGGTAAGTCTCCAAAAGATATGAATTGAAAAGTGAAAAAAAAATATGCATGTAAACTGAATATGATTTCTAATGCAATAGCAGTCAAGTAAAGATATCAATTAAACCTGAGTATGTATATGTATAAACAAGGTTATTTTATTCTAACGTGTTTGTTTGTAGTTTAATAATGAAGGTATACATGTATACGAGAGTGGTCCATCAAACCCCACGAACCCAAGACATATAGAAGTACAAGGCCCCGTCAAACCCCACGGGACAACGGCACACGATATTCAAGTTAGCTGATTTTTAGTTAACTCTCGTGCCACGGCATACTTTCTTTACCAAACCATCCCTTATCTTCGTGTAGGTTGATTAAATTACAAGTCTTGCCCGAATTCATGAATACATAAGAGAATGCAAATCAAATATCGAGTCGAGTTCAAGTATTCAAGTCAAGTTCAAGTGTTCAAGCCAAGCTGTATGCATGGTCTGGGTCAAGTCAAATCTAGCATGTCATGTGAATCAAGCATGTGGTTCATGACATAAGATTGGTAAGATAACAAATGTGATTCAGGTTACA
The DNA here is from genome assembly GCA_030015575.1 of Agapanthus africanus. NCBI lineage: Eukaryota > Viridiplantae > Streptophyta > Magnoliopsida > Asparagales > Amaryllidaceae > Agapanthus > Agapanthus africanus. Next base: position 529,752,943 of record CM057343.1, read on the forward strand.
AATCTATTATTAAAACCAATTTACATTTTTAGAAGGTACGAATTGATTTTGTTTAACAAATAAGATAGGCAAATGATAACACTTATTATCTCCGGCTCCCCGAGGCTCAAGAAAGAATAAGTCACTTAAATGCATAAGCAATTTAAAATAGCTAACATATATTATTCTTAGAAATTCTAAGATATTTATGTAAAAAGATGGCATTTAGTAACATCATCGTATTTATGTAAAATAAGCCATTATATTCTTGAGGGGTTTTATGTAAAATATTATAATTTAAAATTTTGAGAATGTTTTGATTTAAATAAAACGGCGAGAGTGTTCTAAAAAAATATACTTTTTTTAAGGTTAGGGTATTTTTGTGAAAAATCTAACTTTAGGGTATTTTAGTAAAAACCAGCCTTTCTAGAATTAAAGGTATTTTCTTGAAAACTCTGATTTAAAACTTTGTTTTCTTTGAATCAATTTATAATTTATAATAATAGGTGCTAACCAATTTAACTTAATATATCGTCTTTTCTTTTATTTTTCTAAAATCACTTTCCTTTCGAGACCATGCTCCGTGAAGAGCTCTGCACCTCATTCTACTCGACCCAAGACGTATTTTAACCAGCACCATCCGTAAAAGAGTTCCCCTAACGGGGGTTATAGAGGCAAAATTGAAAAGGAAGAGTTATAGTTTGATTTATTTAAAACTCAAGGTATTTTCCCGCAAAACTAATCTTTAGAAAATATTGTTACAAATATGTGAGCGTGCTATGATTCAAAAGTGTATGTGTGTGTAGTGGGGGGTAGGTTGTTAACCCGTGCGCTATCACTAATTATATATTTAACAATTCTAAAATTCATATTAAAACATGTAGAGTAGAAGGTACATGAAACGATAAAGTGTGTATCTATGACTAAGGCCTTTCATGAAATAATTCTAAAAATATCGATTACATGTTATGGAAATATTTGAGACGATTAGAGGTGGGTTAATTCCTTAGAAATTTCGTTTTTAATTGGCAAGTATAATTTTTAACGAATTGAGGATAATGACATGAAGATACGAAAGATGAAAGAGTTTTCTTGTAAGCATGGAAATTATTTACATCGATTGATTAGGCGGCATGACAAAGGATTTGATTCAAGAGGAGGAGAAGAAGGATGGGAAAACTTACTCACGGTGGTGTGAATTGGTCTAACAACCAATTCGCCGTTACTAGGAATTAAGACATGCTTCAAGTGCATGGAAGAAGGTTCGGTTGATCAGAGCTTCGACGTTCTAAGGCTTGGTTACTTCTTCAAGAGATTTGAGAATAATTTTCAGATTATTTTCACAGGGGAGGAGCAAAGGGATAGACTTGGGTACTTATAAGGATGAAGCAAAAAAGAAAGATGTAGAAAACATATTTTTAAAGAGCAATTAAAATGGTTTATTGGGACAATTGAAGGGTCTGAGAGTTACTATAATAATGAGGTAGTCTGGGTTATGAAAATGAAGAGCCCAAAGGCTAAGAGTCGCACTAGAGTGGGCTGTTACTCTCGGTTCTAGGGTCGTGACATTCACGGACCACGACGGAATAAGAAAACAACATCTTTTTCAAATATAGAACCAAATCACAACCAAGATCATCAAATAGATGCAATTGCAAAGAGAGCAAATTTAAAGTGCTACAGCCTTTGTAGCGCATTAGCCACCTCTCATTGGACTCCGGCTAGTCTCCACGAAACCCGGAACAACCTTACTCGGTGATCTCCTTACCAAAAATGATCCATCTTGAGATAACTCCAACGCAAGTTTTAGCTTCAAATTGACCTCATCAAAATGAAGCAACCCACTAATTAAACTTTCTAAAAATGATTAGTATGAGGTGTAGAATAATTAGCTCACTAAATTCTTCTCTTTTCTTTTCTTTTCTTTTCTTACTTTTGAAAAAAAATCAAGAGAGGCTACCATAGAGATGAGAATAATTAGACGAGGTTCAAGATGAGAACAAATCCAAAACCAAAAATAAGTCATCAAAGAAAACACCAAAGAACTCCACCACCATCTAAAAACCTATGGCTCATTCTCTTTTTGAATATTCTCATCTAAATCATATAAGTCTCATACACCCATCTCTAATGTATCAACATACATGTCATAATATTTATATCAAATATAAATATTAATAAAGTGGAAAAAATAATAATAAAGTGAGCATGATATTAGTTAATATATAAATATATCAATATATAAATATAAATATACATTTAATTATTAAATCAACTGTCACGCCCCGCTTCCTAGAGTACGCAAGATTGAGCACGTGACATAGCCAACCATGCTACCTGTGGGTAGGAAGTATCCATCCACAGTCACATTACGGCTGTAGAGATATCAAGAACAAGATAAAACTATCTAAAAACATGTCCATAATCCAGAATAACAAGAGTCAATGATAAATAAATGCGGAAGCAAATGATCCAATACAATATCTGAAAGGTATGTCCCATAATGCGGGCTCACATCAGAAAATAAATGCAGGAAATAAAACTAACCACTACTGGACTCACAACTCAGCCTGCTGGCTGAAGTACTCCTGCTTGGACAGCGATAGTGGTAGAGAATCTGGGCCATGCAAAACCCAGACGTCAGCGCGTCAAGTCAACAAGTAATATAATATGAACAGTGTAGTAGGCAATGCAGAACTAAACATGAATAAAGCAATAATGTGAAACAAGCGGTGCAGGGTAATGTGCAGTGGGTAACTAACTGTTCTATCGGATTTTCTAGTCTAAAGTCTTTGAAATCAATTTGATGAATCGTCGATATAACTCAATAGTATCCCGTACATACCCGGGGTCACGGCCACAATATTCTCGGCCGAAACCGAGACATGCCGCTAGGCACAAAACAGGAATGTGTACACTCGGTAGTACCCCGTACATACCCGGGATCACGGCCACAATATTCTCGGCTGCAGCCGAGACATGCCGCTAGGCACAAAACAGGAATGTGTACACTCGAACAGGTAGTAAACCGTCGAGTTACAAGTCAGGTTCACCTTTGATTTCCCCATACCCCCAAGTTATATGTGTCAGGTCAGGTATTCAGTAGTCAAGCACTAATGCCAACACAGGATCGGGTAACGGCAGGTTTGTCTGGATAGACAACAGGAATGGTCCATGAGGACTACATGTCAGGTTTGTTGGCATTAGGCATGAGATCAGGTAACAGGTCAGGTCATAGTACATCAGGTCAAGTCAAAAGTAAACGGTACCATATCAGGTGCATCATGTAGCAATGTCAAGTCAAGGTACGAACATATCGTGGGTGTGCTCACAAACAGATATAATCGAACAGGGTAATAATAGCAGGAAATAAGCAATGAGTTAAACAACAATCAACAGTTTCATTCAATCACAAGAGTGCGGTAATACAGTGCAGCCGTTTTATTATATCAACAGGTTTTGAGCACCCTTAGCGGTGCAATAATTAAATGATGATGCGATACAGTTATATCAAGCCTTTGATTACGAATGTCCGAATATAATGGAACTACATGTGTAAAGGCTGTCATCTATTAAACAGTAAAATGTGATTAACAGGTAAACTTAGTTATATGGTTTAAAGTGGCAAACTGTAATTTAGCCGGTAATGCATATTTGATAACCTAAACTGGCAGTAAAGCATCATAGCAGTGAATCAAATGCAATCTATTATGTACAGGTTTATCAGGAAATGATTTATTTGATATGAAGCAAGGTATGTAAGGTGATTTACTAAATGATATATTATTAAACCACACATGAATATCAAGTTATAAAGTAGCAATAGCATGTAGCAAGTATCGAATACTTGCCTCGACGGGTCGCGAACCGGGAAAACGGAACGTAACGTCGGCGGGGAAACACGCGACGGACGCACGGTTCACGGATTGAACCCAAACGACGAACCAAGGGACCTCACGGGTCAGAGCACTCCGCTGGATCGTCAGGACACGTCACCGGCACGGCCGGATTCCGGCGAACAGCGACAATAACAACCGGAAAAATTAATGCACGGCCAAGGGATAACCGGAGGGAAAAATGGAAGGAGGAAGGGGAGAGAGGGCTTACTGGTGTTGCAGAGGGCGTGACAGCGATGGGGTCGACGGTGGTGGGGCGCCGGCGAGGAGGTTACAGGCGATGGGCTAGGGCTCGGGTATGGGAAACGGGAAAGAAAGTGGAGAGGGAGAGGAGGTGGTCGGGGGTGGAGTGCGCAAGTGATGAGGAGGTGCTGAAGGTGGCACGGGTGGCGACGACGAAGGTCGCCGGCGACGTCTCAGGCCGCACAGAGAAGGCACGGGGGGTTATCCGGGTTGCTGCTGCACCGTGCACACGGGGAGAAGGAAAAGGTGTTGAGGTTGGAACGAGGAGGCGGAGGCGAGGGCGACGGTGGCGCCGGCGCCGGCGTCGGAGCTGCGGCGGCGACGGTAAGGGCGGCTAGGGCTAGGGTTCGCGATGGGTTTACTCTCGCGTTCTGGGAAAAATATGAAGGGGAAAGACTAAATATATATATAGGAGAGAGAGAGATGGTTGGAGAGAGAGAGAGATAGAGAAATTAGAGAGAGAGAGACGTTAGAGGAGGGGCCCACGGTGTTAAAATCCTCGTGATTGGCTGAGGGATAAGTTAAAGAAATCTTTAAAAGATTTAAAAGATTATTAACGTAACAGTAATAAGATTATGAATATATATATAGTTTCGAATATTTTATTAATTTGGGATTTTGGCGCTAAATGAAACATTTTCAAATCGCGCCCGGGTTGGGTCAAAAAATTTGAAATTTAAATAATAGGATTTTAAGCGAGTTCCAAATTTTAAAATGAAATGTTTTATGAATGAAAAGCATACCCCCAAGTCGGACACCTGTACACGCGCTTAGCCGTCCAAACTCGTCCGTTTCACTGAACGGGATGAGAACTCGATGCACGGACGCTATCCCGCGGCTAGGGGTGTCGAGTAGGCCAAGATAGATATTTTTAATTTTATTTTAGATGCTAAAATTTGTTATATGCAGAAATGACTTAGCCAGATAAAATCTCACGGCAAGTGTCAAACAGGCAAGCTAAATGGAATGAGTAATATCTAATGCTCAACTGGTAACAGAAAAATAGTAGTATTGGGTTCGGGTGTTATATTATACCCAACTACAAAAAGAATTTCGTCCTCGAAATTCCAAAAATACAAGATAGAAAACTACAGGAAAAGGTGAGGAAACTTCTGTCGGATCTCATCTTCTCGTTCCCAAGTGGACTCTCCATGCGATCGATTACCCCAAGAAACGAGCACAAGGGGGATAACCTTATTCTTAAGAACCTTTTCCCTTCGATCCATGATTTCAACCGGTCGCTCCTCAAAAGTCAGGTCTTCCCGTACTGTTAACTCCGAATGATCCAAGACGTGTGTTTCATCTCGAACATACCTTCGTAGTTGAGATACGTGAAACATATCGTGCACACCTGCCAAGGACTGCGGTAACGCCAAACGGTACGCTACCTCTCCAACACGCTCCAATACCTCAAAGGGTCCAACAAATCGAGGACTAAGCTTTACTCGACTCCCAAAGCGAATCACCCCTCTAGTCAGTGATATCTTCAAGAATACCAAATCACCCACGGCGAACTCTAGAGGTCTTCTTGACGTGTCAGCCCAACTTTTCTGTCTGTCTTGAGCTGCCTTCATATGCTTTCTGATTGTGTTAACCTTCTCCATTGTCTGTACCACCAAATCTGGTCCCAATAATCTTCGTTCACCAATATCATCCCAACAAACAGGTGAACGGCACTTACGACCATACAAAGCTTCAAACGGAGCCATCTGGATAGTTGCTTGGAAACTATTGTTGTAAAATAACTCCACCAAGTGTAGGTGATCCTCCCATGAACCCTTGATGTCCAACATGCATGCTCTCAACATGTCTTCAAGAGTTTGGATCGTTCTCTCCGACTGACCATCAGTTTGAGGATGATAAGCTGTGCTAAACTTCAATCGAGTCCCCAAACTTTCCTGTAAACTCCTCCAGAAATGTGATAAGAACCGAGTGTCCCGATCGGACACGATGCTCACCGGTACGCCATGCAATCTTACAATCTCCTGCATGTACCGTTCTGCCAGAGTCTCCGTTGATTGACCAACCCGGAAAGGAATAAAGTGAGCTGCCTTGGTCAATCGATCGACAATCACCCATACTGCATTATTGCCCTTTGGACTTCGCGGTAAAGCCGTCACGAAATCCATGGTTATATGTTCCCACTTCCACTGAGGAATCGGAAGTGGTTGCAAAAAACCAGCAACCCTTTGGTGTTCAGCCTTGACTTGCTAACACACCAAGCACTTAGCCACGAAGCGAGCAATCTCCCGTTTCATGCCTTCCCACCAGAAATGCTGTCGAATATCTTGGTACATCTTTGTACCTCCTGGATGTACAGAATAAGCTGAATTGTGTGCCTCCTTCATAAGCTCTTCACGAACATCCTCTTTGGCACACACAAACGGCTACCATACCTCAACGAACCATCTTCGTGGACCAGTAAATCTGTTCGTAGTCCGGCTTCAATCTGCTCTCGAAACTTTTGCAGTCTAGGATCCTGCGATTATGCTGCTTTAATTTTCTCAATTAAAGACGACTGTACTTGCAACTGCATCAACTGTCCCGTAGAACGTGGTAGCACAACCTCCAAGTCAAATCTTCGAAAATCTGCAATTATCTCCCTCTGCGTAGTTAACACCCGAATTGCTGGTAACCGACTAAGCGCATCCGGCACGACGTTAACCTTTCCCGGATGGTACTTAAGATCAAGGTCGTAGTCGGCCATCAGCTCCAACCATCTACGCTGCCTCATTTTCAACTCCTTCTGAGTGAACACATACTTCAAACTCTTGTGATCTGTAAAAACTTCGACTCTTTCGCCCAAAAGGTAGTGTCTCCAAATCTTTAAAGCGAAGATCACCGCCGCAGTTCCAAGTCATGAGTTGGATAATTCTTCTCATGGGTCTTCAGTTGTCTTGATGCGTATGCTACGACCTTCCCATGCTGCATCAAAACACATCCCAATCCTTTTCCAGATGCGTCGCTGTGAATAACCAATCCTCCGGAATTGTCTGGCACGGTCAGAATTGGGGCGGTTATCAACTTCTGCTTCAACGTCTCGAAAGCTAACGCACATTTATCCGTCCATACAAAAGGTACCTCCTTGCGCGTAAGCTTGGTCAACGGCTCTGCCAAACGAGCGAAGTTCTCCACAAATCTCCTGTAGTATCCGGCTAATCCAAGGAAACTTCTTATCTCAGCTACATTCTTTGGAATCGGCCAATCTCGAACTGCTGCAATCTTTTTGGGATCGACGGCGATTCCATTTCCCGACACAACATGACCCAGAAACTTCACTTCTTCCAGCCAAAATTCGCACTTACTCATCTTCGCATACAGTTTCTCCTGTCTCAATGTCTGCAATGCGATCTTCAAATACTCAGCATGCTCCTCAAAACTCTTCGAGTAAACCAGAATATCGTCAATGAATACCATAATAAACTGGTCCAAGAACGGTGAAAAGATTCGGTTCATCAAGTCCATAAATACTGCCGGCGCATTCGTTACTCCGAAGGGCATCACTAGGTACTCGTAATGTCCATACCGAGTTCGAAACGCCGTCTTGCAAATATCTTCTGCTTTCACTCGGACCTGATGATATCCGGATCGCAAATCCAGCTTCGAGAATACCCTCGCGCCACTAAGCTGCTCAAAAAGTTCTCCAATACGAGGGATCGGGTACTTGTTCTTAATAGTTACCCAGTTTAATTCTCGATAGTCGATGCACATCCTTCTCGTGCCATCCTTCTTCTTTACTAGAAGAACTGGAGCTCCCCAAGGCGAGTTGCTGCTTCGAATCCAACCCTTCTCAAGCAATTCAGCAACTTGCTTCTTAACTTCTTCCAATTCTACTGGTGCCATTGGATAATACGCTTTAGATACTGGCGCTGCACCAGAGATAAGGTCAATCGCGAACTCCACATCTCGCTTCGGCGGCAAACCCGATATATCTTCAAATACGTCCATGAAATCGCGAACCACCACCGGCTCTTCACTACCATCAACTTCCATAGCTACAAGAACATTGTTAGTCGGCCTAGCCCTAAACTCGACTCGCCCGACAGAACTGCTTCCTCCATTGAAGGTAAACTCAGGATGTCCGGGAATCTGGAAAATTACCTTTCTTGCCCTACAGTCAATATGGGCGTGGAAAGTGCCAAGAAAATCCATTCCCAAGACAACTTCATAGCTGCCCGTATCTATCACCAAGAAATCTGCAAAGAGTTCCCGTCCGCACACAGCAACTGTACAGTCTCTACACTCCCTACTAGCTATGATTTTCCCATTCCCAGTGTGTATGTCCCAGAAACTAGACAGGGTCGTGTAGGTAATCGAGTGTGTAGTTATAAATTTGGATGACATAAAACAGTGGGATGCACCAGAATCAAATAATGCCAATGTGGGAAAACCATGAACGAGTAAAGTACCTGAAACCACTTCTCCTGATGCCTTGGCTTCCTCAGCTGTCAAGGTAAAAGCTCGAGCCTGATTAGGACCTTGAGTCAGCTGTTTCTGCCCTTGGAACGGTCTCTGCGGAGGCTTCTGTATATCATCTCTCGTGCGAAGCTTCGACGGACAGGCACCAACTGCGTGATCAGCCGCTCCACAAACCAAACAAAGTCCCAGCCTCCTTCGACAATCCTTTTGCATGTGGCCCGGTAAATTGCAGTAGTTACAATTCATGCTCTTTCTTCGATCAACGACCACAGGCTTCTTCATGGGTGCTACACCACGACGATCCACTGGAATACTCTTGCGCCCATGATCTCGGTTAGGTACAAATGCGGGCTTCCTGGCCGCAACCGCTGTCTGCTGCAAGCTCCCTTTCATCCCCGATAAACCCTGTTGTTCCCGAGCTGCCATAAGAACCTGTGAGAAAGTGGTCAAACCCAGGGAGACAATCTGCCTCTGGATGTCCACATCCAAATCGCGCATGAACCTTCGTGCCCTGTCTGCCTCGTTGGCGACTAAAGGTCCAGCGAATCGGCTGAGTCTCGTCCACTCCGCTGCATGCACGTCCACGGGTGCTCCATTTTGCCCCAGCCCAATAAATTTCTCTTCCATTTCCTCCCGTGCAGTCCGCGGGAAGAATTTCTCCAGGAAACTCTTAGAAAACTCCGCCCAACTGATCGGCTTGGGCAAGCGGGTCTTTTCCACAAGCCACCACTCTCGGGCGTAATCCACTAGCTGAATGCGCACCACATCAACTCTTTTGTCCTCTGGAATCTGTGCCGCAATCAGCAAATTCTCCGTGTCGACCAGCCACTGCTCGGCTGGCAATGGCTCCTCCAAACCAGTGAATGTAGTCGGATCCAAACGTCTGAAATCTGCCACGGTCCCCACCCGGTCAACTGGTTTAGCTCCAGCGTTGTTTACAGACTGCCGAATGACATGCAAACCTTCCTGAAACGAATCTGCTTGCTGCTGGATCAGCTCAGTATGCCTCTTCTGATTTTCCAGCATTCCTCTTATTACTCCAAGCATGGCGGCTTCGTCCACACGCCTCTGGTATGTCTTGAAATTCTTTTCTGCCATATTCCTGAAATCAAAAACACCCAACATTAGCATGATGATAGATTCAATATAGAGATCAAGGCTAGAACTCCAAGATACTTAAATAGAGTACCGCATTGTAGCTATGCCGCGGTATCATAGCCACAATTACTTAACTCCACCCAAGTCGCCTAAGTCCTAGAGATAACAAGAAATTAGGTTTTTGAGTCGACATGCAAAGTAAGTTTGCACGTCGTAAAAGATATAATCAGGAAGGATGTGATTCAAGAATGGTAAACGGCAAAGTGGCAGGACATGTTTCCTAACACGGGTATTCTGATTCGTGTATTGGGTACAATACCCAACTACAAAAGAATCAACCAAACTAACCTATGCTCTGATACCAAAAAAACCATGTCACGCCCCGCTTCCCAGAGTACGCAAGATTGGGCACGTGACATAGCCAACCATGCTACCTGTGGGTAGGAAGTATCCATCCACAGTCACATTACGGCTGTAGAGATATCAAGAACAAGATAAAACTATCTAAAAACATGTCCATAATCCAGAATAACAAGAGTCAATGATAAATAAATGCGGAAGCAAATGATCCAATACAATATCTGAAAGGTATGTCCCATAATGCGGGCTCACATCAGAAAATAAATGCAGGAAATAAAACTAACCACTACTGGACTCACAACTCAGCCTGCTGGCTGAAGTACTCCTGCTCGGACAGCGACAGTGGTAGAGAATCTGGGCCATGCAAAACCCAGACGTCAGCGCGTCAAGTCAACAAGTAATATAATATGAACAGTGTAGTAGGCAATGCAGAACTAAACATGAATAAAGCAATAATATGAAACAAGCGGTGCAGGGTAATGTGCAGTGGGTAACTAACTGTTCTATCGGGTTTCCTAGTCTAAAGTCTTTGAAATCAATTTGATGAATCGTCGATGTAACTCAATAGTATCCCGTACATACCCGGGGTCACGGCCACAATATTCTCGGCCGAAACCGAGACATGCCGCTAGGCACAAAACAGGAATGTGTACACTCGGTAGTACCCCGTACATACCCGGGATCACGGCCACAATATTCTCGGCTGCAGCCGAGACATGCCGCTAGGCACAAAACAGGAATGTGTACACTCGAACAGGTAGTGAACCGTCGAGTTACAAGTCAGGTTCACCTTTGATTTCCCTATACCCCCAAGTTATATGTGTCAGGTCAGGTATTCAGTAGTCAAGCACTAATGCCAACACAGGATCGGGTAACGGCAGGTTTGTCTGGATAGACAACAGAAATGGTCCATGAGGACTACATGTCAGGTTTGTTGGCATTAGGCATGAGATCAGGTAACAGGTCAGGTCATGGTACATCAGGTCAAGTCAAAAGTAAACGGTACCATGTCAGGTGCATCATGTAGCAATGTCAAGTCAAGGTACGAACATATCGTGGGTGTGCTCACAAACAGATATAATCGAACAGGGTAATAACAGCAGGAAATAAGCAATGAGTTAAACAACAATCAACAGTTTCATTCAATCATAAGAGTGCGGTAATACAGTGCAGCCGTTTTATTATATTAACAGGTTTTGAGCACCCTTAGCGGTGCAATAATTAAATGATGATGCGATACAGTTATATCAAGCCTTTGATTACGAATGTCCGAATATAATGGAACTACATGTGTAAAGGCTGTCATCTATTAAACAGTAAAATGTGATTAACAGGTAAACTTAGTTATATGGTTTAAAGTGGCAAACTGTAATTTAGCCGGTTATGCATATTTGATAACCTAAGCTGGCAATAAAGCATCATAGCAGTGAATCAAATGCAATCTATTATGTACGGGTTTATCAGGAAATGATTTATTTGACATGAAGCAAGGTATGTAAGGTGATTTACTAAATGATATATTATTAAACCACGCATGAATATCAAGTTATAAAGTGGCAATAGCATGTAGCAAGTATCGAATACTTGCTTCGACGGGTCGCGAACCGGGAAAACGGAACGTAACGTCGGCGGGGAAATACGCGACGGACGCACGGTTCACGGATTGAACCCAAACGACGAACCAAGGGACCTCACGGGTCAGAGCACTCCGCTGGATCGTCAGGACACGTCACCGGCACGGCCGGATTCCGGCGAACAACGACAATAACAACCGGAAAAATTAATGCACGGCCAAGGGATAACCAGAGGGAAAAATGGAAGGAGGAAGGGGAGAGAGGGCTTACTGGTGTTGCAGAGGGCGTGACAGCGATGGGGTTGACAGCGGTGGGGCGCCGGCGAGGAGGTTGCAGGCGATGGGCTAGGGCTCGGGTATGGGAAACGGGAAAGAAAGTGGAGAAGGAGAGGAGGTGGTCGGGGCTGGAGTGCGCAAGTGATGAGGAGGTGCTGAAGGTGGCGCGGGTGGCGACGACGAAGGTCGCCGGCGACGTCTCAGGCCGCACAGAGAAGGCACTGGGGGTTATCCGGGTTGCTGCTGCACCGTGCACACGGGGAGAAGGAGGAGGTGTTGAGGTTGGAACGAGAAGGCGGAGGCGAGGGCGACGGTGGCGCTGGCGCCGGCGTCGAAGCTGCGGCGGCGACGGTAAGGGCGGCTAGGGCTTGGGTTCGCGATGGGTTTACTCTCGCGTTCTGGGAAAAATATGACGGGGAAAGACTAAATATATATATAGGTTAGAGAGAGTGAGAGAGAGAGAGAGAGAGAGAGAGAAATTAGAGAGAGAGAGACGTTAGAGGAGGGGCCCACGGTGTTAAAATCCTCGTGATTGGCTGAGGGATAAGTTAAAGAAATCTTTAAAAGATTTAAAAGATTATTAACGTAACAGTAATAAGATTATGAATATATATATATAGTTTCGAATATTTTATTAATTTGAGATTTTGGCGCTAAATGAAACATTTCCAAATCGCGCCTGGGTTGGGTCCAAAAATTTGAAATTTAAATAATAGGATTTTAAGCGAGTTCCAAATTTTAAAATGAAATGTTTTATGATTGAAAAGCATACCCCCAAGTCGGACACCTGTACACTCGCTTAGCCGTCCAAACTCGCCCGTTTCACTGAACGGGACGAGAACTCGATGCACGGACGCTACCCCGCGGCTAGGGGTGTCGAGTAGGTCAAGATGGATATTTTTAATTTTATTTTAGATGCTAAAATTTGTTATATGCAGAAATGACTTAGCCAGATAAAATCTCACGGCAAGTGTCAAACAGGCAAGCTAAATGGAATGAGTAATATCTAATGCTCAACTGGTAACAGAAAAATAGTAGTATTGGATTCGGGTGTTATATTATACCCAACTACAAAAAGAATTTCGTCCTCGAAATTCCAAAAATACAAGATAGAAAACTACAGGAAAAGGTGAGGAAACTTCTGTCGGATCTCATCTTCTCGTTCCCAAGTGGACTCTCCATGCGATCGATTACCCCAAGAAACGAGCACAAGGGGGATAACCTTATTCTTAAGAACCTTTTCCCTTCGATCCATGATTTCAACCGGTCGCTCCTCAAAAGTCAGGTCTTCCCGTACTGTTAACTCCGAATGATCCAAGACGTGTGTTTCATCTCGAACATACCTTCGTAGTTGAGATACGTGAAACATATCGTGCACACCTGCCAAGGACTGCGGTAACGCCAAACGGTACGCTACCTCTCCAACACGCTCCAATACCTCAAAGGGTCCAACAAATCGAGGACTAAGCTTTACTCGACTCCCAAAGCGAATCACCCCTCTAGTCAGTGATATCTTCAAGAATACCAAATCACCCACGGCGAACTCTAGAGGTCTTCTTGACGTGTCAGCCCAACTTTTCTGTCTGTCTTGAGCTGCCTTCATATGCTTTCTGATTGTGTTAACCTTCTCCATTGTCTGTACCACCAAATCTGGTCCCAATAATCTTCGTTCACCAATATCATCCCAACAAACAGGTGAACGGCACTTACGACCATACAAAGCTTCAAACGGAGCCATCTGGATAGTTGCTTGGAAACTATTGTTGTAAAATAACTCCACCAAGTGTAGGTGATCCTCCCATGAACCCTTGAAGTCCAACATGCATGCTCTCAACATGTCTTCAAGAGTTTGGATCGTTCTCTCCGACTGACCATCAGTTTGAGGATGATAAGCTGTGCTAAACTTCAATCGAGTCCCCAAACTTTCCTGTAAACTCCTCCAGAAATATGATAAGAACCGAGTGTCCCGATCGGACACGATGCTCACCGGTACGCCATGCAATCTTACAATCTCCTGCATGTACCGTTCTGCCAGAGTCTCCGTTGATTGACCAACCCGGAAAGGAATAAAGTGAGCTGCCTTGGTCAATCGATCGACAATCACCCATACTGCATTATTGCCCTTTGGACTTCGCGGTAAAGCCGTCACGAAATCCATGGTTATATGTTCCCACTTCCACTGAGGAATCGGAAGTGGTTGCAAAAAACCAGCAACCCTTTGGAGTTCAGCCTTGACTTGCTAACACACCAAGCACTTAGCCACGAAGCGAGCAATCTCCCGTTTCATGCATTCCCACCAGAAATGCTGTCGAATATCTTGGTACATCTTTATACCTCCTGGATGTACAGAATAAGCTGAATTGTGTGCCTCCTTCATAAGCTCTTCACGAACATCCTCTTTGGCACACACAAACGGCTACCATACCTCAACGAACCATCTTCGTGGACCAGTAAATCTGTTCGTAGTCCGGCTTCAATCTGCTCTCGAAACTTTTGCAGTCTAGGATCCTGCGATTATGCTGCTTTAATTTTCTCAATTAAAGACGACTGTACTTGCAACTGCATCAACTGTCCCGTAGAACGTGGTAGCACAACCTCCAAGTCAAATCTTCGAAAATCTGCAATTATCTCCCTCTGCGTAGTTAACACCCGAATTGCTGGTAACCGACTAAGCGCATCCGGCACGACGTTAACCTTTCCCGGATGGTACTTAAGATCAAGGTCGTAGTCGGCCATCAGCTCCAACCATCTACGCTGCCTCATTTTCAACTCCTTCTGAGTGAACACATACTTCAAACTCTTGTGATCTGTAAAAACTTCGACTCTTTCGCCCAAAAGGTAGTGTCTCCAAATCTTTAAAGCGAAGATCACCGCCGCAGTTCCAAGTCATGAGTTGGATAATTCTTCTCATGGGTCTTCAGTTGTCTTGATGCGTATGCTACGACCTTCCCATGCTGCATCAAAACACATCCCAATCCTTTTCCAGATGCGTCGCTGTGAATAACCAATCCTCCGGAATTGTCTGGCACGGTCAGAATTGGGGCGGTTATCAACTTCTGCTTCAACGTCTCGAAAGCTAACGCACATTTATCCGTCCATACAAAAGGTACCTCCTTGCGCGTAAGCTTGGTCAACGGCTCTGCCAAACGAGCGAAGTTCTCCACAAATCTCCTGTAGTATCCGGCTAATCCAAGGAAACTTCTTATCTCAGCTACATTCTTTGGAATCGGCCAATCTCGAACTGCTGCAATCTTTTTGGGATCGACGGCGATTCCATTTCCCGACACAACATGCCCCAGAAACTTCACTTCTTCCAGCCAAAATTCGCACTTACTCATCTTCGCATACAGTTTCTCCTGTCTCAATGTCTGCAATGCGATCTTCAAATGCTCAGCATGCTCCTCAAAACTCTTCGAGTAAACCAGAATATCGTCAATGAATACCATAATAAACTGGTCCAAGAACGGTGAAAAGATTCGGTTCATCAAGTCCATAAATACTGCCGGCGCATTCGTTACTCCGAAGGGCATCACTAGGTACTCGTAATGTCCATACCGAGTTCGAAACGCCGTCTTGCAAATATCTTCTGCTTTCACTCGGACCTGATGATATCCGGATCGCAAATCCAGCTTCGAGAATACCCTCGCGCCACTAAGCTGCTCAAAAAGTTCTCCAATACGAGGGATCGGGTACTTGTTCTTAATAGTTACCCAGTTTAATTCTCGATAGTCGATGCACATCCTTCTCGTGCCATCCTTCTTCTTTACTAGAAGAACTGGAGCTCCCCAAGGCGAGTTGCTGCTTCGAATCCAACCCTTCTCAAGCAATTCAGCAACTTGCTTCTTAACTTCTTCCAATTCTACTGGTGCCATTGGATAATACGCTTTAGATACTGGCGCTGCACCAGAGATAAGGTCAATCGCGAACTCCACATCTCGCTTCGGCGGCAAACCCGATATATCTTCAAATACGTCCATGAAATCGCGAACCACCACCGGCTCTTCACTACCATCAACTTCCATAGCTACAAGAACATTGTTAGTCGGCCTAGCCCTAAACTCGACTCGCCCGACAGAACTGCTTCCTCCATTGAAGGTAAACTCAGGATGTCCGGGAATCTGGAAAATTACCTTTCTTGCCCTACAGTCAATATGGGCGTGGAAAGTGCCAAGAAAATCCATTCCCAAGACAACTTCATAGCTGCCCGTATCTATCACCAAGAAATCTGCAAAGAGTTCCCGTCCGCACACAGCAACTGTACAGTCTCTACACTCCCTACTAGCTATGATTTTCCCATTCCCAGTGTGTATGTCCCAGAAACTAGACAGGGTCGTGTAGGTAATCGAGTGTGTAGTTATAAATTTGGATGACATAAAACAGTGGGATGCACCAGAATCAAATAATGCCAATGTGGGAAAACCATGAACGAGTAAAGTACCTGAAACCACTTCTCCTGATGCCTTGGCTTCCTCAGCTGTCAAGGTAAAAGCTCGAGCCTGATTAGGACCTTGAGTCAGCTGTTTCTGCCCTTGGAACGGTCTCTGCGGAGGCTTCTGTATATCATCTCTCGTGCGAAGCTTCGACGGACAGGCACCAACTGCGTGATCAGCCGCTCCACAAACCAAACAAAGTCCCAGCCTCCTTCGACAATCCTTTTGCATGTGGCCCGGTAAATTGCAGTAGTTACAATTCATGCTCTTTCTTCGATCAACGACCACAGGCTTCTTCATGGGTGCTACACCACGACGATCCACTGGAATACTCTTGCGCCCATGATCTCGGTTAGGTACAAATGCGGGCTTCCTGGCCGCAACCGCTGTCTGCTGCAAGCTCCCTTTCATCCCCGATAAACCCTGTTGTTCCCGAGCTGCCATAAGAACCTGTGAGAAAGTGGTCAAACCCAGGGAGACAATCTGCCTCTGGATGTCCACATCCAAATCGCGCATGAACCTTCGTGCCCTGTCTGCCTCGTTGGCGACTAAAGGTCCAGCGAATCGGCTGAGTCTCGTCCACTCCGCTGCATGCACGTCCACGGGTGCTCCATTTTGCCCCAGCCCAATAAATTTCTCTTCCATTTCCTCCCGTGCAGTCCGCGGGAAGAATTTCTCCAGGAAACTCTTAGAAAACTCCGCCCAACTGATCGGCTTGGGCAAGCGGGTCTTTTCCACAAGCCACCACTCTCGGGCGTAATCCACTAGCTGAATGCGCACCACATCAACTCTTTTGTCCTCTGGAATCTGTGCCGCAATCAGCAAATTCTCCGTGTCGACCAGCCACTGCTCGGCTGGCAATGGCTCCTCCAAACCAGTGAATGTAGTCGGATCCAAACGTCTGAAATCTGCCACGGTCCCCACCCGGTCAACTGGTTTAGCTCCAGCGTTGTTTACAGACTGCCGAATGACATGCAAACCTTCCTGAAACGAATCTGCTTGCTGCTGGATCAGCTCAGTATGCCTCTTCTGATTTTCCAGCATTCCTCTTATTACTCCAAGCATGGCGGCTTCGTCCACACGCCTCTGGTATGTCTTGAAATTCTTTTCTGCCATATTCCTGAAATCAAAAACACCCAACATTAGCATGATGATAGATTCAATATAGAGATCAAGGCTAGAACTCCAAGATACTTAAATAGAGTACCGCATTGTAGCTATGCCGCGGTATCATAGCCACAATTACTTAACTCCACCCAAGTCGCCTAAGTCCTAGAGATAACAAGAAATTAGGTTTTTGAGTCGACATGCAAAGTAAGTTTGCACGTCGTAAAAGATATAATCAGGAAGGATGTGATTCAAGAATGGTAAACGGCAAAGTGGCAGGACATGTTTCCTAACACGGGTATTCTGATTCGTGTATTGGGTACAATACCCAACTACAAAAGAATCAACCCAACTAACCTATGCTCTGATACCAAAAAAACCATGTCACGCCCCGCTTCCCAGAGTACGCAAGATTGGGCACGTGACATAGCCAACCATGCTACCTGTGGGTAGGAAGTATCCATCCACAGTCACATTACGGCTGTAGAGATATCAAGAACAAGATAAAACTATCTAAAAACATGTCCATAATCCAGAATAACAAGAGTCAATGATAAATAAATGCGGAAGCAAATGATCCAATACAATATCTGAAAGGTATGTCCCATAATGCGGGCTCACATCAGAAAATAAATGCAGGAAATAAAACTAACCACTACTGGACTCACAACTCAGCCTGCTGGCTGAAGTACTCCTGCTCGGACAGCGACAGTGGTAGAGAATCTGGGCCATGCAAAACCCAGACGTCAGCGCGTCAAGTCAACAAGTAATATAATATGAACAGTGTAGTAGGCAATGCAGAACTAAACATGAATAAAGCAATAATATGAAACAAGCGGTGCAGGGTAATGTGCAGTGGGTAACTAACTGTTCTATCGGGTTTCCTAGTCTAAAGTCTTTGAAATCAATTTGATGAATCGTCGATGTAACTCAATAGTATCCCGTACATACCCGGGGTCACGGCCACAATATTCTCGGCCGAAACCGAGACATGCCGCTAGGCACAAAACAGGAATGTGTACACTCGGTAGTACCCCGTACATACCCGGGATCACGGCCACAATATTCTCGGCTGCAGCCGAGACATGCCGCTAGGCACAAAACAGGAATGTGTACACTCGAACAGGTAGTGAACCGTCGAGTTACAAGTCAGGTTCACCTTTGATTTCCCTATACCCCCAAGTTATATGTGTCAGGTCAGGTATTCAGTAGTCAAGCACTAATGCCAACACAGGATCGGGTAACGGCAGGTTTGTCTGGATAGACAACAGAAATGGTCCATGAGGACTACATGTCAGGTTTGTTGGCATTAGGCATGAGATCAGGTAACAGGTCAGGTCATGGTACATCAGGTCAAGTCAAAAGTAAACGGTACCATGTCAGGTGCATCATGTAGCAATGTCAAGTCAAGGTACGAACATATCGTGGGTGTGCTCACAAACAGATATAATCGAACAGGGTAATAACAGCAGGAAATAAGCAATGAGTTAAACAACAATCAACAGTTTCATTCAATCATAAGAGTGCGGTAATACAGTGCAGCCGTTTTATTATATTAACAGGTTTTGAGCACCCTTAGCGGTGCAATAATTAAATGATGATGCGATACAGTTATATCAAGCCTTTGATTACGAATGTCCGAATATAATGGAACTACATGTGTAAAGGCTGTCATCTATTAAACAGTAAAATGTGATTAACAGGTAAACTTAGTTATATGGTTTAAAGTGGCAAACTGTAATTTAGCCGGTTATGCATATTTGATAACCTAAGCTGGCAATAAAGCATCATAGCAGTGAATCAAATGCAATCTATTATGTACGGGTTTATCAGGAAATGATTTATTTGACATGAAGCAAGGTATGTAAGGTGATTTACTAAATGATATATTATTAAACCACGCATGAATATCAAGTTATAAAGTGGCAATAACATGTAGCAAGTATCGAATACTTGCTTCGACGGGTCGCGAACCGGGAAAACGGAACGTAACGTCGGCGGGGAAATACGCGACGGACGCACGGTTCACGGATTGAACCCAAACGACGAACCAAGGGACCTCACGGGTCAGAGCACTCCGCTGGATCGTCAGGACACGTCACCGGCGCGGCCGGATTCCGGCGAACAACGACAATAACAACCGGAAAAATTAATGCACGGCCAAGGGATAACCAGAGGGAAAAATGGAAGGAGGAAGGGGAGAGAGGGCTTACTGGTGTTGCAGAGGGCGTGACAGCGATGGGGTTGACGGCGGTGGGGCGCCGGCGAGGAGGTTGCAGGCGATGGGCTAGGGCTCGGGTATGGGAAACGGGAAAGAAAGTGGAGAAGGAGAGGAGGTGGTCGGGGCTGGAGTGCGCAAGTGATGAGGAGGTGCTGAAGGTGGCGCGGGTGGCGACGACGAAGGTCGCCGGCGACGTCTCAGGCCGCACAGAGAAGGCACTGGGGGTTATCCGGGTTGCTGCTGCACCGTGCACACGGGGAGAAGGAGGAGGTGTTGAGGTTGGAACGAGAAGGCGGAGGCGAGGGCGACGGTGGCGCCGGCGTCGGAGCTGCGGCGGCGACGGTAAGGGCGGCTAGGGCTTGGGTTCGCGATGGGTTTACTCTCGCGTTCTGGGAAAAATATGACGGGGAAAGACTAAATATATATATAGGTTAGAGAGAGTGAGAGAGAGAGAGAGAGAGAGAGAGAGAAATTAGAGAGAGAGAGACGTTAGAGGAGGGGCCCACGGTGTTAAAATCCTCGTGATTGGCTGAGGGATAAGTTAAAGAAATCTTTAAAAGATTTAAAAGATTATTAACGTAACAGTAATAAGATTATGAATATATATATATAGTTTCGAATATTTTATTAATTTGAGATTTTGGCGCTAAATGAAACATTTCCAAATCGCGCCTGGGTTGGGTCCAAAAATTTGAAATTTAAATAATAGGATTTTAAGCGAGTTCCAAATTTTAAAATGAAATGTTTTATGATTGAAAAGCATACCCCCAAGTCGGACACCTGTACACGCGCTTAGCCGTCCAAACTCGCCCGTTTCACTGAACGGGACGAGAACTCGATGCACGGACGCTACCCCGCGGCTAGGGGTGTCGAGTAGGTCAAGATGGATATTTTTAATTTTATTTTAGATGCTAAAATTTGTTATATGCAGAAATGACTTAGCCAAATAAAATCTCACGGCAAGTGTCAAACAGGCAAGCTAAATGGAATGAGTAATATCTAATGCTCAACTGGTAACAGAAAAATAGTAGTATTGGGTTCGGGTGTTACATCAACACTTAATTTAATAATCCGGTTATATCATATATATATACCGGCTAATATCATTAAACACCCGATTAAAATACGTGTATCGCATACACGTATTTAATTAAACTCCTGCACGTATCATTATACGTGCCTTACATCGTTTCGCCCGTGCTGGGAAATCTCTGTGTGGGACTCTAAAGACTCGACAATACACTGGCAGTAAGCTAAGATCATATTCATAGCCCATAAACATGTCAGCGATACTAGCTGCACGTAACGACTACCCAGGTATTGATTGAAAGAAGGTCAAAGAGCAAGCTCATATGAACCCTGCAAAGTCTATCAGTGACATCACCGTACAGTCCGGTCTATTCGTCTAAGAGTATCGCATATCGGGTCTAGGGTTTGGAATCTGTCAGACTCCAATAACTCAATAAGTCGTGTGACAAAGGACTCATAATCAATTGGAGATACAACTGATAACACTTATCAGTTTATCTCCACTACGGTGGCCGCCGATTTGTGGTTGTAGTCATGTCCTTCACATCGCGGCATCAACTCTCTATATCGGGAGAGACGAATCCCCTCATTCACCCTCGTCATGAAGCACCATATATTAACACTGCCTAAGTCTAAACGGCCCCATCAAGTAAATACCTTTGATCATCCAGATTACTGTCTTTACCATCGGATCATCGGCCATCCAATCGAAAATTGCATCGTCTTCAAGAATTAGGCGGAAGAGCAATATAGGCAAGGTAAGTTCACACTAAGTGATAGCTGGAGAGTGGAGCCCCCGCAAAAGCATGCACCAACGCAAAACTACTCTACCAAATCGGAGCATGGTAAGCCCAAGAAGCGAAAGCTCACCAATGTTTGCCATATGGTAAGACTTTCTGATGAAAATGAAGATGAAAAAATGCATGGGCTTTTTGATTGCCTCTCCAATGAAGACGAGCAGATCACAGAACCGCTACCAGTGCCGAAGGAGCTGGAAGATGGAATCCATACCTCCTCTAATTAATTAAAGAAGATAGATTTGGGAACGGAGGATGATCCGAGACCAACGTTCGTCAGTGAGCTGCAGTTAGAAGAACAGGTAGCCACTTTAAAAGAGGTGCTCATGAAATACAGAGACTACTTCGTCTGAAACTACTCCAAGATACCGGGTGTTGATCCAGAAATAACAGTGCATAAGTTGGTCATAACGCCGGGGATAAAGGCTGTTAAGCAGTCTCCAAGAAGGATGCGGCTCGAGCTCAAGATGAGCATCAATGCTGAAGTCAAGAAGCTCATAGATTCCAGCTTCATCCATGAAGTACAATATCCAGACTGGATTTCCAATATCGTCCCTGTGATGAAAAAGAATGGGACTGTTCGCACCTGCATGGACTTTCGGAACCTCAATAAGGCGTGCCCGAAAGATGACTTCCCCGTGCCAGTTACGGAATTAATGATAGACAATATGTCTACTCACGAAGTCTTCTCATTCATGGATGGATCTTCAGGGTACAATCAGCTAAAGATGAATCCCGAAGAAGCATACAACTTTCCGAACCCCGCTGGGCGTCTTCTGTTATAAAGTGATGCCATTTGTACTGAAGAATGTTGTGGCAACATATCAGAAAGTGATGACCAAGATCTTCGACGACCTTATTTACAAGATAGTCGAATGTTTTATAGATAATCTTATGGTCAAGAGCATGTATCACGAAGAACACTGGGAGCACTTAAGGACGGTCTTTAAACGCCTTCGGAAGTATAAGCTGATGATAAACCCGCTGAAATATGCATTCGGAGTCACTTCCAGCAGGCTCCTGGGTTTTATAATCCGCTGCCAAAGGATTAAGATCGATCCCTCCAAAATCAAGGCTATTACGGAAATGCCCCCGCCAAGAAATCTCAAGCAGCTGCGATCTCTCCAAGAAAATCTTGTCTATATCCGATGGTTCATCGCCAACCTTTCTGGGAAGTGCCGTCCATACAGCCATCTGATGAAGAAAGGGACTCCCTTTATATAGGACCAGAAATGTCAGAAAGCGCTGGAGGAAATCAAGCAATATTTACAAAATCCACCAGTATTGGCCGCTCTGGTTAAGGTAGAACTCCTTATTCTATATACAACTGTCTTTGACGGTTCTCTAGGCGTGCTATGGGCAAAAGAGAATAACTAATGAAAGAAAAGGGTTTTGTATTATCTAAATCGAGTCCTGCTGGGAGCAGAAAGTAACTACTCCCCTATCGAGAAGTATTGCCTAGCGTCGTTTTTTGCGATAACGAATCTCAGACACTACGCCTTGGCTTATGAAGTGCACCTTATATCAAAGTTGGACCGTTTCAAATATCTTCTGACGAAATCTATACTGACAGGAAGGCTTGCCGAGTGGGCCCTGCTGTTAATGGAGTTCACAATCATATATCGCCCCCTCAAAACGCTAAAAGGACAGGCTATCGCCGATTTCCTCGCTGAACTTTGCCGACTCTCCGCTAAACTGTGAGCTGCCAGATGAATATGCATTCAACGCGGTCGAAAAGAAAGAAGAAACAGAGAAATCTCATTTGGGAATTATACTTCGATGCGGTCTCCTCAATTAAACGCGGAAAAAGATTATCCCGATAATCATTGCTGGGATATGACTTATTTTCATGGCCCCTCAAGGCGGAATAACCCGCTATGTCATCGCGTTGACAAAGCTCAAGACCAATAATGAAGCCGAATATGAAGAACTTATAGCCGATCTTGAGATTGCGATCGACATGGGCATCGAGGATCCCCACATATGTCACGCCCCACTTCCCGGTATACGGGTAAGGAGACGCGACGAGACCCGCTACGTATTTACTCAGAAATAAACAAACTAAGCGTAAATAAGCAATATGATAAAGTACACAAGAAAATGCCAAGAGATATAAATGAACAGCAACTTTTATTGATTAAACATTCTTTACAATACAATTGGAAAGTAAAATACAATACTGGAAAGCGATGCCTAAACAATGGCATGAATATGAAAGTAAAAGTGAGTACAAGTGATGCCTAGTGGCCGTGCTGCTCAATGGTCTCCTCCAAGTGTTCCTGGCTAGTCTTGAACTCCTCAGAGTCGGATCCTCCTAACAACATTCCAAAGAAAGAAGAGAAATAAGAATGTCGTCAGTGAATAATCGCTCGGTAAGTCCCAAAGAGATAGAAATAGAATAGACAGATAAAAGGATGTAACTGGTATAATATTGATTGTTATGCTAACGCAGTTGTTTGTAGCTTGGTACAAAATATGCCAGTGTATACGAGAGGAGTCCAATTTACACCATAGACTTTGGTAACCCGTAGTACAAGGCCCCGTCGATAAAACCACGGAACAACGGTAATGGATGTATAGTTACGTCTTTTGATGACCATCCCGTGCCATTTTTAACACATTCTGTGCCAGTCTACCCCTTTAAAACCTCATGATGTATTATGTATTGATGTATATTATTTTGTTTAATAGATTTACGACTTGCCAAAACCATGATATCAGTAGTTCATGTAAACGGAACGGATATAGACGGATAGTCATGTAAATAGAGTATATCTATGGTTCGGTTCGGTCAAGTCATGTTAATGTTGATATAGATTGAATTCTGGTATAAATGGATTCATGTTGAATTGGAGTTATACTTGAATCATATTCAAGGATAGATTGATTGATTGATTGATTGCATATTAGACTGAGACTCTGTCTGAGTCAGGCACTTGAACAAAATTGAAGTCCTGAATTAGTTTTGGTGGTATCGGTAACTGCTGCACATGGACGGCAGGATTTGTGTCTTTTTCCAAGACAATTACCGTATTGATAACACCGTTTTTAGGCTGTCTACATTAGATAGACAAGCACCCATATTCTCCGGCTCCCTGAGACTCAAGAGAACTGGTCCCGCTTAAACCTATATTTACCAGGGTCCTTATTGTAAATTAATATAACTTGAGGGGGGTTTATGAAAAATAGTTTTGATATATTTTCAAAATAAACCTCAAGTATTTATTTATCATCTTTAGGTTTTCATAGTTGTAATTTTTATAAAATGAAATATTCTAGTGGATATAAACCTAACTTTGAATAGTATATAGTATTTTCTTGTAATTTGACTTGTAGTGAATGTGATGGTATTTTCATGATCTTTTGTGATTCTTTTCCTTTGATTAGAAAACATGGAATATATATTATATTTAAAATAGATATTTTGATAATATTTATATATATATATATATAATTATAAAAAAATAGAATTTATTAATTAATAGAAATCACGTTTTCTTAGAAATTGTAATAAAAATTCTATCGAGATCGAATGCTCCGTGAGGAGGTCTGCATCTCGCTCTACTAGTCTCGAGGACGTGCGATAACCCACAACATCTCGATCGGGTTCCACAAAATAGGTTGTAGAGGCTTATTTGTATGGAATTAATTAAAACAATTTTTAAAATACGGGTTTTGATAATTTAAGGTATTTTAATGTAAACTGTGTTTTGTCCCACTAAAATTGTTACAAAAGCCATCGTGCTATGTCAAGATGAGTGTTGTGATAAGCTAGGTCATTATCTCGTGAGTTTTCTAAAAGTAATATGAGCCAAACTATAAAATAATGTCGTATGTAAACTTGATGGTATTTTACCGTAAAACTTAACTAAAAGTTGTTTAACATTATATTTTGAATTGAAACTTGTTCCAAATGTTATTTAATGGTTAATAAACAATATGTAAAAAGATGGTAAATTTGTTATTATGAAAAATTGCGTTTGATGAAATTAGAATCGGAAGTCGGATTAACTCCGCTTCCGACGAGTTTTAATAGATTATTGTTTTAGACCAGAAAGATGTGAGAAGGGAAAGGACATACTGATTGAAAGAAGAGGGAAGAGATAGAGGAAACTTTCGAAGGCGTCGTGGTGTCGTTTCGTCGCCAGATTTGTCCTGAAATGTCGCTAGAACTTTGACTTCAGCTAACTCCTGTACAACTTTTAGACTTAGAAAATTTAAAGAGTTTTGGCAATGGATTTCTGAATGAGAAGGCTAGGGTGTGATATTTGTATTTATAGGAGAAATTAGGGTTTTAAGAATTGAAGAATGAATTAAAAATATGCATTAAAATTTGGATTAATGCCTCATTTTAATTCTCTGGAAATGTGCAGGGAAATCAAACAGAAGAGGAGTAGTAGGGGGAGGCTAAGGGGTTAGGGGTAAAAATTTGGGAGCATTTGCCATGGGGAGGCCTGACGGCGCCAGCCCCAATAGCGATCTTGCCGGCCATTTATGGGGTGAGGGTGCTTGGATGCTTGCCACGTGTCCTCGGCTGTATAAATATCATTTTCTACATGTTTGTTTTTAGTGACTTTTCAGTTCTACGTGTATTGCACGTGTAAACTTTTGAGCTTCTAAAAGTTTAAAAGAAAAATCGATAAAAATATTATGTGGTTGAGAGGATTCGAACACAGGGGCTACGTCACAGCAGTGCAAGGCTTTACCAATGAGCTACAAGTGTTTTCTTGCTGTTTAAAAGCAATTCAAATTTATAACTTGTGCTTAGGCTTAGGTGCTCGTTTCTATATTTGAAAAAAAATTCTGTACAGGAAGTTCAGGGTTGTTACAACATATATGGGGACTCTCAGTTGATCGTCATACAAATCAATGGAGATTACAAAATATGCAAACCAGAACTGATAAAGTATGGCGAGAAGGTACAACAACTGCTGACATGGCTTCCTTCGTATACATTGTAAAATATGCCAAGAGCGGAAAACAGCAAAACAGATGTATTAGCCAAGTTGGCCGATGAAAACCTTGATAATGTAAGGATCATCATCCAAAGTCGTAAGATCTTGGCCCCGACAGAGATATCTTCAGAGCCTCCAACCAAAGCCGTAAATGAAAATCTCCTTCAAGCAAAAGAAGTCGAAGAAGAGGAAGATGACTAGCAAGAAGTCTTTATAGACTACTTCAAGTCTCAACGGATGCCTGAAGACGCATCACAAAGATATCAGCTCATGAAATGAGTCTCATCGTTCGCCATAATCGATGGGACTCTATAAAAGGTCCTTCGATCATATATGGCTAAGATGTTTAGGACCAAAGGAAGCCAAGAAGGTTGTCCAAGAAATTCATGATAGACTCTGCGGGTCCTATCAAGCCGGTCCAAAGATGAAGCTGAAGATTAAGAGGATGGGTTACTACTGGCCCACGATGATCCAAGACTGCATCGACTATGCAAGGTGATGTCGCTCATGCCAGATACATGGAGACTTCATACATCAGCACTCCAACCCGCTGCATCCGACTGTAGCCAATTAGCCATTCGAAATATGGGGGACCGATACAATAGGCCCCATTGAGCCGACGTCATCCCAAGGACATCATTTCATCTTGGCGGCGACCAATTACTTCTCCAAATGGGCAGAAGCGATACCGCTGAGAGAAGTAAAGATGGAGAATCCCCCATTTTTTCAAAACCCATGTCATATACCGGTTCGGAGTTCCACAGTAGATGGTCTCAGACAACAGACCGGCATATAGCAACCACAAGATAAGTCGGTTCGCTCAGCAACACAAGATAGATTGGAGATATTCCTCCATTTTTAATTCCCGAGCTAACGGTTTAGCTAAAGCTTTCAATAAGACGCTAACCAAGCTTATAAAGAAGATGGTGTCCAAGAATAAAAAGGAATGGCATGAAAGGCTACATGAAGCTCTTTGGGCGTACCGAACGACATTCAAGACAGTCACGAAGACAATACCTTATGCATTGGTGTTTGGCGCCAAAGCAGTGCTCCCTCTGGAGATCGGACTCTCCTCACTGCGGATGGCGGTTCAATATGAACTTATGGACGAAGAGAATACCCATCTCCGGCTCGAAGAACTTGATACTCTCGACGAGACCCATCTTATACCACAGCAAAATCTGGAGGCTTACTGGGCAAGGATGACACAATCATATAAAAGGCAAACCAAATCGAGGACATTCCGCTAAGGCGAACTCATACTGGTTATCAAAAGGCCAACGATCCTTAACCGTGCGAAACATGGGATGTTCGAGTCGAACTATGAAAGCCCGTATGTTATAGATAATGTCTACCAAGGTGGAGCTTACCTACTCATGGATATGCACGGAGAAAGACTGTTTAGGCCAATAAACGGCCGGTTTCTCAAGAAGTATTATGCTTGAAGAGTCGCGACTTAGGTCGATGATAGACGGCCACGCCTATGTCTGCTCGCCATTCCCACCGGATGATATGTACCCCCGCTATGATGATGATGGACCACTATATCCCTAAACTGGAGTGATAGAACGAAATGTCCCTAAACTAATATGTCGCCCTGCGGCTGGTCTCTGTATTGACTACCGTATACCATCCATGGGCCACCCATAGCAAAGATTGCACCTCTAAGTACCAGATGATAGACCGCGAAGTCCCTAAACTAACATGTTGCCCTACAGACTTCTTGAGATCCACGTTCCACCTGAAGTCCAACCGGCTATGAAGCCCCACCGATGATGCAGTCCTCCAAAAGTTGTTATGCCCTACAGCTGATCTCCATATTGATAACCGTAGACAATCCACGGGCATAGACGATCCATATCTCTCCTAAGTCCCACTGGCAAACGATGTTGAGGCACCCGCAGCGAAGCAACGTCCGGGAGTTCAAAAAAAGGTATGTCCACAAGCAAAATGGGCACGGATGAAAGCCCGAAAGGGCTCCGTGAGTAAAAACAGCAGGACTACCGGCGAGCTTGTGAAAACTCGAAAGGGCATAAACTCGTTGAAAGAAAGATGCACTTGCAAAGTCCTCTCGACTTTGCAAGGAGAAAATACCTGCGTGAAATCCTTACGATTCACAAAAGAGCAACAAATTTAGGAATCCATATGATTCCTAAGGAGAAGATACACTTACAAGATCCTCTCGACTCGTAAAGAAAAATATCTCTATGAGACCCTCATGGCTTATAGAATTCAAAAGCCTTAAGTTATAGGGATCCAAACCCGTTTCTTAAGCCATCATGCCCTTCATAAAATTTATGCCCTACAAGTAGTTCAATATTGACTCTTGTATACAATCCACGAGCGTAAACAAAATATGTTTCAACCAAGTTCCACCGAAGCTGAGTGATATTCCCAATACGGTGAATGACAGTTGTAAGTCCTCTCAACTTGCAAGGAGAAAATACCTTTTTAAGATCCTTACGACTTGTAAGAGAAAATACCACTTAGGAATCCCCACGATTACTAAGAAGAAAATACACATGCGAGATCCTGTCGACTCGTAGGGAGAAATAACTTTATGAGACCCTTACAGCTAAAAGTCAAAAAGTCTTAATTGGAAGGGATTTAAACCTGTCTTCTAAGCCACCTTTGTCTAAATAGGCAACGACAAATGATGAGTCGCTCACGACAATATTCCAGTTGTAGCGATACTGATACCAAAACTGATATCAGATTCTAAGTCCCCAACTCGCAATAAAAATCAGCGAGTAAAAAAATTGAAATAACCAAAATGATGGGGCAACTCGAAATAAAAATCAGCTAGTAAATAAAGTGAAATGGCCAAAATGATTGGGCATCGTGAATAAATAGTTGAAATGATTGGGCAATCGAGACTTTTGCGATAAGAAAAGCTGAAATGATAGAGTATCGCGGAGAATAAAATAAAAAAAATTCCCTACGGGTAGTTCGAATCTCAACTTCTGTAGACAGTTCATGGACATAAAAGAATGAAAAGGAGCGATGTGTTTCTCCACACTCCGTCAAATGAATAACTGAGTCTTGATGGCATTTATATAGCACAAAGACTACATGGACATTCGATTCAGTCCAGTGAAGTATGATTGCGGGGTCATCAAGGACCCAAAGGTCAAAATGAAGTGAAGTGATGGCATATTCCAAATTTCGGGTCTTGATGGCAGTACATGCAAAGCCTAAAAACCATTAGATGTTATCCCACCTCTGACGAATGCAACTCTGACTTCCCTGGGACTCCTCAAAGAAAGTCTGAGCTCAAGGTAAAGCACCATGGTAGCGCCTAATGCTAAATCATCTGATGGCAATACGGACATACCGGCCTAGGAAGGTTACTTGAGACGATGTATCCTGCAGTGGTAAGGTTGGGTGATACAGCAAGTACGCGGCTACTCAAGCCAACGACCCAAGTGGACATGGATCAAGAAGAAATTGGATGACGTAACTGTGTGATGGACTAAACCCAGGACCAGAAACCTAACGGGCTTCTATATCGATAGGGGTTATGTATATTTGACGTTAGGCTGAGTTTGTCTTTACCTAATGGTAAGATGAACTGAACGTTCCGGAACGAGTAAATAAACTAAGCTAAGTCATTTCAGCACAGAAAAAAGTGAAGTGCGGACATAAAAAGAAAAAAGCTGCTTTTCATTCATATGTTAAAGAGGGGATTACAAACTATCAAATGAGAATAACTATGGAGAAGCAAAAGGACAAACTAAAGGGAACGCTACTGCATTGATTAAAGTTACAATGGCAAAACACTAAATTCCGGAGATGGATTTTCGAACTTAAAATCAAGTTTATGTAAGGCTTCTTCAGCTTCACCGGCCATCTTTTTATGTGTTTTCTCTCGAATACAAGCTTCTGGATCGCCGCTGATATCCTCCACCCTCTGATATGAGGATATTATTACTTTCTGTTGGAAAGCACGATGCAGAATAGTGATAAGATCATCTCTTCGATTTTTCGAGATCAAGCCCGACACATATACCGAATGCACATTGTCTTCAGCATCGTTGAGTGCTTGGAGCGGCATAGTTTCAGAAAGCCCAAGTAAGGCTTCCTAGATCGATCCAACAATGATCTTCAGGAGGGCAGAGCGGCGAAGGAGTAATCTCCCAGTGTGATCCTCGATGTATCACAGCAGCATACTGAGCGGCGGTATATTCTTGACTTTGAAGGCGGCCCTGAATGCGAATCTCTTCATCGGAAACAATTTCCTCGATAGAATATAAATGGCCAACCATTATATCTGAAGAAGGAGAAAACAAAATGATATTAACAAAGAAAAAAGCCACAGTAAGTTGAAACAGTGTGGAGTCTCTAAAAGACCCCATCGATCCTTAAAGTTTGGATCTTGCCCTATTAAAATATTTTTTGGGCACAGATACATGGGTTGTCTATGGGAAATAAAGTATTTCCTATAAAACTTAAGTTCTAAAAATCAACATTAGTGCAGGTAACGTGTGCCCTCTGTTGAGAATAAAATATTTTCTCTATAGAACTTAAGTTCTGCAAAATCCCAACAGAAAGAAGGTCAATACGCGTCAGGCATATGCGGTAGATCTTAAGATTTGGAAAACCTAAAAACAGGTTTTAATATTCAAATTCAAAGATCAAAACTTAAGTTTGAAAAAGGTTTTTATTTTTACAAAAAGTTCTGATGAGACGTTTGCAAAAAATTTTGCAAGGGTTTCCCTTATTTTGATAAGGAAAAGATGGAAGCTTAATCTTCGAAACAGAGCTTAAGCTGTAAAAAAAACCCCTAAGTTTTCAGAAGATCTAAAGAAAAAAAAGACGCAGAAAACCCTAAGGACTTAAGTCCTATTTATAGTTGGCTAAGGGTTGGTTGGACTCCTCTCAAATCTCGAGGGAATCTAAGGGTCAAGATTTGACACCAAAGCTCCCATGTGATATGCATGTGGTGTCTCCAGTGGGGAGAATTTGTTCCCTCCAAAATAATAATAATAATTAATGTAGCCCATAAGACTTAAGTTCATGTGCCAGATGGACGCTGTTAAAAAGCATGCGCTAATAATTCCTGGCACTGCGCCAATCTGTGGGACTCTCGCTTCTTTGATAATTTAAGCTATATTTGGAAAAATATTTTTCTTATTTTTCTCAAATAGAAAGAATAAATCTGGTTAAAATCTCCAAATAAAACATTTAAATGCATAGCTTAAGCTATTTAAGATATTCTCTATCTTTCTAAGACGGAAGGATAATGTTGTTAATAAGAGATAAAATCTTTTGTATTTTTTTCTAAAAAAATATATATATAAATCTTGTTAACAAGGACCCTCGGATCTATAATCCAACGGTGCTTAAACATCCGGGCTAATATTAGCTATTTTCATATTTTCTTTTAAAACAAAAGAATCAGTTGAATGTCTTTTTTAAATAAGAAAGATATTAATTATATTCACAGATAACCCTTGGATCTAAAATCCAACGGTGCTTAAGCATCCAGACTTGATCTTAAAATCAATTAGAGAAATCTGAAAGAGAGATTGTCTCTAATTACCCAACAATATCTATACCCTGTATAAAGGACCCTAGAGGTTAAAAATTGGAGAGAGAAGACAGACATATACGCAATAATATATAATAACCCCTCATAAGCTTGAACAGAAACTTAAGTTCTCTGCAATCACAACTCTCGTCTTCTTTCTCACCACCATCAATCAAGGTGAGAAAAGGATAATGATCTCTATGATATAATAGGCTCGGCTTCATCTATGAGAAGGTTAACCTTCGTATTCATAACTTAAGTTTTTTCCAATGATCTTAGGATCTCTAGATCAAAGTTTATCTTGAGAAAACTTAAGTTTTCATCAGAGGAATTCCTTTGATCTTAAGATCTAGGGTTTGAGAGAAAAACTGAACCCCTACATAAAAATATAATGATGATGGACAGAGAAATTTAAATTTCCAGAGAACGGGTCATATAATCTATATATAGAAAGAAAGGGAGACTCCAAATTACAAAAATTGCGATCTTGATGTCGTTAATGGCCAAAATAGCCATTAACAGAAGCTTAAATTTCATGAAACTTAAGTTTCAAAAGGAAAGAGATTAATCTCTATGAAAAACCCTAAGCGGTCATATGTCAGGCATATACGCTAATAGCCATGCGTCACATAGAGATGCGCTAATAAAGGTCATGCGCCAATGAAGATATGTTCCAATAACGGTATTCACCGAATGGGCATACGTAGCATGTGCCACAACCCGCTACGTAGCATGTGCCACAACCCATAGGCGTTAATATTTAACGCGCCAGAGACAAAAAAAAGTCGAATCTATGCGCCAATACCCATTGTATATGTGGTATGCGCCACAACCCTAATGCACTAATGATTCAATATGTCACGGACCCATATATCTTTGTCCGTGTGACACATGGCATGTGCCAGAACTTCAGGGCTCCAATACATATGTTCCAGAGCCAATTCTTAGTCCAAACTGACTAAGTAGCTTAAGCTTCCATAATATTTCTTGTACGCATATGCTCATGTATACTTTAAGTCGACCTTAATCTAAAACAAAATTAACGGCCCTTAAATATATTTTCTAAGTCGATATTAGTCCTATATACGTCTAATAGTCCTTAGACATATACCTTGAATTGATGGAACATATGACCTAGGTTCAACCCAAATCTGAGATTTATGGGTTTGGACTAATCCGTGCCCTACGGACGACGACAATATTAGTCTCCGTATACAATCCAAGGGCAACCCCAAAATGAACAATATATATAACGGACACACGATAATTCATGGAGTAGAGAAAGTTATTATCACTTGGCGATAACGTAATTAACTGCAGGGGCTTGCGCCTGCAGAAAAAAGCGTCCCCATAATAAAAAACGCCTCACATATGAGGGGGAATCTGCTACAACAGTCACATCCATCCAAACCTCTAATATACGGTGCTATAAATCAACTTGGTATCTTCGGAGAGGTGGACAGATATGTTCTATATAGCATCTGCCCCTGGATTTAGGCCTGGACGCGCTACCCGCACCTTCTGGTTTCCGACGGTAAACAGTAATCATAAACATATAAGAAAACCCCATCAATATCAATACAACTCAAGCAACTAAACATGGCGTCGAATTCAAGTTTAATCAGGCCAAAAAAGAGTATCATACGTCTGAAGCTCAAGTCTCAAACGTCTGATGAAGATGTCTCATCGAGACAGAGAGGAGATAAACGTCTGAAGCTCAAAACTCGGATGTCTGGAAAGCAATTCGAGACAATCCAGAGAAAACACAGACATCTGAAACTCAAATCTCATATGTCTAGAAAACAACATGCAAGAAAAAGAAGGAATAGTAGTCGTCTGACGAACACCATACAAATGTCTACCCGAAAGCACATAAATATCCCAGAGAAGGAGAAGACGTCTGAAGAACAAGTCTCAGACATCTGACAAGCAATATGAAATAAAAACAAAGACTTCACAGATGTCTGAATCTCAAGACTTAGACGTCTGAAACTCAAACTTGCTGCTTCAAAAAACTGAAGTTTGCAAAACACTTTAAAACCAAAACTTTTAACAAACTCCAAGTCAATCAAACCCAACCAAATTGTAACAACAAGAAAACTTGAACAAACATACTACAACTACCAATAATCATTTAAAACTCCATTTGTGCAAGATTTAAACCATAAAACATGATTTTTATGTAGAAGATGTAGTTTTCATGGAAACGGTAAAAACTTGGTAAAAGATGACTTTTTTACCTTTTGAAATGGACGTTAAAGAGGAGATTCAAGCTTGTATGAAGCTACTTGAAGTCTTGAGGTGGCTCCACTTGAATTCTTGAAATGGCTTCCTTTTGATGAAGCTTGAGTAGGGAGTTTGGGTTTTAAGAGATTAAGAAGTATAGGTTTTGTTTAGAGTTATGTGGGTGGGTGGGTGGGTGGGGGGGGAGTGAGCTAGAGTTTGGATTGGGATTTGAGAGATGGTGAGAGGAAGCCATGGTTTAAGTGAGAGGAGAGTAGAATTTTGGAGAAGAGAGAAGGAGAGGAAATGGAGAAGATGAGAATGGGGAGAGGGAAATGGGCATAGTCATGGTAAGCCCATGCCTCTCTCTCATTATTTTTTTTTAGAGAAAATAAGAAAATCATAAAATTATAGTGTGCATGCCATGCCATAATAGGTATTAATTAGACAAAGAAAATATTGGTTTTATTATTACAAAATTTATATGTGTGCGCGCGCGCGCGCGCTAAATTATGATAACCCAATTTAATAATTGGTATCATTTTAATAAAACTCCTTATATCGTTATTTAAATTCTAAAATAAACTTTCGAAATTCTAAAATGTTACATGTATCTTTTAGGGTTGTCTTATAGTTCTTCCCGTTTCCTCTGCTGGCACAGCTCCAAATTTTGGAACCGCGAACTATCATAATTTTTATTCTCAACTGCGAAATTGATTCTGTCAAAAAATTTCACCAGAACCGCGAAACTGGTATTGTCACGGATTTTCACCAGAAGTGCGAAACTGTTACAACCATCCTACCGAGGTCGCATGCCTTCTTCACATTTGAGTACCTGAATAGAAAACAAGGTTGACTTGAAATTCTCCGTAGGAATAACCTTCGTTAGCATGTCCGCTGGATTCAAATTAATATCGATTTTGATCAAATCGATCTCCTTTTCGGCCCACTCTCTTATCTTATGATACCACACGTCAATTTACTTAGTTCGACTGTGATATACCTGATTCTTTGCCAATTGAATGTCGCTTTAACTGTCACAAAATAAAGGAACCAACCCCTTATTGAATCCGAACTCGCCAACTAAATTCTCTAACCACATACTTCCACTACTACCATGTATTCTGCCTCCATCGTTGATAGCGCCACGATATCCTGAAGTGTTGATTTCCAACTGATTGGATATTCTACAACTGTATATATACAGCCCTTAGAAGATCTTCTCTTGTCCAAATCACCAGCGTAATCAGCATCTACATATCCTGTAACTAGCTTGATTTATTTTCTGACTTGTGAAAGAGTAAACCAAGATCTTTACTTCCTTTTAGATACCGAAGCATCCACTTTACAGCTTCCCAATGGATCTTTTCTAGATTTGATATGTACCGGCTAACCAGACTTGCCACATAGGATATGTATGGACGTGTGCATACCATAGCGTACATTAGTGATCCTACCACACTTGCATATGGTACTCAAGATGTCTTTTCCTTCTCCTCCGCTGATTTCGAACACTCCTTGGAGGATAGTTTGAAATGACCAGCGATAGAGGTACTCACCTGTCTTGAGTCCTTCATGTTGAATCTCTCCAACACCTTCTCAATATACTTTCATTGGGATAGCCAAACCTTCCCAGCCATCCTGTCTCGAAAAATCTCCATCACAAGAATCTTCTTTGCTTCACCTAAATTCTTCATATCAAATTCTGCACTCAATGAAGCTTTGAGCGCCTTTATTTCCGCCATACTCTTAGCAGTAATCAACATGTCATCGACATATAGGAGTGGATATATCAACGAGCCATTTTTAAGCCGTTTCGAGTACACACAGCTGTCATACTCACATCGAGAGTAGTTGGTCTTCTTCATAAAAGAATCGAACCACTTGTACCACTGCCTGGGATACTATTTCAACCCATATAGAGACTGCTTGAGTTCACATACGTGATCCTCCTTTTCGGGCTCCATAAATCCTTCAGGTTGCCTCATGAATATTGTCTCTTCCAACTCACCATGCAGAAAGGTCGTTTTCACGTCCATTTGCTCCAACTCTAAATTCTGAAGTGCGGCATTTGCCAACAAAACTCGAATATATGTATACTTGGCGAGAAAATCTCGTTGTAGTCAACCCCCTTCCTTTTAAGTAAAACCCTTCGCAACTAACCATGCCTTGTATTGCTCATTATCGTTTTCCTGAATACCCATTTGCAGCCAATAGCCCTTTTTCTTTCGATAGCTCAATCAGCTTTCACGATCCGTTCTTTTGAAGTGGCTTCAACTCTTTTGTCATCGCAACAATCTATCGATCTCTATCCTCTTACCCAATGGCCTCCTGATAGGAGCTGGGATTTCCGCTTTCGGTGACTGGAGCAAATGTGACCATATCTTCGAAACCGTACATGACTGGTGTCTTATGTGTACGTGCTGATCTCCTTAACGCCATTGTTTGTGGGTCCTGTTGGGGTTGGTTCTCACCATATGTCTCCGTATTCTGCCCATACACCTCCGCATCAATAGGCTGAAATTGTGCTTCGGTATCCGTATCCTTATGAGTGCCAGAAAACTCCACCTCCACCGGATCATTGTTACTTGATGCTCCACATGCCGCCTTATTGTCTTCAGCCACGTCTTTCAACATGAATTCCTCATCGAAGATCACATCTCGGCTTTTGAACACCCTTCTGTTTTCCGGATCCCAACTTATAATCCTTAACTCCAAGTTTAAATCCCAAGAAAACATACATTTTGACTTTGCATTCAGCTTGGTCCTATCTTTCTGATTCACGAGTGAATAAGCAGGGAACCCAAACACTCGTAACGAATCATAATCGACCGGCTCTCCTCTTCATACTTCTTCTGGGATCTGAAAATTTATGGCTGTAAATGGAGACCTGTTAACCAAATAGAACGCATGATTCACCGCTTCTGTCCAGAAGTCATCTGAAAGGCCAGATTGCAACCGCATATTTCTGGCTCGCTCTAGTAGTGTCATGTTCATACACTCTGCTATCCCATTTTGTTGTGGAAGTCCTGAAACTATCCATTGCTTCTGTATAACTTGTTCTTTACAGTAATCTGTAAACTCCTTCGAGATGTATTCACACCTATTATCTGTCCGCAAATACTTCACCCCCAACACAGACGGTATTGTCCGCTCTGACCGAAACCGCACAATTTTGTCCTTCGGATTGAACCGAACCCGAACAGGGGCCACTTCACAGGAGGTCACCTATCCCAGAATTTCCCTGGCTCGAGCAGGCTTAACTACAGAGGTACTATTGAGAGACCAGCTCTGCTACCATTCTGTCATGATCCACCCCCAACACAGACGAAATTGTTCGCTCTGGCCGAAACCGTACGGTTTTGTCCTTCAGAGCGAATCAGACCTGATCAGGCGCCACTCAAGAGGTCACCCATCCCAGAAGTTCCCTGGTTCAAGCACGCTTAATTACAAAATTCTTAAGCTCATGCAGTGCCGGTTCACTTAAAAGACGTCTCTGCATTGAAGAGTGGTATAATTCTATTTATAGTACAGATCTGCCTTCTTTCTGAATGTATTCCGAAAATTCCTCTTTATTCTAAAGTGGGTCCCACGGACTCAAGAGGTGGCCCCTATCCTTTAGCATGGCACTTTGTTCTGTGTGGCACATTATTCGTGTTCGAGTATCATTCGCTCCGCATCGCATAGACGTCGTCTTATATGTCGAGACGAATACTTGTCACGTGGTGTCGCTTCTATATCGGCGACCGAGAAAAGTGAACTCTCTCACTTGCTTAACCATATTATACATATATATTTAGATATATTAATTGATTTGATAAATGTTAATCTTGATTTAAATAAGTATGTATTCTAAATGATAACCGTGATAATCGTAATCAAAACCCAATTGAAAATGCCGGAATTTATAATCAATAAATCCCTTTACCGATAACAAATATCATGCAGGAATTTGGGTTGAAGATATTGAAGTTTACACCATGAAATGACAGCCCCGATAACCGACATGAAATCTGAAATTTCTGCATACTTCGCCATATTAAATTCATAGTAACTTGCATACACCTCGTATCGTGGCGTGCTTAGGTTCATTACGAAGAGAACTGAATAATCTATGAATCTCTGGAAACGGTTACTGAATATTGGTTCGTTTCAATAATGAAAACTGAAGAGCATTACGGCTCTGGACTGCAGTTCACGGTAGTGATCTCTGCTAAAATCTGTTTTTAAACACCTGTAAATCTCTATTCAAATATGAAAATGTGCAGAGTTCTATATCGATGCGTAAAAAATTAAGTTAAATTTCATATGCCACTGGTTTCACCAAATTCCATCACAGTTTGATATTTTTAACACAATTTATATTGTCGACATGTCTGGCTGATTACTGCAGTAACAGTTTATGTGTTGTGACACTGAACAGACCGCAAACCCCTGTATATGATGGATATTACTGATCCATCGGTTCCGTTAGAATCCTAACTGGTAAATCTATATTTCGTTGAACTGCAGTGACGCTTAAATCTGAACATAACTATTGGAAAAATGCGTTCGAAGTTGAACTTCAAGTTCAAAAACGGGAATTCCAGCAGTGAACATATATTTTTAAACGATCGTATCTACCTAACCAGTACCCCGATGGATATGAAACATATTTTAATGCTTATCTAATCAAGTACACGTCATATGCTCTTTATATTATTTTGCTGGATTCTGCATGTACGATTTATAGTGAATTACGCAAGTTGAAGGACACTGCGTGTCCTTATTTAATCTAATTTCATTTCATGCATTCTTATCATGTCATGTGTGATTGCTTCGCATTCATTGATTAGTGATCACCTACTTTGATACCCTAGTGACTCTTTTTACATTACCGAATGATAAGTGTTAGTGATTGGATTGTGAAAAGTAAGTTAGTATAAAAGCGAGATTGAATAGTGGAGTTGATATATACTTATACACAATCAGCGGAACCATTTAGTTATTACATTGTTGACGTCTATGGGGTATATATAAGTATAACTATAACTGGAATGGGACGGGTAAGAAATCGAGAACTGTCCACTTATCTTAGATACCAATCGAGGCATGCTTGATGAAGACCATATCTCCAATTCTCACGTAGACTAGTCATAGAGCGACTAGTATTTAGATTCGTAGTCGGTACTTGATGTAGACTGCGGGGTGTGGGGTGGTTTGAGTGTAAGTTCAATCAACGGAATCTCAGGACTCCCTTTACCGGTATATTTCGTGATTTCGTGATATTGTTATTGAACGTGTTACTGATTCTTACTGATCGTGATTCGGGCCCGTGTTTCCAAGCCCATAGATAGGTGTTTAGTGCCTTAGGTTTAAGAATACTCCTGCGGTAGTTGACGCACACACTCGGACTGACGATAGGTTTAGTGACACGGAGCTTGAGATTTAAAGACTAATAGGTTTGGTAACATAGACATTGCATTGATTACTGGACCGATACACATGCTACTGCTTACCTATACATATTATTTCCTGCTCATATTATTACCCTATGCTTACTACTTCATATTTATCATTATTGTACCTATTATATATATTGCTATATTGTGTAGCCCTGACAACCTGAGTATGCATGCTCAGAGTGAGAAGTGGACTTAGTTCATATCAAGACCTATCTTACTTCGAGAATATTGCGGAGATCTAGATCAGGGACGTCCGCGCAATCATTTCCTTTAACTCTATCTGGTTAGTTGTATCCCTAATATTATAGATTTGTATCCATTGCACTATGATGTGATATAATTAGTGACTGCATTTCTCATTACTTTTATTGTATTTACTGCTTACTATGAACTGCTACAAGCCGAAGTGTGACTACGGCAAGATTGTTCTTTGACCGTAAGTATGGTTGGCCTAATCATCCTCGTATTCCATATTTTGGGAAGTGGTGCATGACATGATTTTGTTTGATGTCGGGCCCCGGTCTTTGCTCACGGAATAAAGTGTTACACGGAACAAAATGCCACCTCTTGAGTCTGTGAGACCCACTGTAGAACAATGGAGAATTTTCGGAATACATTCCAAAAATGGACAGATCTGTACTATTAAACGCACTCGACCAGGGGCCACTTTTCAGGAAGTTACCCATCCCAAAATTTTCCTGGCTCGAGCACAATTAACTACGGAGTTCTCAAAGCTAATGTAGTACCGGTTCACTTAGAAGCGCCACGCCCCATAGTTTACTCGGAAAGAAACCTGATATATTTTAGAACTTCAAAGAAAATACCAAGAAATGAACATATTGACAAGATTTCAATTACTGAAAAACAGGAAGGGACAAAATAAGTAGGATAACACATGTTCGAACTATTTTGACGTGGAGTGGATAAAAATTTTCTAAGAGGTCATAACAATGAGGAATTTTCGGAATACATTCCAAAAGTGGACAGATCTGTACTATTAAACGGACCAGACCAAGGGCCACTTTTCAGAAAGTTACCCATCTAAGAATTTTCCTGGCTGGAGCACACTTAACTACGGAGTTCTCAAAACTAATGCAAGTGCTGGTTCGCGCCACGCACCATAGTTTACTTGAAAATAAACCTGATATATTCTAGAAGAAAATACCAAGAAATGAACATATTGACAAGATTTCAATTAGTGAAAAACAGAAGAGACAAAATAAGTAGGATAACACAAGTCGCAACTATGTGGAATGGATAAAAATTTGCTAAGAGGTTGAGTCTCCAATGCCATATTTACTTTTGCCTACGTGTCAAAATTTTGCTTTACTACTCCAGTTGGGTTTTATGAAAAAGAAAAAATAAAATTCAAACCGGCCCGCAATCTTCACGCATTTTTATAAGCAACTATCTTTATCTCCAAAAACCAATAGTAATTTTTATTTTTTAAAAAAACTTTCATTACATAGATTTTTTTCCTAATGTTTGTTTGCTTACTAAAGTTTAGGCTTAGGATTGGGATTCCGAGAAATTAGTTATAATTTGATTTTAAATGGAGGTGGGCGATTAAAGGATAACATAAATAAATAGATAGGTTCTATTTCTGCCCCCACTAACAACAATGTAGATCCGCCAATGAATTAATGCAAACAACAAAAATGGTTTACAAATATTTGCACCCACCCTTCCAATGCCTCATGAATATATATTTCCCTCTCCAACAGCTGGGGGTGGGGTCCCCGGCTCCGGCTCTACCAGGACTTCTGGTATCCAGAGACGGCGCTTGCGACCGTCATCACCAGCCAACGGTCTTTCGACGCTCGTTCATCCGACATCATCCTAACCACACAGCCAAAATCCGGAACGACCTGGCTCAAGACCCTCGCCTTGGCCATCGTAAACCGTGAAAAATACTGCTGTTGGGACCCACACCACCCTCTTCTTGAGTCAAACCCTCATGCTTGTGTGCCTTTCATATACTCGTACTATGACGATCAGTCTTTGTCCGTGTCGGGTGACTTGAATGCTTTGGCTTCACCTAGGCTCATTGCCTCTCATTATCCATACCCAGTATTTGCTGAGCCTGTGACAAAAGCCGGATGCAGAATTGTGTATTTGTGTAGGGATGCTAAGGATACTTCGGTTTCACACTGGCATTTCTGTCATAAGCTGGGGCCGCAGGGTATGAAGTATCATTCCTTCGATGAGGCCTATCAGCTGTTCTGTGAGGGGATCTCCACTTTTGGCCCGGTGTCGTCTTTAAAAAGTTTTATAATCTATTGCTTTCTTTGAGTTTGATTAAACTTCAGAATTAGAAACTATGACGAGCTTGTTGTTTATCCTCTTTAGAACCTCACGGTTGCATCGTTAAGATAAAAGTATAGTTTAAAGAAAACAAATTTAAACTTTGAAAATTTGACCAAAAGGTCCTGAGCTTCGAGACTTCCAATATGCATAAGCACTTACCGATAATTATACTCTACTGTCTCAAGTCTTAATCTAGACAGGATACTTTGTTAAGTTATTCTAAATCATGTCAGTTTAAATAAAAATCATCTCACATATATATGTACTTGCAATAAAATACAATATGAAAGAAGTCATCAAGAGATTTTGTTTATATTGATTTGTGTACAATTTTAATACATACACATTTCTTTATATAAACAAATAGAACAAATATCGGATCTTTTGTATAGGATCCATAGCATATATGGCTCAAAACACAAAGGGGATAACTCCCAAATAGGACCCAAACCTATATTGAATGGATGCGGATATCTTTTATGGAGATATACGCTTCCTTTTGAAACTTGTGGGTATCTATTTTAAGATACCCACGGTGGATATCTTTATTTATCTCATGCGGGTATCTAAAAAGATACTTGATGGGGCCTTTTTATGATACCCAGGTATTCTTTTAAGATACCCACAGTGGGCGTATTTTAAAATGTCAAGCGGGTATCTTTTAAGAAACCCGATGGGGATATCTTTAGAGATATCACAGGATCACAAGTGGGTATGTCAAGATAGCCGCAAATGGTGATACTCTTTTTTAAAAATCCCTCATATTATGTTCAAATATCCTTTAAGAGATTGTTTTCGCTTTCTTTTGAGGAAAGTAAAGATATCCACTTGAGTATTCTGTCGATTTTATTCAAAATACAAATGGGCAGCATCCCCCCTTGTATTTTTGAGTTATTATTAAGAAATATGGACTTTTTAAAGTCTATATTCTCATGTATATGGGGGGAAATAGGGTTTTCCCCATTTTCCAAAGAGATACTTTCGTATTTTTATTTAGTCAAAGAAACATGAAATTAACCATGTTCTTAAGTCATTTGGGGAATTTTTGATTCAGGGAATTGATGGAGATTCCCTCAAGTCTTCAAACCCATATATGTCCCCTGTTAAGAAGCAAAGAAGATAAATCATCGAAGTAAGAAGGCTTTTATCGATTCACCACCTTTCTTTCTTCTTCTTTTTCTTTCCTAGCCGAGAGTTCTTGCAATCTTCGACCTGTAAACTTACAAGTTCTCTTGTGTTGTTTTTCTGCCAACGAGGAGGGTAATTATAGTTTATTCTATGAATGGGGTTGTTAACAAGCCACTACTCACATTTTTTGGGTAGTGGGGATGAGAATAATCCCTTTAAAGCCCAAAAACCGTCTTCAGAGATACCCGCAACCGGTTTGCTAGAAAGCGGGTATCTTCTTTGACTTAGTCAAGGAAGATACCGGCAATTGAAGGTTCCAGTAATAGAAGGTACCCGCAATTGATTGGGTTTGGGGAATTTTTATGGGAGGATCAGTATTTTTGGGTTCAACAGTTGCCAAATTAAAGTTTGGAAGAATAAAACATTATTAAAAATAAGGTTTTGAAAAATCCAATCTTATTGTATGTTTGAGAAGTTTAAGTTGCCAAGTGCCAAAATCATTTTATAGATATTAAAATCTAAGTTTTCAGAAATGGGGTTTTCTAGATTACAGTGCTACACAACCTTAGCTCGTTTGTATACAACAAACTCTGTATTTATTTTAATTTCAATTTCATATTTGCTATAAGTTTTGAATAGAGAAATTAAAATTTCTTCAATTGAATACTACTCACTATCTGGGAATTACTTCATTATTTATTCGTATAATGCATAAACTTTTATTTTGAGATTATATAATTGATTAATTTCCAACAGTTATGTGACCACCAAGGAGAGTAATAGAGAGAGTGTGTGAGGCAACCAGAGAAAATAACACGATTAAAGTATGAGGAGTTGATGGAAGATCCAATCGGCAACGTTAAGAAATTAGCAGAGTTTATTGGGTTTCCATTTTCCGAAGAAGAAGAGAAAAAAGGAGTGGTCGAAGCAATTGTGAAGCTATGTAGCTTCGACAATTTAAGTAATTTGGAGGTTAATAAGAAGGGGAGTTTAGATATGAAGCATCTTCCGTTGAAGAACTCAGACTTTTGAAGGGAAGGGAAGGCGGGCGGAAGGAAGGAAGAATATGATGAGCGTGGAGATGGCTCAGAAGTTAGATAATATCGTGGAGGAGAAGATGAAAAAATACAATGAATAAAATCCAGCCATTCAGTATCACGTGGATGGCTGCAAGATATGTGTGCCATACATTTCAAGTACGGACTTGTGGTTTACTCTACTCGTGAGGTGACTCGTTTCGGGTATCAATAAAACGGGATGGGTGGATATCATTGGACTCTCCAATTAAATCATGTTGTTGATAGTATTTGCATTATACATATACATTTGTGTTAGAGCATGTATTTTATTTTTGAGTTGTAAGGTTTGGACCAATGGAGAACTTATCTTTTCTCCTAATTAGCTAGGGTTGGTTAAATTTCCTCTAGTGTTGGTTGCTTCCTCGAATTTCTAACCATGCTATCACCATTTTCAGATCTTACCAACTCTCCTTCCCCATCGGGGGTGCTCATGTCGCAGAATTGTTTGTTTAAGCTTTCCCGTTTCTAAATTCCGTTTAATGTTAGATCTGTTTGTGTTTGAATTATTGATGCTCGATGACGCGTCTCTTATGTATATTAGCTCCAAAGAAACGTGTCTTTGTAATGAGAAGAAAGATGGATATATCTAAAGCTTGTGTGTCATACTTCCAATTACGATAGAAACATAACATAGCAATCTCATGACCTCTAGATCAGTAATGGGATGTGTGTAGCTGAAGGAAACAATATGTAAAGCTCAAGTTGAGCGAGCGAGCGAGTGAGTGGGAATGTGTGGGAGGGTGAGTGCGGGTGTGTTCGTGCATACGTGTACCGTGTGCGC
Organism: Agapanthus africanus; assembly: GCA_030015575.1. Lineage (NCBI taxonomy): Eukaryota > Viridiplantae > Streptophyta > Magnoliopsida > Asparagales > Amaryllidaceae > Agapanthus > Agapanthus africanus. Next base: position 529,797,818 of record CM057343.1, read on the forward strand.
ATGAGTGCACATGCACGCGTATGCGCATCTGTGTGCGCGTGTGCATGTAGCTACATGGTATTAAGCATGTGCGTGCGTGCGTGTGCATGTGGCTATATGGTATAAATTGTTGGTAATTTATAAGACAAATATTTTGAAAAGGTTTCATGGCTTAATAGTCCTAACCTTTCCAGGTCGGAGAAAAAAGACCAAAATAGGAAACATATATTGACAGGATTTCAGTTGTGAAACAGGAATGGACAGTGTAAAACTCTCTCACTTAGGATACAATATATACATCGATCAGTTATTTAAAAAGACACGGAACACATTCAACATATGCAAAAGGAGATGACCTGAGTGAGCAAATAACCTTCTTATATCTCACACGAGTCAGTCTCTGTCCGACCAAATATGACATAGCGATTATTTGCCACATTGTCATACGCAAAATCCCTCATGAACCTGCATTTACACATAAAACGTAAACAATATATGCCAAGATAAAAAAATTCTAAAGAAAGCTAAAAGAAATTCTGTTTGTTAAGGAATAAACTTACAAAGGTACTATTTTTATCAAGAGCGCCAGTTGAGGGAAAGGCAGATCAAGGTGCTGCATTATTTTCAGGACTGCTTCTGACTTGTTATATGATCTGCAATTAAAATCATCGAGCTAACAAGAAGAAATGGAGAATAAAACGGGTTAACAAGAAGAAGATTAGAGATATTTGGGATATGTTCGTCATGGCGTTTTGTTGGTGTATTTGGGTTGAAAGAAATGCCGGAATTTTCAAAGAGAGAAAAAAAATCATTTTCTATGTAGAGTGGTAGAGTATTTGTAAATTCCCAGTTTCGTATATATAATTTTCCGTATGTTTTTCAGATTTTTTCCCTTTTTATTTATACTTTTATATTTTATTTAAATCAAACTCCTAACCTAAACTCTAAACCCAACACAAACCCAAATCCTAAGTCTACCCGGCCCAACCCATGCCCGACCCGCTTTCCCCCTCTCCTTCTTCCTCACTTCCTCTCTTTTCCCGCCACTTTCTCCCCGCAACGGCTCCTCACTCCCGCTTCACGCGCCCGCGACAACCGCACCACGCACGCTTCTCGCGCCGCTCGCCAACTTCCTCACGCCCATCTCTCCCAACGACTCTCTCCCTCGACTCCTCCTTTCTCGCGCCGTCTTCACGAGACACGCTCACGTCCTCGACTCCAACGGCCACGACTCCCTCGTCGCTCTCTCTACTTCACCCTCTCACCCTCATTCTTTCGCTGTTTTTTCACATTCTCCCGCTCTCGCTCTGCTCCAACACCGAGCTCTCCATCCACAAGCTCCGACCGCCATCGACGATCTCCCCGGCGACCTCGTCTCTCTCTCCCCTCCAAACCCCGACTCCATCAACACAAACCCACATCCGCGGTCTCCACAGCGACAACCACCGACGACTCCCCTGCCCCTCCTCGTCCCCTTTACCTCAACCCAGCATCACCGAACTTCTCCCGAGCTCCGACCATCACCGCGGCCACCACCAGCACGACCCCCGCCGACAAACTCGATTCCCGTCTCCTCCTTTCCTCCCCTGCTCACCGCCTGCGAGCTCCGAGCACCCCAACACCGAGCCACAGCACCCTAACCCAACACCCTCGTCACTGCACCCTCACCTATGCTCCGACCCCCGTCGCCTCCGTGCCTCGCCGACCATCTCCGAGCTCCCCCGTGACCTGCTCACCCTCCCCGATCCACCAACTCCAAGCCCCAGTACTGCAACCCACTGCAGCCGCCGCGACGAGCACCCCTAGCCGCCTACCTCAGCCGACCTCGCCGCGACGAGCACCCCCAGCCCGCGCCGTAGCTCGTCATCAACCCTCCGCTCCATGCACGGCCTCGGCACAACTCTAGACCCGACCAAGACCCAAGCCAAGCCTCTGACATTTCGTCGAACAGTTGCAATCGTCGAAATCGCCCCTGATCCAGTCACCTTGGTCGCCATCCAAGCTGTGGCCTCGGTCTCTGTAGCTGTCACGTCACGGTCGCCAACACAGTCACCATCGCAACACCGTACACCTCCGTCGTAGCCGTTTCACGCTCGAGCTTCACGTCGCGTCCCGTGCCCGCCTCCGTGCCACCGCGTACCAGACGTGTCACGTCCCGTGCCTAGTCCCCGTGCCACGTCGTGCTAGCTCCCGTGTTACACCGTACCCGATCCAGTACGTGCGCCGCGCCGCTCCCGGACCACGCACCGAATCAAGACTGTGCGCAATACCGTTTCGCGCCCGCGTCATCACCACGTCCGCTACTGTATCACGCCCGAGTCGCCACCCCGTCCAACACCGAGTCACCACGCATCGCGCCCACGCCGCATCTGTGTACAACATCACATCGTCTCGTGTGTCGAGACGAAGTCCGTAAGCGGCGGCGCTTCCATATCAAGCGACCGAAGGCAAGTGAAACTCCTCACTTGCTACTCATGCTATCGTATTATATTACAACGAGTAATCTAAAGTACGAACATTTTTATATACTTTTGTCGTATAACCGTTACATTTCAATTACACTCGTAATTATGATGGTTGGAACGTGATTGAGTGGACAACGCGTATTGTTATTGTGTAGAGCGCAGAAAAATTACTTGCCGTTGTTTGATTGAAAGAAAATGAAGTATCAATTGTGACATAATTGTATTACACAAGTGTTCGATACACTACCCTAATGAAAATCTGGTTTTAAAATGGCGAGATTTATGGCGCATAAAACCCTTTACTGATAATAAATGACGTATAAGAATTTGAGATAAAAATATTGACGTCGTCACTACGAAATGATACCTCCGTCTGGCTACGTCAAATCTGAAATTTTACCGCACATGTTGCTTAGTAAAATCATTGTAAATTAAATACAGATTGGAATGTGGGGTTCTACGGCTCATATCGAAACCGACTCGATAATCTAGAACCATATATAGTTTATTTTTCGATATCGATAGATTACGGCAACGAGAGTTGACCGGGAATGCAACTCTGGACTGCAGTCCGGGGGAGCATTCTACGGAGGAAACCTGAATTTAAGCACCTGTATATACCTGCATAAAACTGAAAATGCGCGGAGCCCCATAGAGTCGTGTAGATAACTTAATTAGCTAACACATGAATCTAGTCCCATGCATTTCCACCGTCGTTTGATATTTAATTTGTATTTTAGTGTGATGCTGTGTTCTGCAGTTTCTACAGTAATATTCCTTACCCCGTCATATTAAACTGAACATAACTTCTAATACAGATGTGCTATTGATAATCAGTTTGATGCGTTGGAAACTTAACTGACAGAACTAGATTTTATTCAACTAGGGCAATACCTGAAACTGAACATAATCACTGGTAAAACGCGCGGAGTTGGGCTTTCAATTCTGAAACTGGAATTTCAGCAATCGATCGCTACCTTCAAATGATGATAATTCCCTAACCTGAATCCCGATTGACATGAAATTAATTTTACTGTTTAGATGATCAAATGTACTTCGTACGTCCTTTATATTATTTTGGTCGATTCTATGCGTATGATTTATCGTAAATTTTGCAAGTTGTATGGTATTGGCCGTCATAGAATAGTGAATACATGTTCGGTGCATTTCTGCATATTTTCGTGCTTGATTTATACCTGCTGCATAGTGATCGTTCACATTGAGACCTAGCGACTGTTCTGCATTGTCGATACATATTAGTGTTAGTTGACTGTGTTGTGGCAAATACGACAGTGACAGTGACAAGTGGAAAAGTGATTAAAAGTGACAGCGATACGTATTTGTTCACAACCTATCTAATACCTGAGCGCATACTATTACCTGGAGAATGGGGAAATCAAGGTGGAATTGAACTTGTATTTAGCAAGGCTCGATGATTTAGAGGATGATCATTCGTTATTAGTGATACACACACACATACATACATACATATACACATTAGGTCGTGGCCTAGCGACACGGCTGATAGGGTTATGTTCCGGGCACAGTGGACCGTAGTCTCGGGCATGCACGAGACCCTTGTTAAACACGGGCATCCTTTCTACCATTTGATTTCATTGACTTAGTGACCATAAATAGTGACATGCACATTGCCTAGTTTATTGACATGATACCTATATTACATTATTCATATTCAGTTGATGTTTATTATGCTCATGCTCTGCATTTTGTTGTCCTTCTCATGTTTAATAATATTGCATACCCATTATATATATCTATTGCTATATGTGTCGTCCTGACGACCTGAGTGTGCATGCTCAGAGGACGAAATGGATCCAGCTCAGGAGCAGGACCTGTCTTATATCGAAGATAGTGCGGACATCAAGATCAACGACGCCAGCGCTATTTTTTCCTTGATCTCTATCTGGTATATCCTTTATCTGTTTTGATAGAATTAGTGACTGCATTTCTCATTACCTGTGCTACGATTACTGATTACCACGTAATGAAAGAAGCCGAAGTGCGGCTACGGCAGGATGTTTCCTTAACCGTAGGAGCATGGCTGGCCTTGTCAACCTCTCGTATTCCGTATTTTGGGAAGCGGGACGTGACATGATTTTGTTGGTATCAGAGCCAGGTTGGTTTAGATTGGGATTACAGTTTCCGACTGGGGCTTGACAATTTAAGTCACCCTTTCGGTCTAGATGGTAAACTTGTTATCCTTGATCTTGATTCACATAGCGTGTCCTGTTACATATCTTGATCTTATTCGATAGAATTTTGAGTAACTTGATAGAGTTACGTGGTTGTAACTATGAACTGCAGTATAGGTACAATATTGTACTCTGTTTAAGTGACTTGGGTTCTACCTTTGATTCCCTCATCGATCGAATATTACTTTACCGCATAATCTCGTTTTGATCGTCACATCTCTATCTCCGTTCCCGAGTTTCCAAATCTATTTTACATTCTCATCCTTATACCCTTCCTATTGATCCTACACCTGCTTACATTTCTTATCGGACTCATTACATTCTCACGTCTTCGTTTCTTCAAAGTTATCATATCACACTGCATACCTTTAAGTTCCTATCAGCGTCGCACAGCAGAAGCTAAAACCTGCGTTCTAAACTTGGCTTCCAAAACGACTCTTCTTCCAACTCCACTCTCCGGAGTCAGACCGTCGAGATTTTAGGCGCACTGCAAGGATTGAGAGGAGCCCAGGAAAGGACGAACGATCTTTTAGCTGAAGGGTTGAGGAGGCAGCTAGTTCGAGCACCAGAAGGGCCCCCGATCATAAGGGAATCCCTGTTAGTAAAAGAGGAGGTGTACAGATGAAGCAGCGGAGAACCCGGATACGCGATTATTGCAAAAGACTGGGGCACCTACAGAGAAATCGTTGCCAGGCCAAAGGACGATGTTGATTTGTGGATCTGGCAAGCATCTTGTCAATGGTTGCCCTAAAAGGAAAGAGCTGCAATGAGGAGATTCGTCAACGCCCTCCACATCTGCTTGAGCGATTTGGTTGTTTTCGTACTTTAAATTTCGAGGACGGCATGGACCCAACATAAGATTCAGACTTGCTTCACGAGATTGCAGAGATTTAGATATCGACGTGAAGTTATCACCTTCCCTGCCTTCAATAAGATATTGTTTTTTCAGTTGTTCCTTTTCGTTCAACTCTTGTATATGTTGAACTTCTTGGTTTGAATATAATAAAGTTGTGAAGTGTGACTAACTACTTTGTTTGACTCCCTATATTTAGATTCTAAACTTAGTCGACACCACAGGTCATCACTGTACCCCCTGACATTTCCCAATTAGGTTGTATCTTGCCGCATACTCCTGTCGGAAACTGTCAATCCCTATCCTCATTGTAAATTTATATCTTTCCTAGATCTTGAATCCGAATTTCAATCGTTTTATCTTGCGTCATTCGAGACAACCCAATTCCTATTTACTATTCTTTCATTCAAGTGCTTGCTCGTGGCATCGACCTTCGAAGCATATATACCGCAATACTTTCTCTGGCTAGTCTATCGTATATTACTGATGTTATTCTCCTGTTAACTATAACTAGTATTGTTTACTATATTAAATTTAGAGTTTTGTCTATTTGTGGTTACTTAGATTTCCATTAGGTGTTAATAAGTATTTTAGTTTTACTTGCTATCTTGAAATGCTCTACTACTTTCTTTTCTCAACAGTTCAAACTTACACTGTATATTTTATCGTTAATAAATCGTTCATATTAATGCTTTTCATACTATCGTCCTTTTATTTTGAAGTTCCCTTCTTCAGGCCTTTTCGTCTTGATTTTTTTTATTTGTTTTAGTTACAGAATGTCATTTTGAGTTATTTGTTACTCTATATTTCTTTTAATATTTTATTGTTTATTATACCGTTATTATTCATATTCATTTCGTTTGTTTGTGTTCTTTTAATTAACTTTCAAAATTTATATTATTAGCAGTTCGAGTTTTCTTTAAAATGAGTTTCATACTGATTTTCTATATAGTATTTCCTTTTCTTTGTTCATATTTATACTATCTTTTGTTTTCGTGTTTACGTTACCTACGTATTCTTTCGCTCCAATCGATTTAAAATTTCTATTTACGGTAATATAAATTATGGCTATCTTTTATTTACTTATACATATCTCGGTATTATCTTAGTTTCCCTTGTATTGTATTATCTCCGCACTTTTGCAAATATAGATTAGTCTTGGTCTTTACATTAATTATTGATATCTAGTTATTTGCTAGCCATCTATGTTTTCATTCTATTTTTCTTCTGTATTTTACCGTATATGTATTCTCAACTTATTATATAATTACTTGATTTATAATTTTATTAAGGTAGTTTTGGTTCCTAAGGCTTATCAGCCAATCGTTCACTATTACTTATTATTGTTATTATAATTTTCCTTTGTGTTGTATATATAGTTATTATTATAAATGGTTATGCCTCGTGCTTACATATGACTATCCTTCTAGTTGCGCCTTTTCTTATATATAAAAATATTTGATTTTCATCTAGTTGCTTTTACGAAAATCGCTATATAGTAGTATTTGACTTTTGTTGCATCACGCATGGTATTTTACAGCTTATCGTATTTTAAATTTCGATGACGAAAGTTTTGTAAGGAGGGTATGATGTAAATCCCCAGTTCCGTATATATAATTTTCCGTATATTTTTCAGATTTTTTCCCTTTTTATTTATACTTTTATATTTTATTTAAATTAAACTCCTAACCTAAACTCTAAACCCAACCCAAACCCAAATCCTAAGTCTACCCGGCCCGACTCATGCCCGACCCGCTTTCCCCCTCTCCTTCTTCCCCACTCCCTATCTTTTCCCGCCACTTTCTCCCCTCAACGACTCTCACCTCCGCTTCTCACGCCCGCGACGACCGCACCCACGCACGCTTCTCACGCCACTCGGCAACTTCCTCGCGCCCATTTCTCCCAACGGCCACTTTCCCCAACGACTCTCTCCCTCGACTCCTCCTTTCTCGCGCCGCCTTTACGAGATGCGCCCACGTCCTCGACTCCAACGGCCACGACTCTCTCGTCGCTCTCTCTACTTCACCCTCACCTTCATTCTTTCTCTGTTTTTTTACTCTCCCGCTCTTGCTCTCGCTCTGCTCCGACACCGAGTTCTCCATCCACAAGCTCCGACCGCCATCGACGATCTCCCCGACGACCTCGTCTCTCTCTCCCCTCCAAACCCCGACTCCATCAACACAAACCCACATCCGCCGTCTCCACAACGACAACCACTGATGACTCCCCTGCCCCTCCTTGTCCCCTTTACCTCAACCCAGCATCACCGAACTTCTCCCGAGCTCGGACTATCACCACGGCCACCACCAGCACGACCCCCACCGACGAGCTCGATCCCCGCCTCCTCCTTTCCTCCCCTGCTCACCACCTCCAGACTGCGAGCTCCGAGCACCCCAACACCGAGCCACAGCACCCGAACCCAACACCCTCGTCCCTGCACCCTCACCTGAGCTCCGAACCCCGTCGGCTCCGCGCCTCGCCGACCATCTCCGAGCTCCCCCTTGACCTGCTCACCCTCCCTGATCCACCAACTCCAAGCCCCAGTACCGCAACCCACTGCAGTCACTGCGACGAGCACCCCCAGCCGCCTATCTCTGCCGACCTCGCCGCGACGAGCACCCCCATCCCGCACCGCAGCTCGTCATCAACCCTTCGCTCCGTGCACGGCCTCGGCACAACTCCAGACCCGACCAAGACCCAAGCCTCTGACATTTCGTCAAACAGTTGCAATCGTCGAAATCGCCCCTGATTCAGTCATCTTGGACGCCATCCAAGCTGTGGCCTCGGTCTCTGTAGCTGTCACGGTTGCCAACACAGTCACCATCGCAACACCGTACACCTCCGTCGTAGCCGTTTCGCGCTCGAGCTTCACGTCGCGTCCCGTGCCCGCCTCCGTGCCACCGCGTATCCAGACGTGTCACGCCCCGTGCTCAGTCCCCGTGCCACGTCGTGCCAGCCCTCGTGTCACACCGTACCCGATCCAGTGCGCGCGCCGTGCCGCTCCTGGACCACGCACCTAGTCAAGACCATGCCAAGTACCGTGTTGTGCCCGCGTCATCGCCACATCCACTACCGTATCACGCCTGAATTGCCACCGCGTCCAGCACCGAGTCACCGCGCATCGCGTCCGCGCCGCGTCTGTGTACATCATCGTATCGTCTCGTGTGTCGAGACGAAGTCCACAAGCGGCGTCGCTTCCAAATCAAGCGACCGAAGGCAAGTGAAACTCCTCACTTGCTACTCATGCTATCGTATTATATTACGACGAGTAATCTAAAGTACGAACATTTTTATATACTTTTGTCGTATAACCGTTACATTTCAATTACACTCGTAATTATGATGGTTGGAACGTGATTGAGTGGACAACGCGTATTGTTATTGTGTAGAGCGCAGAAGAATTACTTACCGTTGTTTGATTGAAAGAAAATGAAGTATCGATCGTAACATAATTGTATTAGACAAGTGTTTGATACTCTACCCTAATGAAAACCTGGTTTTAAAATGGCGGAATTTATGGCGCATAAAACCCTTTACTGATAATAAACGACGTATAAGAATTTGAGATGAAAATATTGACGTCGTCACTACGAAATGATACCTCCGTCTAGCTACGTCAAATCTGAAATTTTACCGTGCATGTTGCTTAGTAAAACCATTGTAAATTAAATACAGATTGAAATGTGGGGTTCTACGGCTCATATCGAAGCCAACTCGATAATCTAGAACCATATATAGTTTATTTTTCGATATCGATAGATTACGGCAACGAGAGTTGACCGGGAATGCAACTCTGGACTGCAGTCCGGGGCATCATTCTACGGGGGAAACCTGAATTTAAGCACCTGTATATACCTGCATAAAACTGAAAATGCGTGGAGCCCCATAAGGTCGTGTAGATAACTTAATTAGCTAACACATGAATCTAGTCCCATGCATTTCCACCGTTGTTTGATATTTAATTTGTATTTTAGTGTGTCGCTGTGTTCTGCAGTTTCTGCAGTAATATTCCTTACCCCGTCACATTAAACTGAACATAACTTCTAATACAGATGTGCTATTGATAATCAGTTTGATGCGTTGGAAACTTAACTGACAGAACTAGATTTTATTCAACTAGGGCAATACCTGAAACCGAACATAATCACTGGTAAAACGCGCGCGGAGTTGGGCTTTCAGTTCTGAAACTGGCTTTCAGCAATCGATCGCTGCCTTCAAATGATGATAATTCCCTAACCTGAATCCCGATTGACATGAAATTAATTTTACTGTTTAGATGATCAAATGTACTTCGTACGTCCTTTATATTATTTTGGTCAATTCTATGCGTATGATTTATCGTAAATTTTGCAAGTTGTATGGCATTGGTCGTCATAGAATAGTGAATACATGTTCGGTGCATTTCTGCATATTTTCGTGCTTGATTTATACCTGCTGCATAGTGATCGTTCACATTGAGACATAGCGACTGTTTTGCATTGTCGATATATATTAGTGTTAGTGATGTGTTATGGCAAATACGACAGTGACAGTGACAAGTGGAAAAGTGATTGAAAGTGACAGCGATACGTATTTGTTCACAACCTATCTAATACCTGAGTGCATACTATAACCTGGAGAATGGGAAAATCAAGGTGGAATTGAACTCGTATTTAGCAAGGCTCGGTGATTTAGAGGATGGTCATTCGTTATTAGTGATATACATATATATACATTAGGTCGTGGGCCTAGCGGCATGGCTGACAGGGTTATGTCCCGGGCACAGTGGACCGTAGTCTCGGGGCATGCACGAAACACTTGTTAAACACGAGCATCCTTTCCACCATTTGATTTCATTGACTTAGTGACTGATAAGTAGTGACATGCACATTGCCTAGTTTATTGACATGATACCTATATTGCGCTATTTATATTCAATTGATGTTTATTATGCTCATGCTCTGCATTTTGTTGCATTTCTCATGTTTAATAATATTGCATACCCATCATATATATATCTATTGATATATGTGTCGTCCCGACGACCTGAGTGTGCATGCTCAGAGGACGAAGTGGATCCAACCCAGGAGCAGGACCTGGCTTATACTGAGGATAGTGCGAACATCTAGATCAGCGACGCTAGCGCTCTTTCCCTTGATCTCTATCCGGTATATCCTTTATCTGTTTTGATAGAATTAGTGACTGCATTTCTCATTACCTGTGCTACGATTACTGATTACCACGTAATGCGAGAAGCCGAAGTGTAACTACGGTAAGATATTTTCTTGACCGTAAAAGCATGGCTGGCCTTGTCAACCCCTCATATTCCGTATTTTGGGAAGCGGGGCGTGACAGTATTTTTGAATCTCCTAGATTATCTAATGTTATAAGATTCATATGTTATATCTTTTATCTTTTTATTTTTATCTTGTAATTTCTTTCATTTCATAATTTTGATGAAATGTTTATCTGGCTAGGGCCTTTTCTCAGTAAAAAATCATGGAGTTAAAACTTACCACAAATTAGTGAACTTATCTTATGAAATATGCATGACAGGAGTAAAATTGGTCGACCCTTGTTGAACTTCAAGGCATGAATACTCGAAATGTCAAAATTAAATTAAAAAAATTACCGATCTTTTTCGACTAGGACAACACTAGAAATGTCATCAGGGGACCTCCCTGATCTCTGCAGTAGCTTTCTCCCCGATTCGCTCTGCAGAGATTCATACCTAATCCTTCTGCTCCAAAAAAATACATCACTAATCATTCATAATTCACACAAAAATTCAATAAATTTCGGCTTTTTACCTGTTGCGATCGTTGTCCCGAACGAATCGAACGCCCCCATTGCAGAGATTGCACACACCTGATTTGAAACAAATAAAAAAAACCTAATTTTAACCTAAAAATGGTAGGTTTGGAGTTTGGGGGATGAAATTGGGAACAGCGCAGGTTAGCATTACCGTCGAAGAGCATGATGGGCCTCGAGTCGCCTTTGAAGAATTCAGCGTCGGTGGCCTTCACCCAGTCAGTGGGAGCCCGGGGTCGCCTAACTTGCGCCGGCGGCGCAGCCCCTAAACGTGCGCTCGCCTGAGCCGGAAAGAAGATCGCCATTAGAGATTTTGTTCTTTGGGGAAAAGTTTACAAGGAGGGAATTTATCAGGGATGTGATTTTACTAACTTGACCTTGTTGATATGGTAATTCACCTGAGTGAGGATTTGGGTGGTGTGAGGACCCAGGGGCAATTACGGAAGAAATGTAATTTACTAGTTTAGGCTCGAGGTGGGACAAGTTTCATTTGCTGGGCCACGGAATATAACAGAGGAATAATTTCAGTGTTGCGAAGACTTTAGAAGATTTAGAAAGATTTGAAAGAAGTTGGTTTTTAGGAACAAATTTTACCACAAATATGAGAATGTTTCTGGCCACCACGTGTCCATATGATAATCAAATTAGCAATTTCAATTTAAAGACCCGCTCCGTTTGGCATTATAACAGTATAAATAGATTATGTCTACAGTATTAAGAAGAATAAATTACACTAAACTACCTTAGAGTACAGTTAACCAGTTAACTCGCTTGCGACCAAGCTTTAAGGTGCTTGACTGAGAATTTTGTAGAAAAGTGGCTACAGAATTCATGTAAAAAAGAATGCATACCCAATATATCTAAACATGAAAATTGCCATTCTCAACCAACATACTGAGACATGAACAAGCATTTTCAAAACCAAAAGGGTCATAAACAGCTGCAAATTTAATTAGATATATAAGAGGTAAAAAAGAATCTATAACAGATCTCCCCCATCTCATATCCTCCTAAACTTTGGGGGAATCAATCATGCTGAAGTGAGGTATGTGGAAAATGTCTACAATGTGAATACTAATGCAACTTATTTCTTCTGCTCATGAAGCTGAAACTTTCCTTGCAGCCGAAAGCGGTGGCAATATCAACAACTTCGTGGCCCCGAATTGTACACCAAACTCGCCTTCGCCATCCACTGCTTCTGTGGGAAACAATATATACAATCAAATGCAATGCTTCTCATCAAACCCATCTGCTTCTACCAAACCCGATATCAACTTTCTCAGCCTCTCTGCCCCGGGACCAGGCCTAAGCTGGCTCAACTCCTTCACAACCATAGAATCATCGCTCATGTTCGCATCGGTCCAACCACTGGGTACGAACCCGTTAGCTTCGACCCGGACCAACAGCTCCCTATCGATCTTATCCAATGCAGCAGTCTCATCCCTACCGAACTTTCTCGCAAACGGAGCATTGCTCTCCACCATTTGTGTAAAATCTTGGAGGGTTAGAAAGTGAGGGTGCTGCTTTGGGGGGTTGTCCCAGGAGATGAAATGGAGGTCATGGTTGACGGTTGTATTGCGGAACTCTGCGGCGTTGCAGATGACAGTGTGGAAGTAGCCTTCCGGGGAACTGAGGAAGTTGGCATAGTACATTAGGACAGTGCGGGGGAGGTTGTCCCATCCCCAAATGCAGTACTCAATGAATTGATGAGAGAGCATCATCCATGCCGAGCCTATATCAAAAGAAATTCAGCGTTAGCATCCTTTTGGTGCAATAGTATGGACATTTAACTTGATGTTAGACAAATCTAGGTTCAGTGAATCCCACCAGATACGTATATAATGCGGACTACTAAAAAAGATTAACAAATCTACAAATTAATTAAAAGTATTAAAATAAATAAATACTGCTGCAGAACCCTGGGTTTTAGCCAATAAAAAAAGGCACCCAAACATGGGGACGTATTACAATATAAAATTATAGCCTTCAGCCGTTGTGATAAGTTTGGAGTCTTGGTGCAATGATTTGTACATTTTTAGAGTTACTGCTCCCTTATTAGACACGTGCAATGCATCTGTTATTCAGAATAACAAGTGATCTGTTGGTGAACACATGTAATATACATTTTTGTGATAGTAAAATAATTAGATCAAAGAAGAATAGGAGTTTTGTCGGAAATAAGTTGTAAATGACTTAATGTATGAAAGACAAGCCCTTCGAAAGCATACAATGAGTTCTGTGTGCGCGCGCGTTAGGCAAAGAAAGCAATAACATGATTGATGATTCTATGATGATACTTGCGTGTTGAAGTCTACTTGCTAGAATGCTTGCCAGGGTCAGTTATTCCTTTTCGCTTTTGAATACAAGTGTTGTTGGTTGCTAAATGGCATCTGGTCAAGAAAGCTCATGCATTGGGTATACCATACATAATAATAATATATTTGCTATATTTAGTATAAATATATTCTGGTGAGTGTGTATTATTTTTTGTCTTTTATTCTTTTCTATATAGAGACTCACTATATTAAGCTCTCTGCTTTTCCATCATGAAGGATAACAACGATTCTCTCAAACTCTTCCACTCTTAATATGGTACCGGAGCCATCTCTGAGAATCTAACCTAACAACAACAACAACAATACACATTCACAGGAATGAATTATACTAAATAAAGTAGGTATACAACTATATTTAATAAGGTGTACCAACTGAAAGGAACATCAAATAATAGAGTGATCGAACCTCAGGGAGAAAATGACCTATTAATTTAAAACAAAAATGTTTTAAACCTTTATTTGATACATTAATGAAAAGATAAATTTTAAGATAAGAATGTGAAGGACTAGAATTCAAGCAATAAGCATGTGAAGTCCTCCATGCCACTGCTGCAGATAGCTAGTAAATCGATGGGGTTATGAGTTGACTGTAGCCTGTAGGTTTTCTTAATCCTCTTTTTAGTGGGTACAATTACTTTAGACCAGAAACTTATATGCTTTCGTGCAGTATAAACGAAACATTTGGTGAATATTTTATTCAAACGGTTCTAATGTTTCTATCAACTCAAATCCAAGACAAAAGCAATAAAAATAGTCAGAAGCAAATGCAGTTGGGTAAGGAGAAATAAGTTAAGGGTATATGTTGGTGGAATGAAACTATTTTAAATGATTAAGAAAATATGTGATTGCAACAACTGTTGATACCAACTTTATACTGAATATTAGATATTGGTAAGGACACTTGAGAGTTGAGACTAGAGTATCGAACAAGCAAGGAAATATGGGGATGTCAAGGTGATTCGTAATTCCACCACGAAGGATCTCAGTACAGATGATATATTTAGATCAAGTCTGATAGTAGCATGTAAAAGAGGATAAACAGCATAAACAATTTCAAAGGTCTTGGCAAATTTAGCAGAGCATCGAATAAAAAATCATTAAAATGGAAATGAAGATCAAATACGGCTTCAATGGAAGTGATGGTCCTCATACGGAAATTAGCGATATCCCGTTCCAAAGAGGTTTGAAATTTGATGCAAGGGAAACAAGTATCCATACGCTTTACTTACACTGAATGATACAACTTAATTTATTTCCTGTTTTAATATAAAACTCGATTATCTTAGGTCTATTTATGTGATGCGGTAGCTGTAAGGTGCGGTGCATATCAAGAGCACTCTTCTATTTATGTAAATAACTGACTTGAAAAAACAAAAAGAAAGATTTACACCACAAAATTTCATGCTATCACAAACCATAGTGATTAATAAAACAAGGAAATAGGAAAATGTTAAGGTGACCAAATAGGCAGGATACCATACAAAAGCATTAAAAGGTATGCTCTATTATTGAAATATTGCATAGAGTTTTGACAATCCGTGAAACCATGATAGAATAATCCTGATCTGCGGAATAGTCATATATCGCGGCAAACATTCTAGACTGGCATATAATTATTTCTTTTGCATTTAGATTACTTTTTCTTTGTACGGTTCATAACATCCACAAGTTTCTAAATGCCAATGGTGATGCATTGCTATTTTTTCTCTAAGCATTCAAAATTTTGATGCTGTATAAATTTTTCTCACACTATATTTCCAGCTATTCTAATTCCTAGTAGATAACGGCTAGAAAGAGAAAACAACAATGATTGAAAAAACAAAGCAGCATCAAATTAGTTTATCTAAAGTGAAAGGCTAGGCTGAATAACAATTATAATCACCCTATCCCTGGAAAATAATGATTGTGTTTTCTCAAAATGTGCATTGTATACATGATGCTCACATTCTTTGTCCAAATATGCAAAATTCCCTGCTTCAGCTCTTATAAAACTAAAAGGCATGCAATAAATAAATGCATTGATTTAATTTCACTTCTGATCGAAGTCTCTACAACTTTAACGAAGGGAAAACAACAAAATTGGAAAATTCATAAGGGTAAATCATCTTTAAAGTTTTACCTTAAGTGACTAAATGAAATATACGTATCAAGTTATCAGCACCAATTAACTTCCAGTGGAAAAATAATTATCAACAAAATGAGTCCCTCTATCCAGCTTTCAGCTTGGAATAGATAGTAGGCATTCAAATCTAAAAGAGCATCAATCCTCTTGTGTGTGCATGTGTGCATGCGCGCACGCATGTGTGTGTGTGTGTGTGTGTGTGTGAAGTTCTGAACTGAAAAAGAATGCAACGCCTTCAAGGCTTGGGCAGTTTTCTCTTTCTAGGGTTCTGCAGAGCACATCTAGGATTATAAGAAGTTGCAGACAGGTTAAAAGCAGAATTTAAAAAGAAGACTTTGCCCCGCTAAATCTTATGACAGATGGCCTTTGTAGTTTGAACTTCAGATATAGTAAATAGCAATCTCAAATTAATATATTGAGGATTGGAAAATAACAATTCTTAGCTTTTCATGGTGACTAATTTGTCCCGTAAATTTTTTTAATTTTATTTAAAAAATAACCCCCAGAAAATCAAGCCTATCTGCATCAAACCATCTCATTTACAGTCTCTAGATTGTTCAAATAGATTAAATTAGCTATATATGCTGATCATTACTAGGCTAAATGGGACTTTAATATCCAATGTTTCACCAATGCAACAATTGAATACTGATGCGCTTTAATACCTAAAGTTCGACTTCATTGGCACTTCGCTAGCTAGCGTTATCCGTACATCTCATATGACTTTTGTATTTTGTATTTTTATTTTTTGCTATTGAAAATCTAGAAGGAAATATACACATTTCTAGATATCCGGTAGGTAGTTGTGTCAAAAAGTAAAACTTAAGTTTAAAGTGCTACATTCTACACTTAAGGTATTTAAGTGCTGCATTGGTGAAACGTTGGATGTTGAAGTGTCGTTTAGCCATCATTAATATGTAGCATAGCTTTTGGCAAATTAGATCAGTGATATATGCTGATCATAAATACATAGCACAGCTTTTGGAACACCGGTCGGCTAAATTAGACCTTTCAGACAATAAGAGAGTAGAATTGCAGAAGTATGACCAGTATTCATTATGCCTAACCTGTAAAAAGCTTGAATGCAGAGGGTACACTCCTTTTCTCAGTAACCCAAAACACATCGGATTTCTGCAAACTGTATAGACCAGGATCTATGATCACAGGTCTCGCCCTCTGAAACCTGCCAATGGTTATCAAAAAGTTAACTTTTACTATTATGAAATCTCACAACATAGTTAAAGTAGAAGGAATAAAACTAAACTCATTATAAAACATAAAGATTGCCAACTTACTCCTTCCATCCAATATCACTCGTATGCTCAATAAAGTTCATTTGTCTAGGAAAACTCGCCAACGTATATAGAATATCTGCTCAGCCAAAAATACAAACATATTGAACAAGTTATGAACCGTCACAATAATTCAACCGATCAACTACAATATATGTAAAAACCTCTGCTCTTGCAAAATAACAGCCGAGGAGCTACCATAACTCAGAAAAAAATCTGAACAATATGCATATAATGTGTGTAAGAGTTAGGTAAATTACAGCTGATCTTAGTAATGTTCTTAAATTCAAAATTATATCAGAAAATAATGGGAAAACTTCAATTTCCTATTTACCGCATTTACATATAAATTTACACATGATTACTTAATTGCTTCTAAAAAATTCCAATTTCAACCACAGAGACTATGAATGTTTCTGTCAACTGATTCAACAACTAGCACCTACAGAATTTCTAGACTAGTTGCCGCTAATGAACAAAGACAAGCAAATGGATTTTCATACAAAGCATCCTAAAATATGCACACTAAAACTGAGTAAAAGAACCCGAGTTATCCCAGCATTACTACAATAAGGGGTTGCCCCTATAGAGATAGGAATCCGTAGGGGCAACTTTTTATTGCGTGCCCTATGGATTAATTAAAAAATATTAAAATGTAATCCTTAATTTGGACCTACGGAGCCGCAAAAGAAAGCCCTATGGATTAATCCGTAGGGGCAACAAAGGGTTATTTATAAAAAAAATAAAGCTCAATAATTTCCCCACCGTCCCCAAAATATTCCCAACTCCCGCGCGCGATCAACTTCCTCGTCAACAGTAGAATCCTCGTCGCCACCGATCGAGAGTAGAATCCTTCCTCGTCGACAGTAGAATCCTCGTCGACTGTCTCCCAACCTCCGTGGACCACAGTCTCGCCGCGAGTCGAGCTCTTTTCCGCCACCTGTGTCTCGTCGACAGTAGAATCCTCGTCGAGCTCTTTGCCGCCGGTAAAACCACGACTGGGTGAGTTAATTTCAATTTTGAACTTATAATTATGATATTTTTGTGTTATTGTTGATTTTAGGGTTAGGGCTATAGCTAAGGCCGGGTTAATTGGGGGTTAATTAGGGTTAGGGTTAATTAGGTAGGGTTAGGGTTCGGTTTAGGGTGCGGTTTAGGGTTAGGGTGGTTAATTAGATGGGGTTACGGTTAGTTTGGGTTAATTAGATAAATTAGGGTTGGTGATAATTAGGGTTAGGGTTAATTAGATTAATTAGGGTTAATTTTGGTTTGGGCTAGAGTTAATTTGGGTTGAGGTTTAGGTGATGATTATGGTTAGGTTAATTTGGGTTAGGGTTAATTTGGGTTAATTAGGTAAAATAGGGTGTATTTGTGTTAGGCTGTTGATTAGGGTTTATTTGGGTTAATTGGGTTAATTTTGGGTTAATTGGGGATAATTTGAGTTAGGATGATGATTAGGGTTAATTTGGGTAATCTAGATTAATTTTGGGTTAATTAAGAATAATTTGAGTTAGACTGGTGATTAGAGTTAATTTGGGTTAATTAGGGTTAAGGTTTAGGATGCACTAATTCCTTCAGTAGGATACTCAATAATAACTTTAACGTACAACTTTACCGCAAACGCAAGAAAAATTTACCCTATACTAAAAAATTCAAACCCTTAATAACGAAACGTAAACGTAAAACCTATTCAAGTAAAATATTCAAGTTAAAACCAATATATGATACTCGATGATAATATGAAACTTTCATATTCTCATCGATACTCATATGTGAAAATCAAAGCGCGACTTAGTCCCCGTCTATCGGTTAACATATGTTCGATATTCATCGTAATATAGAACTATACGAAAATTGTTAAATATCGGACAGTATAGTTCGGTACTAACAACAGTTGTATAGTCTATATAACGAGAAGATTCAATCGTATGATAACCGATAGATTTGTCCAGTGTGGACAAGTTAGGAATGTCTAAAGCAAACACTGGCATTCACTTGTGTTTTCATTCGTTTCGAGTTAATTCGTCGGTACTTTTCTGCTGGTTCTCCGTATATAAAGATAGATTAGATATTCATTTCAACGTTGTTTCACAGCATTGAAATGATTATCTGTTCTATTACGGTGTATTCGGAGAACGGGAAGGTGCTGCCGAAATTTACTCGAAACGGATGAAAGCACAAGCGAATGGGTGTATGCTCTGTACATTCTTAATGGGATAGAAGCCTTACTCCTGACAGCCGAAACACACATATACAACACGAATACACAACAAACGCACACGCAAAGCACATACACACTAACCACCCTGCACTTAAACGAAATCATAAATTGAAACACACATACACAGAATACAACTCATACTTGGGTATCTTCAAATCTAACTTTGTTTATCGATAATTTATTCTTTTCAACAACAAACTTGTCTCTACGGATTTTCTTCTTTGTCAGTAACCATTCTGTTCTTAGATTTCTCAATATAGTTAGCATAACCTACAATTTATATGTTATACGGTATAACATGGCCCATGAATATATCAGAGTTAAGGACGGGATGTACGTGGATTGGCAATAACGCATGCAATCTAAGTTTGTCGCAAGAGTTGCTGCTTTCATTGAATTTGCACGCACACATAATAAGATCATGTTAGAGAAAATTCTCTGCCCGTGCGATAGATGTGGGAATGAGTTCTGGCAGAAGGTAGAAATCATAAAGCTTCACATCGTTAAATATGGTTTTACTAGACTTTATACAACCTGACTATATCACGGGGAAGGACAAGAAGAAGATGGTAATACGGCAAAAGAAGACGGTAATGCGGCAGAAGAAGTGAATTGCATTCTAAACCGCTAGCGGGTAAATCAGGCAAGTTTGTACTTTCCAATGTCGCGTATCATATGTCACAACCGGAGAAAAAAAAAGTTCCTGCAAGTGTTGCATGATTTGAAAGTTTCCACAGGTTTTGTCATGATCATTTAGCAAGAAAATAAAAATTGTGAAAGGCAAGATCGATGGGCTGAAAAGTCATGATCACATTGTTATTATGGAGCACCTTCTCCCATTAGCCCTTAGGACTTCCCTTCCCGAATCAATTGGTTTAGTAATTAATGACCTTTGTTGCTTTTTTTAGAGAATTGTACGCTAAAATCCTGGATGTTGTGACGCTAGAGAATCTAGAAAATTCTATTTCATTGATACTTTGCAAGCTTGAGCGTATTTTCCCACCGTCATTCTTCGATATCATAATACACCTGACGGTTCATTTTGCAACCGAGGCTAAGTTAGCCGGATCGGCACAATATCGATGGATATATCCCGTCGAAAAGTACGTGGAATTTTTCATTTTACGCAATTTGTAAAATTATTGTTGTCCTATATGCCTGTATTTATTTATTTAACATATTTTTTTAGGTATCTCTACACTCTAAAAAAGTATATACGCAATAGAAATCTACCAGGGGTTCTATCATGCAAGGTTATCTTCTAGATGAAGTAACCACATTTTGTTCTCGCTATCTGGATGAGAATATTGAGACGAAACTTAATCGGCCTCGGAAAATTCAGGACGGACCATATTGTAAAACTGATTATAAGAGTAAACACTATGTTTATCAATACGATATATCGGTTTATCCTCCTCGATAACGTATGTCTTGAACAAATTGGAGAGTAAGTTTTTTTGGATTAATTGTTATATTTGTGTTTGTGTGTATGAAATGATATAATATTAATGTCATAATTTATTGTTGAGAACAGAATTTATTTTAATGAGGTACGTGAGGCATCCGGATTGGAATGATGAACGATTAGAAAAATATCATCATGATAATTTTTGCAATTGGGTTGTAGATCATATAAGTTGTTCGAATAACATGTTATTGCTACCAATCTTAATCTAAACTTATATCGCTATGTATTTGTCGTAAAATTTGTTTTGTCAGATCCACGATCCAAACTTGTTTGCATCATTAAAAAGAGATTCAAGATGTTCAGCTCAGTTTCCTAGTATGGAGTTTGCATATTATAAAGGATTTAATGTACTTGGATACAAATTTGAAATTAAGGACATAGAAACATCTCGAACCACTCAGAATAGTGGGATTGCGACGGTAGGATCGGATGGTGTGATTTATTATAGATACTTAAATTGCATACTTAGCATCTAATATCCCGGACGATCAGAACCGTTTTATATATTTCAATGTATTTGGAACGATACACGAACCGATACGGATAAATGGAGAAACAATCTCGGAACTTGGAAATATGAATATGGATTGACTAGTGTGAACACACTTCGATTTTACGGTCATGACGATCTATTTATCTTTCCGAACCAAACGTTCCAAGTATAGCACTCATAGTGCTTGAAGCATCCGGGATGGAGTGTCGTATGCTGTTGGAAACCTATGGATGTTTACGATGTCCCAGAATTCGAGGATCGTATGGAGGACAGCGATGAGGATGAAGAGAGAAGACTTTGAGTGCTCCGACCGTCTGTTTTAAAAGACGGGTTGTTTTCGGCTGATCGTGAAGTTACGTGGGTTAGAAATGATATCGATGATGAAATCCAAGTAGATATGTCTAATGCGTCCACGAAACGAAAAAGGTTACCAGTAATGTTATATTATTACTTCACATTTCTACGATCTATACATATATTGCATGCATATGTAATGATTGTACTCTTATCTAGGTTTGATGACGACGACCGGAGGAGCAAGAGGTGGCAAGAGCACTAGCCGCGGCAGGCAGAGGCAGAGTGGTTCTGCCGCCCGAAGAGCTGCGTAGGGAGCTTCATAGGGCCGGTCTTGCACCCAGATCGGTATCCCCTTCGGATCACTCCTTCCGTGTGGACTTTGCCGCACCTCCAGGTATATTGCACGCATATTCATTTTGAATGTAATATTATAGATATGCATGCATATTTATTTCAAAATTACTTATACAGTCAATGTTTAATTATCTAGCTGTTGATGGTGCGTCCACATCAGAGGCAGAGGCCACTACCGCACCTGCAGGTATGTTTATATATCCTATAGTGCATGCATATTGATTTAGAATGTTATATCATAAATATAGACACATTCTTTTTGCTCTTACTTAGATAATCATTTTTTGATGGTCTAGCTGTAGGTGGTGCCTCTACATCTCGGGCAGAGGCCACCACCGCACCTGCAGATATATTTATATATCCTATATTACATGCATATTGATTTATAATGTTATATTATTGATATACACATTTTTTTGCAATTACTTATATATTCTATTTTTAATTGTCTAATTATATGTGGTGCGTCCACATCTGACGCAGAGGCCTCCCGCCATTTTCGTACACTCTGCTCGGTCTGCAGCTTAGTATGGATAAATATAAAATATTAAAAATAAACATGAACTTCATGTAATTTTATCGTCAATATTTATTTTCTAGTTGGAGGAGATGCGTCCAAGTCCGGGTCACCAGCTGTTCCTCACCGGAAGAACTATCGTCCCGCTGGTGCTACTGTTGCCGGAGATATATATCGCACTTCAATTTTCGTTAATCCTTGATTTCTTAATACAACTTTGTCTTAATATTGCCTGTCTTGATATTTCTTGTAGATGCAGGACAACCCCATCCCGAGACGGAGACTCGAGGGCCGAATCAGTCCCACAGGCTGAAGCCCGACAGAGCTAAGGATGAGGCACCATTCCCCCTCTTCTTTACCCCCGATTATCGCTATATCAGCGGTTATACCTAGAGGTTCAGCCGGTATATGGAGGATGAGAGCTGCATCCTAAAGAAGTATCCACTTCACGTTGAGTGGGGCGATCAGTACCGGCGCTCATTTGCCCTCTTCCGGGATCAGGCTCAGGTATTAATATATATTTTTATTTGACTTATCCAATATATTTATTATTATTTAACACCTGCAATTTAAATACATTGTTTTTTGTATTTGCAGTTGGATTGCGACTTTCAGCCTATACCGACCCTGATCATCCTGAGAGAGTGCTCGTTCTTCACGCTCTGTACCAGTTACAGAGCCTGATGAAGAACATGCAATCAAAGATCCGATACAATAGAAACGAGCTGAGGATCGACTGCTATTCCTTATAGATGGCGACCCCCGAGGCAGAGAGAGCGGCTCTCCTACATACTCCGGCCTTTGCGAGAGTCGACGTAGATACATGGCATCTCTTGTGCCAATATTTCAACTCTCAGCGTAAACAGCTTTGTAATTTAAATATAATTCATTGTTTAGTATATAATTTATTTTTTTGTGTTACTTAATTAGAAAACTAAATCTGAATGTGTTGTGCAGAAACAGGCCGATCAAAATAAGGAGAATAGGAAGTCGGCGAAAAGGGGTCGCCCCACTTATACAGGTGGCTCGAGGAACATTACTCGTACCATGGAGGCAATAATAAATTATAATAGATCTATTTTGATATAATGTAATATTAAGAGTTATTTTATAATATATGTAAATTTTTGGCGAATTGCATAAAGTTCAGACCCTGGCGCAGGGTGCTACACCGAATGTGCTGACCTCGTATCTTGCCGTCCACGGCACCTCGACAGATCCCGCCAAGGGCGAGCTTCGATTTCCCAGCTATCCAGGAGGATTGCGTAAGTCTTAATATTTATTCTAACAGGTTTGAAATTTTTGTTTTGAAAAGTTCATATTTAAATGATATACTTATATTTTAATGGTTAATGTGGGTGTAGGAGCGAATGGTGGAGCGGGCAGAGGCATTGGGGATCGATTTTACTGGACAGACCGATCCGATGCTACTGATCCCAGTCCTAGACGCCGTACACGGAGGACACCACGGAGGTTGGGAGAGAGGCCATGGACCGGGTCCTAGCAGGGCCCATATAAGGTTGGACTCCACTCCGAGGGTTACTTCCCCTACCTTCGTGAGCGACGTCTAAAGCATGATGTTGCCGTCTTGAAGACCGCCATCGAGGAGTTGAAGGTACGTATACTACTTAATAGTAAAATATTATATCACATTATAAATAGTAGCATATGCAATATTAGTAGCCTGAGCTTATTTGGTTGTAGACTTAGGTTTGTTAATCATACTTACATAAAACTATCTAATTAAAATAACTGCGGTTTTCCAAACTGAATACCCAAACGAGACCTAAGTCCCTAAATATTTTTAGATTAGGGTTTCACAATAACCTGATAATGATACGAATTCGACTAAAATCTAATACACCATTCTTACTCGTTTATTACAAACAAAATTTAACAAATGCAACAGGCTACTTCGGATGCAGCTCCACATGCATCTCCTTCGGCTGCGGCTCCGTAAGTCACTACCTCGGCTGCGGTTACACAAACCACTCCTGCAGCTCCATAGCCCGCTCAGACTCCCGCACAGTCCGCTCCTTCATTAGTCGAGTTTTTGACGACTCAGGGCTGCACCGAGGAACAGATACACCAGATTACGGCGTTTATCAGAAGTGGAGGAGCTGGACCGAGCTAGGGTAGATTTTTTTATATTTTTTAGGATGTATGTACTTATATGATACATATTGTATATATTTTGGACGATATTAGTGATTGTTTGCTTGTTCACGATGATTTAGATTGATATCGTATTCTGTTTGTTTATTTCTTTTATATGTTATACGTGAGATGTTAATCATGAATATTTCTGTATTTGGTTATATGATGTATATATTATTGTGCACATGGCGGGGGAAAACAGAAAGCCCTTTTTTTAAAAAAAAACCTGATACTTTGTCCCTACGGATTAATCCGTAGGGTCATCTATTGCACCTACGGATTAATCCGCAAAGTTTGCCCCTACACGATTAGTCGTAGAGACAAAATATCAAGACACCTGATATTTTGTCCCTATGGACTCAATAACAGGGGTTAAACGTGCCCTTACGAATTTATCCGTAAAGACATTTATATGGATCTACGGATAAATCAGTAATGGTAAGTATCAGGCCCTATAGATAAATCCGTAGGGGCAAGTATTTTATTTTATAAACCAATAAATTAAATAAATATTTTGTCCCTACGGATTAATGATACGGAGTAAAGCGTAGGGGCAATTATTATTCCATAGGGGCATGTTCAGGGCGAAGACTTCCACCTATAGGGGAATCTTATATCCCTACGGAGATATCCGTAAGGGCAGTGGTTTGCCCCTACGGCTAAATCCGTAGGGGCAACCCATTATTGTAGCAGTGCAGATAAAGACAGCGGTCCGAACTTTACAAATTATACATAAAACCCATTCCTGAATCTCAAAAGTGCACCAAACCCTGTATACAAAGAGTGCTTATACAACTTATCCCATAAATAAATTATCCAAATTAAGAAAATTAACCAATTTCAGTATTAAACGCCTAGATTTTCACTCACACAAGAAAAAGATATCCCCTTTCCAAATTTAAACCAACTAAATCCCACATGATACAAATACACAGATCACATTAAGCAAGAACCCATCGTTCATTAAAGCAACCAGAGTAGCTGCTGAGAGAAGAACTAAACATAAGGCAATTTATATCAAAAATAAAAAATAAAAACACATTTCCCACTTGTTTAAAAAACAAAAGAAACTCCAGAGTATAAAATGCATTGATAAGCAACTGCTCCCATATAAATCATTCCAAATTAGGAAAAACAAATGGGGGTTTTCATTATTAAACAAAGCACATGATTCAATCTTTCCAAATTTAAACCCACTAAACCCCACAAATCATCAACACCAAAAAAATCCAAAAAAAATAAATTAAAATCACTCACCATCTTGCGTAACGAGCGGATAATCTGAGGCGCTCAAATTAATGAACCAGTCCCAATCCCCGCCCTCCTTCAACAAAATCGCCGCCGCGTGCAGGGTGTTCGCCACCATCGTGGGGCCCCTATACGTCACCAAGTTCGCCTTCTTCACAACCCTAACGTTCCCAAACTTCTTGTAGGTCGAATCCCCTCGAATCGAGATCGAAAGCTCCAACCTTTCGACCGCCGACGCCTCCAAATCCAAGTGCACCACGTAGAAATTCGAAGGATGGTACAGAGCCCGCAGCGTCCGCTTCAAGCTCGATCCGTCGCCGGCGGAGCCTGAGATCAAGTACGCGAGCCTCGGCACCGCTCTCGTTAGGGTTTTGGGCGGCGACGGGACCCTGAGCTTGGGCTCTACGAAGATGTGCTTGTCGTCGCTGGAACCGGCTGAGATCTGAGAGAAAGATAGGAGAGAGAAGGAGGAGGAGGAGGAGGAGAAGAGAGAGAGTGAGGCGAGGAGGGAGAAGACGAGGAGGCAGGAGAGGAGAGGGAGCAGCCATTTCCGGTGGAGAGCCACCGGAGTCGGCGGAGGCGGAGGCTTGGAGTCCATGGCGGCGGTGAGGTCACTGGCGGCGGGGCGGTGGTATTTATAAAAAGATCGTGTTCTTATTTTTGGGAGTTAGTTATTACATTATTGTGCTTATTAGGACTCGCCGGCTTGGGAGGAGGTGAATGTTGACTTAAGTTTACACGGTAGGTGAGCGGACCCGTAGGCGTTGGGGGGCAACTTGGGTGCGTGCGTGCTTTATTGTTACTCGAGGGCTTCTTTACTTTCTGTGCATTTAGAGCTATTGATAGTTATGTATAACCCCTCAATATAATTTTGTTTTTGCATTTACCTCCCTGACTTTTTTAATATTTGTTTAGGAAAATACCTCAATAACCGTTTCTGTTATTCAGTAACATACCTCAAACCAGTTATGATACACTAAAATCCCCTGATGGTGGAGAATATAGAAGGAGTATTATAATGGGGTAATAGGAGCGGCTTTAGCGAAATTGCTGAGGGGGGAAGGTGAGAGGGCGAAGGTGGGAGAAGAGGAGACGGTGGTGGCGATCGAGAAGAGACGAATGAGACGGTAGAGAAGATCGAGCAAAAGAGACAAAAGTTGTAGAAGGGGAGGACGGAGGAAGAGGGAAGGAGAGCATAAAGGCGAGGAACAATTAAAAAGAAAGAAATATCATATCATTACTTAGCATGGGTAATTTTTTTATTAAGAAGGGCACCGGCTAAGTGTTCAGACATAATGCAAACCAAGGATGTTTAAGTAAACAAACGGCACTAGTTTAAGACATTTAAGTATAATAGAAACTATTTAAGGTATTTTAGTGAAGAACTATGATAGGTTTGGAATTTTAGCATAATTTGCCCTTTTTATTTATGCCTTCCTGAATCTTTTAGGTTTGATTTTGAAAAGCTTTTTCTTTCAGACTTTAATGATTTCTTAGCATAGATGGGCTAAAAATATAGCATGTCTCGTATAATGAAAATAAGAGTGGCTAGGAGCATTACAAAAGGAATAAACAAAGAGAAAAGGTTACATAATTAAAACTCTGATTTCCTGAGAGCTTTAGAGCCAGAAAAACACCACGTTGACATATATAACTTGAAATATCAAGAAGACTTGAACATATAAAAATTATTTAAAATTTATTATCTTCTATATTGCATCCTAATCGAAGAGATTTTTATCAGGAAAAGTTCAACATCTCCGTCAACTTTCATTTCTTTTAACTTGTTATAGAATTATATCAAGATTTAATTAAAAGGAATATAAGAAAGGGAGAGACAGTGTATAAAAATGTAAATGGTTAATATGACTTGCAACAATGATCATTGGAAAAAGTAAAAGGATGCAATTTTTTATGTAACTGGTTCTTGGCCCTTTTCCCTTTTTTAGATAAAGGTGTCCTAAATATTTTTCTTTTGGCACTTCACTAAATTCAGAGCCTGTACTTGTTCATTATTCTTCTATTTATCATTTGATAAAAACTTAGAATTTTTTTCTGAGGCTGTGAAACTTAAGAATTATAAGTTATAACGTAAGATCAAAGTCGAAGCAACTAAATTCAATAAATTGATTATTAAACTAGAAACATATTAACAGCTTATTAATCTTGTAAACTTGTTTCTTAAACATTCTTTATATATCTGTATTTATTTTTTTAGAGTAGGGTTGAAAAACACCAGTAAGACTAAAAAATGTTTTAGAGAGAGGTTTATACATGTATGAAAAGTTTAAGGGCCTTATAGACGAATATGAAAGATTTGTGAGGGTGTATATAAAAATCCCTAAGGAATTGACTCAACCGATTGCAGGACCCACACAAAAACAAAGGTGAACTAATGGGCGTATTTTTATTCCGTAAGCATTGATTAAAAAAGATTCAAGGGGATCGGTGAAAAGGCAACGTATCCAATCTTTCATCATGCCGATCACGAATACGGCGCGTTCAACTAAGGAAACGTTAAACGCACCGATTCTGATCACCCATAAATGCACCCAACAAGGGTGTTGGCGGTGAATCGGGACTACGTCTCGATTTGGGTTTGATTCCATCAAAATTGGAGACCTGAGTATAGTTTTTATTTTGATAAAGAATGCCTAAAATTGGTTGTATTTTTTTTTATTTGGGCATATTAATCTATATATAGGAAAACTTAAATTGTATGCGAGTAAACCACATGGTAGCAAACTTGGTTTTTCCGATTTGTCCAAAATCCTTAAGTTCAAACCGATCATTAAAGCCCCTTAACATTACCTTCGGTTAAACATCATCCCTTGACCGTTAATTTTTATAATTTTAGCCTCTTTCATCTGCAGATTGCATATCTTTTCTTATATCAGTCACTTAAAAATTCAGGAATGGTTGGATCAATTCATGTAAAAACCAACGGTCTTGTTTAAACAACATGGGGAGTTTTTGGTGATGGTTTTAAACCCCAAGGGGTTTGGGCAAGAAATAAATATACACTAAATTTCTATCACAAATTGTAGACAATTTTCCCAAATGGTACCATGAACTTCTAAAATGACCATGAACCTCGGAGTATCAAAACACCGCCGGAGAACAAAAAATTAGAAGATGGCTATTATACCCCTATAACATTAATTTCCTTTTTTAAAAAAAAGATAGTCTTTCTTTTATATGGATCATATATTACGGTCTTTTCGTGATTTTTCATCCACGTCATTAGGGGAGTGTTTTGATACTCTGAAAGTTTATGATATCAATCAATCATTTTAGAAGTTCATGGTGCTTTTTGATACTCTGAAAGCTCATGGCATCAATCAATCATTTGAAAAGTTTATGGTGCTATTTAGAGATGGTACTTATAGTTAATGGTAGCAAATAGAAATTTAGCCATAAATACATTGCAGAAATAAAATAAAACCCAAATAAAAATTGTATTAGGACGCTCTAGGCTCTTCATAAGTTTATTACAGCTGGTGTGTATAATGCATTCCAATACATAAATCCCCGAAATATGCCAGCCAAGACGATTTTCTTTTATTTCCCGTGTATTTTCACTAATTAAAAAAAATTTAGCGTTCAAGTTACACGATGGCATTTATACACCAGATGTCCCGAATTCTAATAAAATGTTTTAATTTGTTATTTCCATTGATTCCTCCGCTCTTTAGAATCCTAATCTTATTCTTAGGTTTTGGAGACAAAAAAGGTTTCATAGAGGACCATAAACAAATATGGGAATTCAAGGGCCTATATACAAATAACAAAAGGTTAGAATAGGTATATATAAATAAAAGCCCTAAGAATATGAGAATTTCCAGAGGCGGATAGCATTCCGGACCGAAATCACAATACAGCCTTTCGCGCAGGGGTACTTTCGATTTAAATTAATCTGCATTTAATATGCATATGATGGAAATCTAATTTGATTTCTCTGATACAAGAGATGATAATTGCACCCCACCAAAAACTCTCAAAGGATCAAGAGTATCTTTTTCTCATCGTTTCGAGGTGAGGAGTGTCGAATAGACGTATGAGATACTAAATGCTAATCATATCGATATAAAAATGATTAGAAATGCAACCGACAAGAGCTTGGCAATATTTCATTTTTGGAGAATCGTATAACTGGTAGAAACGGAGTTCGAACCTCAATCCACAAACAGTCTAGCTCAACTACAATTTTTTTTTATCATTAGGCTCTAGAAACTAAAACCAGTTTGACAGTGAACCCTTATCTATAATACCAGTGCTTTGCACGTGTATGATAAATTTATACGAAGGAAAAAATGGTCTATTTACAAATTTCAGCACTTTGCACATCCATTGCATGGGCACATATCCTATACACATAAATAAATATTAATTATAATTCAGTAGTACAAATATTTATGAATATATGATTACAAAAAAGAGGAATGTCGGCACGTGTCATCTAAAATTTAATGAAAACTTTAAACAATAAATATAAGATCCATTAAGAGATATTAATATATATGGCCAGAGGAACTGGTCTTATGAAATAGGAATACAGGATGGTAGGCAGATTGATATAAATTTTAATCCATTTGCATAAAATATTAAAAGCACAATTGAGGATTTTACATTCAAATCGAAATATTTATCTATACATGTCATTAATCTTTTTAAGGGGGTCGTTCGTTGATCTTTGTTAATCTGTCTTCTTACGTCCAATATAGTCGATCCTATCGAGTTTTCAGTGTCATTGTTTAATCTAAAGGATCACCGCATTATAGTCCACACCATTGTTTATCGATCTTAAGATGTTGCAATGGTGAATTGATATCGGTTCATCTTCATATATGCTTTTCATCGTGCTCCTTCAGCAATCTACGCTTGGAGCGCCAAGCGTACGCCTTTTAAGTTCATCAAACATCAATGATCCTAAAATAAAGGATAAAATTATTGCCAAATTACCTGAAACAGAAAGAGGGTTCATTTTGTAGGTGGAGGTTCGATTTGAAGTGTGTGATGGCAAAAAATGAGAAGAATGAATGGAATGATGAATAAAAGGAGCATTTGAAGTGGGTAACACGTACAGTTCCTCTAACAACTTGATAAGCGTGGATGGGTGTTTCCACTTTTATTTTCATTTGAGCGCTAATTAAAAATGCCGGCCGGCCGGCCCTTTCTTCTCTTAGGATGATTTTTTTTGCAATTTGCCGGCCGTTTGTACGATCCTATCACAGAAAGAAATAAACAAACTGCCTCATAAAAGATACTCGAAAATTTCCATATCTTTCTTTCTTCTACTCGGATGCATTACATCCAGTATTCTGAATAATTTCATCTTGACGGCGGATGAAATTTTAATCACTGGATCTCCGTTTTTGTCATTAGAACAGCAGAGCAGGGATGTATCAAATACCCAAAAAAAAGCTATGAATCAACAACAAATATTTATGCCATTGAAAATACGTAGGCATCAGAAAGGCCTTGACATGACTCATGCAAGTGTGAAAACACGTGAATTGACTTTGGCAGCAAGCATCAAAGGTTAGAGGTGTTTCGATAAAGTTTTGCATGAATGGGGCTCACCTAGCTTTTTCGTCAAACAAAAATAAGCGTTGAATGTTAGAGGTTGCGAATATCGAATAACTCCAAAGAAATCATTGAAATGCATTCAATCTTAAGTCAGCCTGTTGAATACCATGCAAAATTGCAATAAATAGTGGTCGGCTTCAATTTTGAAATTTTGCATAAAAATTAATTAAGTTAACATCATCACGTAATCTAGAGTTTCCACCTAAACTAATACAATAACCTAGCTGCAAGGGAAACCCCTAAACAAGCAAATGAACAAATCTATTCTTGAAAGGGTCGGCGTAGGTTATGGATGAGTCGACGCCGTCGATACAATCGTCTATGAGATAAAACGGTTGCTCAAATTCATGAATGACTCGAATCCACGAGTCTATCTTGAAGCCACGAGGGTGTTCGAATCCACGAGCGATGAATCGAAAAACACTTTAATTTTATTAATTATCAATAAGTTAAGAAAACAATAACACCAATTTCTGGTTATAAAAATTTAGCTCTTATAAACAAAAGACTATGGAAAAAATAAACTACTTACTTAAAATAAGTAATCAATTTATCTTCTAACTAGAAAATCCTTTCTAGAAAGAAATAACCGGCTCTCTTGAAAAGAAAAATAAGTAATCAATTTATGGCCTTGATTCTCCTACATCATGCTCTCATTCTTTAAGAAAATGCGTTCTCTCGAGTTTTGTCTTG
Source organism: Agapanthus africanus (assembly GCA_030015575.1). Classification (NCBI taxonomy): domain Eukaryota; kingdom Viridiplantae; phylum Streptophyta; class Magnoliopsida; order Asparagales; family Amaryllidaceae; genus Agapanthus; species Agapanthus africanus. The sequence goes on from CM057343.1 coordinate 529,829,905, forward strand.
ATCCCACGGTAATATGGAGGAGAGCATTAAAAGAATATTACAAAGCTTGATACAATTTTTCATCTCATCATAAGTGAAATCTATGTGGTGAGTATCAAGCCTTCAACTAGTCCAATAGACAACCATATACTTAATTACCAACTCAACTTAATATGGAGATTAAAAGTTTTTACCAAATTTGATAAGCACCTTCTTTTTCATTGATATGAAAATAGATATGTCAAAATATACATTCTTGGATTCATTAGATTTTGCGTCTCAAGAAGAACTTTCCCACTTTCCAAATATAGAAGATATAAAAATATCTTCCCTCTTAAGCTTTTCCATTCATATGAGTTGTTTGGCTGCAAACCGCTGCAACTTTCTAACTTTAAATGATAAACTGATTGGATGATTATAGTTGCATTTGTAATTGACATGCTTTCTGCAACCCTCTTTTACTTTCGCATCTTCCTTTTCGACTTCAATCCCACACCCGAGAAGATCTCCTTCATTTGGGTATGCAACCTCATATTTAAAAAAACTCCATCATCCGGATATAATTCAATCATTACCGTCTTTTGTTTTGGAGGTGTCTGTTAGGATGGTTGTCTCAATCTCTTTAGGATGGTTGTCTCAATCTCTTTCTTATAGTTCTTGTTGACCTTTAATACAAAACCTCGCATTAAATCCATTAAATTATATATCCATAGATTCAAATCTTCAAAAATTCCCACGAATGATCGATTGCCGACCAACGTAACTAGCTCTAGTGCCATTTAAAGTACACAAAGATTGGTGGTGGGTCGCTTCAATACCATTTGACGCGGCGGAGGTTAGAGAAATTATTTCCTACACCGGGGGTAATACCTTCGGGTTGGGAGGGAGAGACTGTAGGGATAGGGATGTAAACGGATCGGGTACGGGTTGGATATAAGCATTACCATTGTTAGTAATATATGCCCTAGAGACCATTATTGTATAATACTAGTTTGTATATTATATTTTGGAAGCTTGGGATATACACTGATATAATAACAGTCTTACTCAAAATGGTAGTATGTTACTTGGTTTGTTTCTATCTCAATACGTGAATATATTTCTTTTAGCATATCGCTAATACATATTGGTAGAGCCTTTAATATCTTTGCTTGACTACCAACATTGTGATGGCAGTCACACTAGTGGAGACTGGATAGTCTATAAGCACATCCTTATACATGTTCCTAGTCATAGAATCATCGAGACAGGATATCGATACTCCAGAGTAGACTAGTGTATACGCTTCTCATCTCAGCAGGGGAGATGGTCTGTCCCACAGCCATTGGTACGTCGTACCAGAGATAGTATAGAGGTGCTCATTGGGTTATGAGTTACACTGGACGGACTCGATGGGAACTGCTGGTTGGTATTATACCTATCGTCAGGTAGCAATTCCCGGGTGGCATATGTATAGGTTAGTCAGTTGACTTAATATCACTATTCGTCTCGAGTGTGTTCCCACTGAACTTAGATTACTACCCTACCATGGCTCAAAGAAGTCGTGCAAACAGGTAGTAGTTAGGTGCAGTCCCGAAGCCCTGGGAGGCAGTAGCGGTTAGATAGGATTCGTCTCTCCCAGTATTGGGGGTTGATATCGCGCTTGTTTACCGCCGAAAACAGGAGACGGAACCGCGTAAGTCGTCATGCCTGAATTTGGGGGCAGATGCTATTTGGGTTTATCCGTCCACCTTTTTAAAGATACCAAGTTGATTATGGCACCGTGTATCGGAGGTCTGGATTGATGCGGCCGTTGTAGCAGACTTCGTCAGATTCTCCCTCGTTTGCGAGGGGTTTTTGATTGTGGGGACGCTCTTCACTGCAGGCGCAAGCCCCTGCAGTTAATTACGTTACCGCATCGCGGTAACCACTTTCTCCTACTCCAGAAGTTTACTTCGTGTCGTATGTATTTGTTTTATTTTTGGTTGCCCGTGGATTGTATACGGAGACCAATTTGTGTCGTTGCCCGTAGGGCGTGGATTAGTCCAAATCTGTATATTCTTAGATTGATTTGATTTAAAGATCGTTAATCTTATTTGAGATTAAGATCAACTTAAATATTTGTTAAGGTTACGTTAGTCCAATTTTAGACTAAGATCTACTTAACAGAGTTTTAGGATCATTCAGATCTAACAAAAGAGCATTTGTGCTCTTTTGTTTTAGTTTAAGGACGTTACGGTCCATCGTTAGTTTAAGGACATTACGGTCCATATTGGGATGTGCCCTATCGGTTTGGGAGTGCACCAAAGAGGTGTTGGTTGTCGGGACCCGCCACCTTTCTGAAGACGTTGAAGAATTACAACGACATGTATCAGAGGTGTGGAGATATACACCCTTGAACCAAATTCCAGAATGAGGGGAGAGATCATGGTGGACCCTCTAAGAATCATTAATCATTTTTGGGAAGTCATGAGTATAGAGGCTTGGTCTAGTTGGAGATCCAAGATATTTTAATCTTAGGAAGACTTAGCCAATTTGGGGTTGAAGTTGGCTTCTTATAGTGTTAAACACTAAAGTATGCTCAATGTTCACGTGCTCCCATATGAGGCTTTAAAGCAGTGTTAAACACTGAAATATGGGGGCGCTCACGTATGGCTCGTGAGGCGCCTGAAAGCTGGCACTGTATACTTGGGTCCAAATCCCCGACTGTATATAGGTGTTAAACACTTAAATCTTGTGGCCCTCACGTGGGAGCACGTGAGGCGCCCCAAAGTTAGCTTTTTATCTATTTGGTTTTATTCCATCTTCCTTTTATAAGTGTTAAACACTTAGCTCATATAATGCTCATGTGCAAACACGTGAGGTGCTCAAAAGTCTGTGTTGTCTTTGGATTTCCCCTTTTTCTATATAAGAAACTATTTGCGGTCACGTGGGAACACGTGACTCGATCTCAGTCCTTCCTTTTTATTCCTCAGAGGTGCTTACGTGAGCCTTTGCTATATGGCATTGAATACTAATGAATCATCAGTCTGTTCTTTTATATGTATGGAGATTTTGATCTGAGCTTTGAGAATTTCAGGCCCTTTGCTTTATAAGAATTAAATTTTTTTGCAGCCTTAAACCCTAGCTTATCAGAGAAATTAAATTCCTGTATACTTTTGGAAGAATTAAATTTTTTGAACTTAGTTCTTTCCCCTAAGTTTTGAATCTGCATAACAGAATCTTCCCGATGAGAATTAAATTCTCAACTTGTGGGGAGATCTATTTCTGCAGACCTCAACCAGAGGAAGAGCTAAGTTTTTTTTTTTGAAGGGTTAAACCCTTAAGGAAGAGATAAGATAATCTCAGTATCTTTCTTCTTACTTAAGGTTTATTTTTTTTTAAAAGGGAGATTTTCTTCTTTAGAGAATTAAATTTTCTTCCCTTTTTTTTTTAAGTTTTAAGCTTATGGGTTTTTTTTTCTGTACAAGACTTGAAGTCTTGGGTCCTTTATATAGTAGAGGCATGTTTGTTGATTTAGTTAAAGAAATCTCGCATTGAGAGATCTTTAATTGATTTGGGGATTTTACCCACCATTGGATTTTTGATCCAAGAACTTCTATTTTACAAAAGATCTCTTTCTTGTTTTTAACAAGATTAGGGAAATATTTTCCCATACAGAATTTTTCTGTAGATAGGTGATTTTTAATTACCATTGGACTTTTTAATCCAACGATACTCTGTTTTACAGAGAGTATCCTTTCTTGTTTAGAAATATTTAAGGAAATATTTTTCAAATAGGGTTTTGATTATTTTATTTAGAATTTAATTCTATCTCGTTAGTTTAACATAAAATTTTATTCTTATCATATGAATATCTTGTTAGTTTAATAAGATTATGAAAATATTTTCCTATGATAGAATTTTATTCTACTAGATGATCACCGTTGGATTTTAGATCCAAAGGTTCCTTGTTGAGTAGAATTTAATTCTACGTAGGGAAGTGCCCTCACGTGTTTAACACGTGGGCTGTCTTAGCCTAGCAATTGTTTTAATTGGTGTGCCTATATGTATTGCATATAGGCACTCTCGTGTTAAACACGTGGGCTGTTTTAGACTAGCAATTGTTTTAATTATTGTGCCTATATGCGTTGCATATAGGCATTCACGTGTTAAACACGTGAGCTGCTTTAGCCTAGCAATTGTTTTAATTGATGTGCCTATATGCGTTGCATATAGGCATTCACGTGTTCAACACGTGGGCTGTTTTAGCCTTGCAATTGTTTTAATTGATGTGCCTATATGCGTTGCATATAGGCATTCACGTGTTAAACACGTGGGCTGTTTTAACCTAGCAGTTGTTTTAATTGCCGTGCCTATATGCGTTGCATATAGGCATTCACGTGTTAAACACGGGGGCTGTTTTAGTGAGGAACTTTCCCTCATCCTTTTTTATAAGGGAACAAATGCCCCCTAGCATTGCTCTCACATGGCTTGCACGTGAGTGCAACGCTGTCTGCCCTCATTACCGTTGGATTGCCTAGCGGAATGGGAAGATGAACCGCTTCCTATCACATTTTATAAATGCAAGGGTTTTTTCTTTGGGAAGCCACTGTTCTTTCATCCTTTTCCTTCCTTGTCTTCCTTAAGAATTTAATTCTCTTCTTCAGAGCTTAGTTCTCTGCCCATTGAAATTTCAGAGTTAAAACTCTGTCAGAAAGAACCTTTTTAGGTAAAGATCTTGAACGACAAAGAAACCCTTTTCTTTAATTCTTCTTCTTTTTTCTCTGGATTTTAAATCCACCATAAGGGCTTTGCTCTCTTCTGAAACCCATCTCTTAGAGATCCAAAAGACGTAATCTTTGAGTAGTAAACCCCAATGTTTTCGAAGATTGGGCATTTCTCTTCTGATCTTTGAGGGTTTATGGCATTTTAATTTTATTTTTCGTTTCCCCATCATGGGGGTTTCTGGAATTTAATTCCACCGCTTAAAAGGAATTTAATTCCTCATCAAAGAGCTTAGCTCTGATAGATCAAGAGGGCTTTTCGGGAATTTCATTCCCTAGTGTTCTTAAGAATATTTCATAGGGTTTTACCCTTATTTGCACAAATTTAAATTTGTTGGGTATTCTCACAGAATTCATTTTTTCTATGAGGATGTCAAGAGTTGTTTAAACTCCAGTGTCTGTTTAATGAGAATCTTTTTTGATTCTCACAATGATTATCCTGTCTCATCATTGGTGAGCCGCCATATTGATTTTGTAGGGTCCATTGGTTTTGTAATCAGTGGTCCCATGGAACAAACTTCATGTCGTTTCCTTCTGTTATTATATATATATAGGTTTCATTAATGGTTTTTATTTCCCTTATTTCAGGAACAATGGCTTCACTTCCTTACATTCCTTATATTCGCTCAGATGCCACTTTTCCGCAATCACCGTCGGACGAGAAAGTTACGACAATGATCAGGGTACATGACAGGGACTGCACAAGTCTACTCTTATGGGGAGTCTGGTATGGTCACATCATCCGGGGCCGCCGCAGCTTTACTTGTGAGGTGTCAACAGAGCCTCTCCGCCCAATACCGCTGATGGAGCGCCCACAGACCGCTTATGCAGTGGAGGCGGCTAAATGGACTCCTACAGGCCGGCTTGAGCCGTCGACAACCGGGATACCTAACCAGCCCCTGCCGGCTATAGATATCTTGGCGTGCCGCATCTGTCAAGGTGAAGCCTAACCCTGGGGGAAAGTCTATAAGGTAGGGCTTACCCCCCTCCCTCCGCCACCTAGTAGGCTATCTTCCATGGGCTCGATACGTTCTTTCTGCCCACCGTGCACGGTTACAGAAGGTTGGGCTGTATCAAGTGGTATACGCATCTCTATTCCATCATCAGGCCCCTCACGTCTGATGGGTTAAAGCTTTTCTGAACCAGTGGAATCTTCCCACCGACACCTTCTTGCTAGGGGATCGCGAGGTCTCTATTTCACTGGAAGAGTTTCGCGAGATCTCTGGATTTCCAATCAGGGAAGAGCATTATGAAGAGTTGCTGCCTCCCGACGAGTACGTGTTCGCGACCATGCCGGCTATGCTTGACAACCCGACGACTGAAAACGCTGTCCGCCATAAGTATCCCGGTCTAATCAAGGCTCTGGGTATTTTTGAGAAACTGTTCGCGACATCAGAGGGAAGGGCGTCACCTTTAAGAGTTTCATCGCCAGCTTTATCCGTGAAGACTCGTTATCCAAAGAGGCTCCTAAGTTTGCGAACATTGACGACCCTTTTGGGTTTGGGCTAGATAAACTGCCGGCCAAAGAGGAAGACTTGCTGCAGTTTTATATTCTGACCTCATCGGCCGTGTCCTTCGATGCGGTTGCGGCCCTTGGCATGGACGAAGAGACCTTCTTCGTCATCAGCCTTTGGCTCAGTTGGTTCGCTATACCGACGCATCGACGCTTCATGAGAGCCTATGTCTTCTACCCCGCTCATCGTGTAGCTGAAGGGGGATGATTGGCCGTTGGCATTGCGGGACTGTCGCACCTATATCATGGATTAAGCGTTGCGACCAATACTTCGACCCCAGGTGCGGATGTTGTGAACATCTCCCTCCACTACTTTACGTCGTGGATCGAGATGCACGTATTGGGAGCATTTTCTATTCACCGGCGGCCAGATTTTTATGACTCCTATACCTTCCCACGGGTTATGAGGTTGGTGGATGCTTCCGTTCCCGATCCGACTCAACTAGGAGCCCTCTGCGTGTTGCTTAACCCATACTCCAACGAGGGCGGGATGGTTTTTAGTGACCGAGTCCTCTCTGCTCCCGCGGGGCCTATTCAGCAGCTGTTTGATCTATCAAAGGGTGGAGCGACCTCTCTAAAGCCCAAAGAGATTATACACCTGTACTCGATCAGGCCGGGCTATTTGGTGTTTCGTCAGAATGACACAGTTCTCTTTATGCGGTATAATCCGCACCGCCTTGCCCAGCAATTGGGCTACAACTAGGGCATACCTCTCGAGGCGTTTTTAGTTGATCCCACTCTGTCTTTGGAAGTCATTCGTGACGTTATCAATCATTTCATGCGGCCGAACACCATCTCCCATTTCATAATCCCTGAGTCTGACTGTCTTCCAAGGTTTGTGGGGACTTTCACGGGTTGGTATCGCCATCGAGTTGGTCTGTCATTGCAGAGGAGAGGCGGGTACTCTTCGAATGTAGGGTTCCAGCTCCGACCCAAGTTACTAGCGTTTCGTTGCGGCCGCGGTCAGTGGTTCGCCCTCCATTGAGGGATAGCGGTCCGGTACTTATCTCCAGAACCATTGAAATAGATACGACCCCCCGTACTGCTGGTATGCCAGTGCGCATTAGAGCCCAAGCAAAAGTTTCTAATGCAGCGCCAGCGGTAGTTTCATCAACGGTGGCGTCATCAATGGCGGTGTCATCAGCGGTGGTATCGCTAAAGGGGGATACCAGAAGCGAGGCTGGCCAACGTCGCGCCAAAACGCCGAGGGGAAAGAAGCGTTCTTCTGCTAATTCTAGCACAAGTTCTAAGAGGAGGAAAAGATCGGTTGCCGGCTTACTCGACACCTTGCTTGAGTCCGAGCCGTTCATTCAGGACGAATCGATAGCTATAGAGGAACCGGACGCCGGTATTGTTTATCCTGGCCCATCCGCCGAGGAAGCCACGTAATTGGCTAAGGTTTTGAGGCACTCACAAGATGAGACCGAGAACGTGTTCATCCCGAAAAAGCCCTACCCTCTGGTTATATTCTACGACGTTGATCCATCATTACGGCGGGTGCATATGGGTCCTTTGCTAATGGAAGAAGAACGGGCCCTCAAACAGTCCATAACGGTTGCCTCCGAGGACGAGCTTGTGTTAAAGACAGGTAGTCATTCATCTGCGCTTGAACCTCGGCGAGCGTCCTTAGCCAGAAAGGAAAAACGTCTCGAAAAAGCCATACTTCAAGCTCCTTAGCGTATTGGTATGCGTCTTTCTCATGTCCTTCTTTTAGCGAACGTTCTGTATTATTTTTATGTTTTCTCATTTTTGCGAAAACTTTGCAGGGAATTCTGCAGTAGAAGCGAGTTCGAGTCCGGATCGGGCCATAGCTGCAGATTCTAGAAATACCTCCCGATGCACCGGTAGGTGTAGACGAGATTATTAAAGCTGCTACTCTTGCTGTAGAGGTTCCGGTGGTAACTTCTGTTCGTCCAGTGTCTATTCTTCCAGCAGAGGTGACTTCACCGGCCACAACACCCATGGACATCTCTAGTGACGCACCGGAGGGTGTAGAAAAGGTTGCCAGAGCCGTTAGTCCTTTCTTAGAGCTCCCGGTGGTGACTTTTGTTCCTCAATTGGAAGCCGCCTCGCTGGCTCATATCCCCAGCGATGTATCTGAGGGCGTGGAGGAGCCTGCCGAAGCTACCATCCCTTCAGTTCAAGGAGGGCGAAGTATTGAAGGTAATCTTCTATATTTCGCTTTAACGATCCCTCTGTTATCTGAACCCTTCTTTCCTTCAGAATTGCGGGAATTGGCGGCCTCTATCATGGATCCATCTCCCAGGAAAACCTTCCAGTGTTTGCTTGATATGGCTGCCCCACAGGCGATACCCCCGCAAAGCATAGTCCTTTCTTCCAGGCAAGGTTCGTGTTTTTTGACCCTTTTTGTTTTATTATTATCCTTTATAATGACTATGCGCTCCACAGTTATGGAAGCCGATGATGAGGTCGAGATTCTCGATGGGCCTGGGGATCTCTCGAACCCCCCTTGCATGACTGTGGGTAAGTGAGATTTTATCTTTGGTATTGCTTTGTCTATTCCATGTTTATGAATTCCACCGACTGTTCACAAATCTTGACTGCTCTACCAACCATAACTTTACTAGAATCTCAAATCCCCATGCCACCAGGTCCCTACGCTCGGCGTGTGTATGAAAGAATGGCGAAGCAAAGAATTTACTCTCTGACAGCTCTCATTGAAGACCTTCGCGCTGTTACTCCTATTACAGCCGAAGAATTTGCTGTCAAAGCTAACACTTCTTTGTCCGTTCTCACTACCTATCATGACGAAGCGTTGGTGCACGTCTGGGTTGAGTATTGTCGCCGAGTGGAAGTCTGCCTTCACAGGCTTGAATGCATCCGCCTTCCCTCCGACATATTAACCGTGAAATCGAGTCTGCGGAGATGGATCGAATAGTACGCAGCCAATCTGCAGTCGTGCGAGAAGAGGCTCAACCGGATGTTTTCGGAGAGGGAGTTAGCTTCGAATGCTTTGGGGGAACTTCAGGCTCAGCTTACTACCAAGACTACCCATGCATACGAAATTTGGCGAGTGCTTCAAGAAGCTATCACGGAGGTGGTGGCACTTGATAAAGCGGTTATCTTTACTCGCGAGATGGTTGAAGCCCATAAAGTTGCCGAAAGGGAGCTTAAGAGTCGGTTTGCTTCATATCAGACTCAGCAGACACAGGCGGGGGCCCGTCTTGCCGCACTTACAAAGCTTGAAGCCGTGGTCCAGCGGAAGCATGATGAACTTACTGGCTTATTGCATCGTCCGCCGGCTTAAAGATTTTTTTTGTATATTCTCTTTCTCTCTTTTTTTTGTATTCACTCCTGAATGAGAGTATCTTGTATTCATTTTGATTATTTTATGAAATGTATCTTGTATTCACTTGAATTCATGAATAAAAGACTTATTTTATTTTATATTGGCATGTAACTCTGGCAAATGTGGCCCGTAGATAGTCCCTCTTGACCTCCTTATAGGGCAGCGATGACTTAGGAAACAGGTTTGGATCTTCCGCCTAAGACTTTTCAACTTTATAAGCCATGAGGGTCTCATAAAGACTTTTCTCCATACGGGTCGAGAGGATCCCGTAGGTGTATTTTCTCCTTAGGAGTCGTAAAGACTCTTAAGCGCGTTTTCTCTTGAGAGTCGTAAGGATCTCACAAGAGAATTTTCCCTCTTACAAGTTGAGATGACTCGTAAGTGGTTTCTTTTCCTACTTGTCGATATCCGACTTTGGAGAATATGGCCCGTGGATAGTATACAATAGTCCATCTTGACCTACTTGCAGGGCCACAGTGCTTAGGAAACAGGTTGATATCCTCCCTTTTTTTACGAGTCGAGAAGTTCTCACAGGAATATTGTTTTCCCTACGAGTCGAGACGAATCGAGAAGTTCTCGCAAGAATGTCCTAACGTCATAGTTAACCTCTGCTCTTTACGACAGAGGTCTGTTAGGGTCTGTGGTACTAGGGTTTTTTTTGTTCGTCGTACCGTCGCGTTGGCTGATACGCAATCTTGCTGTTCGAGTAGCCCCGCGACTGTCGTGTCTCTGATCCCTTCGGGGGCTGGACAATACTTCTTTAAGTAATCTCCCAGGTCATATTACCGTCGGAAGATCAAGCGTTAAGGATTTTCCTGTCACGACTCAATTGAAGAACTTGACCGGCACTTAAACCACGTGACGTCAACAGGCGTAACGCAATTTAAGTAAGCCGAAAACCCAGAAATCTAAACTATAAAAATAAGTAAGTGATAAAACATTGTTAAAACATTTGGAAATCTTACGTAAAAATCTTAAAGCTTAAGTTTATTTTCTTAAAATTTTTGGCGGCACCTCCTTTGAAAAACTAGCCCCGAAACGGGTACAAACACAAGATATAAATAAAGCATTCCCAAACGGGAGCAAATCATGCTCAAGGCGGAAAAACAATCACCACAAGTATATATACAACGCCGTAGCGAAGAAATAGACAATAAAAATGAAAACATCATAAAACGGATAAGCTACATAAGAAAAGCCGGCTCACACGAGCACGACACCCAGAGTCACATAATATACAATATCGATCCTCACAAACTCGTCTCTAAGTCAATATATGAAAGTGGTAGATGGAGAGTTCTAGATACAATGAGTGTCACGCCCCGCTTCCTGGTGTACGGCGAAGGGGACGTGACGAGGTCCGCTACGTATATACTTAGAAGTACATACGCTAAGTGTATCTAAGCAATATAAAAGTAAATCACAAGAGACAGGAGATATAGAAATAATAACAACTTTATTAATAACATTCTTTTGTACAATGCATGAAAAATAAATACAACTGGAATGAAAAGCGATGCCTAAACAATGACATAACAGGAAATGAAAGTACTGAATAGAATAGGGTACAATGTCTAGAGCTCGGGGTCTTCGTGAAACCGATCTAAGTCTTCACCGGTGGGCTCGATCTCTGCTGTATCCAAAGCACCTGACGACATTCAAAGAAGAAAGAAATAGAATGTCGTCGGCGAACAGGTTGCTCGGTAAGTCCCAAAGATAAGGGAGAAATAGACAAAGAGTAGGAGAGAGAGAGAGAGTAGATTTTAATGTTGTATTGTATTGTTGTAATGTTGTATTAACGCTGTTGTTTGTAGCTTGGTACAGAAGAATGCCAGTGTATACGAGAGGGGTCTCTATATGCTAGAGACCATGGCAAACGGAATATAGAGTACAAGGCTCCGTTATACAACCCGGAACAACGGCAATTGGATTCATGTTAGGTGTCTTAAATCTGACCGTCTCGTGCCACTTTTAACATCTTCCGTACCAATCTACCCCTTAAACCCTGTAGTGTTTTGATTGTATTGTAGTATTGTATTGTGTAAGTTGGATGACCGACCAAAACCATGATATCAGTAAACAGAGCGTAACTGCATAATCAGGTAAATGGAATAATGGAATAATGGATGTATATCCATGGTTTGGTTCAGTCAAGTTGTATAGATTGTTAACTGGATTCAGGGATTCATGTGTTCATATTGAGTTGGAATATTAAAGAATGTAGATTGACTTGAATCATATTCAAGTCAGAAATAATCAGACTCAAACCCGAGTCAGACCAAAAGAAATGTAAGTCGAGATTCTATATTTGTTAGGGTCCTTATTGTAATTTATAAAACTTGAGGGGGGGGTTTATGTAAAAATATTTTTGTATAGTTTTCAAGATACACCTCAAGTATTTATTATTTGTCTTTATAGTTATAATGAGTGTGATTTATTTTGTGATATTTCTAGTGAAAATATCCTAATTTCATAAATAAAGGTATGAATTGTAATATTGATTTATTTGAAATTCATGGTATCTTAATGTAACTTTTAATCTTGTAATTTTTAGGAAAAAGGTGTAAACTTTATCTTATAATAAAATAGGTGTTTAAATGATAAATATACATATGTTTATACAAGAATAATTTTAATAAATATTTTATTTTCCAAAAATCTCATTTTTCTTAAATGTCGTATTTTAAACCTTTCGAGACCGAATGTTCCTTGCGGAGGTTTGAATCTCGCATTACTAAGCCCGAGGGTGCACGATAAACCGTACTATCCCTAACGAGTTCCCCAAAGCTGGGTTGTAGTGGCGCTTTGCAAATATTTAATACATACTAATCATTTAGAAAACGGTTTTATAAAGATAAGGTATTTATTTGTAAAAGGTGTAAATTTCCGTATTTTAGATTTTAGGGTTTCCTAAGCCAACTAGCTTATTTCTAATTGTTCTAAACGACAAGTTATTAGAAGCCTTAAATCGCCTCTTCACTGCCAATTGCGGCCGGGTAAGTGCCAGGTGTGTGGGAGGCTCTCCACTACAAGTAGTGGTCCTAATTAAGTAACCACTCGCCTTAGATACACTTGCCTAGACACCACAAAGTCAGGTTTAGATAAACGATCGATGTCCACGACATATCGTATTTTCCTTTTAAAAGATATTGTTTTAAAATTGTATATAACTTAGAACTTTTAGAAAATGTTTTATTAAGAAAAATGGTATTTTAATGTAAAATCTTATTTTGGCGTATTCTAAATTTTCAAGGTAGCGTGTTATGATTGCATATAAGTGTGTGTGAAGGTAGGTCATTATCTCGTGATCCATTTTAAGGTATAACAATGTTAAAGGGTTAAAAGTGATAAACTAACCATGGTGGTATTTAAGTGCAAAAATACGGTATATTGCAAAAGTTATCATTTCATGTGAGAAACTTTATCTAAATTAGTTGTTATGTGATTAGTAGTTTGTAAGTCCACGTTACCAACCCCGGTTCTTGCGGGGAGGCGGAAACGGTATAAAAACCAAATTTTTAGCGCATTAGGCAACATGGACTAACAAAAGTCGGGATCTTTTCTAAACAAAACTAGCTACCAAGCTAAAGAGAGTTAGCTACTCGGAAAAGATGTTATACCTCACTTGAACTCCTTCTTCTTGAAACCTTTGTAGAGGTTGGATGGTGCTTTCCTCGTCGTCTTCTTTCGTCAAAGATGGATCCACCTGAGGGTTCAACCTTGGACTCCTTTCTCGAACTTTGAGAGAACTAAGGTCTTTGGCTTGCTAGACCTTCAACCCTAGAGTGAGTAGAGAGTGGTTAAGGGTGTTTTTATCTCAAGGAAAGGTTTCTCAACACATGAGAATGAATCTCCTAGAACTAGAGGAGGAGGAAGAAGAAGAAGAGAGGAGAGAGTGAATATGATAGAATGAAATATTCTTTTCTTACAACCATAACATAATATGAGTGATTTATCAAAATAATATTAATCAAAAAAGAAAAGGTGATGGTTAGTTTGAATAGACCATTATCATATCACCATAAATGATTTTGCAAAGATCAAAGAGCATCTAAAAAGCTAATGATGATGGTCAAAGTTTCAAACCCAGTCAACTAGTCAACCATGGTCAACAAGTCAACAAGCCCAACCATAACACAATTTCATTTAATTAATATTATTAATTGATAAATCACAAGATCATTAGGGTTTGGAAAGAGACGACTGTCAACTGTGCATACACACCCGTTCCGAAACCCTAATGAAAATCCTCTTCCTCCGCCTCAATCAACTGTGCATACACACCCGCTTTCTTGTTCCGAGGAACATGAATACAATGAGATAAAACTAACCCCAAAACATATACTAGTATCTGGCTCAAACCAGAGCCCGCTAGTAATATCCGTCCGGACTCCAAACGTGCACAAGTGCGCGGATGAGAACGAACCCTGTCGCAAAACCATGCGACCTCTACTCTGTTTTGTCCAAAGGCGAATAGCCCTCTGTGTGGGACTCTAAAGACTCGACACTACGCTGGCAGTGGGTTTAACCACAGACCGCAAGCGGCACTAGCTGTACGTAACGGTCCTCAGGTAGATGCCAATAAGAAGACTGACGAGGTAAACCCCATCTGAACTCCTACTGAGCCTGAATGTGACAGTCTCCGTACAGTCCGGTCTGTTCGTCTGATACATCGCATGGCGGGCCTAGGGGGGCGATAAACGTCAGTCCTCTAATAGAGGTACAAGTCGTGTCGGAGTGAAGCCCAGAACACCCTGAGATAACACTGGAAACCTACCAGCATATCTCGCTTGCCCTGGCCAGGGACTACTCGTGTAATGGCTCTCCTAGACACAGCGCGATATCAACCCCCAATACCGGGAGAGACGAATCCTGTCTAACCGTCACTGCCTCCAAGTGCTTCGGGACTGCACCCAACCACTATCTGTTTGCACGACTCCTTTGAGCCGTGGTAGGGTAGTGATCAAAGCGCAGTGGGAACACACCCGAGGCGAAGTGACAGTGTCAAGTCAGCGGACTAAGCTGTACTCATGTCACTTGGGAACTGATAACCGACGATAGGTATAATACCAACCAACAGTTCCCGACGAGTCCTGTCCAGTGTACTCGTAACCTAACGAGCACCCGCATATTATCTCAAGTACGACGTATTGACGGCTGTGGGACAGACCGTCTCCCACGCTGGGATGAGAAGCGCATACGCTAGTCTACTCCGGAGTATCGATGCCCTGTCTCGATAGTCCAACGACTAGGGACCTGTATAAGGATGTGCTTATGGATTACCCAGCTCCCACAAGTGCGAGCGCCATCACAACGCTGGTAATCAAGCACAGATCCTAAGGGCTCTACTAATATGTATATCAGCGATATGCTAAAAGAAACACATGCACATATTGAAGTAGAGTCAAACCAAGTAGCATACTACCATTTCGAGCAAGATTGTATATACAACTGTGAATATCCCAAGCTTCCATCAAGTAATATACATACTAGTATGATACAGTAATGGCCTCTAGGGCATATACACTAACATAGTTAACATGAATATGTTTAAGCATTATGGAATTAGTGATAAGTGAGTTTTGATAGAAAACCGAATCGGAAATCGGTTTGTTCCGATTTCCGTCGGGTTTGAAAAGTCGTATTTTAATGAAAGAAAAGAAGGATAGAAAATGGGGACTTACAGTTTTGGACAACGCTAGAGAGTGAGAGGGAGGTAGAGGGTTTGCCGGTGCGTCGAAACGTCGTCGAGAGCTCCTAGCACGATCACCGGAAAGTCGCAGTCAATTTCGTCAGTGCTTCGCCTTTCGCTCGTTTTCTCACGTACCAAGTTCTCTTAGAATTTTGGGAGAGTGGACTTAGAAAAAGTGATGAGAATGTAGATGGTATAGGGGGTTTATATAGGGTTAGGCTAGGGTTAGGGTTTTAATTAAAAAAATATAAAAAACATACAAAATTATTAAAAATTCATTAAACATAGGAGTAAAAGGGATTTATTGGGCAATTTAAAACCGATCCAGGTATAATAAGTGTGCAGGAGGGTTGACCAAGTCAAGGAGCATCTTTTCTCTGTTGGTGACTCGGCCGTCCGGCCAAGTCCGGCCGGCGGCGCCGGACCGAGTCGCCGGCCGGCGGCGCCGAGTCGGGCCGAGTCAGGGCTCCAATGGCCGAGGATTCTTCGGGGGTACAATTTGGTATATTTACATTTTGTTGTCCAGTACATATTTTGGGAGTTATGGCCTTTTAACCGTTGACTTCCAAAAGAAATTAAAACAAAATAAATACAAAAATAATGTGGGGCATAGGATTTGAACTCTGGTGGCTTGGTTCAGTAATGCAAGGTATTACCAATGAGCTACAAGCTCCTTCTTATAATTATTGTGGGAAAATAACTATTTAAAGTGGTAACAGCAACATTAAATACCCCAAGTATTACTTTAATTTTAAAACAATTTTATGTACACTAAAAATGGAGTTATTTAAAAACAAAATAATTACTTATATATATATTGTGCTCAGATTAAAGTACTCCTTTATGGATTTAAAAAAAATTGTATAGAAAAGTGTATAGGAAAATTAGGGTTGTTACATTCTACCCTCTTTATAAAAATTTCGTCCTCGAAATTTGTAAAAGGAAAGAGTAACAGATTCAAAACAATTTGGTGATCGTGAGTGTGAAAGAATAGGGTTAGGATAGATTCAATGGATATGAAATGATAAGATTCAAGAAATATGAAATGCTAAGATTCAAGAAACATGAATTGTAAAGAATATTTTAGTTGCTGGTTCTTGTGTTTATATTGCTTAGGTTGTTCACGCAGAATAGAACTGCATGATAGGGTTTCATACAGCTCTGACCTGTATGGGCCACCAACAAAACTTGTCATGCCCCGCTTCCCGGTGTACAGCGAAGGGGACGCGACGAGGTCCGCTACATATATACTTAGAAGTACATACGCTAAGCGTATCTAAGCAATATAAATGTAAATCACAAGAGACATGAGATATAGAAATAATAACAACTTTATTAATAACATTCTTTTGTACAATGCATGAAAAATAAATACAACTGGAATGAAAAGCGTGCCTAAACAATGACATAACAGGAAATGAAAGTACTGAATAGAACAGGGTACAATGTCTAGAGCTTGGGGTCTTCGTGAAACCGATCCAAGTTTTCACCGGTGGGCTCGATCTCTGCTGTGTCCAAAGCACCTGACGACATTCAAAGAAGAAAGAAATAGAATGTTGTCGGCGAACAGGTTGCTCGGTAAGTCCCAAAGATAAGGGAGAAATAGACAAAGAGTAGGAGAGAGAGAGTAGATTTTAATGTTGTATTGTATTGTTGTAATGTTGTATTAACGCTGTTGTTTGTAGCTTGGTACAGAAGAATGCCAGTGTATACG
This sequence comes from Agapanthus africanus, assembly GCA_030015575.1. Lineage (NCBI taxonomy): Eukaryota > Viridiplantae > Streptophyta > Magnoliopsida > Asparagales > Amaryllidaceae > Agapanthus > Agapanthus africanus. The sequence continues at coordinate 529,846,858 of CM057343.1, forward strand.
AGAGGGGTCTCTATATGCTAGAGACCATGGCAAACGGAATATAGAGTACAAGGCTTCGTTATACAACCCGGAACAACGGCAATTGGATTCATGTTAGGTGTCTTAAATCTGACCGTCTCGTGCCACTTTTAACATCTTCCGTACCAATCTACCCTTTAAACCCCGTAGTGTTTTGATTGTATTGTAGTATTGTATTGTGTAAGTTGGATGACCGACCAAAACCATGATATCAGTAAACAGAGCGTAACTACATAATCAGGTAAATGGAATAACGGAATAATGGATGTATATCTATGGTTTGATTCAGTCAAGTTGTATAGATTGTTAACTGGATTCTGGGATTCATGTGTTCATATTGAGTTGGAATATTAAAGAATGTAGATTGACTTGAATCATATTCAAGTCAGAAATAATCAGACTCAAACCCGAGTCAGACCAAAAGAAATGTAAGTCGAGATTCTATATTTGTTAGGGTCCTTATTGTAATTTATAAAACTTGAGAGGGTTTTATGTAAAAATATTTTTGTATAGTTTTCAAGATACACCTCAAGTATTTATTATTCGTGTTTATAGTTATAATGAGTGTGATTTATTTTGTGATATTTCTAGTGAAAATATCCTAATTTCATAAATAAATGTATTAATTGTAATATTGATTTATTTGAAATTCATTGTATCTTAATGTAACTTTTAATCTTGTAATTTTTAGGAAAAAGGTGTAAATTTTATCTTATAATAAAATAGGTGTTTAAATGATAAATATACATATGTTTATACAAGAATAATTTTAATAAATATTTTATTTTCCAAAAATCTCATTTTTCTTAAATGTCGTATTTTAAACCTTTCGAGACCGAATACTCCTTGCGGAGGTCTGAATCTCGCACTACTAAGCCCGAGGGTGCACGATAAACCGTACTATCCCTAACGAGTTCCCCAAAGCTGGGTTGTAGTGGCGCTTTGCAAAGATTTAATAAATACTAATCATTTAGAAAATGTTTTTATAAAGATAAGGTATTTATTTGTAAAAGGTGTAAATTTCCGTATTTTAGATTCTAGGGTTTCCTAAGCCAACTAGCTTATTTCTAATTGGTCTAAACGACAAGTTATTAGAAGCCTCAAATCGCCTCTTCACCGCCAATTGCGGCTAGGTAAGTGCCAGGTGAGTGGGAGGCTCTCCACTACAAGTAGTGGTCATAATTAAGTAACCACTCGCCTTAGACACACTTGCCTAGACACCACAAAGTCAGGTTTAGATAAACGATCGATGTCCACGACATATCGTATTTTCCTTTTAAAAGATATTGTTTTAAAATTGTATATAACTTAGAACTTTTAGAAAATGTTTTATTAAGAAAAATGGTATTTTAATGTAAAATCTTATTTTGGCGTATTCTAAATTTTCAAGATAGTGTGTTATGATTGCATATGAGTGTGTGTGGAGGTAGGTCATTACCTCGTGATCCATTTTAAGGTATAGTAATGTTAAAGAGTTAAAAGTGATAAACTAACCATGGTGGTATTTAAGTGCAAAAATACGGTATATTGCAAAAGTTATCATTTCATGTGAGAAACTTTATCCAAATTAGTTGTTATGTGATTAGTAGTCAACATGAATATGTTTAAGTATTATGGAATTAGTGATAAGTGAGTTTTGATAGAAAACCGAATCGGAAATCAGTTTGTTCCGATTTCCGTCGGGTTTGAAAAGTCGTATTTTAATGAAAGAAAAGAAGGATAGAAAAGGGGGACTTATGGTTTTGGACAACGCTAGAGAGTGAGAGGGAGGTAGAGGGTTTTCCGGTGCGTCGAAACGTCGTCGAGAGCTCCTAGCACGATCACCGGAAAGTCGCCGTCGATTTCGTCAGCGCTTCGCCTTTCGCTCGTTTTCTCACGTACCAAGTTCTCTTGGAACTTTAGGAGAGTGGACTTAGAAAAAGTGATGAGAAGGTAGAGGGTATGGGGGGTTTATATAGGGTTAGGCTAGGGTTAGGGTTTTAATTAAAAAAAATATAAAAAATATACAAAATCATTAAAAATTCATTAAACATAGGAGTAAAAGGGATTTATTGGGAAATTTAAAACCGATCCAGGTATAATAAGTGTGCAGAAGGGTTGACCAAGTCAAGGAGCATCTTTTCTCTGTTGGTGACTCGGTCGTCCGGCCAAGTCCGGCCGGCGGCGCCGGACCGAGTCGGCCGAGTCGCCGGCCGGCGGCGCCGAGTCCGGCCGAGTCATGGCTCCAATGGCCGGGGAATCTTCGGGGGTACAATTTGGTATATTTACTTTTTGTTGTCCAGTACATATTTTGGGAGTTATGACCTTTTGACCGTTGACTTCCAAAAGAAATTAAAATAAAATAAATACAAAAATAATGTGGGGCATAGGATTTGAACTCTGGTGGCTTGGTTCAGCAATGTAAGGTATTATCAATGAGCTACAAGCTCCTTCTTGTAATTATTGTGGGAAAATAACTACTTAAAGTGGTAACAACAATATTAAATACCCCAAGTATTACTTTAATTTTAAAACAATTTTATGTACACTAAAAATAGAGTTATTTAAAAACAAAATAATTACTTATATATAAATTGTGCTCAGGTTAAAGTACTCCTTTATGGATTTTAAAAAAATTTAAAAAAATTGTATAGAAAAGTGTATAGGAAAATTAGGGTTGTTACAATGAGATATACAATAGATGTGTTCGGATAACCTCAAACCCACCTACACTAAAAAGGCCTCACAGCCAACCTGTCATGCCCCGCTTCCCAGAATACACTAAGATAGGCACGTGACATAACCAACCATGCTACCTGTGGATAGGAAAAATCCCTCCACAGTCACATTACGGCTGTAGAGATATCAAGAACATGAAAGTAAACTAAACTATCTAGTACATGTCCATGAGCCAGAATAAATGAGTCAAGAAATAATATAATATGCGGAAGCAAAATTTCCAATAAATAAAACACCTGGAAAGTAAAACTGGATACTAATAGGGTCCTCACCGCTCGGTCTAACAGCGGCAGTACTCCTGATCAGTCTGCAACAAAGGTAGAGGATCTGAGCCATGCAAAACCCAGACGTCAGTGCGTCATAATATCAAGCAATACTATAAACAGGGGTAACAAGATATGCAGGTATGAGTATAAATGGTAAAACAGGTATAACAGTGATATAAGTGAGGATAGTGAGGGTAATATGTAGTGAATAGTCTAAACTGGTCTATTGGGTTAACTACTCTCAAGTCTTTGAAATCAATTTGATGTATCATCGATGCAACCCAATAGTATCCCATGCGTACCCGGGATCACGGTCTAAGACTCTCGGTCTGAATCCGAGACGTGCCGCAAGGCAGTAAAGTGTGGATAGTATCCCGTGCGTGCTCGGGATCACGGTCTAAGACTCTCGGGCTGAATCCGAGACGTGCCGCAAGGCAGTAAAGGGTAATAGGTAATGACGAGTGATGTCAGCAGCATCATCCCGGGGCTGGCCTAGCCCGTAAGACTGATCAGTAAAGGTATCGAACTGTCGAGTTACATGTCAGGTTTCATCATTGATTTCCCCATACCCCCAAGTTGTGTGTTCAAGTCAGGTATTGATAATGCTGGAGCTAATGCCAACACAGGGTCAAGCAAGTATAGGTTTGTCTGAATAGACAACAGGAAATGTCCGTAGGGACAACAGGTCAAGATTGTTGGCATTAGTAACAAGATCAGGTAACAGGTCAAGCTATGGTACATCGGGTCATGTCAGGTAGTGAACAAGTATCAATCATGTCAAGGAGTGCACAGGTATCAAGTCGTGTCAAGTAGTAGTGTATCAAGTCATGTCAGGGGTGTACAAGTATCACGTGGGTGCTCATAATCAAACTATAATAAGTATGGGTACACAAAACAAGTATGGGATACTAATATAACAATAAAATGGAATAATGTGATATGGTATGCAAATAGATATAATTTCAACGATATGGATCCACAGTTATCGATAAAGGTTACATTTATAGTTCTAATATTAATTAGGATGCAATTTATTAAACATGGAGTGTTAATATCACAATATTATGTAGTAATGTGATCTATGGATGCAATTATATGTATCTTAAATATGATGGATGCAAACGGGTATCCGAAAAGTTATAAAACTATAAAATGGTAATATGGGATGTACAACTAAGCAATATGTGGTATAAATATTGATATAATAATATTAATATGGATAGAATATTCAAAGTGATTAATAACTATAAAAGTGGTATTGATTAACCATGCACAAGAAAGTTCCGTTCAGAAATTCAGCGTCACCCTAATTTGTAAAATAACTTAAAAAATAACAAACGTTCTTCAAAAGGGACGTGTCTTATACTAAAAAGAAGATAATTCAATAAGGTTTTCATTTTTATAAGTATAAGTATCTCAGGTTGTCCCTACAAAAAGGTATGAATATTCGAAGTTGAAAGTTTGCTACTGGAATTTTCCTGGACAGCAGTTTAGAGACATTTTCATTTGTATTTTACGTTGTTTAAACAATTTATTTTGCAAGTAAATATTTCATAGAGTTATAGTATTCTTAGTTAGCTTCGCATCAAACTAAAGTACGTATACTAATGATTTTTCTATGATTTATAATGAATTTTATAAGGTAAGGTGTACAGTAAATTTCAGATTTATCGTATCTGCTTTGCGACGACGTTTCATGCGTAAACTATAATATTTTCAAATGTATAATATTATAAAATGTAGATTATAAACTAATTAAAGATAATAATAAGAAATATTATGATGATATATATTTTAAATGATATGGATGTAGTATAATGTAAACTAGTATGTCACAAGATAAGTTTTCATGATCTAGATTTAAAATGATATAAACGGATGCAAACGTAACATCGAAACGTTATAAAATTAAACATGGGGTACTAGATTTAAACTATAGGTATGGTATTTATTTAAATAGGTATAAAATGAATTATATAGCATGTAGTAAGATTAACTTGCCTAGACGGAACAAGAACGGATGTGTACGGAACGTCCTTCGTCGGCGAAATGTCGCGACGCGCGCACGGTACACAGAACGGTTCCAAACAACGCACGAGGGTGATCACGCAAGTCAGGTAAGTTCACTAGATCATTCGGATCGTCAGCGACGAGCACGGTTCCGGCGGTGATCACCGGAATCAAGAAACAAGATCAAGAAAAAGAAAGAAAAAAGAAGAAGTATGAAGAAGAGGCTGTGAATTAAATAAGGAAAGAAAATTTTAAATAAATAAAATATATATAAATATATATATGCAGAGGAGAGAGAGAGAAAGGGTCTGTTAGTTTGTTAGGAAATTAGTTTAGATTCAAATTTAAAAAATCTTTTATTAGTTAACTAAATTTTAATTTGTATCAATTTATAAAATTAATATTATATAAATAAAATTTGATATTTTGGTAAATACAAATATAGTCCAAAACATGCCCGGGTCGGGTCTAAAATTTAGTTTTAAAATACGAAAAATATACATGTCGACCAAAATAAAAAAATGAATGTCCGGATAACGAAAATGCATACCCCCAAGAACGGATGCACGCACGTGCGCGTAGCCATCCAAACAAGTCCGTTTCACTGAACGGGACGAGAACAAGATGCGCGGATATTACCACGGGGCTAGGGTTATCATGCAGGCCATGTAATGTATTTTAAAAATATTTTATGTGACTTAAAATGTTATATTGTAAAAATTCAAATGCCAGATAAAATGCCAGTATGCACTAAACATGAAAATGCACCAGTCTACGTAACAAGTCAGGATAATTCATAAGTATGAATCAAATAAGTTCAAGTAAGCGGGTCGGGTCGAATGTAATGTAAAATGTAAAATACTATTCGCACCCAAAACACGATAAATCAGGAAAAGACCACAATTAAGGAAATACGAGAACTGGAATTGGTATAAATGAACAAGGTTGTTACACAACCGTAGCGGTATCCGCAGAAATAGATACAATAAGGAGCTCTGCCGCGACTACTCTGAGGGTCAAGCCTGCAAAACACTGTGGCACAACGGGGGTGAGTTGCCAACTCGTGAATAGTAAATAACATCATACAGATAATCGCAAGTATGCACGAACAACGATAATCTATCACATGCAATCTGATAGCATAAGTATGGCAATATGGATATGCAACAATCATGATCAAGGTACACCATCAAGGTACTACAACTACATGAAACAATGCATATTAAATAACTCCAAAGTGTGGGATAAAACATTTCATCATCAATGAATCATCATTATGGAAAAACCCAGTGTCCATCAACGACACCCCAAATCCCAATACCTCAGGCACCATCACTCTGATCGGCCCTCATATCCGTAAATTTCATGGAACTTGAGTGCCCAATATCGACACTCGAAATATCATGAAAACCCGTGTCCAATATCGACACGTAAATCCACATAACTCGGGCCCCGTCAGTCCGGATCGGCCCACGGGCTCCGTCAGTCCGGATCGGCCCATATCTATCTAACGACTCCGGTTGGTATCCTCCGGATAACCGACGGGTCCAAACTATCACCGATAGGTAGTAGACCCTCTGTCAGGCTCATCGTCTACTGCACAACATACCTTTCTTGCCCCACGGTACCATACCAGGTCCACCATGAACCCACAAACGGATCATCCATCTCCTCGAATCGGGTTTCGAAAACCAATCTCAGAATCGAGAAAACTCATGGTGGACGTATCGAAATATCATATCAAGAGAAACCGGGTTTTCAAAACAATGCATACTTTCTTTCAAATATAACCACGGTTCTCAAATCCATAAATCACATGAAATCAGTATCTCAATGCGTAAATCCATGAAATACGATGTATGTAACATAGAACAGTAATATGAGCATATCAAGGGAGAACCGCTTTTTTAAATGAATCAAGTATTTTATAGATATCATGCGGTCCCCAAATTCCTGAAGTCAATTTCAACATCATATAAAGGTGTATATATAGTTATAGTAAGGTATGTGTGTGCATGTGTAAGTGCACGGCGGCGCCCCGGCCTCTATTCCGAGGCCAAATACGGAAGCGATGGTAAACTTTAATTTTTCTTGAACCGGCACCACCGCGCACTAAAACCCGGATCGTACCATTAACTAGTCCTAGCTAACTACTAGATGGGAAGATAGATAAACCGAGCGATCCGTGTCCTCCGGTCTTCTCCTCGTCGTCCCGATCTCCCGTGGAATGTCCGGTCTCCACCTCGTCGCCGGAAGGGCACCACGTCGCCTGCTTCTTTTACGGGCTCCCATCTCTATACCGAGGCAACTCGGGCATGAAGCTGGCGAGTCGACGTGCCCAAGGTTTGCTGTAGAATATAGTGAAGATCTATATGTCTCATTTGGGGTTTAGGAGTTTGCCTTTTGGTGGAGGAATTGAAGTGGTGGAATTTTGTGATGAACTTGGGATTTTAGCAAGCATGGAGAGAGAAAATCCCCACTACAAAATTTGGGACAGCCCCTCCTCTCAAGCGGCCGGCCTTGGCTCAAGGTGGGAGTGAGAATGAGAGAGAGAGGTGTATGGATCATGGAACCACTATCATAATGCAAGAGAGAAAAGAATGGTGATAAGAAACAATCATCACAAACAAATACATACTCCACCAACAACCATCATCAAAACCATGATTGCACCAAAACAAACACTCCAACAAGCTAATCATCAACAACCATGATGACTCAAAAGTCAAGCCATGATGAGAAGAAGAAGAAGTCAAATGGTGGAGGAATTATCATGATACAAGAATATGCAAAGACCCCCTTCCAAATTGCTTATTTACACAAATGCAAATAAGCCCTCCTCCACCAATCTTCGGCCAATGAAGGATACAAAGAAATATGGCCGAAACGGAAAGCAAACTGGCAACTCCAGAAAACTGGTCCCGTAATAAATTACAGGAAAACCCCGCTACTGTGCATACACACCCGCATTTGTATTCCGACCGAAATATAAATGCAATGAGACAAAATCTACACTGTACTATACTAGGATCCGGCTTAAACCAAAGCCGGCCAGTAATATCCGTTCGATCCTGATCCGTGCAATACCGCACGTATCTGATCGGACCCTGCCATATCTCCATACGGCCTCTACAGTGTTTCGCCCGAAAGCTGAGTAACTGAATGTGGGGGACTCTAAAGACTCGTCAACACCTTGGTTGTGGATTTAACCACTAGCACGTCAGAGGTATAAGCCAATACGTAACGGGCCACCAGGTATTGACCAAAAGGGACGTCGATGAGCAAACTCATCCTGACACCCTACTGAGCCTGTCAGTGACAATATCCGTACAGTCCGGTCCGTTCGTCTATGAGCATCGCATGGCGGGCCTAGGGGGTTGGTAAAAGTCAGACCCCTAAAAGCGGTACAAGTCGTGTCGGAGTGTAGCCTAGAACACCCTGAGATACTACTGGAATACCTACCAGTAAATCTCCTGCCTCGGCCGAGGGCTTCGTGTAATGGCTCTCCTAGACACAGCGCGACCTCACCCCCAATACCGGGAGAGACAAACCCCTGAAGATCCGCTCACTGCCTCCATGTGGCTCGGGACTGTACCCAACTAAAACCTGTTTGCACGTCTCCTTTGAGCGTGGTAGGGTAGTAATCAAAGTACAGTAGGAACTCACACGAGACAAATGACGATCCTCAGGTCGATGAACTAACCTGTACACATGTCACCAGGGAACTGCTATCTGACGTCTGGTATAATCCCAACTAGCAGGTTCCCGGCGAGTCCTGTCCGGTGTACTCATAACCCAATGAGCACCTGTATACATCTTAGGTGAACCAACTGACACCAGTGGCTTGTGAGACCGGCCACCGCCCCTCGTCGGGGTCTCGACTGTATACACTAGTCTACTCTGGAGTATCGATGCCCCGTCTCGAAACTCCCACGACTAGGGACCTTTTAAGGATGTGCTTATAGACTCCAGCTCCCACTTATATGATCGCCCTCATACTGCTGGTGGTCAAGTAAGAATCCTAGGGGCTCTATCAACGTGTAATAGCGACATGTCAGGTCACCTAAAGCAGTACACGATGATAAAGATAAACCAGATAGCATACTATCATCTCGAGTAAGACTGTCCTACTGGGACAGGTCCTCCCTCAATCATTGCAATCACGTGCCTGTGATCCAATAATTGACTCCGAGGGCACTATCTCCAACAGCATATTGGTGTGTATGCATGATGCAATTCATATGCGCAATAGAACAAGAATCAACGTCTAACTATTGATAATAATGAAAGCGGTACAATACATATTTCCTTAGTAAAGTGTACAAGAACAACTGCCTCAATGTCAATAACGAATGCAGTACCATATATATGTATATGTTGTGCGTGTCATGGTAATTACCAACGGTGTATGTGTGGTATACAATTCAGTGCTCGTGCAACATGAACCGTCAGTAATGGTACAGTGTCCAATATGTACTAAGTCAATGTACAACAAGTAACGGTATGCAAATGATGCTCATGCACAATCAACGCATATGCATATAAACTTGTGGCTATAACATCATATCTAACCCTCGACGCTTAACGCCATATGGGCAATTTCCCCGTAGATGTTAAATATACTCACCAATGATCTCGAGCTAGGTAAATCCAACCACCTGCTTTCCTTTCCTTGTAGCGTCTGAAGTCCCCGCAATCGATCCTAATATCACACAAAACATAAAAAGTGCAACTTAGAAACCGCCCAATAATACATACAAACTACGCTTAGATCAACACATCGACTCCTACAAACTCTCAAGTGTTAGCTTAGTGGCTAACGTATGTAGCGACATCCTAAACCAAACCTAAGTGCAGCAAGCTACACAAAGCACAAAAACCATGTCGGATACCACATCGCGCGTTGTCGAAACACTAGAAACTAGCAAAGTGGTCCTAGATTTTGCTTACAGTCAATATAGGAAAATCAAGCAGTACCAAACACCCAGGATAACCTAGAGACAACTATCCTCAAAACCACAACTCCCCAGGTCCCCAAAAATCCGGCGGCGCCGGACTTTCCTCCGATCTCGTCGGGTGAACAGTAAAGGGTGGAGTCCGGGTTTCAGGTGCACACTCAGGGCTTCTAACACAATACTACTGCATTGCTAGATTTTACAGTAACCTATCGTAGTGATAGCAGATTATAGAGACACCAATTTATCACCAAAAATACGATATTTGCACAAAACTATAATTTTAGTGTTCTAAACAGCAACTAATAAGCAACACAACATCTTGAAGGCCTAGTTAATAGTTAGAGATCACTACCTTACTAAACTTGCTCAAAAACCCTAGCTTTCCAAGTTCCAAGTCATCTCTAGAGGCTTAACTTAACTTTGTGAGGGTTTTAATGAAGTTTAGTGAAGATTAAGCTCGGTTTTGTGATGGAAAGGTTAAGGTTTCAGTTTGGGGATGGGGAAATGAGAAGGAGAACAAGAAATGAGAGAGCGTGAGTGTTGAGGGAAAATGAGAGTGTGAGAGTGGTCAAGGAAAAAATGAGGGTGTGAGGTTAGGAGATGAGCCATGACCCTTCTCTCTCCTCATTAAATGCTCCTATGCTTGCCTCATGCCTCATCATTCTCCATTGTCAACTCTCTCTCTCCCTCTCTCTCTTAAGTCAACCCTTACTAAATATTAAGTGAAATGGGTTAATATGGCCTAAAATTGGTTTATGGTGCAATGGCTACTTAAGCATGGTTAACACCTCCATAACCCCCAAGTTAATATGCACAAGTGTGTGCAAGCCAAAACAAATAATAATAAAATATTAATTAATTTTTATAAAATATTTGAAAACTATTTGGTTAACTTTTTACTAAAAACCCGCATTATCGTTAATTAACACTAATCGTATTCTAAGGTGTTACATTTCCATGCCGCTTTTTACTTGAGGTTAGGCTCAATTTGGGAGCCTTGATGAGTCATGACCACTCCACGTTGGTCTGGGATGATTTCCGATACTCTTTCAAGTTTTATTTGAGTTGCCGTCAAGACCCTAAAGCTAGGGATCTTCCTTTGTTTCATTTGTTTGACATTGTGTCTACTATATTGCGACGAATGTCGAGGTTGTCTCTAGGTTGTCTGTGAACCGTCGATGCTTGGAGCTAGGGACTTTGCCATGGTTCCATTGTTTTGACCTTGGGGTCGGTTGTTGATGTTACGTCTACCTCCTGCTGGAATGAGAAGGAACGCCGTAGTGATCTCTACGCTGTAGATGTTGCCGTCGAGGCCCTGAAGGTAGGGATCTTCCTTCGCTTCGTTTGTTGACATTGTGCCTGCTATATTACGACGAATGTCGAGATTGTCTCTAGGTTGTCTATGAACCGTCAAGGTTTGGAAATAGGGATTTTGCCATGGCTCTATTGTTTTGACCCAGGGGTCGGTTGTTGACGTTGCGTCTGCATCCTGCTGAAGTGAGAAGGAACGCCGATGCTGATCTCTAGACTGTTTGTGAACCGTCAAGATTTGACTCTCCCCTTTTGACAGAGCCCAGTGGGAAAATGTGGTTCTCTTTTCGTTTGTGCCCATGGATTGTATATAGGGGTTGATATGGACTCACCTGCAGGGCAAAAGTTTCATCATTTTTTTTTATTTCTTTCCGCAATGCTCTATCATTTCAGCTTTTTATATCGTGAAAGTCGCGATTGCCCAATCATTTCGGCTTTTTATCGCGGTGTCCAATCATTTCAGCTATTTTTTCTTTTTTCTCGCTACATTTTATTGCGAGTTGCCCAAACATTTCGGCTGTTTTTATATGCATATATTTTGGCTCGCTGATTTTTGTTGCGAGTTACCCCATCATTTCGTCTATTTCATATGCATTTTTTTGTTCGCTGATTTTTATTGCGAGTATGGAACTCGAGCTCTGATACCAATCTTAGTATCAGCATCGCTGTGACTGGAATATTGCCAGGAGCGAATCATCATTTTCCGTGAAAGGACTTGGAATTTGATACCGATTTAGGCATTAGCATCACTAAAACTGGGATTGTTCACCGCCGAAAACCGGGAAGACGAACGTCTTGCCTGAATTTAGGGGCAGATACTATTTGGTTTTATCTGTCCACCTCTCCGAAGATGCCAAGTTGATTTATGGCACCGTGTATCAGAGGTTTAGACGGATGCGGCTGTTGTAGCAGACTTCGTCAGATTCCCCATCATTGTGAGGGTTTTTTGATTGTGGGTGTTCCCCTCCGAACGGCGGCCGCAACGTTAGGACGTCTTTCCTGAGATTCGGGGCAAATGCTATTTGGTTTTATCCGTCTACCTCTCCGAAGATGCCAAGTTGATTTATGGCACCCTGTATCGGAGGTTTAGACGGATGCGGCCGATGTAGCAGACTTCGTCAGATTTCCCCTCGCTTGAGGGGTTTTTGATTGTGGGGACGCTCTTCCCTATAGGCGCAAGCCCCTGCAGTTAATTACGCTACCGCATCGCGGTAACAACTTTCTCCTTCTCCAGAATTTCACTTCGTGTCGTATGTGTTTGTTTTGTTTGTGGTTGCCCGTGGATTGTATACGGAGACTATTTATTTCGCCTCCCGTAGGACGTGGATTAGTCCAAATCCGTACTTTCTTAGATTTGGGTTTTGGTTTTTTGGTTTAAGGATACGTTATCCATATTTGAGGCTAAGATCAACTTAAACGTTTGTTAAGGATACGTTAGTCTAATTTCCAGACTAAGATCTACTTAACGGGATCGTCTAGATCCACTTCCAGTTTAGGGACATGGTGGTCCATTGTATGCATGGCCGTCGGGACCCATCACCTCTCTGACGACGTTGAAGGATTACAACGACAGATGTAAGGGGAGTTCAGAGATGTACCCTTGAACCAAAGTTGATTGGGGGATCTATAGTCCAATTTGGGACTAAAGTCTGTTTGAAGGTTTAAGGATACGTTAGCCATATTTGAGGCTAAGATCAACTTAAACGGGATCGTTTAGATCCGACAAAAGAGCATTTGGAGGCTCTATTGTTTCAGTTTAGGGACGTAGTGGTCCATGTTCCAGTTTAGGGACATGGGGGTCCATTGGTAGTTTAAGAACATTGCGGTCCATATTCCAGTTTAGGGATATGGTGGTCCATATTCCAGTTTAGGGACATGGTGGTCCATTGTATGCATGGCCATTGGGACCCGTCACCTCTCTGACGTCGTTGAAGGATTACAACGATAGGTGTCAGAGGAGTTCGGAGATGTACCCTTGAACCAAATGTAAATTGATTTAAGAGAGCAGCTGTGCTCAGTCAATTTAATTTGAGGACTTACGGCCATGATTGGGCTAAGTTCAGTTGAAAAATGTTCAACGATTTTATTTGTTTTTGGCCTATTAGGCCTGTGCTAGGGCTTTGCCCATGCATTGCATTCATTTTATTTTGTTTGGGCTCTGCCCTTTTATAAAAGATGCAGAGCATCAATTTTATTTGGGCTCTGATGCATTGCATCTGTTTGAAAATAATGCATAGCATTTACTAGGCCTGTTAGGCCTTTTTAATTGGGCTCAGCCCTTCTTTTTAATGATGCAGTGCATCAATCATCTGACAGTGGCCATGTGGCCTGTCAGGCGCTTTGTGCCAATAAATGAGCGCAAGCGCTTGTGGAGGTGACACATGTCACGCAAGTGCAGTGCGCCGCGCTTACGCTGCTGACACGTGGCGTGCTCTGGTGAGTTGCCCCAATTTCAGAGAGCAAGGCTCTTTCTTAAAAGCACATAGCGCAAGTGATTCAGATGCCGACACGTGGCGCTCTCTGGTGGCTTGCGCCAACCCAGGAGCGTAACAGTGCAGTTTTTGCAAGTGCAAGGCACTATTCCAATAATCTTGAGAATATTTAAGATTCTAGAACCAATGGTTCATAAAAAGTGCAAAGCACTGTTTGATTTCTTGATCCAATTTAGATCAAAGAAAACAAGTTTTTTCTTGTTTTTCTTGTTTTCAGAGAACCAGTGGTTCATAAAAGAGTGCAAAGCACTTATTATTATATGAAGATCATTGATCTTTTTCTTAGATCAATGATCTATTAGAAGGAATTTTTCTATTTTATGAAGGTTTTTACCTTTTTCTTGAAATTTCTTCAGAGTTTTCTCTGTTTTGAGGTTCTCAATCTCTCACAATGTTCCTCCTCATGATTTGGGGTCTAGGGGCCTTTATATAGTGCCCATGAATTTGTTAAGGAGATCTTTCTCTGAGTGATTTGGGAAATTTTCCCCACCGTTGGATCTTTGATCCAAGAGCTTCTGTTTTACAGAAGGCAATCTTCTTGTTTTAACAAGAACAGAAAAATCTTGCTAGAATTTAATTCTGTTTGGCGCAAACGCCCCAGCGCGTGACACGTGTTGCGCAGCGCACAGCGCAGCGCAACTGCGCTGACACGTGTCGCGCAGCGCACTGCGCAGCGCAACTGCGCTGACACGTGTCGCGCAGCGCTTGCGCCACTGCGCTGACACGTGTCGCGCAGCGCTTGCGCCACTGCGCTGACACGTGTCGCGCAGCGCATGCGCAACTGAAGCGTTGTTTCCTTTAATTTTTGTTTTAAATAGAGCCTTGCTCTGATTGGGTGCGCTGCCTTGGGCGCTGCGCTGACGTATCAACTTTTGACACGTGGCGCGTTGCGCGCAGCGCACGGAATTTGAAGCGTTGCTTCAAAATTTGAATTTTTGAAATTCAAATAGAGCCTTGCTCTGATTGGGGGAAACAAATGCCCCCCCACCGTTGCGCTCACGTGGTGCACACGTGAGTGCAACGGTGGCAAGATCTAGGCCGTTGGATCAAGGGGTGAGGTGAAAGGGCGCAGGCGCCTATAAATAGGACCTTTGGTCCTTAGAAATTTTTTACCATCTTCAAGATTTTATTTTCTAGAGCCCTGCTCTTTTAAGAACTTCAGAGCCTTGCTCTCTTATTTCAAGAACTTCAAAGTTCAAACTTTTAGAACATCTTAGGTAAAATTTAACTTAAATTTAATTAAATTAATTTTAATCAACAGAGCCTTATTCTCATAGATCTTTGATCTAAAGAAAACCCCTTTGGGGTTTCACAAACAGAGCCTTGCTCTCAAGAATCCATAGATCTAAAGAGATCTTGTTTCAGGGTTTTTACCCATGAACAGAGCTTTGCTCATGGACAAAATATAGATCTTTTTGATCTAAAAATGAAGAACTCTTAAGAGTTTTCATGGATCTCTAAGATCCCAAAATTTTTTAACTTCTAAATTTTTTTTATTTAATGGATTCTCTCATCATTATTATAGAGCCAGGCTCTTCTAAGGAATTTTATTCCCTTGAGACCAGAGTTTGACAAATGTCACTCTGTGACAGAGCTTTGCTCTGAAAGGGGAGATTCTCTCCTTGTCTCTAGGGATTTATCATTTAATGAGAGTATTCTTTTGGGGATCTCCTTATTAATTGACAGTCCCATCATTGGATGGGGCTGTCTTATTAATTGGCACATTGTCACCTGTATTTTGTGGGTCCCTCTTTGGTCCCCCCTACACTGCATTGCAGTGTAATATCAAGTGTCAGGCTTTTAAAATTAAATCATGACACTGATGGCTGAATTTCATTTTTCTTTGCAGGCAATCATGTCTGCTGATATGTCTTTCCCATTTGTTCGCTCAGAGGGAGGATTTCCCCAGGCACCAGTGGACCGAGTAGTGCTCGCTCTCATTAAGGATCATGACCCCGAGCATAAGAGCCTTCACCTGTTGGGTAGGTGGTACAATGAGATCATCCAGGGTCGTCGAAGTTTCGGTTCCGCCACGCCATCTGAGCCCATATCTTCACTCCCTTACGCGGATGAACCCCCGGTGAAGTATGCCGTGGAAGTTAAAAATTGGAACTCGGATGACCTCCTCCAACCCGCGATTGGTGCTATTCCTGTGCAGCCGCCGCCGGCAATAGATATTTTAGGGAGGCAAATCTGTCAGGGTGAAGCACGCCCTTGGGGACAGGCCTATAACATCGGATTGATGTCGCGATCGCCCGCTGGATATTTGCAGTGTGCCCGGTATATCTTGTCAGCGAAGAGGACTCATCTGATGAAGATAGGCTTGTATTCGGCCATCTATGTCTCGCTCTTCGAGTATCCCTCTCCTCCAACGTGGTGGGTTAAGGCTTTTATTGAACAATGGAACATCCCTACCCACACCTTCCTAATGACGGACAGGAAAGTCTCTATCTCCTTAGAGGAGTTTGCTGAAGTCTCAGGTTTGCCGATGAAGGGGGAGCATTATGAGAAGCTGCTTCCTCCTGATGAATATGTCTTTGCCACCAAGCCGTTGGTGTTCAATCTGACGCCGGAGAACGCCATTCAGCACCAGTATCCGGGCCTGGTGAAGGTGCTGGAGATTTATGAAGGGCTCTATTTGGAATCGGGCACCCGGGGAGTCAGTTTCGCAGACTTCGTTGCCCGCTTCGTCCGACCGGAGTTCCTATCGGAACAGTGCAAGAAGTTCGCCAAGCCTGACGACCCTTTCAACTTCGGCCTGGACCGTCGACCAACATCGGAGGGCGATCAAAAGGATTTTTATCTCCCCAGCGCCGCCGTCACGCCGTTATCGGAGATCGTCGTCTCGGGTATGGATGAAGAAACCTTTTTTACAGGGTTCCTGGGATTGTGGTTGTGCAGCTTTGCGCTCCCAATGCACCCGCGCTTCATGCGGCCATCCGTTTTCTACCCAGCGCATCGGATGGTGGCTGGCTTGCAGTTAACAATAGGAATTGCCGGGTTGGCTCACCTCTATAATGGACTTAGCGTGGCGGCGGACGCTAATGAACCCGGGGTGCAGCCTGCTAATTTCCCGATGCACTACTTCACCTCTTGGATGGAAATGCACGTGCATGGGGTGTTCGGCGTCCACAAGATCCCTCCGTTTTTTGAAAAGTGCAGACTCCCGAGAGTCATGCGGCTGGTCGACGCCTCGATCGTGGTTGCGTCTCCGCGAGAGGTTAGGGGGTTACTCCTTCGCCCACACCTGGTCGGAGCGAAGGTTTCTTTTTTGGACAAGGTCATAACCGTAGGCTCAGAAACCACTAAGTCGGTGGTGCCGCTGCGCGATGATTTTAAGGACGGGGCCTCCATATTGAAAGCCCGAGAGATCCTCCACCTCTATTCCATTCGGCCGGGCTACCTGGTGTTCAGGCAGAATGAGATGGCGCTTTTCATGAGGGATAACCCTCACCGGTTTGCCCAACAATCCAGCTATCACCAGGGGATACCGCTGGAAGCCTTTTTGGAAGAGCCCACAGCCAGCTGGGAGGGGATAAGGAGTGTGATGCACCATTTCATGCGGCTTAACACGGGCTCTTATTTCTTCATCAGCGAGCCGAGCTGCGTCCTCAAAGTCCTCAACGCGTACGTGGCTTGGTACGCCCACGCAATGGGTCCGATTATCCATATGGAGAAGCGCATGCTGGTTGACCGGAAGGGTGCGCCTCCCGGTGGCGATCGCAAGGCTCCTTTGAAACCAAGGACCCCGGTTATTCCTCCGCTGAGAAATGCCGGAGCCATGCCACCGCGCGTGTTGAGCCCTCCGCGCGGACTGCCACTCAGTGGTACTGCGGATGTACCACCAGTGCCCCGTGCTCCAATGGAGACGGTAGATGTGGTTTCGCCGGAGTCTGGCATGGGTGCAGATATCGGGACCCGTCGCCCTAAGGTGCCTGCCAAGCGCAAGTCAATCTCGGGTGCACCCAAGGCTGGTGGGCAGAAGAGGAAGAAGAAGTCGCTCCTCTCTCTCGATGCTATCCTCGGTTTAGAGGAGCCTCAGTCCCCTCTTACCGAAGGTATAAGCGAATATGGCAGCAATAAGGGCTTCTCAGTAGACCCGGCAGACACCGATCTGGCGGTCGCCATTGCGGCTTTTGAGCGATCAGCCAGACTTGAAGCGTGGTTGGATAAACTCGCTCGAGCAGGTAATCATTGGCTGTACTCTTCATAATTTTATAGCATTTTTATCATTATCCTCGACTAATGCGTTTTCCTTTTTCAACAGGTGTCACTACCGAAGAGGCCATCGCTGCTTCTTTGAAAACCTTCCAGGAGGAGGAAAATAAGCGTGCTTTAACGGGCGTTGGTACATTTCGTCTTATTGAGTTTTTCTATTCTCCTTTCTGATGACCAACCTAACCTTCTTCTTTTGTTTCTTTACAGGGGCCGCGCCAGCTGATGCGGGGACTCTCCCTGGGCCTGAAACTGAAATCCGAGTCTCTTCGGAGCCACCGCGAAAGCCTCGACTCGACAAGTTGACGAGGGATGCCCTGAGGGATTTGGAGGCATCCCTATTTACGGACGAGGACGTCTCAATGAGGGAAGCCTTGGAGAGCTCCGTCTTGACGGCTCGAGAGGAGAGAAAGAAGCTAAGGCGCGAGGCGAAGGCACGCAGGGCTGCTTTGGCCATGGGACCGGGCCCAAGCACCGTCCCTCATGCTGATACCCCCTCAGAAGAGCCTCCGGTCGCCTTGTCCACTGCTCGCAGACAGGTGGCGCGTGCAGTTCGGAGTGCTAACGATAAATCCTCTTCAGGTAATGTATCTTTCGAGATTTGTTTATAAGAATTGTAAACTTGTCAGTTCTTATATATCTTGTCTTGCAGGGCCAAGTCCGACCGAGGGGGAGGCAAAGACTGTCGAACCCAAGGAGACAGAGGAAGAGGCACCGGCCGAACCCGAGCCGACGGTGGGCGCTGGGGTTGCTGAGCCTAAGTTGGGGGCTGATGGAGCCGCACCCGAGAAGATCGTTGATGCCGAGCCTGGGATGGCGGCAAATGAGACGACCGCTACAACTGAGCCCGAGGTAGCGGCGGACGAAGTGCTTGAGGCCAGTGACCCCGTGGTGGCGGCGGATGAGACAATGGAGACCGCTGAGCCTGAAGAAGTAGCGGGTGAGATTGGCATGACTTTTGGGGAAGAGCCAGCCACTCCTTCTCAAGAGTCCGGCAATGCTCCGATTATTGCCCTCCCCGCCTACAGTCTTCCGCCGTCTCCCGGCCGCGCAAGCACGACGACAGCCCCCATTGAGTCGGGTGATGAGGCCATGAGCGGTGGCCTCATGTCGATGGAGGAGGGAGACGCCTCTGTTTCGGCCGGCGGCTCATCAGGTAAATCTCGAGTTACAGTCCCTTTTTTCTTATCTTGCAACTACTTCTGACAGGTTTATCCTTGTTTTTAACGCAGGTGCGGCCAGTGTCGATGCTCCATTGCTTGAGGGAGCGCCGTCAACTACTGTCTTGGCGGTGGTCACTTCTCAGCTCTCTCTTGTACCATCGAAGATGTTGGAAGGTATGGGTTTACAACCTATTAGTTTTGTTTTTCAGCTGCATAATTTATGTACTAAAGTCATACTGTTGCGTCTTTTCAGGAGTGCTTTTTGATCATCTTTATCAAGTGTTGCTCCCACACTTCTCCTTTCCAACTGAACTCGCTTATTCCTCCGGTGGCGCTGGTGAGTATAGTTTCCAACTGATGTCTTTTTTTTATAGTAATGGAATTATTTCTAATTTTCCCTCACCCTGACTGCAGTGTTACGAATCGAAGGAGGAGACGAAAGATCGGTCGCGCCACCGGCCCTTCCGGCCTTACCACCTGCTGCAGGTGGTATAATAGACTATCTCAGCAATAACTTTTTTATATTTCTTGAACTGTTATTTGATCATATCTTATTTTTTCAGCTGTCGTTCCAGTCTCGGCGCCCTTCGAGCCTCGTGTTACAATACCGGCGGGCCCTTTCCTGAGACGTCCGTCCTCGAAAGGCGCCGCGAATAGTCTGCACATGTTGAGCGACTACATCGAGGAACTTGATGTCAAGACTCCTACATCTGCTGCAGACTTCGCTACGACAGTTAACCCGATGCTGGTGATACTCGTAAATTTCCATGACGAGGGCATCGTTGCGTCTTGGGTTAACCACTGCAGAGAGATCGAGGCTCGCCTGCATCAGCTGGAGTTCATGCGCCCTGCTCCCGAGGACTTAGCCGCAAGCCATCAAAGAGCAGCGTGGATTGAGCAGAGCGCTTTTTACATCCGCCATCTCGAACAAGAAGTTACTTCAAGGCGTAAGGAGCGCGGTGAGACTTCGAGCAAATCTGCCCAACTGCATGCTCGGGTGGAGGCCAACGCTGCACGGCTGAAGGTTATCTTTGAAGGCCTTCTGCAATGCCTCTCTGAAGGGTTATCACTGAGGAAACAGCTTGACGTCGTCGAGCGGGATGCACCTAATCAGGAAGCAGCCCAGCAGGCAGCCGAGGAGCAACTTTCATCCTATTTGCAGCAGCGGGCCCAGATGGAAGCAGAAGTTGCCGCGGCAGCCACTCAGGAGGAGGCGCTGAAGGAAGTGCGAGAGTAGCTTGCGGATTTGTTAAAGTCACTTCCTTCTCAGTAGCTATTTTTTTTGTATCATTTGTACTTGTAAATAAAAATGTATATTTTTTATTCTTTAACACAATGTATCTTGTACTCAATCAAGTTTATAAATAAAAGATATATATTCTTTGTAATGTCTTATGTCATCTCTCCGCCTTTTTCTTTCTTTTATTATCGGCATGCTACCTTAGTAAACATGGTTGACAGATAATAGAGCAAGCATCTTGATTTCCTCAAGAAATAGCGATGGCTTAGGCCGCAGGTTCAGATCTGCTGCCTAAGACTTTTCAACTCTATGAGCCGTGAAGGTCTCATTGAGACTTTTCTCCCCACGGATCGAGAGGATCTCGTAGGTGGATTTTCTCCTTAGGAATAGTGAGGATTCCTAAGTGCATTTTCTCTTATAAGTCGTAAGGATCTTATAAGAGAATTTTCCCTCTTATGAGTCGAGAGGACCCGTAAGCGGTTGTTTCCCTCCTTGTCGAGATTCGAGTTTAGAGAGTGAGACCCGTGGATAGTATGCAAGAGACCGTTTTGGGCCAACTTGCAGGGTCCCAGTGCTTAGGGAACAAGTTTTTTTTTAATCCTTACTGCCTAAGGCTTTATCTTACGAGTCGAGCCGCATCGAGAATTTATCGCAAAGACATCAATTTCTTCACAAGTCGAGACGAATTGAGCATTTCTCGCAAGAACATCCTAACGTCACAGTTAACCTCTGCTCTTTACGACAGAAGTCCGTTAGGGTCTGTGGTACTTAGGGTTTTGGCCGTCATACCGTCGCATAAGCTGATATATTCCTCGATAGGCAATCGTGCTGTTCGAGTAGCCCTGCGACTGCCGTGTCTCCGATCCCTTCGGGGGCTGGACAAGACGTCTTCAAGCAATCTTCCTAGGCAGTTTGACCGTCGAAAGAGCGAGCGTTAGGAATTTTCCATGCCGCTTTTTACTTGAGGTTGGGCTCACTTTGGAGAGCCCCGATGAGTCATAACCACTCCGCGCTGGTGTGGGATGATCTCCGATAGTCTTTCAGGTTTTATGTGAGTTGCCATCAAGACCCTGAAGCTAGGAATTTGGCCTTTGCTTCGTTTGCTTTGTCACGTCCGAGTCCTGTTGGAGGAAGAACGCTGTTGTAACATCTCGTCTGTTGTATTGAGACGGGCGTCGAGGTGGTGACCACTCTGCGATGGTGCGAGATGATCTCCAATTGTCTTTCAGGCTTTATATGACTTGCCGTTAAGACTTTGAAGCTAGGAATTTGGCCTTTGCTTCGTTTGCTTTGTCACGTCCGAGTCCTGTTGGAGGAAGGACACTGTTGTTGACATTGCGTCTGCTGTATCGAGACGAATGCCGAGGTGGAGCTGGGATTTTGCCGTTACTCCGCTTGTTTGACCATGGGGTCTTTTGTTGACGTTGCTTCTGCATCTTGTTAGATTGCGAAGGAACGCCTTTTTTGACATCTTGTCTGCTGTATCGAGACGAATGCTGAGGTGAAGCTGGGATTTTGCCATGGCTTCATTTGATAGTGTAACATCTGTGTCCTACTGGAATGATGAGGCACACCGTTGTTGGTTTCTGGGCCGTAGATGTGGCCATTGAGATTTGGAACTAGGGACTTTGCCATGGCTCCGTTTCGTTGCGATTCTGAGGTCAGTTTGTTGACGTCATGTCTGCACTGGTTGGAGTGAGGAGAAACGCCGTTGGTGATCTCTAAGTTGTCAATATTGACGTCGAGACCTTGAAGCTAGGGATCTTCCTTTGCTTCGTTTGTTAACCTTGTGTCTGCAGTATTGCGACAAATGTCGAGATTGTCTCTAGGTTGTCTATGAACCGTCGAGATTTGGCTTCGCTTTCTGACGGAGCCTGTTGGGAAGGTATGTTCTCTCTTTGTTTATGCCCCTGGATTGTATACAGGGATCGATGCGATTTCACCTGTAGGGCAGAAGTTTCATTCATTTTTTTTATTATTCTCTTTCCGCGATGCTCTTTCATTTCAGCTTTTATATCGTGAAGGTCACGATTGCCCAATCATTTCGGCTATTTTTTTTACTCGCTGTTCTTTTATTGCGAGTTGCCCAATCATTTCGGCTCTTTATTTTATTTTTACTCGCTGCTTTTTATTGCGAGTCGCCCAATCATTTTGGCTGTTTTTGTATGCATACATTTTTACTTGCTGATTTCGTTGCAAGTTGCCCCATCATTTCGGCTATTTCGTATGCATGTGTGATTCGTTGGCTTTTCGCTGCAAGCTAGGAATTAGACACCGATTTAGGCATCAGCATCGCTACAACTGGGATATTGCCAGGAGCGAATCATCATTTGCCATGAAAGGACTTGGAATTTGATACCGGCTTAAGCATCAGCATCGCTACAACTAGGATATTACCAGGAGCGAATCATCATTTTCCTCTATCGATGTCGAAAAAAGGTAGCTTCGCAAACAGGGTTAGGATCCCGTCGACTAAGGCTTTTGACTTCATGAGCCGTACGGGTCTCACAAAGGTATTTCTCCCTGTGAGTCGTGAGGATCTCGTAGGTGCTCTTTTCTCCTTAGGAATCGTGAGGATTCCTAAGTGTGTGTTCTTTTATAGGTCGTAAGGATCTTACAAGAGGGTTTTCTCCTTACAAGTCGAGAGGACTTACAAGGGTTGTTCACCGTATGGACATATCCCCGGTCACGAGTGGGACTTGGTTAGGGTAATGTTTATTCACGCCCGTGGATTGTATACAAGGGTCAATATTGAGCCCCTTGTAGGGCCATATCGAAGGTTGTGGGGGTTGCTTAAGCACAGGTTTAGGTCTCTGTAACTTAAGACTTTCAAATCTTATGAGCCGTGAGGGTCCCATAAGAGAGTTCTCTTTACGAGTCGTGAGGATCTCATAAGTGTATTTTCTCCTTAGGAATCATGGGGATCCCTGAGTGTGTTGCTCCCTTGTGAGTCGTAAGGATCTCACGTGGGTGGTTTCTCCTTACAAGGTCGAGAGGACCCTGTAAGTGTCCTTTAACGAGGCTGCGCCCTCTCAGGTTTTCACAAACACTCGCCGGTAGTCCTGCTGTTTTTAGTCATGGAGACTTTTCGGGTTTTCATCCGTGTCCTTTTTGGTTATGGACATACCTCTTTTTTTTATTCTTTATATTTTTATATGTTTTTCTTTTTTTTACGAGGTCGCGCCCTTTCGGGTTTTCACGAACACTCGCCGATAGCCCTGCTGTTTTTACTCATGGAGCCCTTTCGGGTTTTCATCCGTGCCCTTTTTGCTTATGGACATACTGTTTTTATATATTTTTTTTATTTTTATACTTTTTTTCTTTTCCTTTTTCTTTTATTCATCTCGTCAGCCTGAAGATGCTGCGGTAGTAGTTTTAAGGACGTTTTGGTCTGTCATTAGTTTAAGGACGTTTCGGTCCGTCATTAGTTTAAGGACATTTCGGTCCACCGTTGCCGTATTTGAGGCGAATATCTAGTTTATTGACTTTTCGGTCTATGGGGCTTTCTCTATGACTGAGCATGATGCCCCTGGCGTATCCGTCTTTCTCAGAGCGTGCGGTTGTAGCTGGTTCACCTTCCAGTTTTCAGACAGCGCGAACTTGCCCTGTTGGTATTGGTCTTCAACCCAGTTTTTGAAGACGTAGCAATCCTCGATCTGGTGACCTACTGTTTGGTGGTAAGGGCAATAATTAGGATTATTAACATCGCCTGGCCGCAACGGACGTTTTGGACTCGGCAGATTGATGAGTCTGTCGCGCACTGCCAGATCGAACAGTCCCTTTGTTTTATCTTGCGGAAACGAGTAAGGACGTTTCAACTTTTCCTGGAGGGGTTGCTGCTTGTTGTTTCGGCAAACAACCGGTCTAGGGCCACTCGATTGCTGTTGAGTATTGTCTACGAGGGCTATTTTCCCCTTCCCTTTATCCTTTTTGCTCGATCCCTTGTCTGTGGGGCCGAGATTTTTTCCGAGCAACGTGCGATTACACGGCTGAACGTTATCGCAACTTTTCAATTCTTTCATCTTTGAAATGGATCCCTTGAGGAGAGGGTTGAAGGCAGTTTCTTCGTCAGAGTCGCTTCCGAAGGTGATAATTTGCGATCCCTTGGAGTCGCTCTGTGACAGTCGTCGGCGGCCCTCTTGCGCTCATCTATCGCATTTTTCTGATATCTACGAGCTCCACACTTTGTCCTGTTGAAGTGTTGCTTTTGAGCGACATACCCTTGCCACCAACACTTAAAGGAGTCACAATCTTCGGTAGGATGTATGATCTTCTGATGATATAAGCAGAAGTTAGGATGCATCTCTACTTCACTGAGAGTATTTTCTTCAGAGGGTGGTAGCGCCATTCCTACTGACAGGGCTTTAGCGAACCTTTTCCTCGTCTTGAATTTGTTTTTATCCGCAGCGAATGGCTTTTGATTTGATGGGAGTGCCTCGACTCTTTGGTCCACTCGTCGGTGTTTGGCTTCTTCCAGTATGGCCATTTCACGCTCTTGATTGGCTTTAAATTTCAGGCGAATCTCATTCAGGAAGGCATCGATCAACTCGCCTGACGGCCGCGGAATTTCTGGTTCAGGGTCGGCCCTCAGTTTCTCGGCGCAAGGAGCCTCTTCATCATACGCCAATAAGTGAGAGATCATATGACAACTCGTTACGTAGTCTTCGGATTCATCTGACGAGTCTTCTCCATCGTTTTTGTCCTCAACCAAAGAACAAGCTTCCCCCATTGTGTCCGTCTTCTTTGGAGTGTGCGGCTGTGGTGGGTTTACCTTCCAGTTTTCAGACAGCGCAAACTTGCCTTGTAGGTATTGATCCTCGATCCATCCCTTAAAGACGAAACAATCCTCGATCGGGTGACTTACCGTTTGGTGGTAAGGGCAGTAATCAGGATTATTGAGATCACCTGGCTGCAACGGACGTTTTTGATTCGGCAGATTGATGGGTCTGTTGCGTACTGCCAGTTCAAACAGTCTTCTCGTTTTATTCTGAAGAAATGAGTAAGGACGTCTTTGTTCCCGCCAAAAAATTTCTGCGCAAAAGAGCCCAAGGTATCAAATGGCGGCGATACGCTTAAGAAAATGGGAACCAGTATCTTCCGGGCTGTTTTATGACAAACTCCCGAATGAGAAACAGATAAATTCTGATGGTATTGAAAGCGTCTCGAAAAACCCTTCGATTTGATATATTATGGGCCTCGTAATTCATCCGGGATCAAAAGTTATGAGGAATTACGTGTCCACACGTGATGGGCTTTTAAGAACCCGCCGGAGGAGTTAAAAGATACAATAAAAACTCAGAAAAGACCCCAATGGGGCATCACGTGCTCACACGTGACCATGGGTCACGTGCAGACACGTGATGGGCTTTTAAAGCCTCTAAAATAATGAATAGAATTTAATTCTAAAAGTCAGAAAATACCTCAACGAGGTATCACGTGCTTACACGTGACCAATGGTCACGTGTTGACACGCGATGGTTAAAACTGAAACATAAATAAGCGGCTGAGAAAGGAACCCAATTGGGGGTCACGTGCTCACACGTGACCAAAGGTCACGTGCCAGCACGTGACTGGCTTTAAAAGCATTATAATTTAATAGAATTGAATTCTAAAAGTTTCTGAATCTTTCCAAATGGAAAAGGGTCATGGGGAACCGTTGGATTAAAAATCCAAGGGTGATTAAAAATTACCAATTTATAGAGAAACCTTGGACAAGGAAAGATTTCCCTGAAAATCTCACCAGGATAACAAATAGAATATCTTTTGGATTTAAAATCCACGGTGAATAAAATTCACTGAATGATCTAAAGGCCCAGATTAATGATAAATATAAATCAAATCTCTCAACAATCAAATCAAATCTTCCAATGGGAGATTTGCTAAACAAATTAACTCTTTTCCTTCTCCTATAAATAGGAGCCAAGAAGAGAAGAGAAGGGGATCTACTTTTTTGGAGAGAAAAAGCAGAGGGAGGAGAATTTAATTCTCAAGAGAAGAAGAAACAGAAAAAGAAGAATTTAATTCTCTGCAAAAGAAAAACCCTAGGTAAGAAAAGAGAGGATTCAAAGGAGAATTTAATTCTCAAAAGAGTTTAACTCTTATTTAAAGAAAAGAACTTAGTTCTTCTTCTAGTTGAAGATCTGCACATAGCACATCTCCCCATAAGTTGAGAATTTAATTCTCATCGGGTCGAGATCCTGCCATGCAGATCCTAAACTTAGAAGGGGAATTGAGTTCTGAGAATTTAATTCTCCTAAAACAAAACTAGGGTTTTACCCTAAATAAGAATTTAATTCTTTCAAAATAGGAATTTAATTCCTCCAGAATCAAAATTAGGGTTTTACCCTAAATAAGAATTTAATTCTTAAAGATAAAGAGACTTAAAAGATCTCTGTGCATGAAAAAGACTAAGGTCACGTGTCCCACGTGACCCCTGAACAGATCCCCCAAAAATGAGAAGAGAAAAGCTTTGAGGCAATGCCTCACGTGTTCCCACGTGACCCTCATTATATATGGAACAAAAGCAAAGGCAGAAACAATTCTGGGCGCTCTCACGTGTTAGCACGTGACCCCTAATAAGTGCTCTAATAAATCAGGGCATGATTATACATCACGTGCCCACACGTGATGGCTATGAAAATTAAAAGTGTTTAACACTTGTTTGCAGAACAAAATAAAGAGGATCTGGCCCCACTTTTTGATGCCATCACGTGCTCCCATGTGACTCCCAAAACGCAGAAAGAAAGATCAATGGAAATGAAGGCTTTGGGCGCTCTCACGTGTTTACCACGTGACCCCTTAACAAACGTTCTAACGGTCAGCGCATAAATCCCCATCACGTGTCAACACGTGATGCTCGAAATAAAAAGGAAAAGTGTTCAACACTTATTCACAGATTTGAGGAGATCTGGCTCCGCACTTAGGGCGCTCTCACGTGTCCACGCGTGACCCCTCTCTCCTTAGTGTTTAACACTAATCTGGAGACTTTGTTCCCAGTGTTTAACACTGATTTGCTTTAGTGTTTAGCACTAATTTGAAATCTCTGATTACCAGTGTTTAACACTGATTTGCTTTAGTGTTTAACACTAATTTGAAAGCCCCGTTGCTAGTGTTTAACGCTGATTATCTTTTAGTGTTAAACATTAACTTGCTAATCTTAATTCAGTGTGCAACACTGTTGGTCTTTAGTGTTTAACACTAGCTTCAGCCCAATTGGCTAAGTTTCTAGAGGCAAAGCTTCTCCTTCAATGAGCCAACGAAGGGCCAATATTTCAAACATAATTGGACTTAGCCCAAACTGGCCATAAGTCCTCAAATCATCTTGAACTGAGCACATCTGCTCTTTCAACCAACTCATTGATTCAAGGGTACATCTCTGAACTCCTCTGATATTTGTCGTTGTAATCCTTCAACGTCTTCAGAGAGGTGACGGGTCCCGACAACCACATATCAACACGGACTGTGGGGTCCTTAAACTCATGGACTTATGCGTCCTTAAACCAAGATACAGACTGTGGGGTCCTTAAACCCGCGGACTTATGCGTCCTTAAACTAACGGACTAATGCGTCCTTAAACACACCCATATGGACTGTGGGGTCCTTAAACCCATGGACTTAAGCGTCCTTAAACTACCAATGGACCACCACGTCCCTAAACTGGCGATGGACCACTATGT
This sequence comes from Agapanthus africanus, assembly GCA_030015575.1. NCBI lineage: Eukaryota > Viridiplantae > Streptophyta > Magnoliopsida > Asparagales > Amaryllidaceae > Agapanthus > Agapanthus africanus. The sequence goes on from CM057343.1 coordinate 529,874,925, forward strand.
CCCTAAACTGGAAATGGACCACCACGTCCCTAAACTGGCGATGGACCACCATGTCCCTAAACTGGCAATGGACCACCATGTCCCTAAACTGGAACAATAGAGCCCCCAAATGCTCTTTTGTCAGATCTAAACGATCCCGTTAAGTTGATCTTAGTCCCAAACTGGACTAACGTATCCTTAACAACCGTTTAAGTTGATCTTAGCCTCAAATATGGCTAACGTATCCTTAAACATTCAAACAGACTTCATATTCCCTAATCAACTTTGGTTCAAGGGTACATCTCTGAACTCCTCTGACACCTGTCGTTGTAATCCTTCAACGCCGTCAGAGAGGTGACGGGTCCCGACGGCCATACATGCAACGGACCACCATGTCCCTAAACTGGAACAATAGAGCCCAAATGCTCTTTTGTCGGATCTAAACGATCTCGTTAAGTTGATCTTAGTCTCAAATTAGACTAACGTATCCTTAACAAACGTTTGAGTTGATCTTAGCCTCAAATATGGCTAACGTATCCTCAAACCAAAACCCCAAAACCAAATCTAAGAAAATACGGATTTGGACTAATCCACGTCCTACGGGCGACGACATAAATTAGTCTCCGTATACAATCAACGGGAAACCACAAACAAAAAAAACACCCACGACACGAAGTGACCAGCTGGAGAAGGAGAAAGTTGTTACCGTGATGCGGTAGCGTAATTAACTGCAGGGGCTTGCGCCTGCAGGGAAGAGCGTCCCCACAATCAAAAACCCCTCAAACGAGGGGGAATCTGACGAAGTCTGCTACATCGGTCGCATCCGTCTAAACCTCCGATACACGGTGCCATAAATCAACTTGGCATCTTTGGAGAGGTGGACGGATAGCACCAATTAGCATCTGCCCCGAATCTCAGGCAAGAGAGCCCATGTCTCGGCCGCCGTTCGGAGGGGAACAGATTCTGGCACGCCCGGTGGGACCTTTTCCACTTTCCACTCCACACTTTGTGTGTCGTGTTCGCGAACGAATCGCGGTTTGCTGTGGTTGCCTATGGATTCAAGGTACTAAGATTTGGTGTCTTGCTCCGTGCAGAAAACAGAAGATCGATGGCTTCGAACTGTGCCGCCTGCAACTGCAACTCTCGCTCCGTCCTTGCTGGAGGAGTGACTTATGGGCCCCAAGCGGCCTCCCTTTTCAAGATGCCAGTGGAGCAGGTAACTCAAGCCACCACTGGACTATTCTTCGGGACCATGCTTCCATCGATGAGCTTCAATGCCACAATGACGTTGTAAGAAGCCCCAAAGAAGTCGGTCTTTGATCGGCTTACCACTGCCGCGACCCCTCTCAACGGGTCGCCTAGCTTCAATACCTCAGTTTTCGATAGACTGGGACAGAACGTCTGCAAACCCGCGATACCCGAAGCTGCCATCCCAAAGCGGATAGCTATCCCGGCTCAAGCGGACGAAATCATTGGAAAGGCTCCTCCTTCCAAGAAGTCAGTTTTTACAAGGCTGGCCATTCCAGTTGCTGCTCCAGGCGAAGTCCTCAAAGCTACTTCCCTTGCTCAGAGGTCTGTCTTTGACAGATTAAACATTGCTTCTCAACGGGTGTCAGTCTTTGACAGGCTAGCACCAATAACGGTCTCTCCTCAAAGCAGGGGGCATGACAAAGTCGCCCCTACGGCCGAAACAACTCCATCCGTACGACGCGCTCGACGTCGCCACTGGCGCCGAGTAAGGAAGGCTGGGGGCAACTCCCCCTCTGGATTTACTCCACCAGCTCCAACGGTGGGGATCGATGTTGCTGTTCCAACCGGGAACATCTTTGAGCTGCTGAACAGGGTGCGCAGAAACTCTCCTACTGCAGTGCTGAAGAGATCTCCTCCACCCGTGGAGAATGATACGGAAAAGAAGCTAGAGCAGCCCCCTCAACGGCTGTCCTCTAAAATTTACAAGGTCTGGCGTCAAGTCCAAGACTCCGTAATAGATCAAGACTATCTCCGCCGACAGAAAAAGATGAAGGTTCGGCAGGAGAAGAATTACTCTGTCAAGCCGGAAAAAGCAACTGCTGGATGGGTGCCCACTGCAACGGTTCCCTCAACGTCAATCACTCAAAAGAAAAGGAGGCCGCAAAAAGCCCATGTGAACATGGCGAACCGTAAAAGCGCTGAATCTAAACGCCCCAAGTTTGGGGGCATGGTGGTGCACACTGTTTATATGGCTTTCGGAAAGGAGGAAAGCCGTGCTTCAACGGGTCACCGACCGCTCACCCGATCCATGACGAAGGCTCAAGAACAGCAACAGAAGCTTCAGGAAATGATGACTGCAATGGCCGCACTTACCGGGCCAAAGGAAAGCCCGGAAACATCATCAGAACAGCGTCACGAACAGGAAACCGACGCTGACTTCCTACGCAGAGTCCTCGAAAAGAAGGACAGAGAGACAGCAGAACAAGCTGCCAACATAAAACAAATGGCGCTTCTCTTCCAAGATATGGTAGGGATGATGATCTAGCAAGATCCTCCTGCTGAAGATCCTCCGATTGTCCTTGAAGATGACAAAGGAGAGACATCGAATCCTCCTCCGACTCTTTCAACAGCTAAAGATGAAACCATTTCCAAGGCTGCGCTGGATGACTATATAGCTCATCAAATACGAGCTCATCAGGCGAGTGAAGCGGCTGGGCAAATTGTTAGGACCGGACGACCCTATCCGAACTGGTATGACCAAATCAGTTACCCGCCGGGATATACGATCCCTAAGTTCCACGTATATAAAGGGACAGGGAATCCACATCAGCATGTCGCTCAATTCAGGGCCTTATGCGGCAACACTGGAGGCGATGACAAATTGTTGCTTCTCCAATTCGTCGGCAGCTTAGCAGAAACGGCCTTTGAATGGTACTCGGAGCTTCCCAACGACTCTGTCAAAACATTTGCAGAGATGGAGCTGCTGTTTACACAGAGATTTGCAAGCGCTAGCGAGCGCACCCCAATCACGGCATTGATCAACGCCAGAGTGAAGCCGGGAGAGACGTGGGTGCAATATGCAATCCGGTGGCGGAACCTATGGTCGAGATGCGAACAACGCATAGAAGAAGCTCCTACCGTAGGCATGTTCGTGGGTACTCTCGACCCTCAAGCAACTATCTCCCAATTCATGATGTTCTTCAAGCCGACCACCTTCCCGGCCTTGATTGACAAGCTGGCCCAAATGGACCAGATGGGCCATAGGCCTTCCTCTTCAAAGACAGAGCCTTGGAATGAAAAGGGCAAAGGGAAAGCAACTTTCGTCGATAAGACTCAACAACAGTCGAGCAACTTAAAGCCGGTTGTCCGTCAAAACAATATGCGTCCGCGCCCATCCCTTGAGGAAAGACTAGGACGTCCTTACTCGTTTCCACAGGATAAAATGAGAAGACTGTTCGAGCTGCCAGTGCGCAACAGACTCATCAATCTGCCGAGTCCAAAGCGTCCGTTGCAGCCAGGCGATGTCAACGATCCCAATTATTGTCCTTACCACCAAACGGTAAGTCACCCGATCGAGGATTGCTTCGTCTTTAAAGGATGGATCGAGGATCAGTATATACAAGGCAAGTTTGCGTTGTCCGAGAAGTGGAAAATAAACCCACCACAACCGCACACTCCAAAGAAGACGGACACACCAGGGGCAACTTGTTCTTTTGTCGAAGAAGCTTCGTGGGAGGTCGTGTTGTCGTCCAAAACCCAAAAGATGCTGAATGATCTTCAGACGTGCCCGGCGATTAAATGGAAGAACCCGTTGGAACCTGAGATCATCAAGGGGATGCTGAAGCCGCGCCCAATTCCAAATATCGGTGGTAATAGCCAAAGCATTCATGCCCAGCCGTCGAAATCTTCGAAAAACAAGAAGAAATCCAAGAAGCCCGTGAAGCCCGGCGACAAGCGCACGGATTTGCAGAAACAGATTAACGTGCTGGAAGAGTATAACCAGAAGGCGAGGATTCCAATCATGCTCCAAGAGTTCCTCAGCCACGTCCTCGAGGACGAAAATGATGGAGAAGACTCATCAGATGAATCTGAGGACTACGTAGCAAGTTGTCATGTGATCTCTCACTCATTGATAGATGATAAAGAGACTCCTTGCACCGAGAAACCAGGGGCGGGCCCTGAACCGGAACTTCTGTGGCCGTCAGACGAGATGATCGATGCCTTCCTGAATGAAGCCCGTCTTAAAAGCAAAGCTGATCGAGAGCGCGAGATGGCCATATTCGAGAAAGCCAAACGCCGGCGACTAGATGAAAGGGTCGAAACACTCCCACCGGATGAAGGTACATCCGCCGCAAATAAAAGCAGGATCAAGACAAGGAAACGATTCGCCAAAGCCATAGCAATGGGGATGAGGCCGCCCTCTTTCAGAAAAAATTCTCCTGGTGGTATACATTTTGATGAAACGGACGTACACCATAACTTCTGCTTATATCATCAGAAGATCGTACATCCTACTGAAGACTGCAACTCTTTTAAGTGTTGGTGGCAAGGGTATGTCGCTCACAGGCAACACTTCAACAGGACAAAGCGTGAAGCTCGTAGACAGCGAAAAAATACGACAGATGAGCATAAAAGAGTTGCCGGCAATTGTCATAGGGACGAGCCCGGGGGATCACGAGTTCTCACCTTTGGAAGCGATTCTGATGAAGAAGCCGCTCTTAACCCTCTCTTCAAGGAATTCATTTCTAAAACAAAAGAATTGGAGAGTTGCGAGAATGTTCAGCCGTACAATCTCACGCTACCCGGAAAGAATCTCGGACCCGCAAACGACGGAGCAAACGAAATGAGAAAGGAAAAGGAAAAAACGGCCTTTGTTGCCAACACTCAACAACAGCCGAGTAACCCGAGACCGTTTTGTCGTCAAAACAACAAGCCGCGATACCTCAATGAGAAGTTGAAACGTCCTTACTCATTTCCCAAAGATAAAATAAAGAGATTGTTCGAGCTAGCAGTGCGCAGCGGGCTTATCACTCTGCCAGATCCAAAACGTCCATTGCAACCAGGTGACGTTAACAATCCTAACTATTGTCCCTACCACAGATTAATGGGTCACCCACTCGACAATTGCTACGTCTTCAAAAACTGGGTTGAAGACCAATACCAACAGGGCAAGTTCGCGTTACCCGAAAAGTGGAAAGTAAACCCGCCACAACAACATGCTTCGAAAAAGGTGGATATGCCGGGGGCATCATGCTCGTTCATAGGGAAGGCCTCCTAGACCGAAAAGTCAGTAAACTAGAAATTCGCCTCAAATACGGCGACGGTAGACCGAAATGTCGTTAAACTAACGATGGACCACTATGTCCTAAAACTGGCGTCGGACCGAAATGTCCTTAAACTAACGGTGGATCGCAATGTCCTAAAACTTGCAAATGACCGAAACGTCATTAAACTACTATCAACCCGCAGCATCCTCAGGCTGGCGTGGTTAAAAAAAAAAATAAAAAATAAAAAAAACGGTATGTCCATAAGCAAAATGGGCACGGATGAAAACCTGAAAGGGCTCCGTGAGTAAAAACAGCAGGGCTACCGGCGAGTGTTTGTGAAAACCCGAAAGGGCACAACCTCGTTAGAAAAAAGAATAAAAAGAATAAAAAAAAGCGGTATGTCCATAAGCAAAATGGGCACGGATGAAAACCCGAAAGGGCTCCGTGAGTAAAAACAGCAGGGCTACCGGCGAGTGTTTGTGAAAACCCGAAAGGGCGCAACCTCGTTAAAAGACACTTACAGGGTCCTCTCGACCTTGTAAGGAGAAACCACTCACGTGAGATCCTTACGACTCACAAGGGAGCAACACACTTAGGGATCCTCACGATTCCTAAGGAGAAATTACACTTGCGAGATCCTCACGACTCGTAAGGAGAACTCTCTTATGGGACCCTCACGGCTCATAAGATTTGAAAGTCTTAAGTTACAGAGACCTGAACCTGTTCTTAAGCAACCCCACAACCTTCGGTATTGCCCTACAAGTGGCTCATATTGACCCTTGTATACAATCCACGGGCATGAATAAACATTTCCCTAACAAAGTCCCACCCGTGACTGGGGATATATCCATATGATGAACAACCCTTGTAAGTCCTCTCGACTTATAAGGAGAAAATCCTTTTGTAAGATCCTTACGACTTACAGGGGAACATACACTTAGGAATCCTCACGATCCCTAAGGAGAAAACACACCTACGAGATCCTCACGACTTGTAGAGAGAAATACCTTTGTGAGACCCTTACGGCTCATGAAGTCAAAAGCCTTAGTCGACGGGATCCTAACCCTGTTTGCTAAGCCACCTTTGTTCAACATCGACAGAGGCAAATGATGATTCGCTCCTGGCAATATCCCAGTTGTAGCGATGCTGATGCCTAAACCGGTGTCAAATTCCAAGTCCTTTCATGGCAAATGATGATTCGCTCCTGGCTATATTCCAGTCGCAGCGATGCTGATGCTGAGATTGGCACCAGATTCCAAGTTCCACACTCGCGAGAAAAAATCAGCGAGCCAAAAAAAAAAATGCATACGAAATAGCCGAAATGATAGGGCAACTTGCAACAAAATCAGCAAGTAAAAATGTATGCATGAAAAATAGCCGAAATGATTGGGCAACTCGCAATAAAAAGCAGCGAGTAAAAAGAAAAATAGCCGAAATGATTGGGCACCGCGAAAAATAGCCGAAATGATTGGGCAATCGCGATTTTCGCGATATAAAAAGCTGAAATAATAGAGCATCGCGGAAAGAATAAAAAAAAATGAAAGAATGAAACTTTTTGCCCTACAGGTGGAATCACATCGATCTCTGTATACAATCCAGGGGCACAGATAAAAAGGGAACCATACCTTCCCAACAGGCTCCATCAGAAAGCGGAGCCAAATCTCGACGGTTAATAGACAACCTAGAGACAATCTCGACATTTATCGCAATATTGCAGACATAATGTCAACAAACGAAGCAAAAAGAAGATCCCGAGCTTCAGGGTCTCGACGTCAACATCGACAACTTAGAGATCACCAACGGCGTTTCTCCTCACTCCAGCCAGATGCAGACGTGACGTCAACAATCGACCTCAGAGTCACAACGAAACGGAACCATGGCAAAGTCCCTAGTTCCAAATCTCAATGGCCACATCTGCAGCCCGAAGACCAACAACGGTGGGCCTCCTCATTCCAGCATAACACAGATGTTACACCATCAAGCGGAGCGACGGCAAAATCCCAGCTCCACCTCAGCATTCGTCTCAGTACAGCAGACGAGATGTCAACAATGGTTTTCCTCTGTAGTCCAGCAGGATGCAGATGCAACGTCAACAAAAGACCTCACGGTCGAAACAAAGCGGAGCGACGGCAAAATCTCAGCTCCACCTCAACATTCGTCTCGATACAGTAGACGAGATGTCAACAACGACATTACTTTGCAGTCCAGCAGGATGCAGAAGCAACATCAACAAAAGACCTCACGGTCGAAACAGAGCAGAGCGACGGCAAAATCCCAGCTCCACCTCAGCATTCGTCTCGTTACAGCAGACGCAATGTCAACAATGGCGTTCCTTCGCAGTCCAGCAGGATGTAGATGTAACGTCAACGAAAGACCCCATGGTCGAAACAGAGCGGAGCGACGGCAAAATCCCAGCTCCACCTTGACATTCGTTTCGATACAGCAGACGCGAAGTCACTGCATCGTCCCTCCTCCATCAGGGTTCGGACGCGACAAAAAAAAACGAAGCAAAGGCCAAATTCCTAGCTTCAGGGTCTTGACGGCAGCTCATATAAAGCCTGAAAGACCATCGGAGATCATCTCGCACCAGCGCGGAGTGGTCACCACCTCGACGATCGTCTCGATACAGCAGATGAAATGTCACTACGGCGTCCTTCCTCCAACAGAATTCGGACACGCCAAAGCAAATAAAGCAAAAGGCCAAATTCCTAGCTTCAGGGTCTTGACGGCAAGTCATATAAAGCCTGAAAGACATTCAGAGATCATCTCGCACCAATGCGGAGTGGTCACCACCTCGACGTTCGTCTCGATACAGTAGACGCGATGTCACCCCCAGCGTTCTTCTTCCGACAGGATTCGGACGTGACAAAACAAACGAAGCAAAGGCCAAATTCCTAGCTTCAGGGTCTTGACGGCAACTCATATAAAGCCTGAAAGACCATCGGAGATCATCTCGCACCAGCGCGGAGTGGTCACCACCTCGACGATCGTCTCGATACAGCAGATGAAATGTCACTACGGCGTCCTTCCTCCAACAGAATTCGGACACGCCAAAGCAAATGAAGCAAAAGGCCAAATTCCTAGCTTCAGGGTCTTGACGGCAAGTCATATAAAGCCTGAAAGACATTCAGAGATCATCTCGCACCAATGCGGAGTGGTCACCACCTCGACGTTCGTCTCGATACAGTAGACGCGATGTCACCCCAGCGTTTTTCTTCCGACAGGATTCGGACGTGACAAAACAAACGAAGCAAAGGCCAAATTCCTAGCTTCAGGGTCTTGACAGCAACTCATATAAAGCCTGAAAGACAATCGGAGATCATCTCGCACCAGCGCGGAGTGGTTACCACCTCGACGATCATCTCGATACTGCAGATGAAATGTCACTCCAGCGTTCTTCCCCCAGCAGGATTCAGACGCGCCAAAGCAAAGGAAGCAAAAGGCCAAATTCCTAGCTTCAGGGTCTTAACGGCAAGTCATATAAAGCCTGAAAGACAATCGGAGATCATCTCGAACCAGTGTGGAGTGGTCACCACCTCGACGTTCATCTCGATACAGCAGACGCAAAATCACCAAAAGGAGCCACGGCAAAATCCCTAGTTCCAAACGTAGACGGTTCACCAGCAACCTAGAGACAACCATGACATTCGTCTCGATACAGAGGACGCGATGCCAGCAAACGAAGCGAAGGCCAAATTCCTAGCTTCAGGGTCTTAACGGCAAGTCATATAAAGCCTGAAAGACCACCGGAGATCATCCCACATGGAGTGGTCACCACCTCGATGTTCGTCTCGATACAGCAGACGCAACATCACCAAAAGGAGCCACGGCAAAATCCCTAGTTCCAAACCTCGACGGTTCACCAGCAACCTAGGGACAACCATGACATTCGTCTCGATACAGAGGACGCGATGCCAGCAAACGAAGCGAAGGCCAAATTCCTAGCTTCATGCGTCTTAACGGCAAGTCATATAAAGCCTGAAAGACAATCGGAGATTATCTCGCACCAGTGCAGAGTGGTCACCACCTCGACGTTCGTCTCAATACAGCAGACGCAACATCACCAAAAGGAGCCACGGCAAAATCTCTAGTTCCAAACCTCGACGGTTCACCAGCAACCTAGAGACAACCACGACATTCGTCTCGATACAGAGGACGCAATGCCAGCAAACGAAGCAAAGGCCAAATTCCTAGCTTCAAGGTCTTAACGGCAAGTCATATAAAGCCTGAAAGACTATCGGAGATCATCCCACACCAGCGCGGAGTGGTTATGACTCATCGGGGCTCTCCAAAATGATCCTAACCTCAAGTAAAAAGCGGTATGGCAAATTCCTAGCGCTTGCTCTTCCGACGGTCAAACTGCCAAGGAGGATTGCTTGAAGACGTCTTGTCCAGCCCCCGAAGGGATCAGAGACACGGCAGTCGCAGGGCTACTCGAACAGCACGATTGCCTATCGAGGAACATATCAGCTCATGCGACGGTACGACGGCCAAAACCCTAAGTACCACAGACCCTAACGGACTTCTGTCGTAAAGAGCAGAGGTTAACTGTGACGTTAGGATATTCTTGCGAGATCTGCTCGATTCGTTTCGACTCGTGAGGAAAATGATGTCTTTACGAGAACTTCTCGATTCGTCTCGACTCGTGAGATAAAGCCTTAGGCAGTAGGGATTAAAAAACCTGTTTCCTAAGCACTTGGACCCTGCAAGTCGGCCCAAAATGGTCTCTTGCATACTATCCACGGGTCTCACTCTCCGAAGTCGAATTTCGACAAGGAGGGGAACAACCGCTTACGGGTCCTCTGGACGCGTAAGAGGGAAAAATTCTCTCATAAGATCTTTACGACTTATAAGAGAAAACACACTTAGGAATCCTCAAGACTCCTTAGGAGAAAATACGCCTACGAGATCCTCTCGATCCGTAGGGAGAAAAGTCTTTATGAGACCCTCACGGCTCATAAAGTTGAAAAGTCTTAGGTGGCAGATCCTAACCCTGTCTCCTAAGCCATCACTGCCCTGCAAAGAGGTCAAGATGGACCATTTATGAGCCACACTCACCAAAGCTACATGCCACTGAAATGGAAAAGCTACTCATGAGCATATAAACTACTTCACACCAGAGTAAGATATAAAGAGATAGAAGGGTGCGGCTCATGGAGTTAAGGGTTTGGAACTATATCTCTTAAGAGTCGAGATTTGAGTCAATGATAAATGACGACGCTTGTGTCCGCTCGTTATCTTCTCAGATCAAGATTCTGAAAGTAATATACCAACCCGAAACTGGTCATACACTATGCATTACTTTGCACTACTTCACCCACGTAAATACTTACGTGGGCAAAGTAGTGGGGGGCATTTATTCCCGCCAAAAAATTTCTTCGCAAAAGAGCCCAAGATATCAAATGGCGGCGATACGCTTAAGAAAATGGGAACCAGTATCTTCCTGGCTGATTTTTGACAAACTCCCGAATGAGAAACAGATAAATTCTGATGGTATTGAAAGCGTCTCGAAAAACCCTTCGATTTGATATATTATGGTCCTCGTAATTCATCCGGGATCAAAAGTTATGAGGAATTACGTGTCCACACGTGATGGGCTTTTAAGAACCCGCTGGAGGAGTTAAAAGATACAATAAAATCTCAGAAAAGACCCCAATGGGGCATCACGTGCTCACACGTGACCATGGGTCACGTGCAGACACGTGATGTGCTTTTAAAGCCTCTAAAATAATGAATAGAATTTAATTCTAAAAGTCAGAAAATACCTCAACGAGGTATCACGTGCTTACACGTGACCAATGGTCACGTGTTGACACGTGATGGTTAAAACTGAAACATAAATAAGCGGCTGAGAAAGGAACCCAATTGGGGGTCACGTGCTCACACGTGACCAAAGGTCACGTGCCAGCACGTGACTGGCTTTAAAAGCATTATAATTTAATAGAATTGAATTCTAAAAGTTTCTGAATCTTTCCAAATGGAAAAGGGTCATGGGGAACCGTTGGATTAAAAATCCAAGGGTGATTAAAAATTACCAATTTATAGAGAAACCTTGGACAAGGAAAGATTTCCCTGAAAATCTCACCAGGATAACAAATAGAATATCTTTTGGATTTAAAATCCACGGTGAATAAAATTCACTGAATGATCTAAAGGCCCAGATTAATGATAAATATAAATCAAATCTCTCAACAATCAAATCAAATCTTCCAATGGGAGATTTGCTAAACAAATTAACTCTTTTCCTTCTCCTATAAATAGGAGCCAAGAAGAGAAGAGAAGGGGATCTACTTTTTTGGAGAGAAAAAGCAGAGGGAGGAGAATTTAATTCTCAAGAGAAGAAGAAACAGAAAAAGAAGAATTTAATTCTCTGCAAAAGAAAAACCCTAGGTAAGAAAAGAGAGGATTCAAAGGAGAATTTAATTCTCAAAAGAGTTTAACTCTTATTTAAAGAAAAGAACTTAGTTCTTCTTCTAGTTGAAGATCTGCACATAGCACATCTCCCCATAAGTTGAGAATTTAATTCTCATCGGGTCGAGATCCTGCCATGCAGATCCTAAACTTAGAAGGGGAATTGAGTTCTGAGAATTTAATTCTCCTAAAACAAAACTAGGGTTTTACCCTAAATAAGAATTTAATTCTTTCAAAATAGGAATTTAATTCCTCCAGAATCAAAATTAGGGTTTTACCCTAAATAAGAATTTAATTCTTAAAGATAAAGAGACTTAAAAGATCTCTGTGCATGAAAAAGACTAAGGTCACGTGTCCCACGTGACCCCTGAACAGATCCCCCAAAAATGAGAAGAGAAAAGCTTTGAGGCAATGCCTCACGTGTTCCCACGTGACCCTCATTATATATGGAACAAAAGCAAAGGCAGAAACAATTCTGGGCGCTCTCACGTGTTAGCACGTGACCCCTAATAAGTGCTCTAATAAATCAGGGCATGATTATACATCACGTGCCCACACGTGATGGCTATGAAAATTAAAAGTGTTTAACACTTGTTTGCAGAACAAAATAAAGAGGATCTGGCCCCACTTTTTGATGCCATCACGTGCTCCCACGTGACTCCCAAAACGCAGAAAGAAAGATCAATGGAAATGAAGGCTTTGGGCGCTCTCACGTGTTTACCACGTGACCCATTAACAAACGTTCTAACGGTCAGCGCATAAATCCCCATCACGTGTCAACACGTGATGCTCGAAATAAAAAGGAAAAGTGTTCAACACTTATTCACAGATTTGAGGAGATCTGGCTCCGCACTTAGGGCGCTCTCACGTGTCCACGCGTGACCCCTCTCTCCTTAGTGTTTAACACTAATCTGGAGACTTCGTTCCCAGTGTTTAACACTGATTTGCTTTAGTGTTTAGCACTAATTTGAAATCTCTGATTACCAGTGTTTAACACTGATTTGCTTTAGTGTTTAACACTAATTTGAAAGCCCCGTTGCTAGTGTTTAACACTGATTATCTTTTAGTGTTAAACACTAACTTGCTAATCTTAATTCAGTGTGCAACACTGTTGGTCTTTAGTGTTTAACACTAGCTTCAGCCCAATTGGCTAAGTTTCTAGAGGCAAAGCTTCTCCTTCAATGAGCCAACGAAGGGCCAATATTTCAAACATAATTGGACTTAGCCCAAACTGGCCATAAGTCCTCAAATCATCTTGAACTGAGCACATCTGCTCTTTCAACCAACTCATTGGTTCAAGGGTACATCTCTGAACTCCTCTGATATTTGTTGTTGTAATCCTTCAACGTCTTCAGAGAGGTGATGGGTCCCGACAACCACACATCAACACGGACTGTGGGGTCCTTAAACTCATGGACTTATGCGTCCTTAAACCAAGATACAGACTGTGGGGTCCTTAAACCCGCGGACTTATGCGTCCTTAAACTAACGGACTAATGCGTCCTTAAACACACCCATATGGACTGTGGGGTCCTTAAACCCATGGACTTAAGCGTCCTTAAACTACCAATGGACCACCACGTCCCTAAATTGGCGATGGACCACTATGTCCCTAAACTGGAAATGGACCACCACGTCCCTAAACTGGCGATGGACCACCATGTCCCTAAACTGGCAATGGACCACCATGTCCCTAAACTGGAACAATAGAGCCCCCAAATGCTCTTTTTTCAGATCTAAACGATCCCGTTAAGTTGATCTTAGTCCCAAACTGGACTAACGTATCCTTAACAACCGTTTAAGTTGATCTTAGCCTCAAATATGGCTAACGTATCCTTAAACATTCAAACAGACTTCATATTCCCTAATCAACTTTGGTTCAAGGGTACATCTCTGAACTCCTCTGACACCTGTCGTTGTAATCCTTCAACGCCGTCAGAGAGGTGACGGGTCCCGACGGCCATACATGCAACGGACCACCATGTCCCTAAACTGGAACAATAGAGCCCAAATGCTCTTTTGTCGGATCTAAACGATCTCGTTAAGTTGATCTTAGTCTCAAATTAAACTAACGTATCCTTAACAAACGTTTGAGTTGATCTTAGCCTCAAATATGGCTAACGTATCCTCAAACCAAAACCCCAAAACCAAATCTAAGAAAATACGGATTTGGACTAATCCACGTCCTACGGGCGACGACATAAATTAGTCTCCGTATACAATCCACGGGAAACCACAAACAAAAAAAACACCCACGACACGAAGTGACCAGCTGGAGAAGGAGAAAGTTGTTACCGTGATGCGGTAGCGTAATTAACTGCAGGGGCTTGCGCCTGCAGGGAAGAGCGTCCCCACAATCAAAAACCCCTCAAATGAGGGGGAATCTGACGAAGTCTGCTATATCGGTCGCATCCGTCTAAACCTCCGATACACGGTGCCATAAATCAACTTGGCATCTTCGGAGAGGTGGACGGATAGCACCAATTAGCATCTGCCCCGAATCTCAGGCAAGAGAGCCCATGTCTCGGCCGCCGTTCGGAGGGGAACAGTCTTAGTCTCTTCTCGAGGGACGGGCGTGGATGCGCGTTATTTTGGCGAACGACCGGCTCTGAGTTGCTCGGCTGTTGTTGAGCATTGGCAACGACAGTCGCTTTCCCTTTTCCTTTCTCATTTCGAGAGTCTGTTTTTGGAGGAGACGGTCCGTGGCCCATCTGGTCCATTTGGGATAATTTGTCGATCAATGCCTGGAAGGTGGTCGGCCTGAAGAACATCATGAATTGCGAGATGGTTTCTTGCGGATCGAGAGTGCCCACGAACATGCCTACCGCAGGTGCCTCTTCTATGCGTTGTTCACATTTCGACCATAGGTTCTACCACCGTGTTGCGTATTGGACCCACGTTTCGCCTGGCCTTATCCTGGCATTTATCAGTGCTGTTATCGGGGTGCGTTCACTAGCACTCGCGAATCTTTGTGTAAACAGTAGCTCCATCTCCGCAAATGTTTTGACAGAGTCGTTAGGTAGCTCTGAATACCATTCAAAGGCTGTTTCTGCTAAGCTGCCGACGAATTGGCGAAGCAACAGTTTGTCATCGCCTCCAGTGTTGCCGCATAAGGCCCTGAATTGAGCGACGCGCTGATGTGGATTCCCTGTCCCTTTATATACATGGAACTTAGGGATCGTATATCCCGGCGGGTAACTGATTTGGTCATACCATCCCGGATACGGTCGTCCAGTTCTAACAATTTGCCCAGCCGCTTCACTCGCCTGATGAGCTCGTATTTGCTGAGCTATATAGTCATCCAGCACGGCCTTGGAAATGGTCTCATCTTTGGCTGCTGAAAGAGCCGGCAGAGGATTAGATGTCTCCCCTCTGTCGTCTCCAACAACCATCGGAGGGTCTTCAGCTGGAGGGTCCGGGTGTAACATCATCCCTACTATATCTTAGAAGAGGAGCGCCATTTGTTTTATGTTGGCAGCTTGTTCTGCTGCTTCTTTGTCCTTCTTTTCGAGGACTCTGCATAGATAGTCAGCGTCAGTTTCTTGTTCATGACGCTGCTCTGATGATACTTCCGAGCTTTCTTTCGGTTTGGTAAGTGCAGCCATCACAGTCATCATTTCCTGAAGCTTCTGTTGCTGCTCTTGGGCTTTCGTCACGGATCGGGTGAGCGGTCGGTGGCCCTTAGATGCACGGCTTTCCTCCTTTCCGGCAGCCATACAAACAATGTGCACCACCATGCCCCCAGACTTGGGGCGTTTGTGTTCAGCGCTTTCACGCTTCGCTATGTTCACAGGGGCTTTTTGCGGCCTCCTTTTCTTTTGAGCGATTGGAGTTGAGGGGGCCGTTGTAGCGTCCACCCAAGTAGCTATTGCTTTTTGTGTCTTGACGGAGTAATCCTTCTCCTGCCAAACCTTCATCTTTTTCTGTCGGCGGAGATAGTTTTCATCAATCACCGACTCCTGGACTTGACGCCAGACCTTGTAGATTTTAGAGGACAACCGTTGAGGGGGCTGCTCTAGCTTCTTCTCTGGAGTATTCTTCACAGGTGAAGGAGTTTGTTTCAACATCGCAGTAGGAGAGTTTCTGCGCACCGTGTCCAGTAATTCAAAGCTGTTCCCGGTTGGAACAGCAGCCTCGATCCCTACCATCGGAGCTGGTGGCGTAAATCCAGAGGGGGAGTTGCCCCCAGCCTTCCTTACTCGGCACCAGTGGCGACGTCGAGCGTGTCGTACGGATAGAGTTGGTTCGACGATGGGGACGGCTTTGTCATGCCCCATGTTCTGGTGAGGTGCTGCTGGTACTAGCCTCTTGAAGACCGACGTCCGTTGAATGGGGATAGCCAACCTATTGAAAGCAGACTTCCGAGAAGGTGAAGCAGCCTTGACGATTTCATGAGCAGGAATGGCTATCCGCTTGGGGATAACACCTTCTGGTATTGTGGGCTTCTTCACGGGCCCATTGGAGTTTCGACCCACTCTATTGAAAACCGATGCACTGGATTTGGGCGACCCGTCGAGAGGGGTCGCAGTAGTTGCAAGCCGGTCAAAGACCGACTTCTTTGGAGCTTCTTGCAACGGCAAAGGGGCATTGAAAGTCATCGGCGGGAGCATGGTCCCGAAGAATAATCCAGTGGTGGCTTGGGTTACCTGCTCTACTGGCATCTTGAAAAGAGAGGCCGCTTGGGGCTCGTAAGTCACTCCTCCAACAGGGACGGAGCGAGAGTTGCAGTTGCAGGAAGTGCAGCTTGAAGCCATTGATCTTCTGTTTTCTGCACGGAGCAAGACACCAAATCTTAGTACCTCGAATCCACAGGCAACCACAGCAAACCGCGATTTGTTCGCGAACACGACACACGAAGTGTGGAGTGAAAAGAGGAAAAGGTCCCACCGGGCGTGCCAGAATCTGTTCCCCTCCGAACGGCGGCCGCGACATTAGGACGTCTTGCCTGAGATTCGGGGCAGATGCTATTTGGTTTTATCCGTCTACCTCTCCGAAGATGCCAAGTTGATTTATGGCACTGTGTATCAGAGGTTTAGACGGATGCGGCCGATGTAGCAGACTTCGTCAGATTCCCCCTCGCTTGAAGGATTTTTGATTGTGGGGACGCTCTTCCCTGCAGGCGCAAGCCCCTTCAGTTAATTACGCTACCGCATCGCGGTAACAACTTTCTCTTTCTCCAGAATTTCACTTCGTGTCGTGTGTGTTTGTTTTGTTTGTGGTTGCCCATGGATTGTATACGGAGACTATTTATTTCGTCACCCGTAGGACGTAGATTAGTCCAAATCCGTACTTTCTTAGATTTGGGTTTTGGGTTTTGGTTTAAGGATACGTTAGCCATATTTGAGGCTAAGATCAACTTAAACGTTTGTTAAGGATACGTTAGTCTAATTTCCAGACTAAGATCTACTTAACGGGATCGTCTAGATCCACTTCCAGTTTAGAGACATGGTGGTCCATTGTATGCATGGCCGTCGGGACCCATCACCTCTCTGACGACGTTGAAGGATTACAACGACAGATGTAAGGGGAGTTCAGAGATGTACCCTTGAACCAAAGTTGATTGGGGGATCTATAGTCCAATTTGGGACTAAAGTCTGTTTGAAAGTTTAAGGATACGTTAGCCATATTTGAGGCTAAGATCAACTTAAACGGGATCGTTTAGATCCGACAAAAGAGCATTTGGAGGCTCTATTGTTCCAGTTTAGGGACGTAGTGGTCCATGTTCCAGTTTAGAGACATGGGGGTCCATTGGTAGTTTAAGGACATTGCGGTCCATATTCCAGTTTAGGGACATGGTGGTCCATATTCCAATTTAGGGACATGGTGGTCCATTGTATGCATGGCCATCGGGACCCGTCACCTCTCTGACGTCGTTGAAGGATTACAACGATAGGTGTCAGAGGAGTTCGGAGATGTACCCTTGAACCAAATGTAAATTGATTTAAGAGAGCAGCTGTGCTCAGTCAATTTAATTTGAGAACTTACGGCCATGATTGGGCTAAGTCCAGTTGAAAAATGTTCAACGCTTTTATTTGTTTTCGGCCTATTAAGCCTGTGCTAGGGCTTTGCCCATGCATTGCATTCATTTTATATTGTTTGGGCTCTGCCCTTTTATAAAAGATGCAGAGCGTCAATTTTATTTGGGCTCTGATGCATTGCATCTGTTTAAAAATAATGCATAGCATTTACTAGGCCTGTTAGGCCTTTTTAATTGGGCTTATCCCTTCTTTTTAATGATGCAGTGCATCAATCATCTGACAGTGGCCATGTGGCCTGTCAGGCGCTTTGCGCCAATAAATGAGCGCAAGCGCTTGTGGAGGTGACACGTGTCACGCAAGCGCAGTGCGCTGCGCCAGTGCGCTGCGCTTGCGCTGCTGACACGTGGCGTGCTCTGGTGAGTTGCGTCAATTTCAGAGAGCAAGGCTCTTTCTTAAAAGCACATAGCGCAAGTGATTCAGATGCCGACACGTGGCGCTCTCTGGTGGCTTGCGCTAACCCATGAGCGCAACAGTGCAGTTTTTGCAAGTGCAAGGTACTATTCCAATAATCTTGAGAATCTTTAAGATTCCAGAACCAATGGTTCATAAAAAGTGCAAAGCACTGTTTGATTTCTTGATCCAATTTAGATCAAAGAAAACAAGTTTTTTTCTTGTTTTTCTTGTTTTTAGAGAACCAGTGGTTCATAAAAGAGTGCAAAGCACTTATTATTATATGAAGATCATTGATCTTGTTCTTAGATCAATGATCTATTAGAAGGAATTCTTCTATTTTATGAAGGTTTTTACCTTTTTCTTGAAATTTCTTCAGAATTTTCTCTGTTTTGAGGTTCTCAATCTCTCACAATGTTCCTCCTCATGATTTGGGGTTTAGGGGCTTTTATATAGTGCCCATAAATTTGTTAAGGAGATCTTTCTTTGAGTGATTTGGGGAATTTTCCCCACCGTTGGATCTTTGATCCAAGGGCTTCTGTTTTACAGAAGGCAATCTTCTTGTTTTAACATGAACAGAAAAATCTTGCTAGAATTTAATTCTGTTTGGCGCAAACGCCCCAGCGCGTGACACGTGTCAAGCAGCGCATAGCATAGCGCAGCTGCGCTGACACGTGTCGCGCAGCGCAACTGCGCTGACACGTATCGCGCAGCGCAGCGCTTGCGCCACTACGCTTGCGCAACTGCGCTGACACGTGTCGCGCAGCACAGCGCTTGCGCAACTGAAGCGTTGCTTCCTTTAATTTTTGTTTTAAATAGAGCCTTGCTCTGATTGGGTGCGCTGCGCTGACGTATCAACTTCTGACACGTGGCGCGTTGCGCAGCACCCGGAATTTGAAGCGTTGCTTCAAAATTTGAATTTTTGAAATTCAAACAGAGCCTTGCTCTGATTGGAGGAAATAGTGGGGACGCTCTTCCCTGCAGGCGTAAGCCCCTGCAGTTAATTACATTATCGCATCACGGTAACCACTTTCTCCTGCTCCAGAAGGTCACTTTATATCGTGTGTGCTTATTTTATTTTTGGTTGCCCGTGGATTGTATACGGAGACCAATTTATGTTGTCGCCCGTAGGTCATGGATTAGTCCAAATCCGTATTTTCTTAGATTTGGGTTGGTGATTGTTTGGAAAGAGTGTTTTTAGAATAACCGCAATTAGAACGGTGTCGCGTGTAGCTAGACCGAGGTGAGTACGGGTCGTCCTCTGGGAAACGTGGAATCTTTTACTCTTACTTTAGATGTGTTGAAAAAGAGAGGAGGAATAAAGAATTTTGTGGAAAGGTTTCTAGATCTACGTTAAGCAAGAATGCAAAATATATAGATCTATATTATTTTAGGGATGCAGTTAATATAATAAGAGGGCTTGCAGGGTTCGTTAGGATTTAGTAGTTACGGACGATTAATTAAGAGGGCTTGTAGGGTTCGTTAGGATTTAGTAGTTATGGACGATTAATTAAAAGTTACCCTTTTTATTCTTTAATAGATTTAAAACTAGAACGACGGTGATGCGTGTAGATTAGGGTTTCTGGAAGGAAAAGGAATCCCACTCTTAACCCTTATCTCGACACCGAACTCCGTTCATATCTAGCCTTTACCAAAACAATCATTAATCTAATCTCTAATCGCGGTCGGAACTAACAAAGAATTGTTAGCGCGCCCGATTAGGATGTTAATGATTCTTTTGATAAAGTTCATAAACTTTATAGGACTTAAAAAGAGTTTAGGGATTTTTATCATCCATTAGCCTACCCTAATCCTACGAACCCTAACAAGTGGAGAATTACTCGCGCATGTTAGGAGAAAAAGAGATGGAGAGAAAATGCATAATTAAACTACGAAGAAATAGAATAAGAAAAAGAAAGCTACCTTTATTAATCAACAATATTCATTACACTTGAATCCTTAGAAAATGATTACAATTTCTAGTTGTTTCTCGATCTCTTCTAAGGAGGTAGACGAACCGTTGATGATCAGCCTGGATGCGTGAGCCGTCTTGGACTTCGTGATCTCGTCGGCTTGATGATTTTTCCAAGAGGCTCTCGGTCCCTATTTATAGTCCAAAGCCAGAAACCTTTGCTTCCAAATTAGGGAAATGGATGTAAAGATTCACCCAAAATTTGCGCAGCCCCTAACTCATCAAACATGCCGCAGATCCGCGGCCCAAGGGGGGTATGGCCGCAGATCCGCGGCCATTCAATCTCATCCCTTGATCATTTTTCTGGGTCTCTGTCTTTGTGACATTTGGCGATCCTTGGAATCTTTGTAACATGAAAATCTTCTCGTGGTTGCTGCCAGACTTGGTCTCCAAGTTTTGCTTTCTTAATTAGGCAAGTTTTCTTTAACAACTTGATTTCTTGGAAAAATTCTGCACAACAACTTAAATAATATTTAGTAGACTTTGTTCTACTAGGATTTAGTCAATGATATTATTTGCTTACAATTTCCTACCAAATTCTAATTATAATATATCAACACATGGAAAATAGTATTTTTACACATAAACCCTCATATGTATGATATATTATAATAAAGACCTTTTTTTAATATGGAAATAGTAGGAAAAATGTAATAACAAATGTGCAGTTTTATCAACTGAACAAATACCCCCAAACTTATCTTTGATCGTCCCGAGCAAACTAGTTTATTCAAGAGAAGGAGAAAAAAGAAAGGAGAATACTAAGCACACTTTCGTAGGCAGACACAATTGCACTGAGCATGTGCAACAAGCCATTAAACCTCTAGGTGTCCCTAGTAAGAGGAGTGTTGTCTCCTGAGGGTTTTCAGCGGATTACACCCACAAAATCCTATAACAAAAGAGAGATGGTGAAATTTACATATAAAGATAAGAACCATAAAAGAAAGACTTTGAAAATAAGAGTTTCCAACTATACTAGCTTTTCAGTTGTCATGAGCCCTATCTTAATAGTCATAAAAAAATGTTAGAAATCACATCATCTCTCAATAAAACATCGTCTTTATTCTTCATTCCTACCTTTCATCCAAACATCGATCATATACCCCTACGTGTGTGAAATGGACATCCCTACACTCGGAGAATTCAATTCAAGCTATCATACTCTTGTCCATCTACCTCAGTACTTTTTAACTTGATGAATATTTAGATTTGCTCACACATTTTCATGCGACCGTTAATACTTCTTGAGGTACTAACCGACCTATTACTCATGCGCTTGCTGATTCGGTGATAATATTTTCCTCGTCTTGCACCACCTAAGGCTTAGCAGTGACTCCCAGACCAGTTGGCCTTAGGGCACTAGGTGAAGAGGCACCCTCGCTATATTTTTTTATTGCTGCCTTGGCGATAACAAAACCAGTGTTCATTTTTCTTTTCACCATTTTTATATTTTCTTCATTTTTTTCATTTCTTTCATACTTTGGCTTTTAGACAAGAGCATTTCAAGGTATCCTCTACTATCCCGAGTTTCAAGACGTGTGTAAGTGCAAATAGTAGGGTATCAACATTCAAATGTTTGGCTTCCAGAATAGAAACTATTTTTCAGACTTATTTTTATCCTCAGATTAGTGACTTCCTTCATCTTACTAACCCTTGGGACAACAGCTCATAACTATTTATTACTAGTTTGTTTAAGAAAACTTCTAATTTTCTTAGTTTTCTTAAACTATTCCTATCTTCTGGATGTAATTTTTCACTTTCTACTCTTTTGTTATAAAAGAATTTTTTTTAAATTTTTTTTGAAAATGTTGTGCTTATGCAAAATATGATGCAAATTGATGTGTAAATAAGCACAAACCTCTCCCAAACCTGTTTACAGCAGTGTCCTCACTGATGTCATTCGTTAAGCTTAAAAACCTGTAGACTTGGGAGGAAATTATTAATGGGGGCAAGAATATATGAAAGTGAAAATCCTCCCCCAAACTTATTTTTGGCTCACAATTTTGTAAAAATCATCTTCTTTCAAGAGCCCAAAATATACCACCCCCCAAACTTGAGTTAAACAATTTTAATCTTTTAAAATCACACGAGGGGGTCAAGGTTATTGGTCAATGCCAAGCTTTGCAAAGACCAAAGGTCAACACCAACCATTCAAAATTTTTATCGATGAAGCACCAAGGTTGGTGGAAGAACATGTCACCTTTCGACGTGAAGAAGTGGGGAGGTGATAAGAGGTGTAATGGAAAATGATTGCATCTCAATTTGGAGAGATGACACAGTGATAGTAATGATGGATTACTCGCATTATTATGATTGTCCAGAAGAAGGGGTGGAGGTTCAATTTCTTTATCTTGGAGTTGATTCATCTCAACACCCGTATCTTTTAAAAATGCGAGTTCGTCAGCGAAAATTTCCTCAAAGCATTCATCGATACCCCGAAGAATAATGTCATCAGGAAAAACAGGGTGATCGTCAGACTCTATAAAAAGTTCCTCATCGGCGTTAGATGTTGACCCGGACAACTCGATGGAAGAGTATATGGTTGGGTCAAATAACAACATATGAAAAGAGTCAGTATCATGAGGTTGATCAAATTCGCTGCTGTCGACATCCATTAATTCGACAGAACACACATGAGCATAGGGTTCGGAGGGTTCACTTCCCAACTTGTAAATGTTAAGCTCAATTGACTTCTTTCCAAAGGATAGGTCATAGAGCCGTTTCTACAATTGATTACTGCGTTGGAAGTGGCCAAAAAGGGTCGACCGAGTATCACCGGGATTTGATTGCGTGGGTTTGCTACAGGTTGTGTATCTATAACAATAAAGTCCACAGGGAATATGAATTCCCCGACTTTGATTAACACATCCTCTAGCTCACCCCTTGGTTGGGTGATAGATCGATCGGCAATCTGAAGAGTGCAATGCCCAGGTTTTAACTCTCCGATCCCTAATTGCTCATAAACAGAATACGGAAGCAAGTTAACACTAGCACCTAGATCGAGTAGAGCACGATTGATATTTTTACCCCCAATGGAAATAGAAATTGTAGGACTTCCGGGGTCCTTTCGTTTCTTGGGTAGTTGTTGTGTAAAAGCAGTGCTCACATTACTCGCAAGGAAAACTTTTTTAGGTAATTGAACTTTTCTCTTCCTAGTGCACAAGTCCTTTAAGATTTTTGCATATGACGGAACTTGTTGAATAGCATCTAGGAGAGGAATGTTTATGTTAACTTGCTTAAAAATTTCCACAATCTTCTCCATTTGTGGACTTGGTCTGTTGCCCCTTAACCTGTTTGGATAAGGGGCTTTATCAATAAGGGTTTGGTCCAACATTAGAGAGGATTGTAGGGATGGAGTGGATCCCAGAATTAGAGTGGGGATCGTTTTAGGTAGATTTGAGGAAATGGGCGAAGGGTTCGAGCCTTGGGGAAAACGGAGAATAGGCTCGGGTGAAGGTGGGAGACTAGACGAATTGGGGGAAGAAGAAGAAGCTGGGGTACCATTGGTGTCACTATCATCACATTGCTCACCCACTCGGTTATTCAGCACTTTTCCCGATCTCATCGTGGTAACAACACTCACATTATAACTTTGTGAGTGGCCAGGATTAGGTATGGGTTGAGATGGGAGTTTCTCTTTCTCTCTCGCACTCATTGCGGCGTTTAACTGTGCGAGTTGGTTTTCTATTGATTTAATACTTTCGCCGTGGGAGGCGGAGTCTTTCTGTATGGTATCAATAGAAGACTTCATCTCAGCCGACAATTGCATGGAATGTTTCATGAACATATCCAAAGTTTGTGCGAGTGAAGAGTCGTCAGTACCGGCCGCTTGTGGTGTAGAAGTGTTGGCCGGATTTTGGAAATTTTGTGACTGAAAGGGGAGCTGATTTTGTAGTTGTGGTTGCTGTGGAGGAGGTCTTTGATAATTGCTTTGTTGGTTTTGGTTCTAAGCAAAGTTAGGATGATTCCTCCATCCTTGATTGTACGTGGAAGAATAAGGATCGTTTCTAGGTTGCTGCTGAAAAGCAGCATTAGTTTGAACCGATGCATTCATAGGACATTCTTCCGTTAAGTGTGAAGGATCTGAACAGTAACCACAGACGGTCTTGGGAAGCGTGACCTGATTTAGGGAGACTGATGAAAGTTTGTTCTCAATAGCATCGAGTTTCTTTTGCATCGCTGCCATTTCGGCTTTTACTGTGATGGAAACATCGAGCTGGTGAATACCTCCCCTAGTTGAAGGTGGTCTTACGCTTTCCCACTGCAAAGTATGTTCAGCAAGGTCTTCTAGATATTTCCAAGCTTCACCGTCGTCTTTAGACATGAAATTGCATTGACACATTGTTTCAAGCATCCGCTTTGTCGCTGGATTAATGCCCTCATATATAATTTGACATAAATCCCATCTTTGTATTCCATGATGAGGACATTGGACAAGCAGATCTTTGAAACGTTCAAAGCACTTCCAAAATGGTTCATTAGGAAGCTGGGTGAACTGGTTGATCTCGCTCCTAACACGGGCGGTCTTATGGTTTGGGTAAAACTTCTTAAGAAATGCTATTACGAATTCATCCCAATTAGTGATAGAGTGTGCGGCAGTATTATAAAGCCATTTTTTTGCCAAGTCGCACAGTGTGAATGGGAGAAGACGCAAGCGCATAGCATCGATAGTCAACTGTGAAGTACCCATCATTGCGCATACGTTTTCGAATTTGGTGATGAAAACGTACGCGTCTTCCGACTCAAGCTCGTGAAATTTGGGCAGCAGATTGATGTAGTGGGGTTTAATTTCGAAATTATCCCCGTTAGCTGGTGGAAGAGATAGACAAGTAGGAAGAGGACCACGGATAGGATATCATCTCTCCTGGAGAGAAATGCGAGGTGGATTCTGCACACCTACGGGCGGTGGCAGCGTGGTGTTATAATCTGATGGAGTACCGTCCATCTCGGTCGTGGTGTGTGGTGGGGGAAAAGAAGATGAAGAAGTACCGACTTCGGCGTCGATAGCAGGAACGCGGACAAGTCGGGCACTAGGATCCCGTGTCCAGCCGAGCATGCACTAAGCGGGTTTAGTGCAAGTGGCAGCGTGTGTGTGATTTAAAATTGGTTTGTTTTGAAAAAAGTGGGACTCAAGACAAATCACTCAAAAATGCACAAACAACCCTAGAACTAAGGTTACCTAGGCCAGTCTCTAGACCGCTCCTAGACTTCCAAAGGACAAGCCGTAGGATCAATTTTCTACCACCTCTTTACTACTCTTGTGGCCCGGTAAGTGCCAGGTAAGTGAGAGGTATCCGCTATACGAATCACTGAAAATAGCGGGCCTAATTAAGTAAACCATTTGCCTTAGACACACTTGCCTAGGCACCACAAAAGTAATGCGGATAAGTGATAGATTACCCACGACCTTCCTCTGTCCTTAATGAGCGCGGCAGTCCTTTGAGTCTGGTCTAGATATTTTTTAAATTAATGTAGGGTTGATGCAGATGCTCTGTTTGTGATTTGTGGGGCTTAGGAAGGGTGATGAAATCCCCACCTAATCTGGATTTGGTCTTTGCCCCTTAAAGTCCGTATTAAAATATGCAAAACAAAACCAATCACAAAATTTTTGCAAAAAGATTTTTGAGCGGCGCTATTTTGCAAAGAATCCTGCAGAAAATAGATTTTATTGGATTTGAGAGGAGAGAGGAGTTGAGAAAGATACCAGAGAAGTTTAAACCCTAGATCTCCTGTTTCCTCAAGTCTGTGATTCCAAATCTCCTTGCAAAAATTCACGCACAAATCGTTAAATATGCAATTTGCAGTTTTGTGTTAATAATGATATGAATCGTCTAAGAATTCAACACAAATAATAAGAATAAAAAATTACACACGTATTCTCGGCAACGGCGCCATTTGATTGTTTCGAAAGAGTGTTTTTAGAATAACCGCAATCAGAACGGTGTCGCGTGTAGCTAGACCGAGGTGAGTACGGGTCGTCCTCTGGGAAACGTGGAATCTTTTACTCTTACTTTAGATGTGTTGAAAAAGAAAAGAGGAATAAAGAATTTTGTGGAAAGGTTTCTAGATCTACGTTAAGCAAGAATGCAAAATATATAGATCTAGATTATTTTAGGGATGCAGTTAATATAATAAGAGGGCTTGCAGGGTTCGTTAGGATTTAGTAGTTACGGACGATTAATTAAAAGTTACCCTTTTTATCCTTTAATAGATTTAAAACTAGAACGACGGTGATGCGTGTAGATTAGGGTTTCTGGAGGGAAAAGGAATCCCACTCTTAACCCTTATCTCGACACCGAACTCCGTTCATATCTAGCCTTTACCAAAACAATCATTAATCTAATCTCTAATCGCTGTCGGAACTAACAAAGAATTGTTAGCGCGCCCGATTAGGATGTTAATGATTCTTTTGATAAAATTCATAAGCTTTATAGGACTTAAAAAGAGTTTAGGGATTTTTATCATCCATTAGCCTACCCTAATCCTACGAACCCTAACAAGCGGAGAATTACTCGTGCATGTTGGGAGAAAAAGAGATGGAGAGAAAGTGCATAATTAAACTACGAAGAAATAGAATAAGAAAAAGAAAGCTACCTTTATTAATCAACAATATTCATTACACTTGAATCCTTAGAAAATGATTACAATTTCTAGTTGCTTCTCGATCTCTTCTAAGGAGGTAGATGAACCGTTGATGATCAGCCTGGATGCGTGAGCCATCTTGGACTTCGTGATCTCGTCGGCTTGATGATTTTTCCAAGAGGCTCTTGGTCCCTATTTATAGTCCAAAGCCAGAAACCTTTGCTTCCAAATTAGGGAAATGGCTGTAAAGATTCACCCAAAATTTGCGCAGCCCCTAACTCATCAAACATGCCGCGGATCCGCGGCCCAAGGGGGGGTATGGCCGCGGATCCGCGGCCATTCAATCTCATCCCTTGATCATTTTTCTGGGTCTCTGTCTTTGTGACATTTGGCGATCTTTGGAACCTTTGTAACATGAAAATCTTCTCGTGGTTGCTGCCAGGCTTGGTCTCCAAGTTTTTCTTTCTTAATTAGGCAAGTTTTCTTTAACAACTTGATTTCTTGGAAAAATTCTGCACAACAACTTGGAAAAATTCTGCACAACAACTTAAATAATATTTAGTAGATTTTGTTCTACTAGGATTTGGTCAATGATATTATTTGCATACAATTTCCTACTAAATTCTAATTATAATATATCAACACATCGAAAATAGTATTTTTACACATAAACCCTCATATGTATGATATATTATAATAAAGACATTTTTTTAATATGGAAATAGTAGGAAAAATGTAATAACAAATATGCAGTTTTGTCAACTGAACAGTTGGTTTAAGAACCGTTAGTCTTGTTTTAGACTATGGTCAACTCAAACGTTTGTTGAGGATACGTTAGTCTAATTTTAGACTAAGATCTACTCAACAGGATTTTGGGATCATTTAGATCCAACGAAAGAGTGTTTAGACTCTATCGTTTTAGTTTATGGACATTGCGGTTTATTGGGTTTAAGGACATCGTAGTCCATGAGTTTAAGGACCTCATGGTCTGTAAGGTTTAAAGACATCATAGTCTGTGAGCTTTAAAGACATCATAGTCTAGTTTAAAGACATCGTAGTCTGGTTTAAAGATATCATAGTCTGTAAGGTTTAAAGACATCGTAGTTTGGTTTAAAGACATCATAGTCTGGTTTAAAGACATCATAGTCTGCATGGTTTAAAGACATCGTAGTCTGGTTTAAAGACATCGTAGTCTTTAAGGTTTAAAGACATCGTAGTCCGTAAGGTTTTGGTTTAACCGTTTGGGGATACACCAAAATTTATTGGTTATTGGGACCCTCCATCTCTCTGAAGACGTTGAAGAATTACAACGACATGTATCAGAGGTACGAAGAGATTACCCTTGAACCAATAAAAGTTCATCAAAGATTTGATGATTTCGTTTGGGACCAAGTCCAATAAGGAGCACATGGGCACGGTTGATTATGAATTTGGCCAGCTTGGCCTTAGCCCATTTAGTCTTTGTCATTTCTCTTTTCTTTTGAATAAAGTGTTAGACACTCGCTAGGGTACAGTCCCTTCTCTGTGCACACAATGCTAAGCATTTATGTGGGTTCTGACACTAACACTCTTTTTTGATTTTATGAGTGTTGAACACTCTTCATTGCGCTGGATTCTGTGTAATGAGTGTAGAGCACTCTATGTCAAGGAGCGCCCATGTGAGGGTCACGTGGAGCGCTTGGCACTTGGCGCCGACCAATGAGTGCAGAGCGCTTTATAAAAACAGTGCCCACATGAGGAGCACGTGGCGCGCTTGGCGCCAGCCAATGAGTGCAGAGCGCTCTTTATAAAAACAACGCCCACGTGAGGAGCATGTGGCGCGCTTGGCGCCAACCAATGAGTGCAGAGCTCTCTTTATTTAGTAGCGCTTGACGCTGGGTTTCCCTTTGTGTATTATATTCAGCAAAGTTCAATTCTTTGTTCTACCCTGGATCTTTGATCCCTAAAAGAAAAAATAATTCACCCCATAAGAATTAAATTCTTATTTGTGGGAGACTTGTCTCATGGATCTTAGATCCGAGGAAAGAACTATGTTCTTCTTATGAGGATTAAACCCTTAAGATGCACCGATCTCTATATTTATTTGCCTTGAAGAAAATTCTTTTTCTTAGAGCTTGCTTTTCTCTCTTTTCTTTTCTGAGAACTTGTAACTTATAGGGAGGTTTCTCTCTTTTGTTTTTGTTTGATGTTTAGGGGGGGTTCTTCTGTGCAAGACTTGAAGTCTTGGGTCCTTTATATAGGGGATGCTGATTTGTTGAATCAGTTAAGGAAATCTCTCATTGAGAGATTTCTGATCGATTTGGGGAATGTTTCCCACCGTTGGATCTTTGATCCAAGGGCTTCTGTTTTACAGAATATAGTTTTCTTGTTATTAACAAGATTGGGAAAGTATTTTCTCATACAAAACTTATTCTGTATCTTGGTGATTTTTAATCACCATTGGATCTTTGATCCAACGGTGCTCTGATTTACAGAGCACAATCTTTCCTGTTTGGAAATATTTGAGGAGTATTTCCTCAACAGAATTTTATTCTGGAATTTTGATAATTTATCATCTCTGTTGGATCTTTGATCCAAGGGTGGAGAACATTTAGTTCTAGCGCTGACACTCTCGTGCTTCGCACGTGAGGCGTTGCCTCACAGTCTTTGACGCTTGGCGCTGGCGCTCTCGTGCTCTGCACATGAGGCATTGCCTTAGAGCCTTTGACTCTTAGCGTTGGCGCTCTTGGCGCTAGCGCTCTCGTGCTCTGCACGTGAGGCGCTGCCTCAGTTCAAGATTCAAATTTTGAACAGAGGTTTGCTCTGATTGGTGGAAACAAATGCCCCCCACCGTTGCGCTCACGTGGTTTACACGTGAGTGCAGCGGTGGCAGCCTTTCCATCGTTAGATCAACTTGGAAGTTGGATCGACTTCCCCTGCCTATAAATAGGGTCTTTGGCCCTTTGAGATGACCGCTGTTTATCTCCTTGTTTTCTTGTTTTTTAAGAATCTTATTCTCTCTTCAGAGCTAAGCTCTCTGTTTTAAGAACTCTCTTGGAGTTAGAACCCTATCAAAAATTTTAGGTAAAGACCAAATCTTTGAAGGAATTATTTCATAATCTAGGGTTTCACCCATTAACAGAGCCTTACTCTTCTCAGATTATAGATCTAAAGAGATTTTTAGGGTTTCTCAACAGAGCTTTGCTCTTCTTAGATCATAGATCTAAAGAGATCTTTCTTAGGGTTTCTCAACCCATTAATGAAGAACTCTTAGAGTTCATTTTAAAGATCTCGGAGTTTTTAACTCAGTAAAAGCTTTGCTTTTTTTAGGGTTTTGATGGATGATTCCATCGTCTTCAATAGCATAGCTCTTAAAATTTTTAGGGAATTTTATTCCTCTCATGATTAGAGTTGACAGATGTCACTCTTGTCTACAGAGTATTGCTCTCGAGGGAGTTTAACTCCTTGGCCCGAGGGGCCTCTCATTAAATGAGAATCCTTTTAGGATTTCCTATTTAATGAGTGATTGTCTCATCAATGATGAGCCGTCATCTTGATTTTGTGGGTCCCCTCTGGTCCCTTTCCACTACATTGCAGTGCGGTACAAAATTTAAAGTACCAAGTGTTAGAATTTGAACTGTAGCCTTGACAGCTAACTCCTGTTCTTTTTCGCGCAGGTACTATGTCTTTTGACACTTCTTTCCCCTTTGTTCGTACGGAAAGCGCATTCCCTGACGCGCCCGTGGATAGGGAAGTCTTCGCGCTGATCAAAGATCACGACCCAGAGCAAAAGTCCCTTCATTTATGGGGGGTGGTACAATCAAATCATCCGGGGTCGACACAGCTTTTCTTGTGCGCTGCCTTCGGAGCCTATTTCGGCGATCGACTACGCCGACTCACCCCCAGTGAACTATGCCGTAGAGGAGGTCAACTAGACTTTGGAGGGTTGCCTTCAGCCTTCTATGGCCGCGATACCTGTACAGCCGCCGATGGCTTTGGATATTCTGGGGCGGCGTATATGTCAAGGCGAGTCGCGCTCCTGGGGACAACTATACATGATAGGCTTGACTCCTCGCCATCCAGCTGGGTATTTGCAATGGGCTCGATACATCTTGTTGGCCAAGAAATCACTGCTGCTAAAGCTTGGGTGGTACTCCGCAGTCTAAGCGTCTCTTTCCCAGTATTCCACACCCCCTGTATGGTGGGTCAATGCTTTCTTGGAACAATGGAATGTACCGACTCACACCTTCCTTTTGTCAGATCGGGAAGTTTCAATCTCTTTGGAGGAGTTCGCGGAGATCTCTGGCTTACCCGTCAGGGGAGAACATTATGAGGAGCTACTTCCTCCCGACGAGTACATCTTTGCCACCAAATCAGTGGTGATGGGCCTTACCTCGGAGAATGCCATTCAAAATCAATCCCCAAGCCTGATTAAGGTGTTGAATATTTATGAGGGTCTGTTTCTTGAATCTGGGGGCACGGAGTCAGCTACGTGGATTTCATCGCTCGCTTTCTTCATCCGGAAGTCTTATCAAAACAAGCTGCGAAAATCGCTAAGCTTGACGACCCATTTGGTTTTGGCTTGGACAGCCAGCTAACAGCGGAGGCCGATCAAAGGAATTTCTTTCTCCCGGATACCCCTGTCATCCCTTTTACAGAGCTTGCAGCTTCAGACATTGACGAAGAGGCGTTTTTTTTGGGGTTTCTCGGCCTATGGTTAAGTTGGTTTGTGCTCCCAATGCACCCTCTCCATATGAGGCCATCTGTTCATACCAGAATATTGCATTTAATACTGCCCATTCTTATGCTCATTTGTTTATAGACAGGTGCTTTTAATTCATGTTTGCTACATACTTACAGGCTACACGTTCCTAGTCCAAAATAACGCAAATGATGCAAAATCTCCACTGTTACGCCAAAATCCAGAACATCTGTTACTAACAGATAAAAGCCAGGTTCCGGTCATCCGTATCCGTCCAGTGCCGCTTACCAGTTCCAGAGACAAGATAAACGACTGTGGTCATTCGTGTCTCGGACAAGTATAAAGCACGAGAGGGAGAGCACAAGAATCAATGGGTGCACGGAGCTCGAGGGAGATGAGGTCAAAAGAATTCTTTTTGAAGCTTTTTTGGACTGTTGCAGATCTGAAGAAATTGTAGAAGCAATTTGCAATTTGGAACATATAGAACAACTGAAGAAAGCAATACAAGAAACCACAGAAAAATGACATGCCAATTCTACCAAAAAGCCGCGGATCCGCGGCCTAAGTGGCGACTCGGCGGCTGATCCGCGGCCGAGTTGACTCAGTGTCAACTCGGATTTTGGGGGTAGTTTGGTAACTTTGTATGGGCTCAGAATCATGCCCTAGGGTTTCAGCATTCAGCCTATAAATAGCCCAGTATTGTGCCAAGCCAAGTATGCTTCTTTTTAGTTAGGATTTTGTTTAGCTTTAGTTCTTCTTCTTCTTCTTCATGTCTTCTCCATTAAAATATAGTGAAAGCATTGAGTGGATGATGAAATGAAGATGATTGTTTGTTATTTTTTAACTTGTATCTTTTAATTCTTGCATTGTCTTTTAATTCTAGTGTAATTTTTATAATTGTTGTTAAGTAGTTGTTGTTATTTCTTGCTCTTTTCTTTTCTTCTCTTATCCGAATTATTTTCAAGCTGTGATACTTGACAGAGTTCCTTGCTTAGGTGAGGACCCAAGAAGTTAGCTTGCACATTTGTAAAACCGTATTTCCTTTTCCTTCTTTTCTTCCTTCTTGTTTTGTTTTTTATTTTCTTTTATAATATGTGAATAATTCCACACTTGTTAAGGCTAAGGAAGGTGGTATGAGGGACGGAAAAATCCCCTGTGCTTCTCTTCTCCAAACATCTTGAAATGAACCCCGACCAAACAAATGCAACCCCCTCACTTAGGCGCGCTATATGTGACATGTAGCCGCGACCTAAGTCGAGAAGTCCTTTAAGCGCACTACAACGTGACATGTAGTTGTGACTTAATTGGATACATGGTTGCGGGTGTTTGGCCGAGGGTTGTGATAAGCATATTTAGCGGACGGACAAGGGGCACTAGGAATGGATTTAGTATTGGAAAGCTCGCTTAAACTCGCAAATCCCATTCCTATGTCCTCCTAATCCCCGCTACTTTCGATTATCCCAACATCATTTTAAGAATGGCAAAAGATAAGCACAAGACTAATCCTAACTCTACTTACCAAGCTTAACCTTAACAAACTTACTTGAACATAAATACGAACACTTAGGATAGAATTGAACCCGCATATACGTTCTTTATTGACTCGTCTAAAACACGAACGGACATACTACCATCTCCCTGCGGACGACCCGTGCTCAACCGGCTAGCTACTAAGCGAAACCGTCTTGATTGCGGTAACTAAAACTCTTTCAATCACCATACGTCTTCTACCCGGCTCACCGAATTGTTGTTGGGATGCAAGTGGCCGTCGGGGTCGCTGGGCTGGCTCACTTATATCATGGCCTTAGCTTGGCGGCAGACACCACTCAACCGGGGGTGCAGTCCGTAAATTTCCCGATACACTATTTCACTTCGTGGCTCGAGCTGCATGTGCTCGACGCTTTTGGAGTCCACAAGTGGCCCCTTTTCTACGAAAGTTATAACTTTCATTGGGTTATGCGGCTACTTGACGCTTCCGCTTTGGAACCAACTCAGCGAGAGGCTCGGGGCTTGGTTCTTTGCCCATGTACGGTCGGGGATGGCATGACCTTCATCGATAAGGTTTTAACCATCGGCAAGGAATCCACTAAGACGGTACAGCCACTGCGGGACACCTTCAAAGACGGGGCTTCTACCTTGAAAGCTCGGGAGATTCTTCACTTATATTCAATCAGGCCGGGCTTTTTAGTGTTTAGGCAGAATGATTTGGCGTTGTTCATGAGATACAACCCGCACCATTTCACTCAACAATCAAGCTACAATCAGGGTCTCCCGCTTGAGGCCTTCCTAGCTGAGCCGGTTGTCACAGAAGAGGGTATCCGCAACGCGCTACACCATTTCTTGCGGCTTAACACCGGGTCTAACTTTTTTATCAGTGAGCCGACCTGCCTTCTGAAGGTCTTGAACGTATACGTGGCGTGGTACCAGTACGCAATGGGTGCTATTATCAGGGAAGAAAAGTGATTATTGCTTGATCGCAATGGTGTTGTCCCAGCTGGTAATCCATCCGTTCTTTTGAAGCGACGGGCCATCGTTCGCCCTTCCTTGAGAGGAGCTGCTGCGGTGGTGGTCCCGCGCGCCTTTCCTGATAAGCCTCTACCTCGCGTGCCTGTAGAAGCAGTGGCTGCAGCGTCTTCTGAGTCTGCGTGGATACAGAGATAGGGACTCATCACCTAAAATTGCCCGCCAAGCGCAAACTCCTGTTGCCGGCGTTTGCTCGCAGAAAAAGAAGAAGTCACTCTTTTTTGTTGACGTTGTACTCGGCCAGGAGCATCATGCTTCCTACAGCGAGGGCCTGTGTGAGTATGGCACTAATGAGGGCTTGTTCGACGCACCAGTGGATGATACTGATCTTCAAGCTGCCCTTGTGGCTTCCGAGCGACTGGCTCGTGATGAAGCAACACTGATCACTATCGCACAGTCGGGTAGACTTCAGTCGTATCTTTCCGCGGTTATTTTTTTTATGCTTTTATTGACGCTTTTTTCTTCAACAGGTATCTCTGCCGAAGAAGCTCTCGCAGCTTCCCTCAAAACATTTGAAGAGGAAGAGAGGCTCCGTGCTTCTTTTGGCCTTGGTATACTTCGGCGCATTATGCTTTCATTCCTTTTTCCTTCATTCGCGGCTTGACCCTCTCTTTTGTCTTATTAGAGGGACTACCTTGACCCCGGTTTTCCGGAGCGCGGTGCCGATCCCGAGGGGCGATGCGACGATACTTCCAGAGCCAGCTATTGTGGCCCTGGCTCCTCCAACATTACCGCAGGAGGCTTCGCTAAAGTGGCCGATGACAGATGCTGTAACGGCTCCAGAGGTGGAGCTTGGTTCGGACGATGACGTCCCTTTGACGGAGGTCTTGAAGAGATCGCTTCTCACTGCTAAGGCCGAAAAGAAGCGTAGGAAGCGTGCAGCGAGGGAACATGATGCTAGTTTGGCCGTGGGTGCAGGTTCAAGCACTACCCCATCTGTCGCTGTTCCTCCAGAGAATGCTATAATTGCCCTGTCTACCGCCCATAGACAGGTTATGCGCGTGGCTCGGGAAGAGACCGAAAAGTTGCCCGAAGGTAACGTAACGCCGATACTTTTATTTGAACTTGGTATTCAAATTCTTATATACCATATCCTGCAGGTCCAAGTCTCGGTGATGAGATGGCAGGCGAGACGACGGTGGCCACAGAGCCCGTAGCGGCTACTCTCTCTCGGGAGTCTGGGACTGCCCAAACCGCCGCCCTTTCCCTCTGCGGCTCCCCGATATCGGCGGGCATCGCGAGCGTCATGACGGTCCTCGCCGAATCAGGGGACGAAGCCACGGGCCTCGAAACTATTCCACTGAAGGAGAGCGAAGAAGCCGCTGTGCCTGGTGATGCTTCCGTCGCGGTTTTGGTTGATGACCCACCAGGTATATCTTGAGTCATCGTTCTCCTTTTATTTTACAATCCCATTTAACTTCTTATGACGTTTTTTTTGTAGGTGCAGTGAACGTAGAAATTGATCCATCTGAAGCACCTCCGGTCGCCGTCATGATAGTTGTTGTTCCCTCACGTTCTCATATGTCCTCCGAAATGCTGGAAGGTATAGATTCGCGATTTAGTTGAACTATGAACACCGTCTTCCTTGTACTAACCATGTATTGTTGCAACTTTTCAGGAGTCGTTTTTGACCATCTGTATCAGGTGCTGAACCCGCATTTCTCCTTCCAGTCGGAAGTCGCTCCGCCTGCCGGTACTGGTTAGTATATCCTTCAACTATTGTTTTCCCCCTTTTTTATAAATGGCCGTATTATCGCCGAGTCTTCCTTGTATCGATCGCGGTGTCACGGATTAGAGGAGGGGACGAGAGGATAGCCGCGCCTCCAGTACTCCCAATTTTGCCGCCTGCAACATCCGGTATAGTAGACTCGATTGCTCGTGTATTTTCCTTACCTCCCTGAGTCGACATCTGACCATAATTTGTTTTGCAGCAATCGCACCGACTCCAGCTCCCTTCAAGTCTCGAATCATAATGCTGGTGGGGCCCTTTGCTAAACGCCTATCTTCCAGGGGTGTTGTGACGAGCCTGCAAATGTTGAGCGAGTTCGTTGAGGATCTTGACGCCGAGGCCCTCGCATCTGCCGCAGACTTTGCTGCTGAGGTTAATCCTATGCTGGCGACGCTCGTGAACTTTCATGACGAAGGTGTCGTCGAGTCTTGGGTTAATCATTGCAGAAAGATCGAGTCCTACTTGCATGAGATTGAGCTCAAGCATCCCGCTCCTGAAGTATCAGCTTTGAACTCCTAGCGGGCTGCGTGGGTCGAGAGTAGTGTCCCTTACATTCGCCATTTTGAATGAGAGGCAACCCTAAGGCAAAAGGAATGTGAGGCGATTTCCACCGAGTCTGTCCAATTGCATGCCCGAGTCTGTCCAATTGCGTGCCCAGGTCAAAACGAACGCTGCACAGCTGAAAGCTCTTTATGAAGGCCTTCAATGATGTATTTCTGACTGGCTGGTACTGAGGCAGAAGCTCGACTTCATTGAGCGAGTTACGCAGAGTTGCGAAGTTGCTCAGCGGGAAATCGATGAGAAACTTTCATCCTGTTTGCAGCAACGGGGTCGAATTGAAGCGGAGTTGGCCACGGCGGCTGACCATGAAAAGGAGTTGAGAGGAGTGCCCGAGCGGCTTGCTGACTTACTGAAGACGCCTCCTTCTTATTAGCTGCCTTTATATCGACAGAAAATCTGTAATCTATGAGTAACATGCATTCATTCATTTTTTATTCTTTTATATGATGTATCTTGTATTCAATTGAATTCATGAATAAAAGACACGTTTTTCATCTTCTATCATCGCGTTCTTTTCTCTGCTGTGTTGTTGGCTTGTTACTCTAGCAAGTATAGCCTGTAGATGATAGATAACAGTTTATCTTGAACTCTTTGTAGGGTAGTGATGGCTCAGGAAACAGGTTCAGGTTTGCTGTCTAAGACTTTTCAATTTTATGAGCCGTGAGGGTCTCATAAAGACTTTTCTCCCTACGAGTCGAAAGTATCTCGTAGGTGTATTTTCTTCTTAGGAATCATGAGGATTCCTAAGTGCGTCTTCATTTGAAAGTCGTAAGGAT
The DNA here is from genome assembly GCA_030015575.1 of Agapanthus africanus. Classification (NCBI taxonomy): domain Eukaryota; kingdom Viridiplantae; phylum Streptophyta; class Magnoliopsida; order Asparagales; family Amaryllidaceae; genus Agapanthus; species Agapanthus africanus. The sequence goes on from CM057343.1 coordinate 529,911,804, forward strand.
CTCACAAGAGCATTTTCTCCCTCACAAGTCGAGAGGACTCGTAAGTGGTTGTTTCTCTCCTTGTCTATATTCGACTTGGGAGAGTATGGCCCGTGGATAGTCCATCTTGATCTCCTTGCAGGGCAGTGATGGCTTAGGAGACAGGGTTAGGATCTGCCACCTAAGACTTTTCAACTTTATGAGCCATGAGGGTCTCATAAAGACTTTTCTCCCTACAGGTCGAGAGGATCCCGTAGGTGTATTTTCTTCTTAGGGGTCGTGAGGATTCCTAAGTGTGTTTTCTCTTGAGAATCGTAAGGATCTTACGAGAGAATTTTCTTTTCATGCGCGGGGACACTAATTTCCCTGTCGGTCGAGACGAATCGAGAGATTCTTGCCAAGGACACCGATTTCCCTGAATTGAGAGGTTTTTTGCCAAGGACTTTGATTTCCCTGGAGGTTGAGACGAATCGAGAGATTCCTGTAAAGACACTGATTTCCTTGCAGGTCGACGCGAATCGAGCTTCTCGTCAAGGACGCTGATTTCCCTGAATCGAGATATTTTTCCAGGGACATTGATTTCCCTGGGGTTGAGACGAATCGAGAGATTCCTGCAAAGACACTGATTTCCTTGCGGGTCGACACGAACCGAGGAGTTCTCGTCAAGGATGCTGATTTCCCTGAATCGAGATATTTTGCCAAGGACACTGATTTCCCTGGGGTTGAGACGAATCGAGAGATTCCTGCAAAGACACTGATTTCCCTGCGGGTGGAAACGAATCGAGAGCTTCTCGTCAAGGATGCCGATTTCCCTGAATTGAGATATTTTTCCAAGGACACTGATTTCCCTGGGGTCGAGACGAATCGAGAGATTCCTGTAAAGACACTGATTTCCCTGCGGGTCAAAATGAATCGAGAGCTTCTCGTCAAGGACGCTGATTTCCCTGAATCGAGATATTTTGCCAAGGACACCGATTTCCCTGGGGTCGAGACGAATCGAGATATTCCTGCAAAAACACTGATTTCCTTGCAGGTCGACGCGAATCGAGAGGTTCTCGTCAAGGACGCTGATTTCCCTGAATCGAGATATTTTTCCAAGGACACTGATTTCCCTGGAGGTTGGTTGACTTGTTTCTGAGTCGAAGCACTGCTTCGACGGGGAGGTCATTTAATGACGCATTTTCACGACGGGGTCATTTAATGATGTATTTCCGCGACAGGGTCATTGGCTGACGTATTTCCGAGACGGAGGTCGTTTGCTGACGTGTTTCCGCGACGGGGTCCTTTGCTGACGTATTTCCGCGATGGAGGTCACTGGCGTGTTTCCGAAACGGGGCCATTGGTTGACGTATTTCCGCGACGGGGTCATTGGCTGATGTGTTTCCGCGACGAGGGTCTTTTGCTGATGTATTTCCGAGACGGAGGTCATTTGCTGACGTGTTTCCGAGACGGAGGTCATTTGCTATTTTGCTCCGTTTTTTGCGGTGTTGGTGCTGACTCTAGGTTGTCTGTGAACCGTAGAGTCTTGGAACTGGGGACTTTGCCGTGGCTCCGATTGGTGGTGTCGCGTCCGTGCCCTGCTGGCATGAGGAGGACGTCGTTGTTGGTCTTCTAGGATGCAGATGTTGCTGTCGAGATCTGACTTTCCCTTTGACAGAGTTTGTTGGGACATGTGATTCCGTTTTCGTTTACGCCCATGGATTGTATACAGGGGTCAGTATGGACTTACCTGTAGGGCAAAAGTTTCATTCTTTCATTTTTTAATTCCTTTCCACGATCTTCTATCATTTCAGTTTTTTATATCGCGAAAGTCGCGATTGCCCAATAATTTCGGCTATTTCTCGCGGTGCCCAATCATTTCGGCTATTTTTCTTTTTCCTTGCTTCTTTTTATTGCGAGTTGCCTAATCATTTCGGTTATTTTTGTATGCATATCTTTTACTTGCTGATTTTGTTGCAAGTTGCCCCATCATTTCGGCTATTTCATATGCATTTCTTTTACTTGTTGATTTTGTTGCAAGTATGGAACTTGGACCTTGATGCCAATCTTAGTATTAGCATCGCTGCGACTGGAATATTGCCAGGAGCGAATCATCATTTGCCGTAAAAGGACTTGGAATTTGATACCAATTTAGGCATCAGCATCGCTACCACTTGGACATCGCCAGGAGCGAATCCTCATTTGCCTCTGTCGATTCGAACGAAGGTGGCTTAGCAAACAGGATTAGGATCCTGTATACTAAGGCTTTTGATTTCATGACCCGTAAGGGTCTCATAAAGGTGTTTCTCCCTACGAGTCGTGAGGATCTCGTAGGTGCGTTTTCTTCTTGAGAATCGTGAGGATTCTTAAGTGTATGGTCTCTTATAAGTCGTAAGGATCTCATAAGAGCATTTTATCCTTGCAAATTGAGAGGACCTACCAGTGTTCGTTCACCAAACGAGGAGATTCCTTGTCGTTGGTGGGACTTGGTGGGGGAGACGTTTATTTGTGCCCGTGGATTGTATACTAGGGTCAATATTGAACCGTTTGTAGGGCAGTCTGGGAAATGTGATGGCTTAAGAACAGATTCAGATCCCTGTAGCTTAAGGCTTTTGAATCTTATGAGCCGTGAGGGTCTCATAAGAGGGTTCTCCTTACGAGTCGTGAGGATTTCGTAAGTGTAATTTCTCCTCAGGATCGTGGGGATCCCTAAGTGCGTTGCACCCTTATGAGTCGTAAGGATCTCACGCAGGTAGTTTTCTCCTTACATGGTCGAGAGGACCTTACAAGTGTGCATGAATTTTTTTTCGAGTTTGCGCTATTTCGGGTTTTCACAAACTCGCCGGTAGTCCTGCTGTTTATTCTCACGGAGCCCTTTTGGGTTTTCATCCGTGCCCATCTTGCTTATGGACGTACCGTTTTTTTTGCGTCAGCCCAAGGATGTTGCGGTTTGTAGTAGTTTTAGAGACGTTTCGGTCCGTCGATAGTTTTAGGACATTTCGGTCCATAGGTAGTTTAAGTACATTACGGTCCATCGTTAGTTTAGAGACGTTTCGGTCCATTGTTCATTCTGTATGCATGTGTATTTGTCACATGACGGGATATTTAACGATTAAGTGGAATACACCCATTTAGGGTGTGATTTGGTTTGGTTGGGGTGTTTTGTGATCTATCCCTACCGCGACTTCTTTCACTTGACGCCGACGCCTGGCTTTTTTGAATATAGCCGTTTTGCGTTCTCGATCAGCTTTGCTCTTCTAACGGACTTCGTTCAGTAGCATGTCGATCATTTCGTCTGACGGTCCTAAGGATTTTGGCACTGATCCTGCCCCCAGCTCCTCTACATTATCTTCTGATCCCGAATGAGCTTCTTTGTTATTTAGCGACGAATGAGAGATCATGTGGCAACTTGCCACATAATCTTCTGGTTCCTGTGACGAGTTGTTGTTAGTTGTATATATGCCCTAGAGGCCATTGTTGTACATATGATGTATATTATAGTGGATGCTTGGATATATATATAGAGGACTTTCTTGCTCGATATGATGATATGCTATCTGGTTTCACTTTGTCTAAACATGTTGACTTGTATTGGTTTACTGTCTTGCTCTCACATGTTGATAAAGCCCTTAGGATATGTACTCGACTACTAGGACTATGATGCAAATCATACTAGTGGGGCCGGGGTAGTCCAAGAGTACATCCTATAACTGTTCCTAGTCGAGGGTGTATCGAGACAGGGCATCGATACACCAGAGTAGACTGGCGTATACGCATCTTGACCCATATGATTGGCGATGGATGATCCCTTATCCATCGGTGTTTGATATCAAAGATGGTGTACGGGTGCTCAGTGGAGACTGGGTACACTGAACGGACTCACCGAGAACTCCTAGATGGTATTATACATATCGCCAGATAGCAGTTCTCCGGTGACACTGGTACAGGTTAGTCTGTAGACCCGAGATCGTCATAGAGTCTTGTGTGATTCCCATTGTGTTTTGATTTCCACCTTACCACGTCCAAGAGAGCGTGCAAAATGGTGGCTTTTGGGTACAAATCCGAATCATATGGAGGCAATGAGCGACATGAGGGGTTCTGTCTCTCCCGGTATAGGAAGTTGATGTTGTGCTGTGTTTGATTGGCTATAACTGGAAGTCCCTAGCCAGGGCTGATATAGAATGCTACTGGTAAGAGATATCAGTAGTTTCTCGACCTGTTATGAGCCTCACATCGACACGACTTATCGGTTACTGGGGTCTGACGTTCACCACCCCTAGACTGGATATGCGACATATCAGACGAAGAGACCGGACTGTACGGGTAATGTTACTGATTGAATCGATGAGAGTTTTGACAGCTTCGCTGTTTTTCTTCTGATCGCTCAATACCCGGGTGGCCGTTACGTTTAGCTGACCGCTTACTGCTTGTTGGTGTTTGATATGATCATCACCCACTGCAGGCGTATTGACGAGTCTTAGAGTCCCACACAGGAGTTCCCTAACTCAGGCAAAAAGATATGGCGTGCATATGAGATATGCGCGGGGACCCGATTGAATATGACTATGTGATACCGTATGTTAATCGGGCGTTTTTTTTATTAATCGGGTCGTATGTGATATGACCGGATTGTTAAATCAATTGTTGATTTAACATTTGACTTTTAGTTTTATTCTTTATTCAAACCCTTTTTCTTAAAGAAGATGTATGCATGCATGTATGCACATGTTGATGTGCATGGACACATACATGCATAGTGTCATGGTTGATGATACAACATTGGTGGCAATATAAGACTTACATGATTCAATATATATATATATATATATATATATATATATATATATATATACATATACATATATTTTTATTTGGAAAATAAAAGGCAAATGGAAATTAAATCGTTAATAGTTTTTTCCACACACTTCTTTGCTTTGACCTTGGTTAAAACCCTTGGTTTAGTTTCCATTTGGACTTTAACCCAAATAGAAAATATCTAGATATTATTTGAACCATGGTTTGTAATGACAAATAGAAAATATATATACTATCTTTTCTATTTTTCATTAAGCTTGATCATTGTCTTTTGACACCATTATCTTCTTCTTCCTCCCTCTCTTGAGTTTTCATTTGAGTGAGTTACTTAAAAAGAAAAGGGTTTTGATTAGAGAATACAAACCACCTCATCATTCTACACACATCTAGCCTATTTGTGTAGGGTGTTTTGCTACACTTCATCATGGATCAAGTAAACCAAGGAGGTTTGGGCAAAGGGACTTCGGGTGGATCATCGTGGACTTGGAAGGTTGCTAGCGATCCGTTCCAAACTCTCAAAGGTCCAAGTAGTCTCCAAAGAGAGACTACAAAGGTTGTAATCTCTACTTTTAGTGATAGATTGTTCTTTGTATGTGATACTATACATGTTACCCTAATAATTCTAGTTAAGATTCATGGATTGTTTGCTTTGCACCTCTCTAAATTTTAAAGTGGTATGAGTGATGCTACCAAACCCTAGACTAGGTGCAAGGAAAACCCAACAGTAGTATCAGAGCCTAGCTAGAATTTTAGATACGGTGTTAAAACAAATACGAAAACAAAATCGACTCCGAAATATGGTATTATGAAACCCTTAAAATGCTCTCTGTAAATTTTGTAAAAAGTCTATAAAATTTTTTCAAACAGGTGCAGAATGTAGTATGGGAGAACATAAGAACATGGGTGAAATACAGGGAGTGGTGCTCGGATTTTGGCCGATCAACAAGGCAAAAGTTTCGGCCTGGCCGGCCCCTCAGGCTCCTCTGCACTCCATATTTCTCCTGTGCTCTTTTCTTCTGTATTTGGGGTTTTTAGTATTGTTTGTTTAGCCCAATTTTCATGTGATGATTAGTTTGACATTGGGCTAATTCGTAGTGCTTCGTAGTCGTATTATTTAACACTGTACTGGTAACCTTGACTATTTTTAGCAGTTCAATCGGACTTCAAACACCACATTTTGTACCCCGCTGAAATTTCCAAGTGTTGTAATTTTCCGAAATTGATTGTATTCGTAAAATCATGCAAGTACCCCTATGGGCCCCCTAGAATACTATACTAACCTTAACTCGATTCTATGCCCATGGAACCGCGATCGAACCTTAAGGTTTGCCGTAGTTCCGTGGTGTTATAGGTGAGGCATTGGTTAACTCCTTCTCCGGCTGGTCCATGGATACTGTGGCACGGTTTTTGAGTGTTTTGACTTTGCTCAAGTGTTGAGCTCATGGGGGTAATTTGTGAGTGTACGTTGATTCGATCGAAACGTTAAACGTCGTCTTGATTTATTGTGAATGTGATACAATATGTGGAATTCAGATTGTTAGGTATGAAATCCGTAATATGTGATATTTCGGATTTACGATGTCTAAGGTGTTTTTGGATTCCAAATATTGTAGTTTTTCACTTTTCTTTTCTGCGACCGTAAGTGTAGTATGTGGTGTATCGCCGGCTTCGTTGCTATACATCAACAACAATCGGGATACGCATACTTGCTTACGTTGATGATGTGTGATATTATGTGTTGCTGTGATATGTTATATTGGATCGTCGTGTTCTGAATAGCCGGGGTTTTTATGTGAGATGAGGGTTTTTATTTTCATTCATGTAAAATTCATTGTATGTAATATTCTTTTATTGGGGCACTTCTGAGTTGAGGTTGATGTCACCATTGTATATTATTTACTTTTCCGCATTAGGATAGACCCAAGGAGGGGAGCACAAGTAACCGGGTTCTAGGCTCCAGTGGGAGGCCATCTCGAGGAGTCGAGACCGGGTCTCCTAACCCTAGAATTAGCAGTGTTACTTGCCGCTCTCATAGGGGTCTAGGGATGTGGGTTTGGCTATTCATCGCGACCGTGGAATCCGTGTTTTTTACAGGCTCAAAATAAAACACGGACCTCCTAGTATATCCAATATTTCATATGTTTCTTCTGCTGCTGATATACTGTGATGTGATCATATTATATGCTTGAGACGAATACTTTATTATTAAATATATGATATATAATAAATGTTGCTTATGTTTTACACCCGCGCTAGTCCCATCCCGCTATACCGTTAGTTAAGTAACCTAACGGTACATAACGGAACATTGTGGCGAATGCGGATGGCATAAGCGTGCGTTGTATTTTCATTTCTTCTGTGATGCTTAGGAAGCATAAATGATGGGATTTATTAATGAGATTAATAAAAGAAAAGAAACCTAAAAGATGTTGTAGAATCAAATTTTCAAAAAGGGTAGCTACAGTTCTTGCTTTGAATAGTGGTATATGTGATATACCCTGCACCTTATTCGATGGGGAAAGAGCCGAGATCCCTTCACCGGGAGTGACCTCTTTAGCAAAACTGGCAGATGCTACAAACTCACGGTTTAGTTTTTGATTGCTTCTATAGTTCTTGCTTTGCACAGCGGTATTTGTGAAATATCTTGCACCTCATTCGATAAGGAAATAGCCGAGATCCCTTCACCGGGAGTGACCTCTTTAGCGAAAATAGAAAAACATCAAAATCACTCCTTTTCAAAATCACTTGTTTCTACAACGATATCAAGTTCATTACGCAAAAGTTTTTCTGAAAAACCTGTCGTAGCCCTCCGTCATTTCAGATAAGTCCTACTTAGTATTCGTGCCACGTTTGTTGACCTTGTCAAGGCATAGTGTACGGTAGCTAATTAGTATTTATCTGCTAAAGCATGAGATGCGATTGGATTAGGGTAGTCGTACGGACTTGTTGACGTTGTCAAGGGTCGTGCGGGTGGGTTTAATTTAATCCGAAAATGACGGGTTGAACTTGACTTGCGATTTATGGTTTGTTGAACTTGTCAAGGTCATAGATCGCTAGGGGCAAAAGTATTATCAAGAATTTCAAGTGTTGAAATTTGCAACGAGATTGCATACCTTTTATGAGATAGTTGGATCCCCATACCCACTGCGAGTAAAAGTTTCTCCTGGAAGAGTTTTACACATAACAATTAGCCGATCAAGTAGGTGTCTAGAAAGGTGTTAACGGGGTTATGCCTCTAGGAAAACGAGGTTTATTCTAATTAGGTCTGTGCGAAAGCACGTGGAACCTCCCTCAAAGTATCAACACTGGCCTGGCCGAAAGATTGGCGAACTTATAAGGTGTAATTAATCCCGGCTAATCTTACCTTTTAGGGTTTGAAGGAAGATTTGATGAAAACAAGGGGACCCATCCTGATTAGATAAGATAATAACCAATCTAATCTTGCAAGAGCATACGCTAAAGTGTTTTCTTCTTTCTCTCTCCAGGTAGCGACCATGTCAGGCCTTAATCAAGATAATAATATGGATGTATTGACTGAACCTACATATTATACTGTGCAGGGGAACGTTGGTCCCGCTCCAACTTATAATTGTTATAAGTCCGAGCAGAGAATAGGAGAATATCCGGATTCTCACGCCGCCCAAACGAAGAATAAGCATGCTGATGCATCTTCTTCGGGTGTGTTAGTTATCGAGAACTGTTTCTCAGCTCACTCTACGTCCTGGGTATTAGATACCGGGTTGGGATCCCACATATGTAATATGTTACATGGGCTACGGAAAGGTAGGGATCTGGGAGAGGGTGATCATTCCGTAAGAGTAGGGAATTGTGCAAATGTTGCAGCCAAAGCAGTTGGCGAATATCACCTTGTGTTACCAAATGGTAATACATTGATTCTGAACGAATGCTATTACATTCCGACCCTGATATGCAATCTTATATCAGTTTCTTTATTAAGTAAGGAAGGATATAATTTTGTAGTACAGGATAATGTTATGAACATCTTCCTGAATCAAAAGTTGATTGGATCAGGTTCTTTATTTAATGGCATATACGTTCACAATCAAACTGCAATACTTAATGTACAAAACACACACAAGAGGAAGAGTTCAGAAATGAACGAATCCTTCTTATGGCATTGTATACTAGGTCATATCAATGCGACACGACTAGCTAAGTTGCATAAGGATGGATATTTGAATCCGTTCGAATTTTCATCTTATGACACTTGCCAGTCATGTCTCAAAGGCAAAATGACCAAAACTCCGTTTAGTGGACACGGAGAAAGATCTACGGAACTCTTGGGGCTGATACATAGTGATGTATGCGGTCTCATGTCTATACATGCCAGAAATGGTTCTTCCTACTTTATTACATTCACTGACGATCTCTCAAGATACGGACATGTATTCCTGTTGAAACACAAGTGTGAAGCTTTTGAGAAATTCAGAAAATATAAGCATGAAGTAGAGAATCAAACGGGCAAAAGTATTAAGATCCTTCGATCAGATCGAGAAGGAGAATACTTGAGCAATGAGTTCCTGGACTATCTAAAAGAGAATGGGATTCTCTCTCAGCTTACTCCTCCTTATACACCACAGCACAACGGTGTATCAGAACGGAGGAATCGCACCCTATTAGATATGGTGCACTCTATGATGAGCACCGCTGAGCTACCTATTTCTTTTTGGGGTTATGCGCATGAGACAGAAGCATACCTATTGAATCAAGTTCCATCTAAATCTGTACCTACCACACCATATGAGATATGGAGTGGGAAGAGGCCATATCTTAAACGAGTTAAGATATGGGGTTGTCCGGCTTATATCAAAAGGAAAAACCCAGACAAACTCGAGGCACGATCAGTTCTCTGCAAGTTTGTGGGATATCCAAAGAATTCTTATGGATATTTTTTCTACCATAGTGAGGAGCAAAAGGTGTTTGTTGCTCAACATGCCATGTCACGCCCCGCTTCCCGGTGTACGGTGAAGTGGACGCGCCGATGTCCGCTACGTATATACTTAGAAGTACATACGCTAAGCGTATCTAAGCAATATAAAAGTAAATTACAAGAGACAAGAGATATAGAAATAACAGCAACTTTATTAATAATATTCTTTTGTACAATGCATGAAAAGTAAATACAACTGAAATGAAAAGCGATGCCTAAACAGTAGCATAACAGGAAATGAAAATACTGGATAGAACAAGGTACAATATCTAGAGCTCGGGGTCTTCGTGAAACTGCTCTAAGTCTTCACCGGTGGGCTCGATCTCTGCTGGGTCCAAAGCACCTGACGACATTCAAAGAAGAAAGAAATAGAATGTCGTCAGCGAACAGGTCGCTCGGTAAATCCCAAAGATAAAGAAGAATTAGAAAAGACAGAATAAGAGGTATTTTCTAAGGAGATTGTAAAATATTGTAGAATATTGTGTTAATGCTGTTGTTTGTAGCTTGGTACAGAAGGATGCCAGTGTATACGAGAGGGGTCTCTATATGTTAGAGACCAGGGCAAACGGAATGTACAAGGAACCGTTAAGCCACGGTACAACAACAACGGAATATAGGTTAGGTATCTTAATCTGACCACCTCGTGCCACTTTTAATACCTTCCGTACCAATCTACCCCTTAAACCCCGTAGTGTTTTGATAGTATTGTTGTATTGTATTGTGTAAGTTGGATGACTGAGCAAAACAATGATATCAGTAAACATATTTTAACTGCATAATCAGGTAAATGGAATAACGGAATAATGAATGTATATCCATGGTTTGATTCAGTCAAGTTGTATAGATTGCTAACTGGATTCTGGGATTCATGTGTTCATATTGAGTTGGAATATTAAAGAATATAGATTGACTTGAATCATATTCAAGTCATAAATAATCAGACTCAAACTCGAGTCAGACTAAAAGAAATGTAAGTCGAAGTTCTATATTTGTTAGGGTCATTATTGTAATTTATAAAACTTGAGGGGTTTTTATGTAAAAATACTTTTGTATAGTTTTCAAGATACACCTCAAGTATTTATTATTCGTCTTTATAGTTATAATGAGTGTGATTTCATTTAGTGTTATTTCTAGTGAAAATATCCTAATTACATAAATAAAGGTATTTATCTGTAATAATGTTTTATTTGAAAATTCATGGTATTTTAATGTAACTTTTAATCTTGTAATTTTTAGGAAAAGATGGAAACTTTATCTTATAATAAATAGGTGTTTAAATGATAAATATACATATGTTTATACAAGAATAATTTTTAATAAATATTTTATTTTCCAAAAATCTCATTTTTCTTAAAAGCCGTATTTTAAACCTTTCGAGACCGAATGCTCCTTGCGGAGGTCTGAATCTCGCACTACTAAGCTCGAGGGTGCACGATAAACCGTACTATCCCTAACGAGTTCCCCAAAGATGGGTTGTAGTGGCGCTTTGCAAAGATTTAATAAATACTAATCATTTAGAAAACGGTTTTATAAAGATAAGGTATTTATTTATAAAAGGTGTAAATTTCCGTACTTTAGATGCTAGGGTTTCCTAAGCCAACTGGCCTATTTCTAAATGGTCTAAACGACAAGTCATTAGAAGCCTCAAATCGCCTCTTCACCGCCAATTGCGGCCAGATAAGTGCCAGGTGAGTGGGAGGCTCTCCACTACAAGTAGTGGTCCTAATTAAGTAACCACTCGCCTTAGACACACTTGCCTAGACACCACAAAGTCAGGTTTAGATAAACGATCGATGTCCATAACTTATCGTATTTTCCTATTAAAAGATATTGTTTTAAAATTGTTTAAAACTCAGAACTTTTAGAAAAGGTTTTATTAAGAAAATGGTATTTTAATGTAAAATCTTACTTTATTTTATTCTAAGTTTTTAAGGTAGCGTGTTATGATTGCATATGAGTGTGTGTGGAGGTAGGTCATTACCTCGTGATCTATTTTAAGGTATAACAATGTTAAAGGGTTAAATGTGATAAACTAAACATGGTGGTATTTAAGTGCAAAAATACGGTATATTGCAAAAGCTATCATTTCATGTGTGAAAACTTGTTCAAATTAATTTTTAAGTGTTTAGTAGTCAACATGAAGATGTTTAAGCATTATGCAATTGGTGATAAGTGAGATTTGATAGAAAACCGAATCGTAAATCGGTTTGTTCCGATTTCCGTCGGGTTTGAAAAGTCGTATTTTAATGAAAGAAAAGAAGGATAGAAAAGGGGACTTACGGGTTTGGACAACGCTAGAGAGTGAGAGGGAGGTAGAGGGGTTGCCGGTGCGTCGAAACGTCGTGAAGAGGTCCTAGCATGATCACCGGAATTTCGCCGTCGATTTCTTCAGCGCTTCGCCTTTCGCTCGTTTTCTAACGTACCAAGTTCTCTTGAGATTTTGAGAGAGTGGACTTAGAAAAAGCGATGAGAGGGTAGAGGGTATGGGAGGTTTATATAGGGTTAGGCTAGGGTTAGGGTTTTTAATAAAAATATAAAAAATATACAAAATTATATAAAAATTCATTAAAACTCATTAAACCTAGGATTAAAAGGGATTTATTGGGCAATTTAAAACCGATCCAGGTATAATAAGTGTGCAGGAGGGTTGACTAAGTCAAGGCCTAACTTTTCTCAGTTGGTGACTCGGCCGTCCGGCCAAGTCCGGCCGGCGGCGCCGGACCGAGTCGGCCGGTTCGCCGGCCGGCGGCGCCGGGTCGGACCGAGTCAGGCTGTTAGTGGCCGGGGGTTTTCCTGGGAAACAATTTGGTATATTTACGTTTTGGTGTCCAGTATATATTTTGTGAGTTATGGCCTTTTGACTGTTGACTTCCAAAAGAAATTAAAACAAAATAAATACAAAAATAATGTGGAGCATAGGATTTGAACTCTGGTGCTTGGTTCAGCAGTGCAAGGTATTACCAATGAGCTACAAGCTCCTTCTTGTAATTATGGAGTGAAATAAATACTTAAAGAGATATCAGCCGCAATAAATACTCCAAGTATACATTGAATTTAAATCAATTCTTTGTACATTAAAAATGGAGTTGTTACAGTCTACCCTCCTTACAAAAATTTCGTTCTCGAAATTTACAACTTTTATTTGAGAACTAGTTTACAAAGAGGTGTGGATATCTAGTACGCATTTCATCCTCCCTTTCCTTAGTGGACTCTCCTGGAGTGTCTTTCCTCCACATCATTCGAACCAAGTTAACTTCCTTGTTCCGAAGTGTCTTCACTTTCCTGTCCAGGATCTCCACGGGCTATTGCTCACAAGATAAATCGGGCTGTATCATGAGCTCGAGTATATGGCTGGGGTCACTCACATACTTTCTGAGTTGGGATATGTGGAACACATTATGCACTCCTTCCAATAAGGGTGGAAGCGCTAAGCGGTATGCCACTTCATCGACTCGTTCGAGTATGTCGAACGGTCCAATATATCTCGGACTCAACTTACCCCGTCTTCCAAATCGAATCACTCCGCGGTTCGGAGATATTTTCAAGAATACGTGATCTCCTGGCTGGAACTCCAAGTGTCGTCTCTTTGCATCAGCCCAGTGCTTCTGTCAATCTTGGGCGATGCGCATCCTTTCCCTGATAGTACGAACCACATCAACAGTCGCTACTATCATCTCTGGTCCAAGAAGTTCCCTATCTCCGATGTCGTCCCAACTTAATGGAGAACGACACTTCCTTCTATACAATGCCGCAAAAGGTGCCATTCCTATGCTTGCATGGTAGCTGTTGTTGTACGGAAACTCCACAAGATGTAGGTGATCTTCCCACGATCCTTTGAAGTCTAGCATACACGCTCTGAGCATATCCTCCAAGATCTGAATAGTTCGTTCCGACTGACCATCTGTCTGTGGATGATAAGCCGTGCTGAAGTTCAGACTTGTTCCCAAGCTTGCTTGCAGACTCTGCCAAAATTGCGATCGGAACCTGGTGTCACGATCGGAGACAATGCAGACTGATACTCCATGAAGTCTCACAATTTGCTCCATGTACTTCTTCGCTAGTGTCTCAGTAGATTGGCCAACTCGAAATGGAATGAAGTGAGCCGACTTTGCGAGTCGATCAACAATGACCCATATGGCATCGTTACCCTTTGTGCTGGGAGGAAGAGCAGTCACAAAATCTATTGTGATGTGTTGCCACTTCCATGCTAGGATTGGTAATGGTTGAAGTAATCCAGCAGTCCTGTGATGTTCAGCCTTTACTTGCTGACACACCAAACATTTTGCGACGCTTCTGGCTACTTCACGCTTCATTCCATGCCACCAATAATTCTGACGTAGATCTTTGTACATTTTGGTACCTCCAGGGTGTACTGAATAGGGAGATCTGTGAGCTTTTTTCATTAACTCTTCCCGAACAGGACCTTTTGGTACACACAATCTGCTGTCGTATCTCAAAGATCCATCTTCATGGATGATGAAGTCTGTTCTGAGTCCATTCTCCACTTGTTCTCTGATCTTTTGCAATTTAGCATCACTTGCTTGAGCTGCTTTGATCTGATTGACAATGGTTGATTGAACCTGCAAATTCATCAAACTTGAAGCATTACCTGGCATGAATACTTCAATCTCCATCTGATGCAAGTCTTGTTGAAGCTTCCACTAAGCGGTAAGATTCATTGCTAATGGTTGCGACTAAGAGCATCAGGTACTACATTCACCTTCCCTGGGTGATATTGCAAGTTGATGTCAAAGTCCGCCATGAGTTCTAACCATCTTCTCTGCCGCATATTCAACTCCTTCTGAGTAAACACATACTTTAGGCTCTTATGATCTGTGTAGATGTTCACTCGTTCACCAAGCAGATAATGACGCCAAATCTTGAGAGCAAAGATGACGGCTGCCAACTCCAAATCATGCGTCGGATAATTGCGCTCGTGAATCTTCAGCTGTCTTGAAGCATAAGCCACAACCTTACCGTGCTGATGTAGAACACATCCTAATCCCTTACCGGATGCATCACAATGCACTTCGAATCCTCCAGATTGGTCCGGTATGACGAGAATAGGTGTAGATGTCAACCTTGACTTGAGTTCTACGAAAGCTTGTTCGCATGATTCTGACCACACAAATTCTTCATCTTTACGTGTGAGCTTGGTCAGGGGCGTTGCTATCTTTGAAAAGCCTTCAATAAACCTTCTGTAATATCCAGCTAAATCCAAGAAACTTCGAATATCCTTCACTGACTTTGGTGTAGACCATTCGCTAACTGCCGAAACTTTCGCTGGATCCACAGAGATTCCTTCTCCTGATACGATATGTCCAAGAAAACCAACTTGATTTAGCCAAAACTCGCACTTGCTGTACTTGGCATAAAGCTGATGTCGACGAAGAGTTTTCCAGGACAATTCGTAGGTGTTCTGCATGTTCTTTCCGACTCTTAGAATATACCAGGATGTCGTTGATGAAGATGACAACAAACCTATCTAGATATTCCCGGAAAACTTGATTCATAAGGTTCATGAATATTGCGGGTGCGTTGGTCACTCCAAATTGCATCACTAAAAATTCGTAATGTCCATAGCGAGTTCTGAAAGCTGTTTTGTAAATATCAGCTTCCTTGACCTTTACTTGATGATAACCTGAACGAAGATCTAATTTTGAGAAAACACAAGATCCACTTAGCTGATCGAATAAATCATCGATGCGCGGGAGTGGATACTTATTCTTTATAGTGACTTCGTTCAAGGCTCTGTAATCGATGCACATTCTGTATGAACCTTCCTTCTTCTTTACAAGTAGTACAGGTGATCCTCAACTTGAAGTGCTAGGACGAATCCATCTTTTCGCCAGTAATTCGTCCAACTGTGTTCGGACTTCCTTCAATCCTTCCGGACTTAAACGATAGGGTGCTTTGATCACCGGTTGTGCTCCTGGTACTAAATCAATACTGAATTCAAGAGCTCGATCGGGAGGCAAGCCTGATATATCGTCAGGAAATACATCGTCGAACTCTCAAACCACATCTGGTCTTGATTCTTCCTCCGCTTGAGCTGCTGCAACTACTGCTTCTCTTGGCTTCGCTTTGTAGGTACTTGGCTCCAGTGTACGGTCTCCGCTTTTGAAATAGAAGGCCGGATGGTCTGTAATCTCGAATACTACCCTCCTTTGACGACAGTCTATGGTAGCATAAAAAAGTTCCAAGCCAATCCATTCCTAAAACCACATCGAAGTTCGGTATGTCCAGCACTTTGAAATCAGCATAAAACTCTCGACTGCAGACGATGACTGGACACAAGCTGTATCCTATAGTTGCCTTTAGAACACCATTTCCTGAACAGACATTCCAGCTGGATACAAGCGGTGAGACTGGAATCGCATGGGTTCGGACAAACCGTTGCGATATAAAGCAGTGTGATGCTCTAGTATCAAACAGTGCTAGTGCAGGGATTGAGGATACTAAGATTGTACCTAAGGTATGCGGGATATGTTTTAGGTATAAAAATATGTAACTAAGTAGCAGGGTAGGAAAGCAAAGTTTGAAAAGAAAAGTTTACCAGTGATGACTTGGCCAGTGGCCTCAGCTTCTTCCACGGACATCGTGAAAGCCTGGCGCCTTGGTATATTCCTCCTGGCCTGAGGAGCATTCCTCGGAACGTTCCTTTGAGCTTGATGGAACTGATGAGGAGGTGGTGCAGCTTATGGTCCTCTGGGTGGTGCAGGTAGTGCAGGTCTGGGAGCATGTGCCTGAAGAGCTGGTCGTTGCGGATAAGTAATTGCTGGCCTGGGTGCAGCAACTGGGTTCTGTCTTTGGGGACAAGACCCAATATCGTGAGTAGCTGAGCCCCAGACTAAGCAAAGGCGGTTGGCTCGACGGCAGTCCTTTATCATATGTCCAGTTCTCTTCCAGTAGGTGCAAAAGGCTGGGCTGGAATGATGGGTTGGTACTCCGGGTAGCCTTGGCATAAAAGGTGGCCTGGACGAGGCTCCACCTGTCATCTGGTTGGCAGGGCGCTTAACTCCTGCAGTCTGAGGTCTACCCCTTGCTTTTATCACTGCCTCATAACTGCGGGCAGCTTCCAGAGCATCCTCATGAGTCAAAAATTTTCCCGTGGCTAGAGCAGCCTGAATCTCCGTGTCCAGTCTGTTTCCTGATTTAAAATCAGGAAAGCCTACGGAAGGGGCTTCAGAAAAGGGTCACGTGCTCACACATGACCAGCAGTCACGTGTTGGCACGTGACATCTAAAAGTATCGGCAAGGCAAATTCAGTTTTCCAACTACATCAAAGAAAAGGGCTTCAGAAAGGGTCACGTGCTCCCACGTGACCAGGGTCACGTGTTGGCACGTGACACTCAAAAGCAACAGACTCATTCTCCGGTTAAATCAAGAAAAAGGCTCCAGACGAGGGTCACGTGCTCACACGTGACCAGGGGTCACGTGGTGTCACGTGACGGCTAAGCGGCAGCCAGAAGGCAGAGCGCAAAAAGGAAGAAGAGGGCTCGTTCCAAGGGGGTCATGTGCCCACACGTGACCAAGGGTCACGTGGCCACACGTGACCGGCTCTCAAAGCCTATCTGTTAACAGAATTAAATTCTGAGAAAAGACCTCTCAAATCTTTCCAAAGGAACCGATTGAATTAAAGATTTAAAGGTGATTAAATATCATCTATTTATGGAAAAAGCCTGAACTTGGAAAGATTTCCCCTTAAATTCTAACCAAAATAACAAAGGAGAATCTCTGGATTTAAAATCCAATGGTGAATAAAATTCACCTAACAATCTAAAGGTCCAAACGAATGGTGAATACAAATTAAATCTCTCAATGAAAGATTCACCAAAACTAATTGATTCGGCTGCTTCTCCTATAAATAGTGTTGCGCCACGGCAGCGCCCCGGCCGTCTATCCGAGGCCAAAATGCGGAATCAAAATTTTTCTTAACCTTTAAACTGGCGCTACCGCGGACAATATACCCGGATCGTAACCATTAACCGATACTAGCTATCAAGAGAAAGGGTGAGAGATATACCGAGTGATCCGAGTCCTCCGGTCTTCTCGTCATCGTCCCGATCTCCCGCGGAAACTCCGGTCGTCGCCTCCTTGCCGGAAGGGCACCACATCGTCTGTATCTTTTACGGGCTCCCACCTCAATGCCGAGGCAACTCGGGCACGAAGCTGGCAAGTCGACGTGCCTAAGATGTGCTGTAGAATGTAGTGTAAAATCTCTTTGCCTCATGGGGTTGGTGAAGTTGCCTTGATGGAGGAATCAACAAGATATGAACTTGGGGATTTTTGTGGCAATGGAAAAATGATATGAATGAATAATTTTTCCCACACCCTCACAAAATGAAATGAACCTCTCATCCTCCCTCCTCCAAAGTGGCCGGCCAATATCAAGTGGGAAATGGTGGGAGGAATCAACTAAGGGAGGTGAGTGTAGGATAAAGAGAATGGTGACCATATCATAAAGCAAAGAAACATCAACCATACTTAATTCACATCAAACCCATATCCTTTCTTATCACAATTAAAGCACCATCATGGATGAAAGATGCTAAACATATCATAATGAATATATTTGCAAGAAACCCCCTCCACAAATGTTATTTGCACAATTGCAAATAACCCCCTCCATCGGAAAAGTCCGGCCGGGAAAGAACAAAGGAAAACCGGCCGGAACGGAAAGCAAACTGGCAACTCCAGAAAACTGGTCCCGTAATAAATTACAGGAAAACCCCAATACTGTGCATACACACCCGCATCTGTATTCCGACCGGATACAAATGCAATGAGACAAAATCTACACTGTACTAAACTAGGATCCAGCTTAAACCAAAGCCGGCTAGTAATATCCGTCCGATCCTGATCCGTGCAATACCGCACGTATCTGATCGGACCCTGCCATATCTCCATACGGCCTCTACAGCGTTTCGCCCGAAAGCTTGAGTAACTGAAAGTGTGGTGGACTCTAAAGACTCGTCAATACTATAGCTGTGGATTTAACTACTAGCACGTCAGAGGTATAAGCCAATACGTGACGGGCCACCAGCTATTGAACAAAAGGGACGTCGATGAGCGAACTCATCCTGACACCCTACTGAGCCTGTCAGTGACAATATCCGTACAGTCCGGTCCGTTCGTCTATGAGTATCGCATGTCGGGCCTAGGGGGTTGGTAAAAGTCAGACCCCCAAAAGCGGTACAAGTCGTGTCGGAGTGTAGCCCAGAACGCCCTGAGATACTACTGGAATACCTACCAGTAAATCTCCTGCCTCGGCCGAGGGCTTTGCGTAATGGCTCTCCTAGACACAGCGCGACCTCACCCCCAATACCGGGAGAGACGAACCCCTGAAGATTCGCTCACTGCCTCCATGTGGCTCGGGACTGCACCCAACTAAAACCTGTTTGCACGACTCCTTTGAGCCGTGGTAGGGTAGTAATAAAAATACAGTGGGAACTCACACGAGATAAATGACGATCTCAGGTCGATGAACTAACCTGTACACATGTCACCAGGGAACTGCTATCTGACGTCAGGTATAAGACCAACTAGCATGTTCCCGGCGAGTCCTGTCCGGTGTACTCATAACCCAATGAGCACCTGTATACATCTTAGGTGAACCAACTGACACCAGTGGCTTGTGAGACTGGCCACCGCCCCTCGTCGGGGTCTCAACTGTATACACTAGTCTACTCTGGAGAATCGATGCCCTGTCTCGAAACTCCCACGACTAGGGACCTTTTAAGGATGTGCTTATATACCACCAGCTCTCACAATATGATCGCCATCATACTGCCGGCAATCAAGCAAGAATCCTAGGGGCTCTATCAGCGTGTAATAGCGATCTGTAAGGTCACCTGAAGCAGTACACGATGATAAAGGTAAACCAGATAGCATACTATCATCTCGAGTAAGACTGTCCTACCGGGATAGGTCCTCCCTCAATCATTGCAATCACGTGCCTGTGATCCAATAATTGACTCTGAGGGCACTATCTCCAACAATCTCCCACTTGCACTCAAGGCTAATTATTGCGATGTCGCATACTCACAGCCCGTGTGATACCGAACACCCAACTCCTCTACTAGTCAGTCTCACAAAGCTCGTTTGCGAAACTATTGCGTTCGAGGAATAGCCTCAGTGAGTGGATCCGCTGTGATGTTTCTTTCTATGTCTCTCTATTTCTTAAGTTCGCAGAGAAGACCATCTCCCGAAATGAGCAATACCTGTCTTGGAATGTCTGGATGTCTGATGGGACCTAGCTCATAAATGAACTTCAAATCCAAACTTCTTAGACTGTATCATCAACTGAATTTAATCAGTATCCTGCGCCATGCCTCCCTCAGTATCTGCCTGGATCACTTGTCCAGAATACTGTCCCTCGTCAGAGGGAGAACTATAACTCTGACAACCTCCTTGTCGTCCATGTCACCTTGGAAGCCTGGAGTGATAACCGTCTCCTAAAGGAGGCAGCCGTTATCATATCCCTAGAACATTCACTTATGTTCTAAAACTGCTTCCGACTGTTCCTCCAGGATTGGATCAATATCAACTTATTGCATCTAGTGCAAGAACAACATCTGGTGTGGTACTTGACATCTCATGATTGACTCAATTGCCTAAGCAAGTGATCTGCCAATCATGCACATCCCTCTCTACTTTAGTCTATAAGACACCTTTAGAGAGGGTGACTCCATTACCTGCAGGTACACTACCATGCCAGGAGTCGTGCATTCTAAATACTCTTAGAATGCTGTCAAAGTACCCTGATTGGGAAACCACCCAAATCTAGATCTAAAACCATAGATCTAGTAACCAGTATGTCTGATATAATGTCCAAGTCCCATGTGGAGAAAACACTGTGTGACGACCAAAGTATAACCGATCGTAGTATAGGAATGTCACTTCCTACTTTGTGTATGTCATCCAAAACCCGGATATCATACCCTACTACCTTCTCAACAGATCCATCCCCTATTCTGATGACGTCAAACCTATGACTGTCACATCAGAAATAGATGATCTATCTCCGCTATATCTGCTTTTGTCTGTAAATAGATATAAGCCTGATGTCCACCAATGCTTCCGCTGCTCCCACTGACTACGACAACCCTCTGGCAGAGTCATATAGACGTACACTTCTAAAGCTAGTTTAGAACGACGCTATACTCATCCTCCTGCCGGGTCTCACAGTCTGGAACAACAGCAATGGTAAGTCTGGGTAAATAAGAACCTCCCTGCCACCGTCCTTGAGCATACCGAAGTACCTCTCGAGTGCCTGAGGTTACCCACCATATCTGCGGAGTGGCCAATGGAATTGCAAACCAGGTTGAATCTTTAGGTTCTTATCAAATCTTCAGTAATCGTTTGCGGTTCTGGAATCACTTCCAGTTCTACCATACTCCCACTACTGTTTTCTGAAAAAATCCATTTTTATTAAAACTGTGGCGAGTCAAGAACAATATCACCATTGATCTTCCAGATGGTAGAAAGTCAACCCTCGTCATAGCCTGGGTCAACCCACAAACAGCCATTACAGAAACGTGCCTTGAGTTATCCAGAGTCTGGTTTTAAGCATAAGCTGGACAACTCCCCGTACCTTAACAATGTCAAGATATGAACTGTTCTATATCCAATATAGAAACAGAGGCACTAATTTAATTGGAACCAGATTCAAATCATGCAGCTGTCTCCAGTGCATGTCAACTAAATGGAAGGAGGCCGATCAGCGTTATTCAACTTAGGAATGCTTCCAATTATGAGTAACCTGAAAGAGAAGCAAGTTCTCTCAATCATTACTATCAACTGAACACCATACACAAGTATCTACATCTTCGATCACCTTGAAGAATCCCGATACTTGCTACACCTGGTTCTCTACTCTATTCAAATACCTATAACTCCTCAAAACTTAGACCCTGTGTTTCTACGAAACACATGTCTAAGAACTAGAGAAGTTAAAAGTAAACAGAATATAGTATGAGGACCAACCCCTCTGTCCCAATGGACACTGGACAGCATACAATACTCTGTATAAGTCCGCTGAGTCTAACAACCCTTTCACTGTGCGTCGTAGGTTGAAAACTGTACTTATGGTTAAGAAGAATTACACCGCTGTTTGATGCTCCTTACCTAACCATCCACTGATATAGGTAAATGTCATCGACATAATATCAAAAGGTATATCTCACTCTATGAAAATAGGCGTACAGATATATCAATTTGAAATTGGTGCACAACAGCGGATATTCAAAACCAAATATTGGCCGACCGGCAAACAGCCCAGATGATCTCCTCAAATATCACTGATTACAACGAATCCCGATATAATGAGGATGATCACCCTATTCCCAATGACTTACTCCCACTCATCATCTGTAAAACCATACAGATGTGAGAATCATACCTGGTAAATACATACCCTGGAGTAAGTATCTAATCGGGAAATCAGTTTTCTTTTAACATTACACAGTGAAACTGAAACATTGAAATGTTTCTGTGGGGTATTCCGGTATTCTTAGTAATGCCTCTTCCATTATCCAGATTCACAACTATAACCGTATAATTCTTTGCCACCTGTCCAAATCCCTTTATATGCCTTTAGTCAATACCGTCTGCATACCCCTTTAGGCCAAATGGTTTTCTTCCTTCCCTACCGTTCGGCACCAGCCTATGGTTTGGAAGAAGACTATCCAATAAGCATAATGGGTGTACTATCCTAATCCTAGGAGCACTCGCAATGCGAGAGAATGTGAAGATAAAAGACAACCGAATAAACCTTATTCCTATTTCTCCTGAACCAGAATCCATCCCCGAACTGGAACAAGTTCCTTTCGAGTTCGTATATAACCATACGATGGATTATCCAATAAACTTGGGATCTTCGTAGTGATACGGAGTGTCCTGGAGAAATACAAAGGTGATTTAGGATTGGCGAAGAAATACTTGGTTCGGTCGTGAATAGCAGTCGCGATTTACTTTGCCCTCTTACTAATCCCTTGCTTTGTCTTAACTTAATACCTTCTGTACACCATCGTTATGCTAATTGGTTTTCTTCATTCCCCACCGTTCGGCACCTGCCTAAGGTTTGGAAGAAGACTATCCAATTTGCGTAATAGGTGTACTATCTCCTAAACCAAGGAGTACTCGCAATGAGAGAAGGTGAAAAGAAAAGACAACTGAATAATCCTATTCGTTTTCTCCAGAACCAGAAACCATCCTCGAAGTCCTTCGAGTTCGTATATAACCATACGATGGTTTTGTCCAATGGAAGTGGACGTTCGTAGTAATACGGGGTGTCCTGGAGAAAAGGGTAAAAGTAGGAGTGGCAATGAGGTTTGCAACTCTGACAATCCAAAAGCCAGTGTTAAGAAGGTTCGGTCAACTTGGTCACTGAGTCATAGTCCAGGGTCGGATCAATGGTCGCTGCCAAAGAGAGAGAGAAAAGAAACACTCAGCGTGCATTCTAACCTAGATCAGAATGGTTATCACTTTATCTAATCTGGAAACCTCCCACTGTACCTCAAATTCTCCTCCAAACCTGAAAGAAGAATTAGTCGGGGTCACCCGAGGAGTAAACCAACTCATCAGTGGGAATCGGGATCCAACTATCATCGCATGATAACGTGACGGAATCCACTCACGTCACCACACTCCAGAAGGTATGCGCATGTCTGGCAAGTTTCAGTTCTTTTGAAACTCCCGATGTGATTTTTACCCCTAGGACCCAAGTGACCTTGACGAATAATCAACAAATCAAAAGGTCCTAGTCAAGTTCAGCCCGTCATTATCTTGATTGCGTTAAACCCACCTGCACGACCCTTGACGAATAATCAACAAAGTCGTACGACTGTCCTAACCAATCCACATATCCATACGACAGAAAGCATTACAGAGCTACCGCACACTACGCCTCGGTGAATAGCAACGACAAACGTAGCGCGAATACTAAGCAATACTAATCTGAAATGACGGAGGGCTACGATTGGTTTTTGGCGAAAAACCTTTAACGTAATGAACTTGATATCGTTGAAGGAACTGGATAACTTTTTAGAAAATATAGTGACGAAAACCTTTGCTAAAGAGGTCACTCCCGGTGAAGGGATCTCGGCTCTTTCCCCGTAGAATGAGGTGCATGATATTCCAACTGAATACCACGATGCAAAGCAAAAGTAATCGGCTACGGTGAAGTTATTGCCCTGACGCAAACTTCTGTCCAAGGGGTCACTCCCGGTGAAGGGATCTCGGCCCTTGCCTCGTCGACTGAGGAGCAGGATATTCCAAATGAATACCACGATGCAAAACAAAAGTGAACGTCCTTGCAATAACAGCTTTTTGAAAAATGTTCCAACAGCATCAGAATAGGTTTGTTTAGCTTGCATTGATCTGAATCAACGCAGTCCCATCAATTGATCACACCACAAAGAACGAAAATATACTGATGTACGTATATGCCATCCGCATTCGCCACTGGGTCCCGTCATTACCCGTTAGGTTAGCTAACTAACGACAGAGCGGGGACTGGACTAGCGCGGATGTAAAACATATACAACATCTACTAATATATATACCAATATATTATATTTCGCTCAAGGCGTGATAAAATGCAACATCACAGAAATGTATAGCATCATAGAACAATACAGATATCTGGAAGCCCCGGGTTTCACAGAGCCGTTGCTGAAACCCGACGTTCCCCTGGTCGTGTGGATAGCCTGTGCAATGAAAACCTAGACCCCTACGGGCGCGGCAAGTCGCCCGCCAAAACCTGAAGCGAGGCAGCCCCCTTCAGCACCGTGAATGGACCACCCAGCACTTCTTGGAATCCGGTAACTTGGGCACCCCTCCAGGGTCAACCTGTACCCCCTACGAGTGCGGCGAATAGCCCGCCAATCCCAGAGTGAAGCCCCCTCCGTCTCAATACCATGAGATGCGGGCCCGTTGCCCTCTAGAACCCGGCTATCCGTGCACCCCTCCGCGGGGTAATCCTAGTACAGAAAGTAAAATATACATAAAACGGGTACATCGACCGCAACCAGGTCGTGCCCCAAAAGAATAATACAAACAGGCAGTGACGGCAGTCCACATGTCGGACGCTCGCCCCGCAATATCAAATGTACATATAAAACAGAACTGTACTAGCATTGCATCCAGGCTATCCCCCACGACCGATCCGCAACAACACAGCATAAACATAGAACATCAACGTGAATGTCACGTTCGCAAATCCGTCTAACCGGGCTATAGCAGTTAGACAGGATTTACCGATCGAGTGACATTCACGGTCGCAGATATAATGTAAATACTGTGAAATAATGTGTTTAAAATATCCAATCGATCAAAAATTAACAAGTGGGCCCCCAAGTAAAACTGTAGCACTCACAGAAATTCTGGGCCCAATTTTAATGTTCCAAAACCCCTATCTTAAGCCCAAAAGCCCACCGCAAAAAATTGGTGGAATGATACACTATTCCTGCGGCGGAACCGCGGCAAAAGAGGGGTCATTGCCGCGGTTCCGCGGTCGTATGGAATGATCAAGCTACCAAATTTTTGCAGTGTTCTTAGGATTCACTGTACATCATTCTGCAATCACCTGAAAAATTTTTTGAGCCCGGAAAAAATCGACAGAAAACTGATGCATGCAAAACGCGGATTTTGGAATTTTGGTCGATCGGATAAGTAAAACGCATTAGAACAAGCTAGGCAAGGTTAATGGCGTGGCTCTGATACCATGTTGCGCCACGGCAGCGCCCCGGCCGTCTATCCGAGGCCAAAATGCGGAATCAAAATTTTTCTTAACCTTTAAACTGGCGCTACCGCGGACAATATACCCGGATCGTAACCATTAACCGATACTAGCTATCAAGAGAAAGGGTGAGAGATATACCGAGTGATCCGAGTCCTCCGGTCTTCTCGTCATCGTCCCGATCTCCCGCGGAAACTCCGGTTGTCGCCTCCTTGCCGGAAGGGCACCACATCGTCTGTATCTTTTACGGGCTCCCACCTCAATGCCGAGGCAACTCGGGCACGAAGCTGGCAAGTCGACGTGCCCAAGATGTGCTGTAGAATGTAGTGTAAAATCTCTTTGCCTCATGGGGTTGGTGAAGTTGCCTTGATGGAGGAATCAACAAGATATGAACTTGGGGATTTTTGTGGCAATGGAAAAATGATATGAATGAATAATTTTTCCTACACCCTCACAAAATGAAATGAACCTCTCATCCTCCCTCCTCCAAAGTGGCCGGCCAATATCAAGTGGGAAATGGTGGGAGGAATCAACTAAGGGAGGTGAGTGTAGGATAAAGAGAATGGTGACCATATCATAAAGCAAAGAAACATCAACAATACTTAATTCACATCAAACCCATATCCTTTCTTATCACAATTAAAGCACCATCATGGATGAAAGATTCTAAACATATCATAATGAATATATTTGCAAGAAACCCCCTCCACAAATGTTATTTGCACAATTGCAAATAACCCCCTCCATCGGAAAAGTCCGGCCGGGAAAGAACAAAGGAAAACCGGCCGGAACGGAAAGCAAACTGGCAACTCCAGAAAATTGGTCCCGTAATAAATTACAGGAAAACCCCAATACTGTGCATACACACCCGCATCTGTATTCCGACCGGATACAAATGCAATGAGACAAAATCTACACTGTACTAAACTAGGATCCGGCTTAAACCAAAGCCGGCTAGTAATATCCTTCCGATCCTGATTCGTGCAATACCGCACGTATCTGATCGGACCCTGCCATATCTCCATACGGCCTCTACAGCGTTTCGCCCGAAAGCTTGAGTAACTGAAAGTGTGGTGGACTCTAAAGACTCGTCAATACTATAGCTGTGGATTTAACTACTAGCACGTCAGAGGTATAAGCCAATACGTGACGGGCCACCAGCTATTGACCAAAAGGGACGTCGATGAGCGAACTCATCCTGACACCCTACTGAGCCTGTCAGTGACAATATCCGTACAGTCCGGTCCGTTCGTCTATGAGTATCGCATGTCGGGCCTAGGGGGTTGGTAAAAGTCAGACCCCCAAAAGCGGTACAAGTCGTGTCGGAGTGTAGCCCAGAACGCCCTGAGATACTACTGGAATACCTACCAGTAAATCTCCTACCTCGGCCGAGGGCTTTGCGTAATGGCTCTCCTAGACACAGCGCGACCTTACCCCCAATACCGGGAGAGACGAACCCCTGAAGATTCGCTCACTGCCTCCATGTGGCTCGGGACTGCACCCAACTAAAACCTGTTTGCACGACTCCTTTGAGCCGTGGTAGGATAGTAATCAAAATACAGTGGGAACTCACACGAGACAAATGACGATCTCAGGTCGATGAACTAACCTGTACACATGTCACCAGGGAACTGCTATCTGACGTCAGGTATAAGACCAACTAGCATGTTCCCGGCGAGTCCTTTCCGGTGTACTCATAACCCAATGAGCACCTGTATACATCTTAGGTGAACCAACTGACACCAGTGGCTTGTGAGACCGGCCACCGCCCCTCGTCGGGGTCTCGACTGTATACACTAGTCTACTCTGGAGAATCGATGCCCTGTCTCGAAACTCCAACGACTAGGGACCTTTTAAGGATGTGCTTATATACCACCAGCTCTCACAATATGATCGCCATCATACTGCCGGCAGTCAAGCAAGAATCCTAGGGGTTCTATCAGCGTGTAATAGCGATCTGTAAGGTCACCTGAAGCAGTACACGATGATAAAGGTAAACCAGATAGCATACTATCATCTCGAGTAAGACTGTCCTACCGGGATAGGTCCTCCCTCAATCATTGCAATCACGTGCCTGTGATCCAATAATTGACTCTGAGGGCACTATCTCCAACAAATAGGAGCCAAAAGACACACAGAGAGATATATGCAGAAAGGAATCGATACATAAAAAAAGAAGAGAGCTTTGATACTTTGGAGGAACTTGGATCTTCTGCAAAAGAAAACCCTAGGTAAGAAAGGGAAGGCTTTTTGAAAGGAAAAGAGAATTTAATTCTCAACAGAGTTTAACTCTGATATAAAACAGAAGAACATAGTTCTCTCTTTGGTGGAGGATCTGTAAAGTGCACATCTCCCATTGAGTTGAGAATTTAATTCTCATTGGGTTGAGATCCTGCCATGCAGATCCAAAGCATAGAGAGGGAATGGAATCTTGAGAATTTAATTCTCACAGAACTATAGGAATTTAATTCCTTTAAAATAAAATTAGGGTTTGACCCTATGTTATGGGAATTTAATTCCTTCAGAATGAACAGAATCAGGGTTTAACCCTAATTAAGAACTTAGTTCTGTTAAAACAACAGGAATTTAATTCCCTTAAGAAAGAAGAAATTAGGGTTTCACCCTATGACAGAATCTCATTCCTCAGAATAATTCTTTAACAGAGAGTGGAAATTTAATTCCTTAAAACTTTTATTAGGGTTTAACCCTATGATAGAATTCAGTTCTTCACATATATGAGGAATTTAATTCCTACAGAAAATTCAGAGTTCAACTCTATCCCAGAATATAAATCTTCAAAAGGAAATAGGAATTTAATTCCTCTAAAATTATTGTTAGGGTTCAACCCTACGAGGAATTTAATTCTTGAAAGGAATTAACATATCTTATAAAGAACATACATAGAGGCAGGGTCACGTGTCACCACGTGACCCCCAAAAGATCCACAGAAAAGGCCCTTTGAGGCAGTGCCTCACGTGACCCACGTGACCCTTGGCAGAGGCTTTAACATACAAGCATTTAAATGCCCGTCACGTGATGGCACGTGATGCTCCAAAAGATGCGATATTCTCAGCAGAACAAATGAAGGGAGGGCTCCCTCACGTGCTATCACGTGACCCCTCTTGCCTTAGTGTTTAACACTAAATTGGAACCCCTGAATCCAGTGTTAAAGCACTGTTTGGCCTTAGTGTCCAACACTAATCAAAAAACTTTATTTGCAGTGTTTAACACTGAATTTCTTAGTGTTTAACACTAATTTGAAGCCTCTGCTGCTAGTGTTTGACACTGATTTGCTCTATTGTTTAACACTAATTTGAACCCCCCATTGCTGGTGTTTAACACCAACTGTCTTTTAGTGTTAAAACACTAACTTGATCCCAGTGTTCAACATTGCTGAATTAACGTTAGCCCAATTGGCTAAATGGCCAGAGGCAAAGCCTCTCCTTCAAATGGACCAACAGGAAGCCAATATTCCAAACATGATTGGACTTAACCCTAGATGGCCATAAGTCCTCAATTCAGATTTAACTGGGCCAATGGGCCATAACATAATTAATTGGTCTTGATCCTAAATTGGGCCAAAGACTATTTAATCCACCCCGGTTCAAGGGTACATCTCTTCACTCCTTTGATACTCATCGTTGTAATTCCTCAACGTCTTCAAAGAGGTGACGGGTCCCGATGACCACACATTGACACGGACTGTGGGGTCCTTAAACTCATGGACTATGAAGTCTTTAACCTTGACCGAGATGTCTTAAAACTAACAACGGATTGTGGGGTCCTTAAACTCATGGACTATGAGGTCCTTAACCTTGACCGAGATGTCTTAAAACTAACAACGGACTGTGGGGTCCTTAAACTCATGGACTATGAGGTCCTTAACCTTGACCGAGATGTCTTAAAACTAACAACGGACTGTGGGGTCCTTAAACTCATGGACTATGAGGTCCTTAACCTTGACCGAGATGTCTTAAAACTAGCAACGGACTGTGGGGTCCTTAAACTCATGGACTATGAGGTCCTTAACCTTGACCGAGATGTCTTAAAACTAACAACGGTCTGTGGGGTCCTTAAACCCATGGATTATGACGTCCTTAACCTTGACCGCAATGTCTTAAAACTAACATTGGACCGCAATGTACTTAAACTACCTATAGACCGCAATGTCCTTAAACTACCCATGGACCGCAATGTCCTTAAACTACCTACCGACCGTAACGTCACTAAACTAAACAACAGAGCCCCCCTTTTATTGCTCTCTTGTTGGATCTAAACGATCCTGTTAAGTTGATCTTAGTCTAAAAGCTAGACTAACGTATCCTTAACAAACGTTTAAGTCGATCTTAGTCTCAAATGAGGCTAACGTATCCTTAAACCCAAACCCAAATCTAAGATAATACGGATTTGGACTAGTCCACGTCCTACGGGCGACGACATAACTCAGTCTCCCTATACAATCCACGGGCAACAAAACACAAAACAGACACACACGACACGAAGTGAACATCTGGAGAAGGAGAAAGTGGTTACCGCGATGCGGTAGCGTAATTAACTGCAGGGGCTTGCGCCTGCAGGGAAGAGCGTCCCCACAATCAAAAACCCCTCAAGCGAGGGGGAATCTGACGAAGTCTGCTACATCGGACGCATCCGTTTAAACCTTCGATATACGGTGCCATAAATCAACTTGGCATCTTCGGAGAGGTGGATGGATAGCACCAATTAGCATCTGCCCCGAGCCTCAGGCGAGACGTCCCACGCGTCTCGGCCGCCGTTCGGAGGGGAACAGATTCTGGCACGCCCGATGGGACCTTTTCCTCTTTCCACTCCACACTTCGTGTGTCGTGATTCGCGAACCAATCGCGGTTCGCTAATGGTTTCCCTTGGGTTTCAAGATACTAAGACTTGGCGTCTTGCTTATTGCAGAAAGCAAAGAATCGATGGCTTCTACTTGTGCGAAATGCTCCAACTGCTCGGACTGCAATTGCAACCAGCGCTACGCCTCGCCAGGAGGTATAGCCTACGGACCCCAAGCTGCTTCGCTATTCACAATGCTCATGGAACAGGTCACTCTAGCCACCACAGGATTGTTTTTTGGGACCATGCTCCCGCCGACAAGCTTCACTGCTCCGGTGCTGACAAAGGAAGATCCTAAGAAGTCGGTCTTTGATCGTCTTACCCTTGCCACGGCCTCTCTCAACGGGTCGCCCAGCACCAGCGCCTCGGTCTTCTCTAGATTGGGCCAGAACCCCTGTGGACCCACAATGGGGCCTGCAATCCCAGAGAAGGCTGCTTCTAAGAAAGTGACCGGTCCTGCTCCTGAAGTCGTCAAGGCGGCTTCCCCTGCCAAAAAGTCGGTCTTTACAAGATTGACGGCTCCAGCTCCCGCTCCCGCTACCCAAAGGACATCGGTCTTTGACAGTCTAACACCAACAGCGGCCCCCCACCTACACAGGGGGCAAGACGAAGCCATCCTCACCGCTGAACCAACGCCGTCCGCTCGACACGCTCGACGTCGTCACTGGCGCCGAGTAAGGAAGGCTGGGGGTAACTCCCCCTCTGGGCTAACTCCACCAGCCCCAACGATGGAAGTTAATGCTGCCGTTACAACTGGGAACAGCTTCGAGATGCTAAATAAGGTGCGAAGGAATTCTCCTACTGTGGTGCTAAAGAGGTCTCCTCCTCCACTAAAAAAGGTTGCGGAAATAAAGCCAGAACAGCCCCGATCCCCTCAACGGCTGTCTTCCAAAATCTATAAGGTTTAGCGGCAGGCCCGAGACTCGATGATCGATCCAAACTTCTCCCGTCAGCACAAGAAGCTGAAAATCCAACAGGAAGCCAGTCACCAGGGTAAACCACGAAAGGCTGTCTGGGTGCCCACCTCAACGGCCCCCTCAACTTCCACTGCTCATAAAAGGAGGAAGCCAGAGAAGATTCCCCAGCCTGCAACGACAGCTAAAGGCCCTAAGCCCAGACGCCCTAAGTCTGGGGGCATGATGGTCCATACCGTATACATTGCGTCAGGAAAGGAAGACAGCCCTGCGTCTACAGGTCATAGACCGCTTACACGGTCGGTGACCAAAGTTCAGGAGCAACAGCAAAAGCTCCAGGAAATGATGAATGCTATGGCCGCACTTACCGGGCCAAAAGAAAACCCAGAAACGTCCTCGGACGAACGCCAGGAGGAAGAAACCGACGCCGAATTCCTTCGCCGAATATTGGAGAAGAAGGACAAAGAGGTTGTTGAACAAGCAGCCAACATACAGCGTATGGGCCTTCTCTTCCAAGATATGATAGGAATGATGATCCAACAGGACCCACCCGCTGAGGATCCCCCGATCGTCCTTGAAGACGACAGGGGCGAAACGTCAAATCCACCACCGGCCCTCTCAACGGCCAAGGAGGAGACAATCTCTAAGGCTGATTTGGTCGACTATATAGCCCAGCAAATACGGGTTCATCATGCGACTGAGGCAGCTGGTCAAGTCGTAAAAACGGGGCGGCCATATCCAAGCTGGTACGACCAAATCAAGTACCCGCCGGGTTACACAATTCCCAAGTTCCATGTTGACAAGGGGACCGACAATCCCCACCAACATGTCGCCCAGTTCATGGCCCTTTGCGGTAACACCGGCGGTGATGATAAACTGTTGCTTCGCCAGTTCGTGGGCAGCTTATCAGAAATAGCGTTCGAATGGTATTCGAAACTCCCGAACGATTCTATCAAGACGTTCGCTGAAATGGAGTTGCTATTCACTCAGCGATTCGCAAGCGCCAGCGAACGCACTCCAATAACGGCATTGATTAACGCCAGGGTAAAACCAGGCGAAACTTGGGTCCAGTATGCTATACGCTGGCGGAATTTGTGGTCGAAATGCGAGCAACGCATTGAGGAAGCGCCCGCGGTGGGCATGTTCGTGGGAACCCTAGACCCTCACGCAACTACCTCCTAGTTTATGATGTTCTTTAAGCCAACCACATTCCAGGATTTAATCGACAAGTTGGCTCAGATGGACCAGATGGGTCATAGACCACCTCCCCCGAAGCCAGAACCTCGGAATGACAAGGGTAAAGGAAAGGCCACCTTCGTCGCGAATGCCCAGCAGCAACCCAATGCCCCAAAGCTGGCGGATCAATTGGAAGAAAGACACCGGTATTATAATGAGAAGATGAAGCGTCCCTACTCGTTCCCACGGGACAAGATGAAACGGTTATTCGAGCTGGCAGTACGCAACAGACTTATAAACTTGCCAAATCCAAGACGACCGCCACAACCCACCGAGGTGAATAACCCCAACTATTGCCCTTACCATCAAACGGTAAGTCATCCGATTGAGGATTGCTTCGTCTTCAAAGGATGGATTGAAGATCAATACCTCCAGGGGAAGTTTGCACTGTCCGAAAAGTGGAAGGTGAACCCACCACAGCCGCATACTCCTAAGAAAGCAGATACACCGGGGCAACCCGTTCCTTTATTGAAGAAGCTCTATGGGAGGTCGTGCTGTCAACTAAAACCAAAAGAATGCTGAGGGACCTTCATGCATGCCTTGCGATTGAATGGAAGGACCCGCTTGAACCTCAAATTATCGAAGGGATGTTGAAGCCGCGCCCAACTATGAAGACTCGTGGTGATGGCCTAAATACTCACGCCCAACCATCAAAATCTTCGAAGAAAAAGAAGAAGAAATCCAAGAAGCCCGTGAAGCCTGGAGACAAGCGCACGAACTTGCAGAAGCAAATCGACGCGATGGAAGAGTACAATCAAAAGGCGTGAACTCCTGTCACGCTGCAAGAGTTCCTCAACCACATCTTTCAAGAGGAAGATGATGGAGATAGTTCGTCGGATGAATCCGAGGGATATGTGGCGAGTTGTAACGTAATCTCCCACTCGTTTACCGACGATGAAAAAACTCCTGGAACTAAGAAACTGGGGACAGAGCCTTAACCAGAGCGTATGTGGCCAACAGATGAAATGATCGACGCCTTTCTAAACGAGATTCGTCTAAAGAGTAAAGCGGATCAGGAGCGTGAGATGGCCGCATCGGAAGGAGCCAAATGCAGGCGACTGAACGAAAGAGTTGAACTACTCCCGCCAGATCGAAAGGCATCCGAGGCGGACAAGAAGATATTTAAGACGAGGAAAAGGTTTGCCAAAGCCATATCAATGGGAATGAAGCTACCACCCTCGGAAGAAAACACGCCCAATGGGGTGGAGAGGCACCCTAATTATTGCGCATATCATCGGAAAATTTCACACCCTACGGAGGAGTGCGACGCCTTTAGGATATGGTGGCAGGGATATGTTGCTCATCGACAACATTTTAAGCGCATGAAACGTAAGACTCGTCGGGAATGAAGAAGTACTGCCGACGGGCATAACAGAACTACTGGCAACTGTTACATGGTTAACGCTGGAGGGTCACAAGTTCTCACCTTTGGGAGCGACTCTGATGAAGAAATGGCTCTGGGCCCTCTCTTCAAAGAATCCGTTTTAGGGAAAGAGGAGGAACCGGAGGCCTGCGAAAACATTCAGCTGCGCAATCGCACGCTCCTGGAAAAGAATCTCGGGCCCGCAAATAGAAAAGATAAGGGAAAGGAAAAGGTCACTGAGGATATCTGTAACACCCGAGCCCAATAAAACTATGTATATTACTAGTTGAGGGTTATTTATTGCTCATTCCAATTTTCCTGATTTTCTGGTGTTTATTGCTAAATTTTACCCGGTTAAGTCATTTTAGCACATAACAATTTTTAACTCCGAAAATGAAATTTAAGATGTTCATGTTGGCCTACTCGTCGCCACTAGTCGCGTGGTAGCGTCCGCGCGTCGAGATTCCGTTCCGTTTGGCTAAACGGGCAAGTTTGGGCGACTACGCGCGCGTGCAAGTGTCCGACTTGGGGGCATGCATTTTAACCATTAAACACCTCTTTTCAAAATTTGGAACCCGCTTAAAATCCTATAATTTGAATTTGGAACATTTGGGCGCAACCCGGGCGCGATTTGGAAATGTTTCATTTCGCGCCAAAAAGGGCCCGTTTCAATTTAATATCTAAAACTATAATTTATACGTATATATTTTTCGTTAACAGTAAATCCCCTACTAAATCTCTAAATTCGATTTTCCTTTATCACCCTCAGCCAATCACGAGCTCACAGTTGAGCTCGTGGGCCCCGCTCCTGTTTCCTCATCTCTCTCTCTCTTCTCTCAATCTCTCTCAAATCTCTCTCTCTCTCTCTCTAATCCCTCTCTCTCTCTTCCTCCATATATCTATCGCAACCATGCAGCCGCCTCACCATTCCCTTCCTCGCGAGAAACCCTAACCCTAGCCTCATACTGGCGCAGCCACCATCGCCACCGCGACCTCGCCGTCGCCGCCGGCAACGCCTCCTCGACCGCCGCGCCTTCCTCCTCCCGTTTCCCGACGGTTCCAGCGCCTGCACCCATTCCCGATCTCGCCTCCAACCTGCAGAGCCTCGTCGTCGACGTCGCCTCCAGCCACCGACGACGCCGCGACTCCCTCTCCTCCTCCTCTTCACAACTTCGTCGTCGCCTTCCCTCTCCCCTCGCCAGACCACCGACCTGCAGTCGACCCTTCACCCAACGCCTGCACCTTCCCTGTTCGCCGGAGAAACGCCCCGGAGACCTCGTCGACACCACCTCCGACCACCTCCTTCTCTCCCTCGACCACCAGAGCCGACCACACTCCTCCCCACTCACCGCAGCACCCCTTCCAGCGACCCCGAGCCTTTCAGCCGTTCCAGCACCCTCGCCGCACCTCCTGTTCACCGCCGGTGGGTCCATCGCCGTCGGGCCCGTCATAATTACCCCTGTTCCTCCTCTGTAAGCATCACTTTACTTCCTTTGATGCGAAATCCCGTTGATCTTGTATGTTTATCGTATTGCTAACTTGTTGCCGTTAACTTTTGCCGGAATCCGACCGTGCCGTCTGACGAACCCGACGCTCCAGCGAAGTCCCCTGGTCCGTGTGATCCCGTTGACCTCTGTTGGGACTCGATCCGTGGCCCGTGCTTCCGTATCGTGGTTTCTACCGACACCGCATCCGTGTTTCGGTTTGCGGAACCGCCGAGGCAAGTATCCGAATACTTGCTTAACATGCTACAACTTAATCATCATGTTATAACTACACAACTAATATAACATCGATACCTTTTATAACTTAGAATTGCTAGCCACGATTATCCGTAACTTTAAATCAATGAAATCATTGCTCGTATTAACCGGTCTGTTATTAATTCATACTTAACTAATCAAACCAAGTAGATCATCCCCACTTCATTTGTTAAAATCACTCATGAGACAATTATTATGCTTAGTTCAAATTCATGTAACTCCATTACGTATATTATCGATATTGTTTCGCCTTGTGGCTTTTGCACCTCAAAGGTGCGTGAACCGGATTAATAAGAGAATACGAAACATCACTGTGTTTACCTAGATTAATATTGTTATTTACTGTTTCCTGCTACTGTTCATTGTTGATTGCATACCTGTTGCGAGCACATACCTGATTGCATTACATATTGACCGATCTTGATACACCTGACACATGTACTGATACACCGGACACGACACCATCGACTCTACCTGTTGAAGGTAACCTGACCTGTTACCTGATCTCATGCCTAATGCCGATAACCCTGATCTTTACTGCTGTCGATCCAGACAGACCTACCTTTACTTGACTTGTGTTGGCATAGCCCTTGACTACTGAATACCTGACCTGACATACATAGCTTGGGGGTATGGGGAAATCAAAGATGAACCTGACTTGTAACTCGACAGTTCACTACCGTTCGAGCGTATACATTCCTTTCTGTGCCTTACGGCATGTCTCGGCTGCCGCCGAGAATATTGTGGCCGTGATCCCGGGTATGTACGGGGTAATACCGAGTGTACACTTTCCTTTCTGTGCCTTACGGCATGTCTCGGTTTCAGCCGAGAATATTGTGGCCGTGGTCCCGGGTATGTACGGGATACTGATACTTTCCTTTCTGTGCCTTACGGCATGTCTCGGTTTCAGCCGAGAATATTGTGGCCGTGATCCCGGGTATGTACGGGATACTATTGAGTTACATCGACGATTTATCAATTGGTTTCAAAGACTATAGAGTAGAAAACCTGATAGGACAGTTTAGTCACCACTGCACCTTACCCTGCTTGTTATCTCTTATTACTGCTTTATTCATGTTCATGCTTGCATTGTTTATTACCATGTTTATGCTATATACTTGATATCTTGACGCGCTGACGTCTAGGTTTTGCATGGCCCAGATTCCGTGCCCTTGACGTCGACCGAGCAGGAGTACTTCAGCCAGCAGGCTGAACTGTGAGTTCTTGAGAGTTTAGTTTATTTATGTCATTTCATTTCCTGATGTGAGCCCGCATTATGGGACATACTGATTATGCATTGTATTGGATCATTAGCTTCCGCACTTATTGTTTATTGATTCTTGTTATTATGGATTTGGACATGTATTAGTTTAGTTTATTTTTTTACTGTTCTTGATATCTTTACAACCGTAATGCGACTGTGGATGGATACTTCCTACCCACAGGTAGCATGGTTGGCTATGTCACGTGCCCAAATCTTGCGTACTCTGGGAAGCGGGGCGTGACATGGTTTTATGGTATCAGAGACATAGGTTAATTGGGTTGATTCTTTGTAGTTGGGTATCGCACCCGATACACGAATCAGAATACCCGTGATTAGGAAACATGTCCTGCCACTTTGACCGTTTTACCATCCTTGAATCATTCTTCCGGATCATGTCGGCATGCAAACTTACTTTGCATTGTCAAACTTGAAAACCTAACTTCTTGTTATCTCTAGGACTTAGGCGACTTGGGTGGAGTTAAGTAATTGCGGCTATGATACCGCGGCATAGCTACAATGCAGCACTCTATTTAAGTATCTTGGAGTTCTAGTCTTGATTTATAAATTGAATCTATCATCATGCTAATGTTGTTTGTTTTGATTTCAGGACCATGGCAGATAAGAATTTCAAGACGTATCAGAGGCGTGTGGATGAAGCCGCCATGTTGGGAGTGATACACGGGATGTTGGAAAATCAGAAGAGGCAAACTGAGCTGATCCAGCAGCAAGCAGATTCATTTCAGGAGGGTTTACAGGCTATTCAGCAGTCTGTAAACACCGCTGTAGCGAAGCCAGTTGACCGAGTAGGGACCGTGGCAGATTTCAGACGGTTGGGTCCTACTACTTTCACTGGCTTGGAGGAGCCGTTGCCAGCCGAACAGTGGCTTGTGGACA
Organism: Agapanthus africanus; assembly: GCA_030015575.1. Taxonomy (NCBI): domain Eukaryota; kingdom Viridiplantae; phylum Streptophyta; class Magnoliopsida; order Asparagales; family Amaryllidaceae; genus Agapanthus; species Agapanthus africanus. The sequence goes on from CM057343.1 coordinate 529,949,561, forward strand.
CGGAGAATTTACTGATTGCGGCACAGATCCCAGAAGATAAAAGAGTTGATGTGGTGCGCATTCAGCTGGTAGATTACGCCCGCGAGTGGTGGCTCGTGGAGGAGACCCGCTTGTCCAAGCCAATCAGTTGGGCGGATTTCTCTAAAAGTTTTTTTGAAAAGTTCTTCCCGCGGAATGCACGGGAGGAAATGGAGGAGAGATTTATTGGGCTGAAACAAAATGGAGCAGCGGTGGATGTACACGCAGCGGAATGGACGAGACTCAGCCGTTTCGCTGGACCCTTAGTCGCCAAGGAGGCAGACAGGGCGCGAAGGTTCTTGCGCAGTTTGGATGTGGACATCCAGAGGCAGATTGTCTCCCTGGGTTTGACCACTTTCTCACAGGTTCTTACGGCAGCCAGAGAGCAGCAGAGTTTATCAGGATCGAAAGGGAACCTTCACCAGACAGCAGTTGCGGCCAGGAAGCCTACATTTGTACCTAACCGAGATCATGGGCGCAAGGGTATTCCAGTGGACCGTCGAGGTGTAGCGCCAATGAAGAAGCCTGTGGTCGTGGATCGAAGAAAGAGCATAAGTTGTAACTACTGCAATTTACCGGGCCACATGCAAAAGGATTGTCGAAGGAGACTGGGACTTTGTCTGGTTTGTGGAGCAGCCGATCACGCAGTGAGTGCTTGTCCGTCGAAGCTTCGCACGAGAGATGATATACAGAAGCCTCCGCAGAGACCGTTCCAAGGGCAGAAGCAGCTGACACAAGGATCCAACCAGGGTCGAGCTTTCATTTTGACAGCTGAGGAAGCCAAGGCATCAGGAGAAGCGGTTTCAGGTAATTTACTCGTTCATGGTTTTTCCCGCTTTGGCATTACTTAATTTCGGAGCATCCCATTGATTATGTCATCCAATTTATAACTACACACTCGATCACCTACACGACCCTGTCTAGTTTTTGGGACATACACACTGGAAATGGGAAAATCATAGCTAGTAAGGAATGTAGAGATTGTACTGTTGTTGTTTGTGGACGGGAGCTTTTTGCGGATTTCTTGGTGATTGATACGGGCAGTTATGAAGTAGTCTTGGGAATGGATTTTCTTGGCACCTTCCACGCACACATTGATTGTAGGGCAAGGAAAGTAATTTTCCAGATTCCCGGGCACCCTGAGTTTACTTTCATTGGAGAAAGCAATTCTGTCGGGCCAGTCGAGTTTAGGGCTAGGCCGACGAACAGCGTTCTTGCGGCTATGGTAGTGGAGAGTGATGAAGAGCCGGCAGTTGTCCGCGACCTTATGGATGTGTTTGAAGACATTTCGGGCTTACCACTGAAGCGAGATGTGGAGTTTGCGTGTGACCTTACCCCTGGTGCAACGCCAGTATCAAAATCTTATTATCCGATGGCACCGGTGGAATTGGAAGAAGTTAAGAAACGAGTGAGCGAATTACTCGAGAAGGGATGGATTCGAAGCAGCGACTCACCCTGGGAAGCTCCAGTTCTCTTAGTAAAGAAGAAGGATGGCACAAGACGGATGTGCATTGGCCTTCGAGACGTTGAAGCAGAGGTTGATAACCGCCCCGATCCTGACCGTACCGGATAATTCAGGAGGACTGGTGATTCATAGCGACGCATCTGGAAAAGGATTGGGATGTGCTTTGATGCAGAATGGGAAAGTCGTCGCCTACGCATCGAGACAGCTGAAGACTCATGAGAAGAACTATCCGACTCATGACTTAGAGATTGCAGCCGTGATCTTCGCCCTGAAGATTTGGAGACACTATCTTCTGGGCGAGAGAGTTGAAGTCTTTACAGATCACGAGAGTTGAATTATGTGTTCACCCAGAAGGAGTTGAACATGAGACGACGCAGATGGTTGGAGCCGGACTGCGAACCGATTTACTGATCCATGAAGACGGTTCGTTGAGATATGGTAGCCGTGTGTGTGCGCCAAAAGGAGATGTGCGTGAAGAGCTTAGGAAGGAGGCACACAGATCAGCTTACTCTGTACATCCAGGAGGGACAGAGATGTACCGAGATATTCGACAGCAATTCTGGTGGGAAGGTATGAAACGGGAAATTGCTCGCTTCGTGGCTAGGTGCTTGGTGTGACGGCAAGTCAAGGCTGAACACCAAAGGGTTGCTGGTTTGTTGCAACCACTTCCGATTCCTCAATGGAAGTGGGAACATATAACCATGGATTTCGTGACGGCTTTACCGCGGAGTCCAAAGGGCAACAATGCAGTATGGGTGATTGTCGATCGGTTGACCAAGGCAGCTCACTTTATTCCTTTTTGGGTTGGTCAATCGACAGAGACTTTGGCAGAGCGGTACATGCAGGAGATTGTCAGATTGCATGGAGTACCGGTAAGCATCGTGTCCGATCGGGACACACGGTTCTCATCGCACTTTTGGAGGAGTTTACAAGAAAGTTGGGGACTCGGGTGAAGTTTAGCACAGCTTATCATCCTCAGACTGATGGACAATCAGAGAGAACGATCCAGACCCTTGAAGATATGTTGAAGGGCTTGCATGTTAGACTTCAAAGGTTCTTGGGAAGATCATCTACACCTGGTGGAGTTTCCGTACAACAACAACTTCCAAGCAACTACTCAGATGGCCCCGTTTGAAGCGCTGTATGATCGTAAGTGTCGTTCACCTGTTGGTTGGGATGATGTCGGTGAACGAAGGAGATTAGGACCAGATTTGGTGGTACAGACAGTCGAGAAGGTGAATACAATCAGGAAGCATATGAAGGCAGCTCAAGACAGACGGAAGAGTTGGGCCGACACGTCAAGAAGACCTCTAGAGTTCGCCGTAGGTGATTTGGTATTCCCGAAGATATCACCGACTAGAGGGGTGATTCGCTTTGGAAGTCGGGGAAAGCTTAACCCCGATTCGTTGGACCCTTCGGGATATTGGAGCGTGTTGGAGAGGTATCGTACCGGTTGGCGTTACCACCGCCACTAGCAGGAGTTCACGATGTGTTTCATGTGTCTCAACTACGGAGGTATGTTCGTGATGAGACTCATGTCTTGGACCATTCGGAGTTGACCGTTCGGGAAGACCTGATTTTGAGGAGCGACAGTCGAAATCAAGGATCGAAGAGAAAGGGTTCTCAAGGACAAGGTTATCCCTCTTGTGCTAGTTTCTTGGGGTAATTGATCGCATGGGGAATCCACTTGGGAGCGAGAAGACGAGATCCGGCAGAAATTCCCTCAATCCTTTCCAGTAGTTAGTTATCTTGTATCCTTGGAATTTCGAGGACGAAATTCTTTTGTAGTTGGGTATGATGTAACACCCGAGCCTAATAAAACTATGTATATTACTAATTGAGGGTTATTTATTGCTCATTCCAATTTTCCTGATTTTCTGGTGTTTATTGCTAAATTTTACCCGGTTAAGTCATTTTAGCACATAACAATTTTTAACTCCGAAAATGAAATTTAAGATGTTCATGTTGGCCTACTCGTCGCCACTAGTCGCGTGGTAGCGTCCGCGCGTCGAGATTCCGTTCCGTTTGGCTAAACGGGCAAGTTTGGGCGACTACGCGCGCGTGCAAGTGTCCGACTTGGGGGCATGCATTTTAACCATTAAACACCTCTTTTCAAAATTTGGAACCCGCTTAAAATCCTATAATTTGAATTTGGAACATTTGGGCGCAACCCGGGCGCGATTTGGAAATGTTTCATTTCGCGCCAAAAAGGGCCCGTTTCAATTTAATATCTAAAACTATAATTTATACGTATATATTTTTCGTTAACAGTAAATCCCCTACTAAATCTCTAAATTCGATTTTCCTTTATCACCCTCAGCCAATCACGAGCTCACAGTTGAGCTCGTGGGCCTCGCTCCTGTTTCCTCATCTCTCTCTCTCTCTTCTTTCAATCTCTCTCAAATCTCTCTCTCTCTCTCTAATCCCTCTCTCTCTCTTCCTCCATATATCTATCGCAACCATGCAGCCGCCTCACCATTCCCTTCCTCGCGAGAAACCCTAACCCTAGCCTCATACTCGCACAGCCACCATCGCCACCGCGACCTCGCCGTCGCCGCCGGCAACGCCTCCTCGACCGCCGCGCCTTCCTCCTCCCGTTTCCCGACGGTTCCAGCGCCTGTACCCATTCCCGATCTCGCCTCCAACCTGCAGAGCCTCGTCGTCGACGTCGCCTCCAGCCACCGACGACGCCGCGACTCCCTCTCCTCCTCCTCTTCGCAACTTCGTCGTCGCCTTCCCTCTCCCCTCGCCAGACCACCGACCTGCAGTCGACCCTTCACCCAACGCCTGCACCTTCCCTGTTCGCCGGAGAAACGCCCCGGAGACCTCGTCGACACCACCTCCGACCACCTCCTTCTCTCCCTAGACCACCAGAGCCGACCACACTCCTCCCCACTCACCGCAGCACCCCTTCCAGCGACCCCGAGCCTTTCAGCCGTTCCAGCACCCTCGCCGCACCTCCTGTTCACCGCCGGTGGGTCCATCGCCGTCGGGCCCGTCATAATTACCCCTGTTCCTCCTCTGTAAGCATCACTTTACTTCCTTTGATGCGAAATCCCGTTGATCTTGTATGTTTATCGTATTGCTAACTTGTTGCCGTTAACTTTTGCCGGAATCCGACCGTGCCGTCTGACGAACCCGACGCTCCAGCGAAGTCCCCTGGTCCGTGTGATCCCGTTGACCTCTGTTGGGACTCGATCCGTGGCCCGTGCTTCCGTATCGTGGTTTCTACCGACACCGCATCCGTGTTTCGGTTTGCGGAACCGCCGAGGCAAGTATCCGAATACTTTCTTAACATGCTACAACTTAATCATCATGTTATAACTACACAACTAATATAACATCGATACCTTTTATAACTTAGAATTGCTAGCCACGATTATCCGTAACTTTAAATCAATGAAATCATTGCTCGTATTAACCGGTCTGTTATTAATTCATACTTAACTAATCAAACCAAGTAGATCATCCCCACTTCATTTGTTAAAATCACTCATGAGACAATTATTATGCTTAGTTCAAATTCATGTAACTCCATTACGTATATTATCGATATTGTTTCGCCTTGTGGCTTTTGCACCTCAAAGGTGCGTGAACCGGATTAATAAGAGAATACGAAACATCACTGTGTTTACCTAGATTAATATTGTTATTTACTGTTTCCTGCTACTGTTCATTGTTGATTGCATACCTGTTGCGAGCACATACCTGATTGCATTACATATTGACCGATCTTGATACACCTGACACATGTACTGATACACCGGACACGACACCATCGACTCTACCTGTTGAAGGTAACCTGACCTGTTACCTGATCTCATGCCTAATGCCGATAACCCTGATCTTTACTGCTGTCGATCCAGACATACCTACCTTTACTTGACTTGTGTTGGCATAGCCCTTGACTACTGAATACCTGACCTGACATACATAGCTTGGGGGTATGGGGAAATCAAAGATGAACCTGACTTGTAACTCGACAGTTCACTACCGTTCGAGCGTACACATTCCTTTCTGTGCCTTACGGCATGTCTCGGCTGCCGCCGAGAATATTGTGGCCGTGATCCCGGGTATATACGGGGTAATACCGAGTGTACACTTTCCTTTCTGTGCCTTACGGCATGTCTCGGTTTCAGCCGAGAATATTGTGGCCGTGGTCCCGGGTATGTACGGGATACTGATACTTTCCTTTCTGTGCCTTACGGCATGTCTCGGTTTCAGCCGAGAATATTGTGGCCGTGATCCCGGGTATGTACGGGATACTATTGAGTTACATCGACGATTTATCAATTGGTTTCAAAGACTATAGAGTAGAAAACCTGATAGGACAGTTTAGTCACCACTGCACCTTACCCTGCTTGTTATCTCTTATTACTGCTTTATTCATGTTCATGCTTGCATTGTTTATTACCATGTTTATGCTATATACTTGATATCTTGACGCGCTGACGTCTGGGTTTTGCATGGCCCAGATTCCGTGCCCTTGACGTCGACCGAGCAGGAGTACTTCAGCCAGCAGGCTGAACTGTGAGTTCTTGAGAGTTTAGTTTATTTATGTCATTTCATTTCCTGATGTGAGCCCGCATTATGGGACATACTGATTATGCATTGTATTGGATCATTAGCTTCCGCACTTATTGTTTATTGATTCTTGTTATTATGGATTTGGACATGTATTAGTTTAGTTTATTTTTTTACTGTTCTTGATATCTTTACAACCGTAATGCGACTGTGGATGGATACTTCCTACCCACAGGTAGCATGGTTGGCTATGTCACGTGCCCAAATCTTGCGTACTCTGGGAAGCGGGGCGTGACAATATCACTTTAGATGACCAAGTCAAAAAAGAGCTGACTACCAAGGACCCTCTCAGGAAGGGTAAGGTGGACTACAACATCCTAGCGCACCTAAGGAAGCTACCTTCTCAACTCAGCATTCTTGATGCCCTCCTATTATCAAAAGAAGCGCGAGATTCACTAATTAAGGCGTTACAAGTGTAAGTCTACGCTAGCGCCCTGGCCGTCTACAGACGCCAAATGCGGAACAAAAACTTTTTATCTGGCGCTATCGTATACTTTAACCCGGATCTGCCATTATTGCTAAACTAACATACTGTAAAGAGTGTAGAAAGGTTATATCGAACGATCCGAGTCCTTCATTCTTTAACCATCATCCCACGCTCCGTTGCGGCTGCTCCGATCTCGTCGATCTCCGATCTCCTCGTCCAGGTGGCACCACGTCGACGATTCTTTAAACGGGCTCCCGCCTCTGACTCGAGGCAACTCGGTCGTCAAGTTTGCTAAAAGAGACGACCAAGAATGATGTAGAGAATGAGTAGATGACTTTGTCTCACTTCGTCCAAAGCCGTGGACGATCGGTTAATGAAGTTGCCGATGGAAATGAAATGGAACAAGAAATGAACTATGAAATTTCCATGCATCCAAAACTTTAGTCTTATATCAAAAATGAAATCAACCAAGTGAATGAGAGAGAGGGGAGGGGCCGGCCATATAAAGAGAAGGAGGAGGGTGAGTGTAAGAGCAAAGAAGGAAGGTGATAATAAACCTAAAACTTATCATAACCATTCATGAAAGCATGAGTCACAAAGAGCAATTAATGCAAACCAATGAACATAATACAACTCTCCCTTGCATTAAATGAATCATTAATGGCACTAATGAGTCACTTAACACCTCACCACTTCTAGAACCTTCTAGAAGAATCCACACTCATCTCAAAAAAAGACAAATCCGTCTTTAACCGAATGTTAAAAGACGGCTGATAGAAAACTGGAAACTAGCAACTTCCTAAAGTGATCCTGGAACGACTTTCAGGATAACCCCGTAACTGTATAAATATACCCGCATTTGTATTACGACCGAATACAAATGCAACTGAGACAAAGATATTATATCTACTCAATACAATACTCGGATCCGGCTTAAACCAAAACCGACCAGTATCATCTGCCCGAAAAATAACACGTGCGTAAACGCACGTGCATTTTCCGAACCCTGCCATAAAACCATACGGCCTCTACAACGTTTCGCCCGAACTTGGGAAACTGTCTGTGGGGGACTCTAATGACTCGTCAGTACCCTGGCAGTGGGTTTAACCACAAACCGTCAGCGGCACTAGCTATGCGTAACGGCTGCCCATGGACTGACCTCAAGGGAGGCTGATGAGCGAACTCATCCAGAAACCCTACTGAGCCTAACAGTGACAATGTATATACAGTCCGGTCCGTTCGTCTATGAGGATCACATATCTGCCTAGGGGGCTAGTAACGTCAGACCCCCAATAGCAGTATAAGTCGTGTCGGAGTGAAGCCCAATAACACCCTGAGATACTACTGGAGTACCTACCAGTAAATCTCCTGCCATGGCCATGGACTTTGTGTAATGGCTCTCCTAGACACAGCACGACCTCGCCCCCAATACCGGGAGAGACTAATCCCCTGCCGATCCGCTCACGTGCCTCCATATGGCTCGGGAATGTACCCAAAAACTACCTGTTTGCACGACTCCTTTGAGCTGTGGTAGGGTAGAAATCAAAGCACAGTGGGAACTCATACGAGACAAATGACGACCTCAAGTCGATGAACTAACCTGTACACATGTCACCAGGGAACTGCTATCTGACGATATGTATAATACCAACTAGCAGGTTCCCGGCGAGTCCTGTCCGGTGTACTCATAACCCAATGAGCACCTGTATACATCTTAGATGATCCAACTGACACCAGTGGCTTGTGAGACCGGCCACCGCCCCTCGTCGGGGTCTCGACTGTACACACTAGTCTACTCCGTAGTATCGATGCCCTGTCTCGAAACTCCCACGACTAGGGACTACAATTAAGGATATGCGTATAAACCACCCAACTCTCACGTATATGATCGCTATCATACAGTTGGTGGTAAAGCAAGATCCTAAGGGCTCTATCAAAGTGTAACATGTAATCAGTCACCTGAACATGTACACGACTGATAAAGGCAAACCAGATAGCATACTATCATCTTGAGTAAGACTGTCCTACCGGTATAGGTCCTCCGCAATCATTGCAATCACGTACCTGCGATCCAATAATTGACTATGAGGGCACTATCTCCAACAATCTCCCACTTGCACTCAAGGCTAATTATTGCGATGTCAACTACTCACAGCCCGTGTGAAACCGAACATCCAACTCCTCTAATAATCAGTTTCATAAAGCCCGTTTGTAAAACTATTGTGTTCGAGAAATAGCCTCAGTGAGTGGATCCGCCTAAATGTTTCTTTCTATATCTCTCTAAATCTCAAGTTCGCGGAGAAAGCCATCTCCCGAATTGAGTAATACCTGTCTTAGAATATGTCTGGATATCTGATGGGACCTTGTTCATAAATGAACTCCAAATCCAAACTTCTTAGACTGTATCGATCACTGAACCTAATCAGTATCCGGCACCATGCCACCCACAGTATCCTCTTGAACCACCTGTCCATAATACTGTCCCTCATCAGAGGGAAAAACTATAACTCTGACAATCACTTTGTCAACCATGTCACCTTTGAAGCCTGGAATGATAATCGTCTCCCGAAGGAGGCTGCCGTCATCAAATCCGTAGAACATGTACTTATGTTCTAAAACTGCTTCCTTATGTTTCTCCAGGATTGGATTAATACAAACTTATTGTATCTAGTGCAAAAACAACATTTGGTGCGGTACTTGACATCTCATGATTGACTCAGTTGCCTAAGCAAGTGATCTGTCAATCATGCACATCCCTCTCCCCTTTAGTCTATACGACACCTTTAGAGAGGGTGACTCCATCACCTGCAGGTACATCACCATGCTAGGAGTCAACTATTCTAAAAACCATTAGAATATCTGTCAAAGTACCCACATCGGGAAACTACCCAAATCCAGATATAAAACCATAGATCTAGAAACCAGAAGTCAAGTATTATATCTATATCCTGTCTGGAGAAACAACTGTGTGACGACCACAGTACAACCGATCGTAGTATAGGAATTTTACTTCCTACTCTGTGTATGTCATCCAAATACCATGACATCACACCCTACTACCTTCTTAACAGATCCATCCCCTATTCTGATGAAGTCAAACCTATGACTGTCACATCAAAATTAGATGATCTATCTCCGCTATAACTGCTCAAGTCTATAAATAGACATAAGCTACTTACCCACTATGCTTCTGCTGCTCCCATTGACTACGACAACCCTCCTACCGGGTCTCATAACCTGGAACAACAGTAGTGTCAAGTCTGGGTAGATAAGAACCTCCCTGTCACTATCCTTGAGGCTACCGAAGTACCTCTCGGGTGTCTGAGGTTACCCACCATATCTGTGGAGTGGCTAATGGAATGTCAAACCTGATTGAATATATAGGTCCTATTAAATTTTCCGTAATCGTTCGCGGTTCTGGAATCACTTCCAGTTCTACCATACTCCCACTACTGTTTTCTGAAAAAGATCCATTTTACTAAAACTGTGGCGAGTCAAGAACAATATCACTATTGATCTTCCAAATGGTAGAATATCAACCCTCGTCATAGCCAGGGTCAACCCACAAACAACCATTACAGAAACGTGCCCTGAGTTATACAGAGTCTGGTTTTAAGCATAAGCTGGACAACTCCCCGTACCTTAACATCTTTTAAGGTACGAACTATTTTATATCCAATATAGAAATTTTGGCACTTATTTAATTGGAACTATATTCAAATCATGCAGCTGTCTCCAGTGCATATCAACTTAATGGAAAGAGGCTAATCAGTATTACTCATCTTAAGAATCCATCCAATTATGAGTAACCTGAAAGAGAAACACGTTTCTCAAAACCATCACTATCATCTGAATACCAATCACAAGAATCTACATCTTCGATCTCTTTGAAGAATCCCAATACTTGTGATACCTGGTTCTCTGCTTTATTCTCATACCCACAACTTCTCAAAACTTAGACCTTGTATTTCTACGAAACACTTGTCTAAAAACTAGAGAAGTCATAAGTAAACAGAACACAGTACGAGGACCTACCCCTTTGTCCTGATGGACACTTGGACAACATACAATACTCTGTATAAGTCCGCTGAGTTAAACAACTCAAAATCTGTGCGTCGTAGGTTGAAAACTGTACCATGACGATTTCCTCAAATATCACCAATTACAACGAATTCCGATATAATGAGGATAATCACCTAATTCCCAATAACTTACTCCCACTCATCATCTGTAAAACCATACAGATATGAGAATGAAACCTGGTAAATACATACCCTTGGAGTAAGTTTCTAATTGGGAAAACAGTTTTCCTTTAACAATGCACTGAAACATGAAAATGTTTCGTAGGGGTATCCTGGTATTCATAGTAATGCCTCTTCCATAATCCAATTCATGACTTCAACCGTATATTTTATTGCCATCTCTCCAAATCCCTTTATTTGTCTTTAGCCATTACCTTCTGTACACCATTGTTAGGCTAAATAGTTTTCTTCCTTCCCTACCGTTCGGCACCAGCCTATGGTTTGGAAGAAGACTATCCAGTAAGCATAATAGGTGTACCCTCCTGAACCAAGGAGTACTCGCATCTTGAGAGAAGGTGATGATAAAAGACAACTGAATAATACCTTATTCCTTTAAAGGTGAAATAGGAGTGGTGATGAAGTACGCGGTTTTGGTCGTGAATGATATCAGTCGCAATTTACCTTGCCCTCTTTCTAATCCCTTTATTTTGTCTTTACATATTACCTTCTGCACACCCTACTTAGGCTAATTGGTTTTCTTCATTCCCTACCTTTCGGCACCTGCCTATGGTTTGGAATAAGACTATCCAATAAGCGTAATAGGTGTACTCTCCTAAACCAAGGAGCCCTCGCAACCTGAGAGAAGGTGATAATAAAAGACAACTGAATAAACCAATTCTATTTCTCCTGAGCCTGGATCCATCCTCGAAGAAGTCCCTTCGAGTTCGTAAATAACCATACGATGGATCTATCCAATGGAAGTGGATATCCGTAGTAATACGGGTGTTCTGAGAAATTCAAAGGGTAAAAGAAGGAGTGGCAATGACTTATGCAACATAGACAATCCAAAGCCAGTATTTTAAGAAGGTTCGGTCAACTTGGTCACTGAGTCATAGTCTAGGGTCGGTCAAAGGTCGCTGCCAAAGAGAGAGAGAGAAAAGAAACACTCTGCGTGCACTCTAACCTAGATCAGAATGGTCATCACTTTATCTAATCCGGAAACCTCCCACTGTCCTGTCAAATTCTCTTCCAAACCTAAAGAAGAATCAATCGGGATCACCCGAAGAGTAAACCAACTCATCAGTGGGAATCGGGATCCGACTCTCATCGCATGATAACGTGATGGAATGCATCCACGTTACTCATACTCCAGAAGGTATACGCATACTTGGCAAGTTTCAGTTTCTTTAGAAACTCCCGATAAGATTTTTGCCCCATGCTCTTATAACCTTGACGTTAGGTCAAAATGTCATAAGTCACATGCCAAGTTCTACCCGTCACTATCTTGTTAATTTGAACCCACCCGTACATGCCCTTGGCGTTAGGTCAAAATGGCAGAACGGCTGTCCCAAACCAACTCATCTTTCTATGGAACAATTGAATACCCAGCAGCTACCAAACACTATGCCTTGACGTTAGGTCAAAATACATAGCTTGAATACTGCTGAATACCCAAAAGAAGTGACGGAGGGCTACGGCTGGTTTTTGGCGAAAAACCTTTAACGTAGTGAACTTGATATCGCTGAAGGAACCTGATAGCTTTTTAAAATATAGTGACGAAAACCTTTGCTAAAGAGGTCACTCCCGGTGAAAGGATCTCGGCTCTTTCCTCGTAGAAAGAGGTGCAGGATATTCCACTGAATACCGCGGTGCAAAGCAACTTGTAATCGACTATAGTGAACTTATTACCCTGACGCAAACTTCTGCCCAAGGGGTCAGTCCCGGTGAAGGGATATCGGTCCTTGCCCCGTCGAATGAGGTGCAGGATATTCCACTGAATACCGCTATGCAAAACAAAAGGAAACGTCTTTGCAATAACACTTTTTAAATTTGTTCCAACAACTGTAAACAGGTTTGTTTTTCTTTGCATTGATCAGAATCAACGCAGTCCCATCAAACAATCACACCAGAAAAGAACGAAAATAAAATGTACGTATATGCCATCCGCATTCGTCACTGGGTCCCGTCATCACCCGTTAGGTTACTTAACTAACGACAGAGCGGGGACTGGACTAGCGCGGGTGTAAAACATATACAACATCTAATAGTATATAGACCAATATACAATAATCGCTCCAGGCGTGATAATATGCAACATTACAGAAAAATAATAAGCATCACAGAACAATACAGATAATCTGGGATCCCCGGGTTTCACAGAGCCGCTGCTGAAACCCGACGTTCCCCTATCGTGTGGATAGCCTGTGCAATGAAACCTAGACCCCTATGGGTGCGGCAAGTTACCCGCCAAAACCTGAAGCGAGGCAGCCCCTTACAGCATAGTGAATGGACCACCCTGCACTTCACAGAATCCGGTAATCTTGGGTACCCCTCCTTGGGTCAACCTGTACCCCCTACGAGTGCGGCGAATAGTCTGCCGATTCTAGAGTGAGGCCCCTCTGCCTCTCAAAGCCATGAGATGCGGACCCGTTGCCCCTCAGAACCTGGCTATCCGTGCACTCCGTCGCGGGGTACAGTAATGAAAAATAGTACAACAGGTACATCGACCGCAACCTGGTCGTGCCCCAAAAGAATATTATACAACAGGCAGTGACGACAGTCCACATGTTGGACGCTCGCCCCGCAATATCAAATGTACAAATAAATCCAAACTGCACTATCATTGCACACTGCTATCCATCACGACAAATCCGCAACAACACAGCACAACACAGAACATCAACGCGAATGTCACGTTCGCAAACCCGTCTAAAAGAACTATAGCAATCAGACGCGGTTTACCGATCAAATGACATTCCCGGTCGGAGATATAATGTAAGCACTGTAAACTAACATGTTTAAATTTCGATCGACTAAATATCACAAAGTGGGCCCCACGAACATCTGGTGAACAGTAACAAAATCTGGGCCCAAAAGATATGTACCAAAAACCCCAAATTCCAACAGAGAAGACACCGACCAAATTTGGTGCACTGATCCCATAGAATGGCCGCGGATGCGCGGCCAAACCATGGGTTTGGCCGCGATTCCGCGGCGGTTTGGTGGAATCACGTGACCAAATTTGGTCGGTGTGCTTCTGTAACCCTGCACAACTTTCTGTGATATGTGGAATAATTTTAGGAAGCCATTTAAAATCGACAGAAACTGTGAAATTGTAAAAATGCGGTTTTTGATTTTCGGTTCGATCGATGTTTTAAACGCGTTAGCACAAGTTAGTATAGCAAAATGGTGAGGCTCTGATACCACTGTAAGTCTACGCTAGCGTCCCGGCAGTCTACAGACGCCAAATGCGGAACAAAAACTTTTTATCTGGCGCTATCGTATACTTTAACCCGGATCTGCCATTATTGCTAAACTAACATACTGTAAAGAGTGTAGAAAGGTTATACCGAACGATCCGAGTCCTTCGTTCTTTAACCATCATCCCACGCTCCGTTGCGGCTGCTTCGATCTCGTCGATCTCCGATCTCCTCGTCCAGGTGGCACCACGTCGACGATTCTTTAAACGGGCTCCCGCCTCTGACTCGAGGCAACTCGGTCGTCAAGTTTGCTAAAAGAGACGACCAAGAATGATGTAGAGAATGAGTAGATGACTTTGTCTCACTTCGTCCAAAGCCGTGGACGATCGGTTAATGAAGTTGCCGATGGAAATGAAATGGAACAAGAAATGAACTATGAAATTTCCATGCATCCAAAACTTTAGTCTTATATCAAAAATGAAATCAACCAAGTGAATGAGAGAGAGGGGAGGGGCCGGCCATATAAAGAGAAGGAGGAGGGTGAGTGTAGGAGCAAAGAAGGAAGGTGATAATAAACCTAAAACTTATCATAACCATTCATGAAAGCATGAGTCACAAAGAGCAATTAATGCAAACCAATGAACATAATACAACTCTCCCTTGCATTAAATGAATCATTAATGGCACTAATGAGTCACTTAACACCTCACCACTTCTAGAACCTTCTGGAAGAATCCACACTCATCTCAAGAAAAGACAAATCCGTCTTTAACCGAATGTTAAAAGACGGCTGATAGAAAACTGGAAACTGGCAACTTCCAAAAGTGATCCTGAAACGACTTTCAGGATAACCCCGTAACTGTATAAATATACCCGCATTTGTATTACGACCGAATACAAATGCAACTGAGACAAAGATATTATATCTACTCAATACAATACTCGGATCCGGCTTAAACCAAAACCGACCAGTATCATCTGCCCGAAAAATAACACGTGCGTAAACGCACGTGCATTTTCCGAACCCTGCCATAAAACCATACGGCCTCTACAACGTTTCGCCCGAACTTGGGAAACTGTCTGTGGGGGACTCTAATGACTCGTCAGTACCCTGGCAGTGGGTTTAACCACAAACCGTCAGCGGCACTAGCTATGCGTAATGGCTGCCCATGGACTGACCTCAAGGAAGGCTGATGAGCGAACTCATCCAGAAACCCTACTGAGCCTAACAGTGACAATGTATATACAGTCCGGTCTGTTCGTCTATGAGTATCGCATATCTGCCTAGGGGGCTAGTAATGTCAGACCCCCAATAGCAGTATAAGTCGTATCGGAGTGAAGCCCAATAACACCCTGAGATACTACTGGAGCACCCACCAGTAAATCTCCTGCCATGGCCATGGACTTTGTGTAATGGCTCTCCTAGACACAGCACGACCTCGCCCCCAATACCGGGAGAGATGAATCCAGCGCCGATCCGCTCACGTGCCTCCATATGGCTCGGGAATGTACCCAAAAACTACCTGTTTGCACGACTCCTTTGAGCCGTGGTAGGGTAGAAATCAAAGCACAGTGGGAACTCACACGAGACAAATGACGACCTCAAGTCGATGAACTAACCTGTACACATGTCACCAGGGAACTGCTATCTGACGATATGTATAATACCAACTAGCAGGTTCCCGGCGAGTCCTGTCCGGTGTACTCATAACCCAATGAGCACCTGTATACATCTTAGGTGATCCAACTGACACTAGTGGCTTGTGAGACCGGCCACCGCCCCTCATCGGGGTCTCGATTGTACACACTAGTCTACTCCGGAGTATCGATGCCCTGTCTCGAAACTACCACGACTAGGGACTACAATTAAGGATATGCGTATAAACCACCCAACTCTCACGTATATGATCGCCATCATACAGTTGGTGGTAAAGCAAGATCCTAAGGGCTCTATCAAAGTGTAACATGTAATCAGTCACCTGAACATGTACACGACTGATAAAGGCAAACCAGATAGCATACTATCATCTTGAGTAAGACTGTCCTACCGGTATAGGTCCTCCGCAATCATTGCAATCACGTACCTGCGATCCAATAATTGACTATGAGGGCACTATCTCTAACAACAAGAACCTGAGCAATTCCAAGCCTTCCTCGCCACGGAAAGGATGAAGGTTGAACAGGAGGAAGTGCATACGGCCGACATCACTTTCGGTGACGAAGACCTCCTTGTCGGGACGTGCGACCACAACCGTCCCCTATATGTCTCTGGATACTGCCATGATATCAAGATAGGCAAGATCCTGATGGATAATGGATCCTCCGTCAATCTCCTTAACGTTCGGGTGTTAAAGGAAATCTACATGAGTGTGCAACACCTCGCTCGTGACAAAATTACCATCTCCGGTTTCGATTCACCATCGTCACGGACTCTCGGATCCGTGATAATAACATTATGCTTTGGACTACTCGTCACAGACATCAAATTCCATGTCATTGACGCCAAGACTTGCTACAACGCCTTGCTCGGTCATCCTTGGTTACACGAGTACAACATCATCCCTTCTACACAACATCAATGTACGAAGTACTTTAAGGATGGTTTCGAGTATACCGTAACAGGTGAGCTGAACCCATTTTCCGTGAACGAAGTCCGCAAATACGAAGATGCGAAGTACTTTTTGCCAGATTTCGAGGATACAGAAAGGTGTCGCAAGCCAGAGAACAAAGCCGCCGCCACCATCCCTGTTTTCGGGAGCGATACCGAAGAAGAAGAAGAGATAGTTTATGCTAGGCCGTCTCAACGCAACAACCCGGGGACGTCCGCCCCCATGTTGATCTTCGGAAGTGACTTGGAAGATGAGGTTAATGCCGTGTTCTCCAATCGGCCGTCAATACAAGCATCCCCTAGTGATGATCAGAGTTTGCAAATCACCATGGTGCCGCGAGAACACTACAAGGATCTCGACACACTTCAAGCTTACAATGTGCAGGACCTGCAGACGTTTTACGTCCCTCCCAGGCAAAGGGGTGAGAAGGTAATCCTATTCTACCGATCCTCAGAGACGAAAGTAGAGAAAGAGATCTGGCATGGCGCGGATGCTACACTCGACAGGCTCCAACCCATCCGTTCGCCCAGATATTACACAAATGGACTAAAGAGGCTATTGAAGCGCCAAGGAGTACCTTTAAAACAGACTGTTCGACAAGCTCGGTTCTACAACAGGATTTGGGATGTCCCTGGGACTCAACGCAAATTGCCCAACGGGAAAATGGAAACACTTGGGCTAGGATACGTGAGAGCCGAAAAACGGGAACGGGCCCACAGTAGCTACGCCATATATACCTTTGATGAAGAAGAGGACGCCCTGTCAGGAAATGCCAACCCCTCATCAAAACTAGATCCCGCGATTGAAGTCCCGAGTCCGTCGTTTGAAGAACGAATGGACAAGCTTATCAGGAAAGCGGGTCAAAAAGCCCGGGAAGACCACAACCGTGAGTTGGCCATCTACGAGAAGGCCAGGATGCAACGTCTGTTTCAACAGGCTGCAAAAGACAAAGATGCTCCTCCCTGTCAACCCGTTGTACGAAAGGCCCGACGCAGAGGCAGAAATAAATCAGGAAGCGGAAAGAAAAGCCGACAACAACGACGTAGGATTAGAGAGTTACGTGATCGGGTATTGCGCGGCTCAGATTTGTCCCTCATGAAGAAGATGAGTCGAGCGTACTCCTACCCCTGAGACAAGACGGAGAGGTTACTCGAGCTCGCTATAAAACATCAAATGATCGCGCTTCCAGAGTCTAAGCACCCTGAGCAAGCTAACAAGGCTTCTCATCTGAGCTATTGCTCTTATCACCGAGCCATAGGATACCCTATCGAAGACTGCTTCACCTTCAAGAACTGGGTATAGGACCAGTACCAACAGGGCAGATTTGCTTTATCCAACGGCTGGAGGGTAACGCCGCCACAAAAGCATGAACCCAAAGCCGCAAGAGCAGAACCGGATCCACCTCAGTCTTGGAAGCGGATTCGCACCTGTTACATGATTACGATATTAAAAGAAGAGCCCAAGAACATGGATGACCTTCCCTGGTGCTTTGAGAACACAATGATGAGGTGATCTCAGAATTTCCGCCAGCTCCGAAAGAACTGGAAGATGGCATACATACTACTGCAGATAACCTCAAGAAGATTGAGTTGGGATCGGCAGATGATCCGCGACCGACATTCGTCAGCGAGCTGCTATCTGAAGAAAGGGTGGCTGCGTTAAAAAACGTGCTTCTACAGCATAAAGACTGCTTTGCGTGGAACTATTCCGAGATGCCAGGATTAGATCCGGAGATTGCCGTGCATAAATTAGCAATATCCCCGGATATCAAGCCAGTCAAGCAGGCGCCGAGAAGGATGCGGCTCGAGCTTGAGATGAGCATCAACGCCGAAGTCAAGAAGCTGATCGATTCTGGATTTATCCAAGAAGTCCAATATCCCGACTGGATCGCCAACATCGTCCCGGTAATGAAGAAAAATGGGACGGTACGCATATGCGTGGATTTCAGGGATCTCAATAAAGCCTGCCCGAAGGACGATTTCCCAGTACCGGTAACCGAGCTAATGATAGATAACACGTCCACTCACGAGGTTTTCTCTTTTATGGACGGTTCATCAGGGTACAATCAGATAAAGATGCATCCCGAAGACCAGAAGCACACCGCTTTCCGGACCCCTTTGGGTATGTTCTGCTACAAGATTATGCCCTTTGGTCTAAAGAATGCCGACGTTACCTATCAAAGGGCTATGACAAAGATCTTCGACGATCTCATACATGACATCGTCGAGTGCTATATCGATGACCTCGTAGTGAAGAGCATGTCATACGAAGAGGATTTAAAGCATCTGGAGACCGTATTTCAACGCCTTCGGCAATATAATTTGAAGATGAATCCCCTCAAATGCGCGTTCGGAGTCTCCTCGGGTAAATTCCTGGGATTCATCATCCGACACCGAGGTATCGAAGTAGATCCATCTAAGATCAAGGCGATCATGGAAATGCCTCCGCCAAGAACCCTCAAACAGTTGCGGTCTCTCCAAGGGAAGCTCGCATACATCCGACGATTTATCGCCAATCTTTCAGGCAAGTGCCGTCCTTACAGCCACCTGATGAAGAAGGGAACTCCATTCGTTTGGGATCACAAATGCCAAGGTGCACTAGACGAGATCAAGCAGTACCTACAGAACCCTCCGGTGTTGGCTACGCCGGTCAAGGGAAAACCCCTCATTCTTTATACAGCAGCCCTCGAAGGTTCCTTAGGCGCATTATGGGCACAAAAGAACGATCAAGGAAAAGAGAGAGCACTCTACTACATAAGTCGAGTTCTGCTGGGGGCAGAAAGCAACTACTCTCCCATTGAAAAACACTGCTTGGCGTTGATCTTCGCGATAACAAAGCTCAGGCACTATGCGTTGGCGCACGAAGTCCGTCTCATCTCGAAGGTGGACCCTCTTAAATATTTGATGTCAAAGGCTATATTGACGGGTCGACTCGCTAAATGGGCTCTACTCCTGATGGAGTTCTCGATAACGTATCGACCTCTCAAGGCAGTGAAAGGCCAGGCCATTGCTGACTTCCTTGCTGTCACTCCCCGCTTCTCAGAGTACGCTAGATTGGGCACGTGACATAGCCAACCATGCTACCTGTGGGTAGGAAGTATCGATCCACAGTCACATTACGGCTGTAGAGATATCAAGAACAAGATGAAATTTTCTAAAACATGTTCATAAACCAGAATAACAGGAGTCAATAATAAATAAATGCGGAAGCAAATGATCCAATACAAATAACTGAAAAGTATGTCCCATAATGTGGGCTCACATCAAGAAATAAATGCAGGAGATAAAAACTAACTAATACTAACACTTCACAGCTCAACCTGTTGGCTGAAGTACTCCTGCTCGGACTGCGACAGCGGTACAGAATCTGGGCCATGCAAAACCCAGACGTCAGCGCGTCTTGTCATCAAGTAATATAATATGAACAGTGTAACAGGCAATACAAAATAAACATGAATAAAATGAGAGTAGCAAATAATGTGAATCAAGCAGTGCAGGGTAGTATGCAGTGGGTAACTAAACTGTTCTATCAGGTTTTCTATTCTAAAGTCTTTGAAATCAATTGATGAATCGTCGATGTAACTCAATAGTATCCCGTGCGTGCCCGAGACCACGGTCAAGATCCTCGGGGCTGAATCCGAGACGTGCCGCTAGGCAGTAACAGGTAGCAGGATGGGCGAGTGATGTCAGCATCATCACTCCGGGGCTGGCCTAGCCCGTAAGACTGATCAGAACAGGTATCGAACTGTTGAGTTTCAAGTCGGTTTCACCTTTGATTTCCCCATACCCCCAAGTTATGTATGTCAGGTCAGGTATTCAGTAATCGAGAACTAATGCCAACACAGGTTCAGGTAAAAACAGGTTTGTCTGGATAGACAACAGGAACGGTCCATGAGGACTACATGTCAGGTTTGTTGGCATTAGGCACGAGATCAGGTAACAGGTCGGGTCATGGTACATCAGGTCAAGTCAACAGTATACGGTACCATGTCAGGTGTATCAATATATATATATATGTGTGTGTGTGTGTGTGTGTAGCCAAGTCAAGTCAAGATGTAACAATATCGTTGGTGTGCTCACAACAGATATAATCGAACATGGGATTAACAGCAGGAAATAAGCAATAAGTTAAACAACAATAAGCAGTTTCATTCAATCACAAGAGTGTGTTAATACAGTGCAGCCGTTTTAATATATTAACAGGTTTTGAGCACCCTTAGCAGTGCAATAGTTTAAATGATGATGCAATACAGTTATATCAAGCCCTCGAATACGAATGTCCGAATGTGATAGAACTACATGGGTAAGTGCTACCATCTATTAAACAGTAAAATGTGATTAACGAATAAACTTGGTTATTAGGTTTAAACTAGCAAACTGTAGATTTTATGTTAACTGTAAAATGATATATGTCATATTGCAACCAAATGAGAAACGACTATACCAAGTTAAGTTTTACAGGTTTAATGTGTCAATCATATATAAATATATAGTATAGCATGTAGCAAGTGATACTTGCCTCGACGGGTCGTGAACCGGGAAGAACGGAACGTAACGTCGGCGGGGAAACACGCGACGGACGCACGGTTCACGGATTGAACCCAAACAACGAACCAAGGGATCTCACGGGTCAGGGTACTTCGCTGGATCGTCGGGACACACCACCGGCACAGCCGGATTCCGGCGAACAGCGACTACAAAAACCAACTGCAGAGATTCAATGCACAGCCAAGGATAAACCGGAGGGGGAAAAAGAAGGAGGAAGAGGAGAGAAGGCTTACTGGGGTTGCAGAGGGCGTGACAGCGATGGAGTCGACGGCGGTGGGGCGCCGGCGAGGAGGTTGCAGGCGATGGGCTAAGGCTCGGGTATGGGAAACGGGAAGGAAAGTGGAGAGGGAGAGGAGGTGGTCGGGTCTGGAGTGCGCAAGTGATGAGGGGGTGCTGAAGATGGCGCGGGTGACGACGACGAAAGTCGCCGGCGACGTCTCCGGCCGCATAGAGAAGGCACGGGGGTATCTGGGGTTGCTGTGTAACCGTGCACACAGGGAGAAGGAGGAGGTGTCGAGGTTGGAACGAGTAGGCGGAGGCGAGGGCAACGGTGGCGCTGGCGCCGGCGACGGTGGAGGCGGCTAGGGCTAGGTCGCTGGTTTCTCGCGATGGGTTATATTTCGTGAAGAAGAAAAGATGAAGGGGGGGATTTTATATATATATAGGGGAGAGAGAGAGAGGGTTAGAGAGAGAGAGATATAGAAAGGTAGAGAGAGAGGGATACGTTAGAGAGAGAGAGAGAGCCGTTGGAGGGGGCCCACAAGGAAAAGAAAGAGCCTTGATTGGCCAGGGGAGAGATTCGTGGGTTTTAAGAATATTTAAAAGATTTTTAAATGTTAAATTAACAGTAAGATTACGAATATATTATAGTTTTGATTATTTCATTAATTTGGAATTTTGGCGCTAAATGAAACATTTCCAAATCGCGCCCGGGTTGGGTCCAAAAATTCGAAATTTAAATAATAGGATTTTAAGCGGGTTCCAAATTTTAAAATGAGGAGTTTTATGATTAAAAAGCATACCCCCAAGTCGGACACCTGTACATGCGCGTAGCCGTCCAAACTCGCCCGTTTCCCTGAACGGGACGAGAACTCAATGCACGGACGCTACCACGCGGCTAGGGGTGTGGAGTAGGCCAAGATGGATATTTTTAATTTTTTATTTTAGGTGCTAAAATTTGTTATATGCAGAAATGACTTTGCCAGATAAAATTTCACGGCAAGGGTCAAACAGGCAAGCTAAATGAAATGAGTAATATCTAATGCTCAACCAGTTACAGAAAAAATAGTAGTATTGGGCTCGGGTGTTACATTATACCCAACTACAAAAAAAATTCGTCCTCGAAATTCCAAGAATACAAGATAGAAAACTACAGGAAAAGGAGAGGAAACTTCTGCCGGATCTCGTCTTCTCGCTCCCAAGTAGACTCTCCATGCGATCGATTACCCCAAGAAACGAGCACAAGGGGGATAACCTTGTTCTTAAGAACCTTTTCCCTTCGATCCATGATTTCAACCGGTCGCTCCTCAAAAGTCAGGTCTTCCCGTACTGTTAACTCCGAATGATCCAAGACGTGTGTTTCAACTCGAACATACCTTCGTAGTTGAGATACGTGAAACACATCGTGCACACCTGCCAAAGACTGCGGTAACGCCACACGGTACGCTACCTCTCCAACACGCTCCAATATCTCGAAGGGTCCAACGAATCGAGGACTAAGCTTTCCTCGACTCCCAAAACGAATCACCCCTCTAGTCGGTGATATCTTCAAGAATACCAAATCACCTACGGCGAACTCTAGAGGTCTTCTTGACGTGTCAGCCCAACTCTTCTGTCTGTCTTGAGCTGCCTTCATATGCTTTCTGATAGTGTTAACCTTCTCAACCGTCTGCACCACCAAATCTGGTCCCAGTAATCTTCGTTCACCAACATCATCCCAACAAACAGGTGAACGGCACTTACAACCATACAAAGCTTCAAACGGAGCCATCTGAATAGTTGCTTGGAAACTATTGTTGTAAGAAAACTCCACCAAGTGTAGATGATCCTCCCATGAACCCTTGAAGTCCAACATGCATGCTCTTAACATGTCTTCAAGAGTTTGGATCATTCTCTCCGACTGACCATCAGTTTGAGGATGATAAGCTGTGCTAAACTTCAATCGAGTCCCCAAACTTTCCTGTAAACTCCTCCAGAAGTGTGATAAGAACCGGGTGTCCCGATCGGACACGATACTCACCGGTACGCCATGCAATCTTACAATCTCCTGCATGAACCGTTCTGCCAGAGTCTCCGTTGATTGACCAACCCAGAAAGGAATAAAGTGAGCTGCCTTGGTCAATCGATCGACAATCACTCATACTGCATTGTTGCCCTTTGGACTCCGCGGTAAAGCCGTCATGAAATCCATGGTTATATGTTCCCACTTCCACTGAGGAATCGGAAGTGGTTGCAACAAACCAGCAACCCTTTGGTGTTCAGCCTTGACTTGCTGACACACCAAGCACTTAGCCACGAAGCGAGCAATCTCCCGTTTCATGCCTTCCCACCAGAAATGCTGTCGAATATCTCGGTACATCTTTGTACCTCCTTGTGTGTAAGCTTAGTCAACGGTTCTTCCAGACGAGCGAAGTTCTCCACAAATCTCCTGTAATATCCGGCTAATCCAAGGAAACTTCTTATCTCAGCTACATTCTTTGGAATCGGCCAATCTCGAACTGCTGCAATCTTTTCGGGATCGACGGCGATTCCATTGTCCGACACAACATGCCCCAGAAACTTTACTTCTTCCAGCCAAAATTCGCACTTACTCATCTTCGCATACAGTTTCTCCTGTCTCAATGTCTGCAGTGCGATCTTCAAATGCTCAGCATGCTCCTCAAAACTCTTCGAGTAAACCAGAATATCGTCAATTAATACCACAATAAACTGGTCCAAGAACGGTGAAAAGATTCGGTTCATCAAATCCATGAATATTGCCGGCGCATTCGTTACTTCGAAGGGCATCACTAGGTACTCGTAATATCCATACCGAGTTCGAAACGCCGTCTTGCAAATATCTTCTGCTTTCACTCGGACCTGATGATATCCGGATCGCAAATCCAGTTTCGAGAATACCCTCGCGCCACTAAGCTGCTTAAAAAGTTCTCCAATGCGAGGGATCGGGTACTTGTTCTTAATAGTCACCCGGTTTAATTCTCGATAGTCGATGCACATCCTTCTCGTGCCATCCTTCTTCTTTACTAGAAAGACTGGAGCTCCCCAAGGCGAGTTGCTGCTTCGAATCCAACCCTTCTCAAGCAATTCAGCAACTTATTTCTTGACTTCTTCTAACTCTACTGGTGCCATTGGATAATACGCTTTAGATACTGGCGCTGCACCAGGAATAAGGTCAATCGCGAACTCCACGTCTCGCTTCGGCGGTAAACCTGATATATCTTCAAACACATCCATAAAATCATGAACAACCGCCGGCTCTTCATTACTATCAACATCCATTGCTGCAAGAATAACATTTGTCGGCCTAGCCCTAAACTCGACTGGCCCGACAGAACTGCTTCCTCCAGTGAAGGTAAACTCAGGATGTCCGGGAATCTGGAAAATTACCTTCCTTGCCCTACAGTCAATGTGAGCATGGAAAGTGCCAAGAAAGTCCATTCCCAAGACGACCTCGTAGCTGCCCGTATCAATCACCAAGAAATCTGCAGAAAGCTCCCGTCCACACACCACAACTGTACAGTCTTTACATTCCCTACTAGATACAATTTTCCCATTCCCAGTGTGTATGTCCCAGAAACTAGACAGGGTCGTGCAGGCAATCGAGTGTGTAGTTATAAACTTGGATGACATAAAACAATAGGATGCACCAGAATCAAATAATGCCACTGCGGGAAAACCATGAACGAGTAGAATACCTGAAACCACTTCTCCTGATGCCTTAGCTTCCTCAGCTGTCAAGGTAAAAGCTCGAGCCTGATTTGGTCCTTGAGTCAGCTGTTTCTGCCCTTGGAACGGTTTCTGCGGAGGCTTCTGAAAATCATCCCTCGTACGAAGCTTCGACGGACAGGCACCAACTGTGTGATCAGCCGCTCCACAAACCAAACAAAGTCCCAGCCTCCTTCGACAATCCTTCTGCACGTGCCCGGGTAAACGACAGTAGTCACAAATCACGCTCTTTCTTCGATCAACGATCACAGGCTTCTTCATGGGTGCTACACCTCGACGGTCCACTGGAATACCTCTGCAACCATGAGCTTTGTTAGGTACAAATGCGGGCTTCCTTGCCGCAACTGCTGTCTGCTGCAAGCTCCCTTTCATCCCAGATAAACTCTGCTGTTCCCGAGCTGCCGTAAGAACCTGTGAGAAAGTGGTCAAACCCAGGGAGACAATCTGCCTCTGGATGTCCACATCCAAGCTGCGCATGAACCTCCGTGCCCTGTCTGCATCGTTGGCAACTAAAGGTCCAGCGAATCTGCTGA